>CM077025.1:11668473-12868473 GCA_039090855.1 Macrothele yani | reverse complement strand
CATTTCTGAATCTTGTCCGCCCACGATTTCCTCGGCCTTTCTCTATATATCTTTCTTGCCACTTGAGCTGAATAAATTCACATAGTTAGCACCTCATCACTCATTCTTTCAACATGGCTAAACTACCTCAAAATATTTGTCTCCGCTCTAAAAACAACACTATAGTTCACATTATTACATACATGCAACACATCTTCATTCTTTGCATAAACAGAGTGTTCCATTCCACAAAGTCACAGCAAGTAAATTACCTCTCCACAACACAAACTAAAGTATATTATACACTGTAATTGGCTTTCATTACTGCACTATATCATAATTTGGACATACCGTGTGTTAAACATGAATCACTGCTGGCAATCTAGCTGCTACCAAAAGTTCTGTACTCTTATGACCTATACTTGTTAAGAAACATTGATAAGTTAGTGAAAATACCAACAGGGAAGATAACTATATGTCTTGGTGTCTGCTCAAAAAAGTGATTTTTTCAAACATACACATTATATGTTTTTGTTCAACATATTAATAATTATTTAGGTTTAATGCCCGTAGCTCATCACCGACTTATATTCGCCGATAACACGACCATTACGGTATCTCAGTTGTAGTATATGTGAAAAGTACTAGAAATAACTTTAAAAACATACCTTATTGTACTGAAGTCATCCTGTTTAAAATCCAACTCCTGTTGTCGTATGTTAAAATTGGTCCAGTAGGCTGTCACATGAGATGTAACGAAACGAAATGAAATTTCATTTCATTACATCTCATGTGATAGCCTACTGGACCAATTTTAACATACGACAACCTCCAGCACAGGAGTTGGATTTTAAACAGGATGACTTGAGTACAATAAGGTATGTTTTTAAAGTTATTTCTAGTACTTTTCGCAAATACATTTTACACCTCCACATCGAACACCCCTAATAATGTTTAACTGTTTAGCATTATTAGCATGAAAACTGAAGTCTTGCAACTTATGAATAGTTTGTAAAGCATCATAAGTTTTTATGTCATTTTCTATGTTCACTTCATCTTCGACTTCGTTTTTCTCATCTATTAAGTCATCAATATTCTGAATACCTGCTTCAGTGCAAATGTCACTGTCTGTGTTTATGAATTTGTGCGCTTGTATGTTTTCTGACGTAGCTTTGTTCAATAAATGTTGCAGAAATTCGTGGTCGAAATGCAGAGTTAATGATTTTCACTTAAGCCAATTCCTCTTTTTGTAATGGGTATCTTTTGCATGGCTATCCCAGTCACAGAAAGAGCAACAGTACTTGGTGTGACCCTTTTGTAATCCTAACAGAATGGTGATCACCTTTAAATTACCACATACTTGCTACTCGCACTTCTGATAGTGTTCACCTAAGTGTGTGTGTGTGTGGGGGGGGGACTACATATACAATAGGAGTTGAAGGAAACTTATTTCCATTGTGTAATAATACAGCTTTAAGGCTCACCTCACAGGCATCTATAAATAGGTGCCACTGTTCAGGAATGAGTCTCATGTTAATTGCTGCCAGTAGTCCATCAACATCATTACAGAAATTAAAGTCACATTTCGTTTGATAGAATTTTTCTAAATCTTCATTTCTGGTACAAAATGTTGTTACTTTCATAGAAAGGTACAGGAGATTCCAAATAATAATGCTGAGCTTTTGATGCCAAAAGCTCAGCATTATTATTTGGCAGTTCCAGATCTCTGATGAGGTCATTAAGTTCAAACTGTGTGATCATATGTAGCTTTCAGGAATCTGGGTTTGGACAAAATTCTGGATCTCTTGAAAGTTGATGGCTACTGAGATTTGCTGTGTAAACCATGTTCATCAATTCCTTGTATGACAAGTCACAGTATCACTATAACTATACAAAAATTTACGTGCCTACAATTACTTTAATAAGAGCAATGAGAGTTAACTTACCCCTACCAGTAGGTCCATTCTCTCAGAAAAGCATACATTTCTTTGCACGTGCAAAAAAATGTATGCTTTTATGAGAGAACGGACGTACTGGTAGGGGTAAGTTCACTCTCATTGCTCTTATTAATGTTAATCAATGTTGTCTTCTTTATCAGAGTCTATGGGGAAAAAATTTGGGCCATTCAGGAATAGGTAGTCCTTCGCCATGGGCCACGGGACAAATCGCTGATGTTATATTTAGATATGAAGCTGTCTTTCTCTTCTTTATAATCATACCTTTTTGATAGAAGGCACCATATAGAAATAAGTCTGTAGTGTGATTTGTTGGCTTTCACCAAATCATTAGCTTTGCAAAAGGCGTAGAATGTTCCTTATCGTTCATCCATGCACTTAGTTTTGAAGCACAGGTATTACAGCATACATGAGGCCCATTTTTTGTCAAGATCACTGATTTTGCAACAGAAATACAAGAAATATATTATAGTTGCACTTAACACACATTTTCTTAACGCCAATGTCATTTCTCTACATACGTAATAGAAATTATCTGGATTATTTGCACATTTATGTGACATTTTTAATGTTTCATGGCAGAAATGAAACAAAAAGAAATTACCTGAGACTAAAGATGGAAGCAACTGAAATTCTGACTACTACATGACAACTGAAAGCATTTGTCATGCGACACCTACCACTGACCTGAGAGAAGCAACAAATAGCAAGGGCCATGTGATCAGCACGAGGCACTACACCAACTGAACATGTGGTGCAGAGAGAGCCTGTTGGAATGTCAGATCATATAAAAGACCTTGGTGACACTAAAGCTTCAGTTTTGCTTTACTTTTACCAAAAGGTGTAACCAGTAATGTGAAACAAGGTCAACTGGCAATTTTAAATATCATTTCTCATTTAGCACTCTAAGATTAGGTGTAAGTAGCTTTGAGTTTATATAACATTTTTCATGTTGACTAGTGTGATTGGTTTTTATGAGAATTCACAAATCCATCAATGTGTTGTACATAAAATTTAGTTGCCAGTACAGCTAATTTGTTCCTTCACATCAGGGGTGGAAAAACATGGCTTTGTGTGATACTCAAATACATCATTATATTAAAACCTGTTGTTTTTTTTTACTATTAAGTGTGTAATCAGTATTAATTAAATTAAAATTCCATTGAAATATATTTGGCTCTTTATTATTTCAATTTTGGTAACTGTATATAATTTGCTTTCTAATGTGTGGCTTGGAGAGGTCTCCATTAAGCGCATTGGACCAAATGAAAAAAATTATGTACTCGTGCTTTAGATCATCTTTACATTGTTCTTAAGGCAAGAACAATGTAGGCATAATGTTAATATTGCTGTGTCATTTTGATTTATGTCTCTGAACATACATGCGCATGTCAGTAACAACAGTGACATTCTTGTTATCAACATCAACCCAGACTTCTCACTCTCAACATCAACCCAGACTTCTCACTCTCAACATCAACCCAGACTTTTCACTCTCAACATCAACCCAGACTTTTCACTTGGCCTCTCTGTTTACAGGAAACCTTCTGCCACCCATAATATCATCCCTTACCGTTCTTGCACTTTTTGGAAAATACAAACTGTCTGTTCTAAGTCGTACATTCATCGGGCCAACCTTATTTGCACCAGCCATTCTGCTCTTCAACTAGAATATCAGAACATCATCAACATTGGCAAATTGCATGGCTTTCCACCCCTCTTATTACATAGACTAATCAAGAGTTTTGAATCACAGAATATATCTAGTTTACTGCCTGAACCTTCCACCAACCATCAGTTTGTTGGCACTTTGCCCTTTAGCCTGTTCTTCACTCATAAAGTTTGCTCTATTTTCAAGTCTTTTGGCTACAGGATTGCAGTCAAACCACCTCCACATCTTCTCAAACTCATCCTTAAGGATAGAGATCTCAATGAACCCCTAGATTTACAAGGTGTCTACTCTATCCCTATCAACATTTCCACAGGCGTTACCCACTATATAGGTAGTACTTACTGCAGCATAAACCAGCGTTTGATGGAGCATATCGCTGATGTTAAGAAAGGTAGCCCTTCCACCTCCCTTTCAATTTTAGCCATCAGCGATACGTCCGCGATTCCCGATTGGCACAATGTTAAGCGAATCGCCCCGTTCAGCAACCGGCATGCCCTCAGATACCGTGAAAGCATTGAAATCTACCTTACCCCTAACACCTGCAATACTGATGCACCTTTTAACATCCCTATTATTTGGAAAGCGATTTTGAAATCTGGCAACAACTGATGCTTTTACCACATGTCTCATTCCATGGCTGATGAAGGTAGAAGTTGCTACCGAAACGTCCCGCTAATAATTTTTCAACGTAACTTACGCGTGTGATTACGATTTCAAGAATTCTTTTGATGTAACTTTACTAAAAATATAAAAACTAATTAAATTCCCAAGAGTCAAGTAAAATGTCAAAGCTATGTGAACGATGCGATGACAACTTAGTACTCAGCACAAATGCAGAATGAAAAACGAACCAGCTCAGAATGAATGAGAATCACATAGTGAATGTAACAGTAGGAAGACACTTTTGGAGTATGGCTTGGAGAAATTCCATTTGAGGTTAAACATTCAGAAAGTCTTTCTGTGACAGAGCACAGATCACTAATTGCTCTTCCACAGTGTGGTGTATCCAAAAGGTCATGGAGGTTAGTGTATCTGCATATTGTTCTATATGTCTGTCTCCACAGTTTTGAACAATTGTTTAGTCATACATGAGATTCTTCCGCGAATTCGCAGAATTCCGCTTTTTTCGGCATCATTTTGGTCATCCTCGAGGTCATTGCAAAAATGAAGAGAAATTTTTCAGAATTTTTTAGGGGGGGGGGGGTCCTTGTTCTATAGAAAAATCCTTGAAAAAGCGGAATTCCGAGATTCCGCTTTTTGTGGAGTAAAAGAACTAAGCGCTTTCTAGCTGAAAGCGTTGTTTTATGGAGCAGGCGCTGGGGGGCAAAAAGAAATGTTGAAGGGTGGAGTCAGGAGCTCAATTCGTTTACTGCTGTCAAAAATGGATGGGATGTCAGTCACTTGAGCATCGCAGCGCGAAGGGTGGAAGCTCCGCCTACTTCGTGTTTAGGGAAACTGCCGCAGCCCACGAGGGGACAGCCATTCCGTGTCTTGCGGGAAATCGCCACTCTGCATTCTATCCGTGACGTCATCGCCAGGAACTCTCTCTCTTGTAATTTGTGATGTATCCGAATGCGTTCCTGCTTTTCTGAGATCGTTCGAGAATTGAAGCTCTCGTGAAAACTCTTTCTATGAAGGACGCACAGAGATTACGGCATTTCCGTAATTATTACGGATTTCCCCCGGGATTACGGGTGACTAACAAAAAATTATGGATATTCAGATTTTCGCTGTTATAAAGAAAGTTTTAATGGTTTTGTAAATAATCGATGTAAAAGCCTCTGAACAAAGTTCGTAACACAGCCCTTTGTATTTTTTTTTTTTTTCTGAGGTGGCGGAATTTGTTTTGCTTGTTCGAAAGTGTGAAAAAAAAAAAAAAGCCCGGCGTGCTTCTTTCGCCATGACCTGTTATTACGTGCTTCTTTGGCTGCGGCCCGAGATTACGTCGGCCTGAAGCATCTGAATAAAGTTCGTGACGCAGCTTTCCGTTGTTGTTTTTTTTTCTTTCTGAGGAGGAGGAATTGTTTTGCTTGTTTGAAAGCTAAGTGGAAAGGAAGCACGGCGCCACGCCGGAATTACGTAGGCCTGGCAAGCTTCTTTTGCTGTGATCCGGAATTACGTTGGCTCGGACGTGCTTCTTTCGCTGTGGCCCGAAATTGCGTCGGCCCGATGCCTCTGAACCAAGTTCGTGACGCACCTCTGTGTTTCTTCTTTTTTTCTAAGGAGGAGGAATGTGTTTTGCTTGTTTGAAAACTTAATAGAAAGAAAGCACGGCGCCTGGCTAGGATAACGTCGGCCCGAAGCCTCTGAACAAAGTTCGTGACGCAACCCTGTTTCTTTCCTTTCTTTCGTTTTTTCCTAAGGAAAAATGTGTTTTGCATGTTTGAAAGCTAAGTGGGAAAAAAAGCACGGCTTCGGGCCAGTATTACGTCGGCTCGAATCCTCCAAACAAAGTTCGTGGCGCAGCTTTCCGTTTTTTTTTTCTTCTTTCTTTCTAAGGAGGAGGAATTTGTTTTGCTTGTTTGAAAGCTAAATGGAAAGAATGTGTCATGAGCGGCCCAAAAACATGGTTAAAAACAAGAATTCGGCAGAGAAAATCTCCCCACTTGCTTGACATTGATGGAGATTCATGTCCCCATATTCACAATGCAAGTAAAAATTTTTGCAAGCCATTTTAAGCTTACATTGAGAAATACTTTATTGACTTCTTCAAAGACTTTAAATGGTCGGCAGATCAACATGAATCCCTTGCTGAAATTTGTGAAAATATAGGGCTAAAATTCACTGAAATTAAGAACATGGTGCAACGCAGGTGGTTGTCATTCTATCATGTGGCATTAAACAGTTTACATATCCATGATGCCCTTTTGCTCCTGTATTATGGATTTGTGCAGCCTAATGAAGGACCAATATACATGGATGTGATAAATAAAATATGTAAAGATTAGAAAGAAAAAGTTAAAATTTCAGGAGCTTTGGAAGAAATTACGGGGGGAAAAATCTAACAGAAGATGGAAGAAAATGGAAATCTAGAATTGTTGCAAAATTATTTGAAAGCTCAAAAAAAACCTTGCTTATATTAAATTTTTATGTTGCAGCTCTACCTCTTTTAAAAAAATATGTATGCTTATTTCAAACAAAGGAGCCATTAATTCATAAAGTTTTTGATGAGCAGAAGCAACTATTCTTGAATTTCTTAGCTTGCTTCTTAAAACAAGAGATACTGAAAGGCAAACCTGTGAAAGATTCTTGGATCAGGAACATTATTTTGAAAAGCAAATCAAATGACATTGTGGGGAATTTTTTTTTAAGCCAGGCTGCTGAAGCTTATATTCAGCATGCAAAATACATGCAAAAGACACTACCATTATATAGTTATCTTTTAATGTACATATCAGCTATTGATCCTTCTACAAGGAGACATAATCTAACTTTAAAAAGACTGAAAAACTTCCACAGTTCCTTTGAAATATATTGAATTCAGAGGAAATGGAAAGCTATGCTCTAGAAATTCACCAGTATCAGTTTGAATCACGACTTCCATCTCCTGTTGATGAAGTTGGAAACTTTGTAAAAATTGATGCGTGGTGGGCAAAGGTGTTTAACCTCTACAAGTACACTATGTTATCTAAAATAGTAAAAGCCTTGATATCATGCTTTCATGGTCCACAGGTTGAAAGTTCTTTCAGCATGATGGCTGAAATCATAGATATAAAATCAGGAAGAATGAACATTGAAACATATTCAGCTACACAAACTGTGTAGTATAAACTTAAAGCACAGGGTAAGTCTGCAGTTAATTTCTTCTGTAAAGAAAATTTTTTGCAAGAAGCAGTTGATGCCAACCTCTGCCAAAATCTTAGGATATCAAAAACAAGTTATACCAAAGAAATGGAGAGAAAAGAAAAGGAATTGTCAGCAAAAAGAAAAAGTTAGCAATGGATGCTGTTCAGCTGCAGAGTCAACATAAACTAAATATGGCCGTGCAGCTTGCTGAGAAGAAAGCCAGGCTTGCTCAGAAGAGGAAATTCGAATTGTTGTGCAAGCAAGTACAACAAAAAAGGGCAAAATATCTTTGAAGCAACCTGTTTAAAAACCATAACTTCTAGTCATGTTTTTTTTTAAATTTGTACATATTCAAATACATATTCCAATTATCATTTAGTAAGAATCTGTGAATTTAACTTATTTCCACACACATTTCATTTTTGAAAAATTTGGTACATTAGAGTGCTACTAAGCCAACAAGACTGACTTTCTTGTACTATGATGTTTGACCAAAACTAATCTGTGGATATGTTTCTATTTCTTGCAAGTTTCTAATTGCTTGGCTAAATGCACAAACTTTCCTAGACAAATACTTTTCACCTCAGGATTTAGCTAGTAAAGATTTACATGTATGTTTTAATCTGATTTTTTAAAATATTTCATTTTATATTTTGTTCTTGATTCACTACTTTTCTATTGTGAATATAATAATGTGGTTCACTTTAATATTTACTTACATAATTTACAGAAAATAATTCTATATAGCTTGTGCAATTTTAAATATTGTATATGCTGTATTTGAATTTGCTCACGCCGCGTGTTCGCGTGTCCTAATTTTCCACCCAGTTAAAAAGTTCAGCTTTTTTTCTCATCGGCCGGTCTCATGTATGTTTAGTGCGTATGAAGGGTGCACATGCTTCACAGAGGAGGCCATTTTGTACTCTGGTTAGCTGCATAGAATTCTGTAGGCTGCTCACTTAAGTCTTCAAAAAAATAAAAAAATAAAAATGCTAAAGTGCATAAATATATTCACACATTGTACACTTCTATTTTTTATGCCCATAGTACAACCATTCTGGGAGAGCAACCCCTCCCATGCCATACAGGTAACTACACCCTTGGTTGGTGGTGTATGATATAAGTGTTGGTACAATGACACTTTCAACTTTTTTCTAGCCGTGAATGCATTGTCTTAATTGCTTTTCAAAATTTCACATTCTCTCTTATGAAAATAGTACTGTACTTGAAAAATTTCTTTAAAGAAAAAATGTTTTGTTTGCATACCTAAATCAAATTTTGATGCAGTGAGATGCAGACACACCTCCCCATCCTTAACTCCCTTCCTTCAAACCAGTGGCCTTGCACTGGGTCCTCCAAAGCAGTCATCAGCCACGTCCCTCTCCCTCACTGCTCCAGGGCAGTCATAAGAGTGCTTTTATAGTTTTAAATTTTACTTTCTGTGTTGTAATTCCCTACTTAGTAGAACAAACTGTAAAGCAATTAGGAATGTCCTCCCTCAGTGAATTCCTATCCACCATCATTTGCCCCTGGCCATACTAACATGATTAAAGGCTTAAACTAAAGATTTGGAATGGTGGAACAGAATTTTCATGGCTTTTTGGATGCCATTTTTACAACCTTTCTACAGAGCAGTAAACAATGTAGTTACTAGGTGGAAATATTACACAACATAAAACATGAGAAACTGCACGATGAAAAAGTACACAACGATAAACATGAGACTCATTATTGCTTGGCTAAGTCCAGATTATATCAAAGTTAGAAAAATTGAAAAATAGCACATTTTGAACTGGATGGGTTGCAGAGTGGGCAAGAAAGTTCAGAGACCCTCTTGGCAATATCCCTGCTGTCTGTGGACATCTGTTTCCAAGAAAGTGTTAAAAAATCCTTGTTGGACCAGACAGATATAAGCTTAATCAGGGCTTGTAGTGCATTTCTCATCTTGGTGTTATAATTTCTTGCTATGGGGCATAAATGCATGTTGTTGTTGTCATATATGTGTATGTATGGAAAATTTTAAAACATTCTTTTGGAAAGCAAGCTTGACCACCAAATTTCTCCCCTTTTTCAGTATAAAAATAGCATATTGGTAATTTTTTTCTAAAAAGATAGAAAATTGAAAGTATATGGACATAAAATCAAGCTGTTCTTTCCATGTAACATAACCACAGAAATTTGAAATTTTAATCATCCTAGAACGGGAATCGAACCGGCATCTCTCGATTTGCGCTCAAGTATGCTAACCATTACACCACCCAAAACAGTGAAATCCAAACAACTGAGGCATTTATCTGTAACATCAGACTTTGATTTCACTGCACCAGTTGAAACAAATGTCTCATCGTAGTGCTAAGTTAGATCATCAGCAAATGAATAAATATCAAGTTCAAAACACATGGAATAATTAATATAGACATAAGTCAAGCTGTTCTTTTCATGTAACATAACCACAGAAATTTGAAAATTTAATCATCCTGGAACGGGGATCGAACCCGCATCTCCTGATTTGCGTTCGAGTATGCTAACCATTACACCACCCAGAACAATGAAATCCAAACAACTGAGTCCCATTCCAGGACGATCAAATTTCTGTGGTTATGTTACATGAAAAGAACAGCTTGACTTATGTATATATTAATTATTCCATGTGTTTTCAACTTGAAAATTGAAAGTTTCATGATTCTGAAATGTTAGGGAATGTTCTGAATAGCAAGGAATTAATATACTAGTTTATCAGCTCATTATTTTTGCCATGGAAATGCCGTGATTTATTATTTGCCTATGAAATTTATGCAATTCAATTTTTGTCTTCAGGATGATAGTTCACACAATCATCTACAGTAGACAACCAATTCACTGTGATTTTCACTTAAGCATGTATAATTATGACACAGTGATGTGGGAATTGGAACACGCAGGTTAAATTTTTACTCCAAGGTGATTTCAGTTTTCAGGTTTTCTGCATGCATTACAGGGTGTGACCAAAAAGTACCAAGAATGGATGCATGACATCAAGATTCTTGAAATGTTAAGCTTGCGAGCCATCACTGATTATTTCTGACAGGATTTTTATCAAATACGGGCTGCCACTGCTTTCAACAGGCAAGCAGTCCTCATGGTACGTGGCCAACCCTTTGTGGGGCAATCAGCGACGGTCCCAGTCTCGAGGAACCTTTTTATGGTCCAGTAGACAGAAATTCAGCTGATTTTCAGCTTCTTCGGCATGTTGAAAATCTTGGAAGCTGATTTTCCAACTTTGTGCAGCGCTATTACAGCAACACGATTCTCATAATTGCCCCACTCCATGGCAAGTACTTCACGAAACGCGTTATCTCCTCTGTTACTGAACGTACAATGATTCACTAGCTGCATCATGTCTCCTGGCTGGTCGGTGACATTGCACACTGGTTGTGTGCCATCTGTCAAACGTTTCTAACAGTATTTATGCTAAGACTGGGTAGACTTTCTGTAGCTTTAAGTATGGGTCTTTGCAAGTTTCGCCAAGTTTTTGACAAAATCTGATGCAAATTCATTGATCTAATTTGCAAATGTGATAAACAGCTTGACACACACAAGGAAGAAGCACTACTGTAAAAATACTGCACGAGCAGGGTAGACGTGAAAGGGTAATGAAGGCTGTCAATGCACGATCAGATTAGTCTTAATATAAGTCTTTCGTTTCGGAAGACTTATATAACCCTCACCAGAAGTGTACCCACAACTACCTACGTGGGAAGTATAACCTATTTGAAACCAGTTGTTACTTTGCTAAAAAAAACACCTGCAAAAAATATTCTTTGGGTTTTGGTGTCAAGACCCAAAATCTTTTTTCTATGATTAGGCATGATAGAGACACAATACCAACTCTATCCCATTTTGGTGTTTACAGTATCCCACTGTTGGACATTAATGGACAAACTGCAAATCTCTGCTATGTGGGTTCGACCTACAGAAGCCTGGGAATCAGATGGGCTGAACATAAGTATGCAATTCGTAAAGGAGTAGTTACTTCGACTTTGTCAAGAACTGTCATTGAGGGAGACCTAAAACTGGATTGGGACAATGCAAACTTGCTATCAACAGCCTCGACAAAAAGTTCTATGTTGTTTACTGAGAGTCTTCACATTATAAAACTGGGACCTAAGTGCTGCAATGAGGATATACCTGCTTATGTTTCTAGTGCCTGGAGAGATCTCATGTTGGAATATCCAAGCGAGGAACCCTCAAAATAATTTAGGTAATTTTGTAAATAGTTTGTAGTCATTGGCATTTAATATCTTTTACTCATCTCATTTACATATTTGTAATCTTGTGCTCATCTCTGTTACTATATAAGTCATGTACACCTCATAGTGATTTCACTCCTTAGCCTGATGATGCAACCATAGTGGTTCATGAAAGTGCTCGCTAGAGCTTTTAAACTCACCCTTTTAATTGTAAATAAAGACATTTTTTAACCTACGTTTTTAGATAGTGATTAGGAGGTGTGGTGTTTGGGCTGTATATTAAGACGAATCTGGTCGTTCATTGACAGCCTTCATTACCCTTTGACTTGTTACACGAAAGTACAACCTCTGGTTTTTAAAGGGGGAGACGTGACTCATGGCACATTTAGTAGATTCCAAGATCAACCTGTGCCACACCGCTTCCTGCTGTGTCTCGCAATTCCAAAGTTATGCAGCCAGTCTGGATACTTTTCAATCGAACCTTGTATACACCTAGTAGATTCCAAAGTCTACCTGTGTCACACTGCTTCTGCTGTGCCGGGTGATTCCGAAGTTAAACAGCTGGTCTGGATACTTTTTATCACACCTAATACACCTCCCATATATTTGTGAAGAGTTATTTCTTCAAGGAACTCAATTCCCATTATGAGGAACAAGTTTATTTACAAATTACAAATGCACTTTCACTGTTTCGCATGTAGCCATCCTTCTCTTCTGAATCTTAATGGCATTCAGATTAATTAGCTACAAGTATTTAGCTTCTGTTGCTGGGAACTTTATTGTTCTGGGTAGTGTAAAAGTAGCATACCCGAGCAGAAATCAGAACATGCTGGTTCAGTCTCTACTTCAGGATGATGCAATTTTAGAGTTTTCTGAAGAGTTGGCCATTTGGGAAAAAGTGAAAATTGGCACCTTTGTGACAATAAAAAACTTATTTCTGTTCACCTTGTAGAATATTTTTTTATTAATTTCTATGAAGTTCCTGTCTGAAAGTTTTATAACCAATAGAATTAAAGCTTGTTATTTTTAAACTTGTGTGTTTCATTGAAGAAAAAGAAAATGCTCCATTATTTTTTGAAAATGTGTTTTTCTAAAATAATAAATAACTGAACAAATAAATTTATAAGGAAGAGTTTTTTTTTAGGTTAGAATGTTTAAATCACATGGTTTTGTCTTACAGATCTTACAGATGAGAAACCTCAGAAGAAAAAGAAAAAAGTGCGTCGTGAACACTGAACCCAAAACACTGTTCCTCATGGAGTGCTCTTTTCTCAGGAAACTGAGATATGGTGGTTGTCGTCTTTCATTCATTATTGAAGCACCCCTCATGTCATCCTGCCAACTTTACAAAATGAAAACTCTTTAATCGAGGCATGACACCTCAATACTCTGAATGAAAACTTGCAGTGAATACATGAATTTTTGAAATGTGAAACAAGATTATAGTGTGATTGTGTACATCTGAGTGTTTGCAAATGAAGCTATATTTTGCATTTTGGATTGTTTTTCATTTTAATATTCTGCAGTTTGGTAAGGGGCATTTATGCAAAAAAAAAAAAAAAAGTTTTTGTATCATTAGTTCTTTTTTTATTCATGTTTGCTTTTTAAAATAGTGAATGTGAAATAATACTTTTGTTTTAACAGAACTGTGTCAAAAGTCATAGTAGCCTATTATAACTTAATGTAACTTAGTTTTTCCCTACAAGGTAAACAGTAATTATTCAAAGTCAGCAATTTACCTACAATTAAAATTAATCAGCATTCAGGGTGTACACACCTTGAAATAATTGATGAATAACTTGTGCCAATGTAATCAAAATGGCAGTTATGTAGAAGACTGATCACATGGTATGATATGGAATTTTCATTATGAATTACAGTATTTTGTGGACATTTCCTTAGTTTTTTTTTTTTTTTTTTTTTTCTGTGATGTAAGTGAAAGAAGTAGTACTAGTCTTTGGAATATAATATTAAGAAAAAGTTTGTAAGGTGCAGAAGGGGGGGGGGTCAACAAAATTGTGATCATTCAGAAGAAAAAAACTCTACTACATATTATTAGGAAATGGTACCTTGGGTTTGTTTCACTGGTGTGACTGGTACCACTGATAAGTTAACCACAATGGTACTGTCTCTGTTAAAGCCTTCACATGAATAAAAAGAGTATAAAACTTCTTCACCAATCCATTGTATATTCTAATTCAGTGTTATGTAAAAATTTATATTGTAATTGCTCTATATCATACCATACTGATTAGTTTTGACCTACTCATTATCAAGATTTATATTTAAAGTTTGACAACATAGTTTTGTACCTAAACAACAACAACACACACAAAAAGTATCAAAAACACCCAGCCAGTGAACTGTACATATATTTTTATCACTGTAGTTTTTGGGTGTTTTTTCAATTATATTGCAAAATGTGATGTATATAAACACAAACGAAAATATCCTTGCATTTCTTTGTCACAACGTTCTTTTTTTAAGGCTATGTTTGTGGAACTCTTGAGTTTGATAAAGCATGTAAAAGATAAAACTGATAAATATGTAATTTTTTTTACAAGTCCTGTATATTGCAATGGAAAAACAATTCTTGTATTAAAACATTTTGAACTGTAAATATCTCCTATATATTTTGGAAACTTATTTAAAAATCACTATGCACTCTTGCTTCAGCTTCGGAGCCATGCAGTTTTGGGATGCAGGCGAGTGATGATGACCTCCATATATTGTAATTAAATGGTGCTTTAAAAAAAATTGTATTTATCATGCAGGTCAGAAAAGTATTATCACGTGTACTTCTGTATAAGCGTCTTCACATATACATTGACTGTCCCAGCTAAACTACATAAAAAAATCAGGATGCTCTTGCAAAATCCAATCTTTAAATATCAGCAACTTGGAAAATGGTCATGATGCAGAAGAGTGAATGTATCAAAAATTTTCAAATGCTTATTTTCCCCATTCTTTGAACTGTCTCTATGTTGAATCAATCAACTGAGCAAGTATTCTTTCTTTGTTGTAAGAAAACTCAAAATTTAGAATCTGTACATACCTTTGCTTGTGCTAGAGTGAGCATCATCTCACGTGACCCTTAAAGTTGTTTCCACAGCAGATTGGGGAAAAGCACTACTGATTTTAGAGCTTTAATTTCACTTAATACATGTTATTCTCCTTATAGTCTCTTCTTACTGTAAGAATCAACAGAGGAAGCATTTTCTTGTTTCCTTTCTTTTTTTAAAGAGTAGTAGTTTTGAAATTGGTGCCATATGCTGTGAAAACGAATTTAGGGCACAAAAGACTGCAGAGTATGGGATTAGTATCCCTTATGAATTTAAAAAGGAAATGCTTGCTCTGCTAATTGATGTGAGGAAGGGGGGGGATATTGAAACAGCTTTTCTGTGCTACCAGCATTTACATTTTATCATTAAATTGACATGTATATAGGGCAAACCATGCTCACTCTTCTTTATATCAGGTATTTTCTTCTTTGCTGTCCCAATGGCTGAGTGGTTTAAGGGACTGGGCTTCTGACCATTCATCCAAGATAGGCACTGGGTTTGAAGCACGGATGGTGTTTGTCTGATGGCACTGGCTCTGTCCTTTCCCTGGAACCAGTAGCCCTAAATTAGGGATGGGTCACTGCTTATAGCCCTTAGAATTGTTCATGGTGGGCATTAGTACCCAAAACAAAAAGAGAAAAATCTGATCATTTTAAGCTTATACATGAGTATATGTGGTATTTCTGTTTGTCAAGAAAATTGTGGCTTGTTGCAGCTATTGTTTTTTGTTTATACAGTTAAAAAAAAAAGATTGCACTGGCAATGCACTAAGGAGGAAAAGTACTTGTGTTTGCCATATGAGATTTTCTCTTAGGGTAGAGGTTGGTATGTAGAAACAAAGTTTTATGTATACAGATATATAGTTGGAAAAAAATAGGTGTCAAAATTATCAAGAGAAAATTAATTTATTCTGTAGTGAAATAAAATTGGCAAAATTTTAAATAATTTCTGCCTTAGTAGCTGTATTACTCAAAGGCTTCTTAATGATGCTGTTTAGTTGTCTGTAGTTTTTAATTGGTACATATATTTTTTTGTTTTCTTGGTCATTCTTTTTGTTACATCTCCAGTATTTCAGTCTTTTTACCATATTTCCGACTGCTTAATGTCAAAATTTTGGAATTGAAAGAAATTTTTAGCTCTTTTAATTAGGTTCTTTAAACCACTGGTTTTGACAGATCTTATATGGGAAGAATTCTAATGTAACATTATATCAGCCTTTCTTAAATGAGTGAACAAAAACTGCCTTATCTGGATCATTTTGAATTTTCACATCCAGAAACTTAACTGAATCCCCTTTTTCTTCCTCTTGATTTCAAAATTATGATATATGTATATTTTTCCTGACATACAACATTCAACTTCAAAATCTGGCAGCAGTTTTCTAATGAAAAGTAAATAACCAGCAGCAATATTATATACCAAGTCGATATAAATAAGGGTGATTGTGTGTGAGATGAAACAAAAAGCTCTGAACCCTTACCTTAGTATTATATGTTATATAAATAATGCATATTATTTATATATTACACATGTTATATTTACTAGCTAGATAACAATTAACCACTAGTGCCTATGCAGTTTAACTTCACACCTTTTTTGTACCAAACATTGTTTTCCAGGTGTTAGAAATCTTTCAAAAATTGCCTTTTTGAACTTTGTGTGATATATTAGGTTTTGTACCAATCTCAAAAAATTTTATAATCAGTGATTGTACAGTTAGTTACGTGGTGCAATGGTATAAATATCTTGAAAACATTAAAGTATTTTCATGGTGACATTTCTGTTCTTCACGTATTGTTTCAGTATTAACCCTTTCCACTCAATGGCCAGGCGACACCTGACATTATGAAAAGCTTGCATGTCAGGTGTATCCAGCTTGTGCTACCATTTATTGAGAATGTGTATAACTATTTTTCACTTTTAAAAAAGAAAAACAATTTAGAGCATCTTTTTTTCCCAATCTGTAGTAAACAACAAAATGGTGGGCATCAGCAGTACAAGTAGTTTCGTATTGGATACTTTGAATGATAATGATTCTGAAATTAAGTGATGAAAGTGAATCAGAATTTGATGAATATGAGGCAGATACATCAGATTATGAATATGATATGTCTAATAGAATTGAAAGAATATGGTATGACTGATAGAAGTGTTGCTCCAGAAAACCCACAGTCTCTGTCCTGGTGAATGCTTTGTAAAATATCACACACTGTAAAAATATAAGTAAACTGGACAGAACAAACTCAAAATTTCAGTATATACATATATGAAAATTTAGTGCTTTTATACTTAATTAGCGCATTTATGTCTAAACTTTTATAGCAAAGTTGTAGCCTCTACCGTAGGAAAAAAAAAGAGAGCAGGGTGAGTATGAGTGAAATTTTATTCGAGTGGAAGCGGTTAAAAGCTTGACAAGTAAGATTAGAGCTTTTGCGATAATGTTTTATAACAACTATAGTCCTGTACAAGAATTTAGAATATAATCTCCCCATCGCTTATCCTCAGTTGTCCTCTGTGCAATGAACTTCCCCGTTCCTTTGCCTTCCTTCCACCGATGTAAGGCCATTGGAATCCGAATATTTCTTCCTCCTCATTGCGTGCTCTATTGTTAAACTTGAAAAAATTACCCGTATACATTTCTGATGGTTCAGACCAGTCATCTGCAGCGTTTCTTCTTAAAGTGATGTGAAATCACTTTTTCATGGTAAGTATCAATTACAGAGATTCACATGACACAGTTCATCTCGTGTTATATTACCATTAGTTGTTTCATTGTGCTATATATTTTTTTTATTTTGCACGTGGGTATTATATCATTTAATCAGTATGATGTAATTAGCAGAACTGCATACAGGTAATTTTTTCAAGTTTAACGATTTTTAAAACGGAGCATGCGATGGGAAAGGACTTGCATTGGTGGAAGGAAAACGACGAAAGAGGAAGTCATTGGATGGCCAACCCTCAAGATGAAGTGATGGTAAGATTATATTCTAAATTCTTGTACAGGACTACAGTTGCTGTAAAATATAATCGCAAAAGCTCTTACTTGTCGAGCTTTTAATACCGAAACAACACATGGAGAACAGAAATGTCATCATGAAAATACTCCAATATTTTTATATTTATGTGTGATGTTAGATATCTTTCAAAAATTGCATTTTTACACTTTTTGTGATGTTAGAAATTTTTCAAAAATTGCGAAATTCGACTTAAATGCAAAAATTGCATTTTTGAAGTCAAATTTTGGACTTCAGAATATTTAGGCTGACTATGGAGATCAGTTTAGCTCTGGATGCTAAAGTATAGTGATTTCTGTTCAATTCTACAGTTAGCTTATTGGATAAATATAAATACAGCTACCAAAATGATGAAATAGTCTTGCTTTCAGACCAACTGTTGTGAAACTGGAAAGGCACTTTTAATTAATTACCATTTCATAGCATTTTCAAAATTACAAGATTGAGAATTTCCAAATTTTTGCAAAACTGGAAAATGCAAATTTCCAGGCTACATCTGGTGAACAAACAGACCTGTATGAGCTGTTATGAAAACATCCATTTTTAATGGTATGGTAATGGGTACATGCTAAGTTTTTGCACATATACTGGTCACTCTCTGAAGGCAAACTGATGCTTCTTCATAGGTTTTGTTGCATTAATTCGCCTGAGAAAGCCACCCGTAGGTGTGCAAAAAGCTTAGCATATATCCATTGCTGTGCCAATAAAAATGGAAATTTTAATAGTTTATAGTTTTCAAGTATGCTTCTTAAATCAGCAGAGTAAAATATATGAAAATGCTCTGAATAACAGTAAAGGGTTTTAAACATGCGCATATCAATCAACATCTCAAGACTTCTTAATATTTAAGAGTTGATTTGCTGGATTAAATTTTGTTTGGCTCAGAGTAAAAAGCCAAAGGTAAAATTCTGTAATGTAACTGTATATTTGCATTTGGCACTCTACCGGAGATTCTAAAATTCTGATCTGAAAAACTTCATTTCTTACCAAAACAAGCATAAGCATGTCTTTTCTGCTTTCCTGATGCTAAATTTCCTTGGTAGGTGATAGAAATGAAAACAAGCATGGTATAGTTTCCATAAATGTATGTACCTTCTAGGAGAAACAGGATTGTTAGAAGATATGCTGTAGATTTTCAAAAAAATGTTTTTAAAAGCTTTAGAGTGCATTCTTGTACCTTTCCATTTGGAGTAAAGAATACATGGTTGAAAGGACTGGTTAGCAGAGGAAGATTTCACCAAGAGATATCAAAAGTGATGGATACGATGGTAGGCTATAGTTGAATACTAAAAATGAGGAAGTTCCAGTTAAGAGAGTTCCTGAAGGAGGGGGGGCAGAAAGCAAAAACCTTAAACACCTAAAAGAAATTATTATAAATATGACAAGTTATAGTACTTTCTACCTTTGTGTTCTGCTTTAACACAATTTCATACATAAAATGATTGTTGAATTTGTACTGTATACTTTTTTTGTTAAGTATGAATTAAAAAGATATCATAATTAAGAAAATGTTTTTCTTTTACATGTGTTAGATTTTTGACATGATAGACCAAAATGAAGTTAATGATTCAGAAACAGCCATCATCAGAATATTTTTTAAGAATGTATACAAGTGATATGCATACATAACATGATTTTCATATTATTATTCTGATGTACAAGCATTTTGCCAACTCACATTGTCAGAAAATGAAACCACACTTCACCATAGGAAAAGTAGCATCCAAATTGTCTTCTCCGGTATTAGTAGTAAAGTTTTGAAACTAGTAGTAATAATGATATAAGAGAATAGGCACTTCCTACATACTTTGTGTGTAGTCGTACACGAGATGCATAGATGCCAACTAGTACAGATTTTCCGTAATTTTACGGATTTTTGGTTGCTGTTACGGAAGTACGAAAACACCGCTGAAATTACAGAAAATCGCTATTTGATTTAATTTTCTGAGATAGAAAGCAAATTTTCATCAACTTAAAAATTTGTGTTGGTTCTTCAAGTTTTTCTGGGGGAAAAAAATTAAATGCTACATTCAGGGCTGCCAGACCTGCGCCAATTGCTCCAGCCCGTGCCAAAACGTTGTTCTTGCGCCATTCTGCAAAAAAATCGCCATTTCGACGAAATCTGCGCCAATTTTGCGCCAAAAGTTCAAATGTACCGCTCTTCGATATTTTAGCGTTATCTTACGACATTCGAAATCGATTCAGTGGTTAATTCGTACGTGAAATTCTTCCGCAGATTCGCGGAGTCCCCTCCGTTTTTTTTTTTTTTTTTTGTCATTTTCGAGATCTATGCAAAAGTGAAGAAATTTTCGGGATATTAGTTGGGGAGGGGGGTCGTATTCCGTCTGGTGACGCTGTTTTGTCTTTTTAAACGTTCGGAAACGGAAGTTAAACGAAGTGCAGATTTTCCCCGTAAACTTATTTTATTTCTCTCGCAATGTTGCTTCTGTTCAGTATTGTTAAATATAATTTCATTGCATAATTTCAGCTTGAAATTGTAGGCACCGATTTCCGAAAACGGAAGTTAGGCCGCCCGAAAATTGCCCCGTAATCTTCGGCGACGAGATTCTCACGCTGATTCGAGGAATTCTGTCTTTTTTTTGTTATCATTTGGACCATGTACGAAATCGATGCATAACTGAACTTAAATTTTGGGAGGATTAGTGGCGGGGGAGGGTCGTTTTCTCCATCGGAGGACGGAATTTCATCCTTCGAAAACAGAAAGTAGACGGAGGTAAGATTTCTCTGGTAATCGTAATTTTTTTTTCTCGCGATGTTTCCTCTACCCAGTATTGTTAGATATAATTTTATTCCATAAATATTTGTATTTCAGCTTGAAAATGTTGGATAAATTTCCGAAAACTGAAGGCGCTTGAAAAACCGTTATTTCAAGCCATGTATGTTTCCCGATTCAGCGATCGCAAAAAAATATTTGTGTGGAAGAACCAAGGCTACTGCACTAATTCAGCACATGGCCAGTGTTTCTACAAGTAACATCGTATCTGAAGTAAAAAAAAAATACTTTTTCTCTATCTACGGACAGAAGTAATGATGCTCAAGCAAATAAACTGTATCCCATTACAATAACATATTTTGAGGAAAAAATAGGGAAACATTCAACGTTTTGAACAATGAGTTTGTTAAAAAATATATCTCATGGAGCAACTGTGTGTCATTTTCCTGTGACAATGCTAACACTATGATAAGTCAAGAAAAAAGTGTTGTTTCTTAATGATGAATTTCTGAGTCATGCTGAAATTGCAGATGTAGCATTATGGCAAAGTGTTTCTTTTGCATCAGTCCAATATATGTGTTCCCTGTTTCGAAACCAGAAGAATCTGACAAGGTGGAATCTGAATTTGCTCACTACCAGTTTGAAAATTTTAACTGTGCTGTTACTTCTGGGAGAATGGATGAAGTGTGGCCAGTTGAAGTATGAATCATTAAGCAAAATTATGAAAATGATTTTAATAGTCCCTCATAGCAATGCAAGTACAGAAAGAATTTTCAGTATTGTGAAAAAAACCATGAATGAATTCAGACCTAATTTAAGTACTCATGTGCTGTCTTCTTTATTAGTAGTAAAAATAAACAGCATTGCACACAGTGAACTATGCTATCAGAAGAAGTTTTCACAAATTGAACTAAGGAAGGCCAAAATGGCAACTACAGCCAGTTTATCATAATAATTTGGCCAACATTCCAACGAATAATTTTTCTTCATGTCTGGAGGTAATTTATTATATTTTTCTGGTAGACAGTATTTTAAATTTTCCCACTAGCAAATTATTTTTTATTGCATTATTATTATTATTTTGTTAATAGTTCTGACAGATTAAAATTTGTTGCAGTGTTAAATACCCAAATTTGCTGCTGTAGACTTGGATTACTGAAAATTACTGAAAAAAAAAACATTTATAATCTAAAGCAACTTTTATGGGAATTTTACTAGGAAATTTTTTCATTAATAGCAAATTTTCGGAGAAAAATCTTCTCCTTCTTCAGGCTGTCTTGTTGTTGTCACTTTTTACTTGTCACTATCACGGTTACAGTTTACCTTGACGGTTACGGTTAACCATGACGGTTTAGGTTATTTTTCAACAAATCCTGCCAGATGTTAGGCAGGGAAAATCCTTTGCAGTCATTGATGATGGAATTTTGATTTTTCTCAATCTCTATTCCTCCTTTCAGTTTTCTTTTTTGGAAATTGCTTTGGAAACTGATTACTTTAAGGGAATTCCAATCCATGCTGTGCCCAGTTTCTCTAACATGCCTATCTAATCCAGTCTTGTTGGAGCAATTTTTTATAGCTGCTTTATGCTCAGCTATACGAGTTTCTAGTCTGCGACCTGTTTCACCTATGTAAGATAGTCCACAACTACAATTTACTTCATAAACTACTCCTTGCATTTTAAAAATATCTTCTTCTCTTTGAACTATTTTAGGGAAAAATTTTTTAACTTTGTTCTCTAAACTTGGAGCTAGCCTAATATTGTATTTCTTACAATATTAGGCTAGCTCCAAGCTCCAAGTTTAGAGAACAAAGTTAAAAAAAGGGCAAGAAGGTTCAGAAAACCTTCTTGCCCTTTCGCATGACAAATGTTTCGTGTTGCTTGAGCAATGTTATGGCAGAGTTCAAACTCGTAAAGCAAAAGTACTCTAATTAGCTGTTCATCTTTTAGGCGTTAACCACAGACAGAACGACAACATGCAATGCTGTTCACAGCAACAACTACCACTTTATATCTCTTTCGACTGACTGCAGTGCATGACTTGAACTAGTTTAAACAAGTGACATACCCACCGCAGCACAGGCGTTTATGCAAATATTGCAAAACTTTCGACTCTCCTCTTTATTAAGCAACATTGTAGAGTTGCCTAATCTTTCTGGATGCCCTACCACTGGAAGCATTTCAAAAGGAAACAAATGGTTGAAGAAAATTGTATGGTTATACTATAAAAATAGATTGGGTTCTCTTCTCCTCTCCCTGCTTGACATCTGTTAATTGGGTAAGGAGATGGTGAAAGTCTGGAAGTTTTTTTCCTATTAATGCCTAAACAGGTTGGTCATAATTTTTGGGCTCTATCGGTGCAGTATGAAAACCGGGCTCCTAATATTGAGCATGAATTCAGCACTACTGCAAACCACAACTCAACATGTTTCACACAATGCACGAGTGCATTATCTGCTTGAAAGCAGGGATGGTCATCAGGAAGCAATGCCATTGGATCCAGAAGAATGGATTCGTATACTGCAGATGTGGCATGGCCCTGAGGAATACCATGATACAGCACCCCCACTGGGTATTGTTCACTTGATCGAAAATCACTTCGCCGAATGGTACATTTCACCGAAGGGTCACTTGACCGAAAAGTTAATTTCACCAAAGGATTACTGTACCTAAATGTTCATTATATCGAAAACTTAGAATGTTGTTGTTAGAGATCTATTGGAGTCTGGTACGGGATTTTGAAAAACTGGCCATCTAAACATTATCGGATTGTATAAAAAATACACTTTTAATTTCTATGAAACACCTCCCCATGAGTAGGTTTTTCAAAATATAACATTAATTATAAGGCTAAGATCTGTGCCTTTTTTGTCAAATTTTAATCCCCTGGGCTCATATTCATAAGGGTTACATAGCAAATCAAGTAAATAATGTTCCACTTTTACTCAACCACAAAACATTAGTTTTTTGACCATAGGCCTAGATACAGGCCATTTTAACAGATTTCAACCCTACTCATATTCATAAGCATTACATAAAATGTAAAGTAACTTTTTTATGTAAACCTTATGAACATGAGCACACACGGTTAAAATTTGCTAAAAACGCCTAAGCCGAGACCTAGGGCCCTAAAATTGATTATTTTTGCCTGAAAAATGTGCAACATTATTAACTTGACTTTTTATGTAAACCTTATGAAGAGTTTGCACGATTAAAATTGGGTAAAAAGGCCTAAGCCAAGGCCTAGGGACCTAAAATTGATTCATTTTGCCTGAAAAAATGTGCAACATTATTAATTTTACTTTTTATATAAACCTTATGGAACATGAGCACTGAACATGACTTTTATGTAAACCTTATGAACATGATTAAAATTTGCGAAAAAGGCCTATTGTTTAAATATATATATATATTTGTTTTAAAATTAAATCTTTGCGTTCTCTGTGACACGGAGAAATCACTAGTGCAATTTGTATATAATCCCCTAACGCAGTGGTTCCCAAACTTTTTCGATTCTCGGTGCCCTTGCTGAATCCAGATTTTCCCAAGGGGCACTATGTCAAATTCTAACAAGTACACTTAGGTAAAAATAAATAAAACACGTATTGAAGATCACAAAAAAATGTAATTGAAAAAATTCAACTAATTATAATTAGTGAGATGGATGAGCCTGCTGATCACCGCGCATTTTCTCAAATCTTGGAATCAAACTTGACACGGCCACCCTCATTTTCTTCTCCACATCGATTTTCGCGCGATACTAATCACAGCGACTGCCGAAAACCCAGCTTCGCACAAATAAGAAGTCACAAATGGAATTAAAATTCTGAGCTTTACCACTCGGAAGGGGATATTCATCTTTTACTGATACCCAAAATTCAGGTAACTCCATGCTGCTAAATTTTGTTTTAACGTATTATCGCAAGACAACTCGATAAGATTCTCTTCTGCAGCAGTAAATTCAGATGGAGCAGAGGCATGAAATGGATCTTGAATCCATACCAATTTATCGATATCATTTTGAAAATATTTCTCAAACCAGGTGATAAGTGCTCTTCAAAAATGGATTTCATGCCTCGAGAGAAATCAACTCCATTGGAAGTCTTTACCTCCGTCTTCATTCATTCTTTACCTCAGTCTTCATTCATTTTTCTTTCCCATAGTTTTAGTTTTTTTTATAAAAGCTGAAATTTTCTCAATCGACTTTAAAAGGTGCATGTTGCTTCCCTGCAGGGAGAGATTCAGAGCATTCATCTTTTCAAAAATATCACATAGGTATGCTAGTTTTACCAAAAAATCTTCATTCACAAAACTTTCGGTATACTTATAGTCTTCCTCTTTAAGAAAAATATAAATTTCCTGTCGCAGTTCTAACATACGAGACAAAACATTACCAGGAAAGAGCCATCGCGAAGTGCTGTAGTATAAGAAAAACGTGTGCTTGGATCCCGTATGCTCACATAGGTTTTTGAAAAACCTTGCCTTCAATGGCCAAATTTTTGTAAAGTATATTACATTCACTACATATTCTAAGATCTGGTTCAATGTAGAACTTGGATATTTTGACGCAAGTGTTTCCCTGTGTGAATAACGCAATGGGTGGTCCACAGTGCATCAAGGGCTTTGCTTCGAACAAGTGCCTGCAATCCTCCATAACAGCCGGACATAGAACGAGCACCATCAGTACAGACACCGACACACTTAGTCCACTCCAAATTATTTTCGGATATAAGAGTATCAAGGATCCCGAACAGGTCTTGAGCCTTAGCACTACCAGTGATACTTATACAAAACTGAAGGTCTTCTACAATGTTATTACCATCTAAAAACCGCACATAGCAAATCAAGTGAGCGTCACTATTATTATCTGTGGCCTCATCCTGCTGCAACCCAAATTCCTTACCTTTCATTTTTTCAATGAATTGATCATTGAGGTCATCCGCTATGTGCTGTATTCTGCGACTCATGGTGTTATTGGAACAAGGTACATTGGAAAGCTGCTTTCGAAGGGTCAAGTGACCCTTTGGTAAAGTAAACGTCGGACAAATAAACCTGACCCACCCCCACTGCATCAGGGATCCACCTCCACTCATCATAGTTGGAGGTGGTACTCTTCTGCAGGTTTTCTTCAAATGTACACTCTACCAGTGCTGCAAAACAATGTGAAACATGGACTCGTCAGACCAGATGATGTGTTGCCAGTCTTGAGCATCTGAGTTTTTATGTGTTTTGTTGCATTGATGCATTGTATCAGAGGTTTGTGGATTGCAGAATGGCCATAAATATCGGCATGATGGAATTCCCAAGGAACTGTGATGACAGAAATGGGATCATTCCAACTGGTGTTCAGCTCTGTTGTTTGCAGTGCCATGATCTTGTGCTTCCATTGTACAATTCATGCTGTTTGCATATCCCTATCTAATATCTTTGTATGGCATCCACAATTTTCATGTTCAGAAACAATGCCGTGCCATAATCTTCAATAAAGTTCCTTGAGTCACACCTACTATTTCTGCCATTCTAGTTACTGAAGCTCCTGCAACATGCTCACCAATGATCATGCCCCCCTTTTTTTTTTTTGAGCTCACAGAGATCTGACATTGTGGACAATTGCGCTGCAACAGCTATTTCGCTTGCGACTGTGTTACTGTTATGTGATAGCAGACATTGTACTGCACCTTTTTATATATTTGACATAGCAGGTGATGTTGTTCCTGTGATTTGTATATGGTGTATTACAGTCACAGTTTCAATTATTTTTACTAGTACCGGAGTTTATACTCCTATACTTATACCTTTGTCAGCTATGGAAAGAAAAAATAACACATGCTGAATCAAATGTGGCCAGATTTTAAAATGGATTTCTAAATAATAGGAATTTGATGAGGCGAGTCCATATTTACAGGTATTAGGAGAAAGGTACATCAATGAGCCATTATATTATGACCACTTACTTAATCGGCTGTAGGACCCCTTTAGCCTGCCAAGTGTGTTCGCTTCACGCTACAGTGCCAACAATCCACGGCGCTATGCGTGTTTATCTGTCAGCATCTGACTTCACGAGTACGTAGGGATGGGCTCAGCAACTGAGACGTCACCATACGCTACGGTGCCAACAATCAACGGCGCTATGTGTGTTTATCTGTCAGCATCTGACCTCACAAATCCGTAGGGATGGGCTCAGCAACTGAGACGTCACCATACGCTACGGTGCCAACAATCCATGGCGCTATGTGTGTTTATCTGTCAGCATCTGACCTCACAAATCCGTAGGGATGGGCTCAGCAACTGAGACGTCACCATACGCTGCGGTGTCAACAATCCACGGCGATATGTGTGTTTATCTGTCAGCATCTGACCTCACAAATCCGTAGGGATGGGCTCAGCAACTGAGAAGTCACCATACGCTACGGTGCCAACAATCCACGGCGCTATGTGTGTTTATTTGTCAGCATCTTACTTCACAAATCCGTAGGGATGGGCTCAGCAACTGAGACGTCTCCATCTGGTGGGGCTTAACGGCACAAGCCGTTAAGCCCCACCAGATGGAGATTTAATTATAGCTAATAAATCCAAAGGGCGAAAGAAGTGGTGAAAATCTTCCAAATACGTGGAGACAATATAAATATCCCAGCGGTGTAAAAACACAATTTTTCGGTTGCTGCGTGTGTTAATTAAAGAAAAACGTGGAAAGAGCAATGACTGTCCATTTACGTTGTCTCCACATATTTGGAAGATTTTCACCATTTTGTGATGTTTTGGCATGCTTAACCTGTACTTTTTTTTATGCAACTTTAAAGTACTGCTAAAGTAATTGATACTAATGTATTTGCGCCAGTAGTCACACTGTCTGCCCCTTTGTTTCAATGCTCAAGGAAACTACTTCATTGAGCCCAGTTGTTCTGATGTTGTTTAAAAGCAAGCCAGAAGTTAACCTTTCTTGAAGGTGTCTGGTAGGACAAAACAGATTATGTGGAATACCTATCGTGCCACGACTCTCATTTTAAGAGATGTTTTAGAGAGAGAGGTCTGGACTGTTGGGATGTGTGAGACACGTTACATTTAGTTTTTTACTTCACTGCGCCACCGGGCGGCCTTGAGAAGTTTGATCTAAGCGATGGCTTCTGATCATTCGTCCGAATCCCGGCAAGGCATGGATGTTGTGTTTGTCTTATGGCACTGGCTTTCTACCATCCCTGGAACCAGTGACCCTAAATTAGGGATGGGCGACTGCTTATAACCCATTGAGTTGCTCACAGTGGTTTTTAAATCTCCAATAAAAAGAAGAAAAAAACTCAACAGACAATGTTATGTGAGCAGGTGCATTGTTATAGGGAATCAATGGCTCTCTGTGTTGCTATTTCTCTAGATGCCTTTGGCACACATTTTCTCATAGCTATGGCTAATATAAGCATAGTACTGCTGGTTTAAATTCTGACATGTATGACTTCACAATGTATGATGAACCCTTCTCACTCAAAGAAAAGTTGTTGTGCTCTTGACATCCAGGCAAACATGTCTGGCATTCTGCAGATTAGTGTTGCAGTCCTATCTGAAAAGGAAGTGGGGCTGTCAGCAATGAAGAGTGTCTGAAGGACAGGATTCCTCTGTTAAATGCACAGATTACACAACTTGGGGAAGATTGATTGTGCTATGTCATTTTATTTAAAAGTATTTTCAAATGCTATGCGTATTCCTTATAGCCAAGTGAACGTATTTTGAGTTCTGTACAAAATAATTGAGAAAGGAAAAGAGAAGGCATCCCATCTTCAGGAAAAGCAGCCTTGCCCTCCCCCGACTGCAGATATACATTCAATGGGCAAAAATAGCATGTTGATCCTCTAGCACGAATGACAGCCTGTACACACTGAGGCATCGACACCACCAGATGTCGGAGGGTTTTGGGAGGTAATGCCAAGCATGCCTGTTGCAGCATTGTCCACAACTCTGCCCGAGACGTCGATCCAGAATCCCCACGGTATCCGAAGGAGCTTCCACAGGGTTTATATCCGGGGACCTTGCAGCCTTTGAATGGTTCCAAATTCAGATAAGTGTTCCTCGAGCCATGCCTGGGTGATTGTAATGGTGCAGTGTCTTGTTGAAACAGGCCATTGCCCGTGCAAAAGCCATGAAAGCCTGTAGGTAATCTGCCAGCACATGCTGGTAGTGCACAGAGGTTGAGGACCTTTCCAGACACATGAAGGGGACCTAATGTGTCATGTGAAATGGCTACTCAAACCACCACAGAACCACCACCACCACCTTAAATAGAGCCTACCTGGCCAGGACCTCATGCTGTTGACGCCACACCCAAACCCTCCTGTCAACTCAGTACAGCTGAAAATGGGATTCGTCGGACCACACAATGCAATGCCACTCTGCAGAGGTCCAGTTTTGATGTTCCCAGCACCAGGCAAGATGTAATGTCTAACGATGAGCAGTCATCAGTGACACACGAGTAGGGCGTTGGCTTCCATAGCCCAGACTATGCAGCGTGCACTAGAGATGAGTTCGGGCTCAATTTTAGGAGCCCGGGCCCTGCCCGCTTTCTTTGATTACATGTGTTTGCTGAGCCCGGGCCTGGATTCTTGGAAAATTTTGCTTATCAAGGCTTGCATTTATGCATCATACACTGGCCAAAAATATGGCCCAAGCAAGGATTAGTTTAAAAATCATTAGTTTAAAAAGTTTAGTTCAGTTAATCCACTTCACAATATTAATATGTTTTTAGAAATACTACGCATAAAGCCAAATGTTCTAAAATGTGGATTTGAAAACAAATAATCAACGTGCCTTTCGACCGTATCAGGGGAATCAGTAATTTTGGTAAAAGCTGAAGAAAAGAAAATCGTTTAGAAACAAAAAATTCCATTCGTTATTTCTTTTTGATTTCTAAATTTACTTTTGTTTTGAATAAATTGCATTGTACAATGCCATACAGACAGTTGCAAGTGTTTGAAATTTTGACTCTAGAAAACTAATCTTTGCAATATAATTTACATATATGCTAATTGCTAAAGGTAGTTTAGAGTGATGTAGTAGAATATAAAAAAAGGCATGTAGGGAAATTTCCAAAAAAAAAAAAAAAAAAACATAAAAGCATTCCAGACCAGATTATTCTGCATTTTGTAACATTAACAAAGCTTTGCGCTTAATAGTATAATAATCACAATATTATCATATGTGTGTGCAGTTTCCAGATCAAGTTCATCATGAAAAAAGAGAGAGAATTGCATCTAATGCCTCAGCACTTCAATTTGATCTTTTTTTCTCTAAAACTCTCTACCTTCTGCACTAAAGACCAACGTCACCCCCAAAAATCATGGGAGTGAGAAAATTTTTAAAAATAAATAACAATACTTCTAACTGCACAATTTTGGAAATTAATACATCATTTTAAAGAATTACGAAAAATGCAACTCATGAGACAACCTTATAGGTTGTCTTATGTTATAAACGTGCTTTTAATTAAACTATACAAAATACCTTAGATATTATGTATAGTTTCATTTTAAAGATAAGATTCTTGATTTTTAATAAAATACAAAAAATAGGAATGTGATTTTTTCCCAGTTCTCCTTAAACTAATCCTTGCTTGGGCCATAGCTTTGGATAATGCAAGTCTTGCTAAGCAAAATTTGTCTTGTAGTAGCAGCTAGCTTAGGAAATTGAAAATCCTTCCACCATGGTACCAAATCCACAATGAAATTCATCACGTGTAATTCAACCGGGCTCGGAATTACACGTGTTGAATTAATTACAGTAATGAAATTCAAGACTTGTAATTCCGAGCCCGGTCCCGGGCTCATCTCTAGCGTGCACCATACAGTTTGCCAACACTGCTTGGACCTGTGACATTTGAGCTAGATGTAATTTGCAGTGCCGTTGCCAAGCAGTTGGTCTGTACGCACCTGGATAGCCTTATGTCAACCCCAGTCATCAATGGCATTTGGTTGGCCGATACTGGTACATCTGTTGATGATATACTCGCGGTACACCCTTGATACAGTTGCCCTCAGGAACCCTAGGGTTCGTACTGCTTGGATGATAGGATGATCCATCTGTCTTGCACTAACGATGCGTCCATGATCAAAGTCTTTCAGATTGCCACCTTTACCCATGTTCACTGTTTGCGATACACTGTTGAGAAGCCCTGCTGTCTGCCTATGTTCCGTTTGGATCTGTTCCACTATTATGTGGGGGCTGCCCCATGTCAAATGCCCATCACACTCTATCTCAAACGTTTTGTCTACTGAGTGTATTGACTACATACATAAATGACTAACCTACACTTCAGGACTGCACCTGTAAAAGCAGATTTAGCTTCCTGGCATGACTTGGACCTGTAGTAAACTTTTTGTTGACTTTCTCAACAAACACAGATTTGATTTTATCTGTTGATAGCTTCAAAATAATGCTTGGTAATAATTATTGTTATTTGCAGATCATCTGTTAAAAACTGCTTATTTCCACATGAAACATTTAATTTGTGGCAGTATACCTTGAAACTATCCAATATTTCCCTACAGTCTGCTTGTAAGTGGTTCCTTAGAGTAGTGTCTTTGTACTCCCCAGGGCATTCTTTCTTTCAGTTATGTAAACCACTTGTATCTTTGCACTTTTGGTAAGAGCATCTTCTCCAAAGGCAGTATATAACATATTACACATTTCAGGAACTGTTCTACTATCAATGAAACCAAACTTGATTCAAATTCTTTGAATCCACTCATTTCAAAAATTGTAGATGTTTCCACACATCAGTAGACAGCATGGTATGAAAAGTGACTGATACAGTACAAAATAGAGGGTAGTACAACAGCATACAAGTACACTTTTAATACCATGTAGCAGGAGAAAGGCACACCACTGAGTTACTGTTACTCATAAACATTCCCTTTATTTTTGGATTATACCTTGTACATGACTGATAAATCAGTGAGGCTGAATTTTTAAGAAATTGCTGATAAACAAAATCATATATAGCAAGAATCAATAAAAATTCAATGAACATATTTGAATGAACTTGCACTAAAACATTGTACATCTTCTAACAATAACTAGAATTTCTTATAGGCAGTACTAAAAGTTGCCATATGTGAGCAGGAAAGAATATGTTTCAATTTCATGTAAGTATTGGGTTAAATTGTTTCATGGCTTTTGTTTGACAATGCTGTGAAAGTCATTTATATGTTTAGCAAGGAATTAATAAAAGCTACTTTCACAAATGTGATTAATGAGACAAACCCAGAAGGTGGAACGATAATGCACTACACTTTGAAAATAAATAGGTGTTGTGAGAGAGTAACATAGGTTACTAAATACCTGAGTAATTAAATTTTGTAGAAGTATGCAGGTAGTGAGCTGGAGTATAGAAAAAAATTGTAATACAGCACTTTTAAAATATATATCTAGCATTAGGAGGAAGTAAATATTTCATATAGTGGCATACTTAAGCATTTTATGAATTTTTCTAAGTAGGTTGTAAATAGAGGTAGGTAGCTTAAAAGCAATTTCTCTGCCACAGTGACAGAGCTGTAAAGCAGCCAGAATTGTAAGTTACCATCTTACTTATAACAGTGACAGAAGCTGAAAACTAAATGGAAAAAGGTTTCTCATACTTGACTAGCACTAATATATTTTATGAGTACAAAACTGGTGATGTAGAGATAGAATAAAATAGTAATGTTTATTCACAATTTAATATTTATTTTAACATCTATAGTTTTGCAGAGCTTCATCTAGACAAATGGAGAGTAAATATTCAAATCGTTGTGACATCATCAGAGTTCTGATGGCTATGGACTTGGGTATGGTGTTTCCATGCACTTGAAAGAAATGGAGTAGATGTCATGTCATTGACAAGCTGTGAAGAGTTGCGGTATATGTGGAAAGCCAATATATTAAGCTTGATAGTCAAATCAGGTTTATCAATATATGTAGTGTTTCCAAACAAAAATTTATGGCTATTTCCGTCACAATGTTGGGCTATAGATGACTTTCTTCAGTTCACAGTTCCATACATAAGCCTTGTGTTCCTTCACACAGAAACTTGCCCTGTGTGGGTCTGTTTTACATTGAAAGTCCACATTCACAAGGGATCTGATAAGTTCTCCAGGAATTTATATCTTTGACATAGTCTTTTGATCCGTAAAAATTCATCTTGTTTATAGGGTTGAAAATAACTTTGAAATTTAAATTTTTTTGCAAATATGGGAGCAAATGGTATAACGGTCCAATTCTCTTGCACTGTGAGGTCTATTGGCATGAGCGAGCAGACAAGCTTCAGTTTCCTAAATTTTTGGACAGCTTTATCTGTAATGGAAGGGCTATATCCTCTGTGTGCTGCAATTACTTTAAGAAAATCAATTTCTTTCTACAAGGAATCCTCAGTTCAGCATATGTGTATCACACAATATAAGTATGTGTAGAAAGCAGAGATTATTTGTTTCCATGGGTGATTTGACTTAGCATGTGGGGGTAAGGAGACAGCAAATAGTTTTTGATAAACTGTTGTACTAAAGGATCCTTCAGAGCATGACTCAAGGGCACTGTTTTTAGTCTCACAAGTAAACTGTATATGAGGATCAATTGAATTGATAAGCTCAACTAATTTTTTTTTTTTTTTCCAAATTCATGCCATTCCAGGGAACATATCAAATCCACAGGTTGAATGTAACAAACTGGAAGAGTTTGTCATTAAAGTGACGTACGTAGACTTCGTATAAAATAGGTGACAGTGGGCTGCCCATGGCGAGGCCTTCTGTGTGTTGGAAAAACCTTCCATGAAAATTTCCAGTTGGCTGTAATGATGTTCAACGAGACTTGCTTTCAATGATTCAAGAGCTCCATTCAGTGGGATACTTGCGAATATGGATTTCAGATCTTGAGGATAACTTGAACTGATCGTTATATGGATGCCATTTTAGCTGATTAACAAACGATGGAATTTACAGACAGCTGTTTTGTTCAAGGAAATTGTTAAGGTGGATAGTTTTAAAGATAGGAACTTGGCCAAAATATGTGTACCTGAGCTAACTAGGACGGAAAGGGATGCCAAACTTGTGCGTCTTCGGAAGTGCATAGAAACACGAACCATGGGCATACAAGGGCTTCAGATTACTTTTTGAACTTTGGTCAAGAGTAACACAACTTGTTACCACTTTTTATTTATTTATAGGGTCCTTCAGAAATGAGTTCTACAACCTCTGCCTCATAGTTATTTTTGTCCAGAATAACAACTTGTCCTCCTTTATCAGGTTCAGTAATGATAAAGAATATAATGCTCCAAAAGAATTAGACAAACCATGATATTATCATTACTAAAGGAGGAACAAGTTGTTATTTTGGACACAAAAACATGAGGCAGAGCTCAAAAAATTTTTTTCCGAAGGACCCTATAAAGAAATTATCCATCGGAGAACCAATTAAAAGTTGAAGTCACATTACTTACATATTTGTGTTTGTTGATGTATTCACACACAAATTTTTTTTTGAAAAACTCATTTATATTTGACTGTCTCAATATTTTATTCTGATACATTCATATTCTCCAAAGAGAAGTAAAGCAAGCAAGATATAGAAATTTAAGTATTTTTGTAATGCAAGACAGATTGTGAGTGAAGCTGGTGCTCTCTTTTTAAAAATGAAAATATCACTATATGGTGCAGAGGTTCAAATGTTTTACAATATAAAATACCAGAGAGAAGAGAAAAAACCACTGAAAAAATGAGTCCATAGAAAGAAAAACCTGCTAATCCTCTTAGAAATGTTTTTTTAGACTCCTTTTGCACATAAGTTTAGGCAGGAGTTCCAAACAGCAATTTTCATGATCAAGGAATCAAAAACATCTTAGGAAATGCTCATAACTACAACAAAATGAAACATTAAAACCATCTTGATTTTTTTATTTTTTTTGTAGAAGAAAAGTTCTGAGAGCACACAGTGCTTTATACCTATGTGAAATCTTATTTTTTATGGCAGATGGCAATTCTGCATAGGTTTCTTTATGTTCCACTGGTTGAAAGCATGAATCCCAGCCAAATCCATGCAGACCCCTAGGTTCCACAATAATTCCTTCGGTCCGACCATGAAATAGCTGAACCTCACTTTCAGGGCTCTCCTGGTATGCAAATGTGCACAGTGCATAAGCACTTTTATCTTCCCATGCCTGCAATTTTAAGGATATAATCAGTAAAGAGCAAAAACAAACAGCTTTACAAAAATAAATATTTTCACTGCAAATTGCTTTCATGATGCAGTTATGCAGCATTAATGCTATCTGCATGTAACACCCCCACACAAGTGTGTGGACTGATATTATACATATTTGTGTGCATGTGTGTGAGTTTGCTGCTATGGGAAGATATAAGCATTATTATACAGGGTGGCAAGGAAAGTCATAGATCAGGCCAGTATCTCTAGAACGAACTACCAGGGGTTGATGCAGGTTTTTAAAGATATCCATGTGTTTAGAGCAATTTTGCCAAAAAAGTATGTGTTCAGAGTGGTATGGATTCATAAATAGAATCATCTTTAACAGATCAGGAATATCAAAATGATCGGTCCGGGAATGCAAATAAGAAATCTTGCCAAGCCGGGTATGTAAAACAAAGATATTTTTAACACCAACTGCCCTATTTTGCTTTCACTGTGAAATGAATGCCGCCCCCCCCCCCAAAAAAAAAACCCCTGTTAAACATGGCTATTGATAATATTAAACATGCCTTTTACACTAAAATATTTTCTTTAAACATATTATTTTCAGTAAAATAATTTGCAAAGATACCATTACAGTTTGAAATACACTCGTCATCAAAAAATAGTTGCACCCAGAAGGAAGCAACCGGCAGGAATAAACTTGGTGGGTAAGTTTGGTATCGTGAGACATGCAAATGATTCAAGTATCATGCTCACCCTATACATGTGATAACATGCAAATGATTCAAGTATGCTTGCCCAACATAAGCAGGGAGGGGTCGTAGTGCTGTGCCTGACCGGCTATATAAGGTCATCCCATTGTGCATGCTTACCATTCTAACTCTTGCTGTTGGTTGCATCCTTTGCTAGTGAAGTATGCCTCGGAGAAAAGTTCGGAAACAATTTGAGCAGTTGGAGGAGTTCGAGAGGGGCCACATTGTCGGGCTCTGGGAAGCGGGATATCGCCGTATTGTGCGCCATACCTGTCTTGAGGATATCGTCATAGCATGCTGTTGGCGGCAGTGGATAGAACAAAGCATGCAGCAGTGACAGGAAGGGTCTGGGAGACTTAGATGAACCACAGAGAGAGAGAGAGGACCGACGGGTTGTCAATTATGGCTGCAGAGTGACCCAACAGCCATAATTGCGGATATTCAGCAAGCAGTGGTGCCCTTCATTCATCGTCCGATTAGGGCCAGCACCATTGGCAGACAGCAACATGATGTAGGACTATGTTCATGCAGACTGTTATGACCATTGCCGAAGACTGCAATGGTGTCGTGCCAGACTGTCAAGGAGCCACGCAAAATGGCAGCAGATGATCTTCGGTGATGAGTCCCGCTTTTGTCTTGGAGGAGACAATCAACAAATCCACGTGTAGAGGCACATGAGTGTCACACGTCCAGAAGATGTGAGGTGCTGTCTATGATACCAGATCACCTTTGATGTTCATTACTGGCACTTTGATAGCCCAACGTTATGTTAATGAAGTTCTGCAACCAGTGGCCATACCTTTTCTGCATGCTCACTCTGGTGCGATTTTCCAATAGGACAAAGCTCATCCGCATAACCAGACCTATCGCCAATTGAAAATGTGTGGATGCTATTGGACGCACTATCCACCCCTACTGCATAATCTGCAGGAACTGTGAGAGAAGATTCAAGCTGCATGGGATAGCTTATCGCAGGACACCATTAGGAACTTTTACAACTCCATGCCGAGACGTCTGGCATGCTGTGTGAGCAAGCATGGTGGCCCAACGCCATAATGAGAGACACTACTAATTGGCATATAGCTCAATAAATATTGCCCATATCAGTCTCAATGCTTAATCATTTATTGTTCCTGGTAACCTTTACCTATCTCCCGAATAGCATTGCAATCCAACAGGTCCTTCTGGGTGCAACTATTTTTTTGACGATGAGTGTATTATTCTGAAGCTGCCGCCTGGATCGAATCCTGACTATGATAGCCAGTGTTGTACTTTTTTTGTGCAAGTTTGTAGGAAACTCCTATTGCACTACAAGAAACAACATTGGACTTTGTTGCCCCTTTTGGAGAGAGGGCAACAGAGTGAATTGTTACAAAATTGTAAAGTATGGCAAAAACAGTGCATAATGTGTTAGTTATGAAAGAAACCCCAAAAAGTAGAATCCAAGAATTCGGACAATGTTACAATATGTGAATGAATAAAATGGACTTCATAGCATATGAAGTTGAACTTACGTGTTTCCATACTTATAGTGTCTACCATTAGCAACTCTGCATGCGTTCAACATATCCTCATTAACACCGGAACATACAGCTGTGACACTGTTGAAGATGTGGTACATTTAGTATTGTTGCGTACCATGCGACTTCAGGTGTCCCCAAATGAAAACATCCAACAGAGTAAATAGAAATAATAATTAAAAAACACAAGCTTAGATGATAATACAAACTTGCAATAGATGGCGACACAATCAGACTAATTCTTCTGACGTGCACAATGAATTAGTGCCACACACCTTCCCTTCACCCTAGAGAGAAATTTCAGATTATTGCACAAAGGAAGCTGAGGAGCCTTGGAGGACATCTTGCAAGCCTGAAGACACTGACAGCGTTAGCTTCAAATGTCGTTGAGAACGGTGTCTCCCTATCCGACATGATGACATTTACATGTTTTTAGTACTAATTACTTGTATTTTAACACTTTTAAGGTTTAGGGTGTTAAGTTAGAAGACATGGGTGTACAATAATAGTGCTTTATACAGTAGTTTCTCATTTTATCCAGTAAATATAGCTTTACTGTTAAATAAACCAAGTCAATATCGCTATTTCTGGCGTGGGAACACGCTGGCAGAGATTATAATGTATCACACATGTAAGGAAATTTGAGGGTAAGTTTTGTGTGTTAGTAGCTGCAGTATCAAATGGTCTAAGAAATCTGCTACATCTAGTCTTAGCAGATGCAAATAGTGTACAGCTTTCAGATGATCTTGGTAAAATAAAAACCCTATTAAGTGGTCAATGGACACATAACAGTGCACATCAAACATTGGCGGACTTGATGTGTTTGTCCCTTGTCCAGTATGGTGACCAGCAGTTATCATTATGTCTGTTCCATTACATCAACTTGGGTAAATTGTAGCTCAAGATTTTCGACCAGAAAGCTGGTTTCTAACATATTCAACACTGAAGTTACAAAATTGTAGCTGTTTCTCTGGATTTCCAGGGTGCTGTGCCTGCTGAAAATGGCACAAAGAGGGATGCATACTGCTACTGCAAAATTGGTAACACTTGCTGGTGATTTAATCCATTCTTCTCACCATCCTCTTATAAGCAGCAATGTATACTGCCAGTGTCACACTAACTGTATTACTGATGGTCTGTGGTATTAGAAAACTGCTGTGCCTACACTCATTCCATGCCGCTCTGGTGGCACAGTGGTCTAAGCTTTGACTTATGACCATTCACCCAAGACGGGTCCGGGTTTGAATCCCAGTGAGGCAGGGATGCTGTGTTTGTCTTACGGCACTGGGTGTCTTCCTTCCCTGGAACCAGTGGCCCTAAATTAGGGATAGGTGACTGCTTAATAGCCCACTGAGTTGCCCGCAGTGGTCGTTAAACCCTCAATAATAATAAAACTAATTTAATCGCACAAGTATTCCAGTGGCTCTTCACAAAATTCCTCATTTATAAATGCAGACATTGTTCATTAAGAATATGATTGCACACAGCCTCTGTTAAATTTGTCTAAAAAGCACAACTACAGAGAAACTGCTGCTTTTGAGCACCAGATACTGATGGACAAAATTGGGTACATTGTGCTGAATGAGGTATCCCAAAAGTGGATATGTATGCAAATTTGCAGTGAACAGAGGAAACCAAAGAGCTGTCTGATTGTTTAGACTTTTTGAACAGTTTCTTTCCACATCTTAGTTTCAGGATTGATTCATTATGCACTATTTTTGCCATGCTCTACAACTTTGGGATTGACTTAGCTGCTCTATTTCCACAGGGAGACAAGATAGCCCCTTAGATCTCCCCCACACAAGGGATGAAAAGGTCCAATTTTATTTAATCTTCTACCAAGGCCACAGTGGTTTCCTTTACATCTGCACAAAAAAGGTACACTAGCTATCCTAGTTCTAGAGATATCTACTTGGTCCATGACTTTCTTTGCCACCCCCTGTAAAACAAAGAATTATCACCAAATCACATGGATGTCATAAAAATACAAGGGGCAGTCAGAAAGTTTTTATCATCACTAAGAAAAAAAGAGAGCTATGTACATGGGCTTTGGTGGTGGAGTTAGCCCTTCCCTACATATCCCTCATCTAGGGCAACACACTTCTTCCAGTAATAGATGACCTGGCAGGGACCTGTGTTGTAGAAGTCCTCTGGCTCTTCAGGAAATGCTCCACCTCGAAAATCACCTCGTAATTATCCCCGAAATGCCTGCCATGCATCGGGCAGGCATTTCGGGGATAATTACGAGGTGATTTCGGGGGTCCTAAAAAGAGAGCTATGTACATGGGCTTTGGTGGTGGAGTTAGCCCTTCCCTACATATCCCTCATCTAGGGCAACACACTTCTTCCAGTAATAGATGACCTGGCAGGGACCTGTGTTGTAGAAGTCCTCTGGCTCTTCAGGAAATGCTCCACCTCGAAAATCACTGCGTAATTATCCCCGAAATGCCTGCCATGCATCGGGCTGGCATTTCGGGATAATTACGAGGTGATTTCGGGGGTCCTAAAAAGAGAGCTATGTACATGGGCTTTGGTGGTGGAGTTAGCCCTTCCCTACATATCCCTCATCTAGGGCAACACACTTCTTCCAGTAATAGATGACCTGGCAGGGACCTGTGTTGTAGAAGTCCTCTGGCTCTTCAGGAAATGCTCCACCTCGAAAATCACCTCGTAATTATCCCCGAAATGCCTGCCATGCATCGAGCTCTTTAGCAAAGGAAATAGGAAGAAGTCAAATGGTGCCAGGCCAGGAGAGTAAGGGGGCTGAGGCAGAATTTCATACTCCAAACTAACCACAAGTGTCACCTCTTGAGCAGAATGGGCTGGAGCGTTGTCATGAAGTAGCTGCATCCCCTTCGTCAGCTTTTTCGTCAGCTTTCCGCGGCGTTTTGATTTGAAGGTGTTCTGTAACTTCCGCAGGAGGTCCCGGTAATACTTCCCTGTTTTTATTTGATCCTTATGGGCATAATCTGTGAGGATCACACCACGGCAGTCCCAGAAAACACCAAGGATGGCCTTTCCTGAGGAGACTTGCATCTTTACCTTTTTTGTCATTGGTGACCAAGTGTGCTTTCACTGTTTGCTTTGTTCCTTCATTTCGGGGGCCCTAATGGTACAACCAGCATTCGTCTATAGGGATAAGTTGTTGAAAGAAGTCGTTCGGGTAGACCACACACAGCTTCAACATATCCCCTGCAGCATCCTTTCGGTGCTCTTTTTGCAATGGCGTCAGCAATCGCGGAACTCAGCAGGCAGAGACTGTCGCATGAAGTGCATTGTGAATGACGTTGACTACTGACACATGACTAATATTGACCTTCTGCGTGATCACTGCAACAGTGATGCGCCAGTCTTCAACTGCACGGGCTGCCACTTCTTTTGCAATGCATGGTTCTTCACTGAGAGTCAGTCATCTGTTTCACGGATTGTCTGACAAACTTGTTTTTCCACATTGAAAGTGTCTACGCCTCTTCATCATTGTGCCATACGATGGGGCATTGTACACGTTCTACGAGCTCAGCATGAATCTGTTTGGCATTTTGTGCCTTCAAATATAGAAACCAAATCACCATGTGCCATTCAACTTGCTCCACAGGCTGCACCATTTTGTTTTCAGAGCCCTAGCGGTGTTCCACTTTACAACAACGCAGGATCATTCGCATGTACCAATAGCACAAAGCCATGCGTCTTCCGTGCAGCGAAATTTTTTTATGTTAATCCCACTTGCTTTAGGTAATAATGAAAACTTTTCAACCACCCCTTGTAGTATTCTAAGGCCCAGAAATGTCAGAAAAACTGTCTTCAATGTAACTACTCATAAAAAAACATGAAAATTCCATTTTTTTCTTTAGAGAGCAAATCAAACCAGAATTTCAAATGGAAATCACAACATGAGATAAAGTAGTAATAACCTTAATTCCTTGAAATGCCCAAATAAACATGTACCTCAGGTACATATGTGGCAAATAAAGCCACGAGTGTTCATTTTAAAAGATTAGAACAGAACAATTTAGTTCCAATGAATTATTGTTATGTACAGTACTTCAATGTACTTTAAAGAATAACATTCACTGAATGCTCTCTACACCATACTGTTAGGAGGAGGAATTGTAGCAAGCAAGTGATTAAGTCCCACATTGTGGATGTGAGTGAGGTTAGGTATTTGTTGTTTTGGGCAAACTCGCAATGAGAAAAATCAAAACAGAAAGAAAAAGTACCAGCAATTTAACAAGATCAGTGATTCTTCATATGAACATATTATTGGAATTTACTTGCCAGGTAACACCTGCTCAGAAAACTTAAAAATGGCATTGCCCTGTAGAGAAAAATGAACTTCCTGATTTCCATTTAAGTATGTTACAGGTACATCACCCAGGACAAGAAATTTTCCAGTAATGAGACTAAGCAATTGTAGCTAAGCTTAGGAAACTGAATTAACTTGAGATTTGCACTAGCTGAAACTTTGGCAACTATTTTAATTTAGGAACAGAGCCTGTTCAATAATCCCCAATTTCTCATTACTATTATCAATTTCAGAAACTATCACAGAAATCAGTGGCGAATAAATCATATCAAATGCATAGCAGAGTGTACCAGTGCATTATTTGAGCACCAAAGCATTTTCACTTTAATTGCTTTTTATGTAATTTTCAAATGTTCTAAGAGAATATGGCTACATACAGAACAATTAAAATGAATAATGTGCTTCTGTACCAAAATAATACACTTATGAGCTTTACCATGTTTATGAGATGATTTATTCTTTTTTGATTTCCGTGACAGCTTCTGAAATTGTGATAATATCAGAAGAATAAAAATAATGTTTATATTAAGTACAAGGTTTAGTTAATGAGGTCATTCAGACAGGAATTGCATGTGTTATTTAAAATTGAATCACACTTTTTTCTTAAATTCTGAGAATTAAGAAAAAAGTGTGATTCAATTTTAAATAAATCACTTAATTATGACCACCTACCTAATACTTTGTAGGTCTTCTTTTCGTCCTCATTACAGCAGCTATCCGACATGGCGTCGATTCAATAAGGTGCGGGTTAAGCAGTTGGGAGGTATGACCAAACAAGCTGTTCCACAGTGTCTCACATACATACATATCACTAAGCTGTTCTCTGAGATTCAGAGGTTAGCTCCAAAACGAAATACAAACTACCAGATATTTTTATTTATTGTTGTCGTATCAAACTTCTATGGTGGTGACTCTGTAAATGACTGGTTAACTGAAATTTGCCAGTTGTGCTGGGAGTTAGGAATGGTCCCTCGGGATTGGAAGGATGCTATTATTGTTACCTTGTATAAGGGAAAAGGTGATCAGACTGAATACAAGAACTATTGTGGTATTAGCCTACTAAGTGTGCCAGGGAAAGTATTTGGTAAGGTTGCTATTGAAAAAGTATGGGGTCTTACATCAGAGAAAGTGTGGGATGTTCAGAGTGGTTTTATGCCTGGTAAAGGCTGCATTTACCAAATTTTTGCATTATGCATGATGATTGAAAAGTATCTGGCTGTTGGGAAGAAAGTTTTTACTGCCTTCAGAGATTTAGAGAAAGCTTACGACTGAGTGAATAGGACACTTTTGTGGAAGGTATTGAATGAATATGGTGTTACTGGGAATCTACTTAATAGTGTAAAAGCCATGCATGCTGGTAGTACAGCTTGTATATGAGTGAATGGTGTTTTATCAAAATGGTTTTCTATTGGTGCAGGAGTTAGACAAGGTTGTGTAATGGCACCATGGCTGTTTAATATATTTATGGATGTGTGATGCCAAAATAGATGATAGTGGTTTATGTCTTGGTGATATCCGTGTGTGCAGATTGCTGTATGCTGATGACACTGTCCTGTTGGCAGAGTATGTTGTCTCGGATGTACGAAGTTTGCATGAAATTCAAACTGAGTATAAATAAGGGAAAAAACAAAGTTACGGTGTTTGAGAGAGGAACTGGTAGCACTGAATGTAATGTAAGTATAAACGGCACTGTGATTGACCAGGTGAGCGAGTTTGTGTATTTAGGAAGCATGTTTGATAGAGAGAACAAATTGGATGGTGAAATTAGTAGGCAAGTGAATTCTTCATTGAAAGTCATAGCTGCTCTGGGAGGTTTTCACAGGCCTCACAAATGCTCTATGGAATTGATGCTGGGGGAGTGTGGAGGCCAAGCTATTGGTTTGGTGCGAATGAAATGTTCGCAAATGAGCAGTGGAGACAGGCCCCCACCATGGCAGAATGGAACCACCCACAGGTGTTGTGGATATTACGTCACAAAGTTACTATAATTAGCTAGCACGTGTGTGAAGAACAAGGTTCAGGTGTGGTTTGTTTGGACGTAACGTGGCTTGCAAAGGAAACATGCAGACGCCGGATTTGAGAGTCATCTTCCTGTATGAATTTAAACTGGGCCATTCTGAAGGAATTGCCGCTTGAAATGTTAACAAAGCATTTGGGGAGAATACAGCCAACGAATGAACCATTCTGGGATGGTTCGTGAAGTTTCGAAGCGGAGATACAGACCTGCAAAACAAAGCATGTGGTCACTAACCTGTTGTTGTTTCTGATGATGTTCTGTTATGTGTGGTTGAAGCAGACCCCCGAAAAGCATGTCGTGAGATAGCGGCAGAAGTAGGTGTCCACCACATGACAGCTGTTCAGCGTCTGGCTGTACTGAGTAAGATAAAAAAGCTGGACACGTGGCTTCCGCACGAGTAGACAACTGCCAACAAGACTAGGCATTTGGAAGTCCACACGTCGCTGCTTGCCTGGAATAAACAGGAACCTCTAATGCATCGAATCATCACCTGCGATGAGAAGTGGGTCCTTTATGATAATCGGAAATGATCTGCACAATGGTTAAGCAAGGCAGAACTTGCTGGATGGTATCTTAAGCCACCCCTACACACCAAGAAGATGATGCTCCTTGTCTAGTGGTCCACAGCCAGGATAATTCATCGGAGTTTCTTGGCAAGAGGCCAAACCATCACTGCAGAATGTTATTGTGTTGAATTACACCAGATACGCTGGAAATTGCTGCAGAAACAACCGGCTTTGGTCAACAGACATGGTGTTCTTTTGTTCCAGGACAAAGCCCTCCCTCATGTCACACAGCGAACGATGCTGACACTAAGTTCCTTGGGCTATGAAGCACTGCCTCATCCTGCCTAATCCCCGGACTTGTCTCCGACAGACTAACATCACTTCCTGTCTGGGAAACATTTCACGACAGACTACAAGGTTCAACGTGCAGTTGATGACTTCTTCGGGTCCCAGCCACAAGACTTTTTCGTTTCGGGATCATGGTCTTCCTGGACAGATGGCAACTATGTGTCGATCCCGAGGGGGATTATTTTGCCTAGGTAAATTGTCCTACTTTTCCGTTCTCGCCGTCCACGTGTGCTGGTCCTTTGCCAGACATTTCATTCTCACCAACCCAATATATGCTAAAAGTCTAAACTGTGTTCCTCAAAACATTCCTGCACATTGGACCTATGGCTCAGCACATTGTCAAGAGCTTCTAAGGAAGTTAGTTCACAGTCGTTCAATCTCAGCTAGCACTGCACACTTTATGGGGAGAAAAAAGAAAACAAATTTCTCAAAATTATGTGTAGCATATTAGGGTTGAATAAATACCCCCCCCCCCACCCCCCACACACAAAAGATGTGTTGATCAGATACAAAAATTTCATGTGGCATTACTCTTGTTTTTCTTCCTTTTTCACTGATTCCACAATACAATACTGTGTTGCCAATTGGAAATTATGTTTGTGAATGACCGTACGTGCGACAGCATTGGTGAATATTTTATAGTGACCTTTTGTACGATAGACTTTCAGTATTAACAATACTGTGATTCAGGTGAATAACTATACAACAATATTACAATTTGTTCAGTGATTTGCAAACTTAAGTTGAAATTCTGAATACACTACATGTCTACTGATATTTGCTTTTCTATATGAACTTTGCAAAACATCTGTTACAGAACAATAAAAACTATGACACTTATTAACATAATTAATATACCTTTCTTTATTAAACAGCTCCAATGAGCATCTAAAACTAAGAGAAGACCTGCATATCTAAAATAATTTTGGGTCTCTGATTACTGGGAAGAGGAAAAATGGGTGCCATTAAAGTGAACAAAATTATTTCCTCTGTGGGATTCAAATCTAGATTTGGCAACACAAGGAGCTGCAGAAGACTGTGTCACACACCAATTAACCACCAAGAAACAATATACTAGTGCTAGAATTAGTAGTGAATATACACTATATGGACAAAAGTCACCAGACACCTAAAAGAGAAACACAACATAGCATTTACTGACATACATTAGTACGATGTCACTCCACTAATTAATGCATGCACTGACCCTTTAAGACATGCTTTTGATAAGGTTTTGGAACACAGGTATAGGTATGCGCTTCCATTCAGTGCATAAATGCTGCCGCTAACTGTTTAGTAGTAGGCCTTGGTTCCAAACTTATGTGGTGCTCTAACACATCCCATATGTGCTCTATGGGATTAACATCAGGGTTCTGTGCTGGCCAGTCCACACGTGATACAAAATTTTTATCAAACCGTGCCGTAACAGTCTTTGGTTTATCGCTCGGTGCATTATCCTGCTGGTACCAACAAGGCTTGGTTCCATAATATTACCACAGCGGTAGGGCATAATTGCCCAGAATATCGAGGTAGATGTGCTGGTTAACAGGTCTGTCCACGATAACCAAAGAGTCGGGAGCATACCATGAAAAACACCACGAGTACAATGCCAGCTTCAAACTTGATTGTAGGAACAGTACACTGTGGTAAATAGAGTTCCCTCGGCTGCCACCATACCCACATATGGCCATCAGACTGATGGATCATGTATCTGGATTCATTAGTCCATAGGATCTGTTTCCATTGATCTACGGTCCACGATAAATGTTTTTCACACAATGCTAAATGATGAGTAGCATTTTCCGAGTGGAGATGAAAGGTTTATGAGCAACCACAGTAACCCATGGAATGAAGTTCTCTGTGAATGGTGCGTGTACATACAGAGGTTCCAGCATTTTTACTCACCTGTATACTGAGGTCTTGTGCAGTACTCCGTCGATTAGCTGTAATGACTCTCCTGATGCTTCGACGTCCTCTATCACTAATTTTCTTTGGTGTGCCGGTATGTTTTGCTGCTTCAGGCACGCCATGTGTCTTCCACTTATTCAGTACATCCGAAACAGTTGACTTGGGTATGTTTAAACGCCTCTCGGTTTCTCTTATGGACAACCCACTAATATAACACCCAACAATCTTTCCTTTCTCAAAGTCAGTTCTCTCCCGCCGCAACATTTTCACTCAACCTCACAATGCGATATGCTCGCGGTCAGCTGCAGGCTTGTTTTTATACCGTTTGCAGCTGTACCGGGCATCTTAACAATGCAGTGGATCCATTCATTTGCCTTTGAAAGGGTGTCCTGTGACTTTTGTCAATATAGTGTATTTCAACCAATGATAACTTTATTTTACAACTTTTCATAAAAGGAAAAAAAAAAAAGTAGAATACCTGAAGAAGTTTATGAAGACCTTCAGCCTGTAGTTTATCTAGAAACCATTTTATATATGGGCCAGGCAATCCACCTAAAGCATTGAAGCACAAACATGTGTCTTCAACTATTACTGGCCCTTGAATCTGCTTTGCTGCCTCCTTACACTTGGCAGTGCTTATGTAATCTGGTTCACCCTGGTACTCTGGGAGATCTAGAGCACAGTTCACAACCTACAAAAGCACACACAGAAAAAGTAAAAGGAATAGTAAATATACTAACATACACAAAAACAAGACATGCAATGGAGAGTAAGAGTTCCTGAAAAAATTAAAGTGTTTGAAAGGGATTTTATTCCTCAGCATTTTTAATTTTCACTCTTCTTACCCTATGGTGTCTTAGATATCCAGTGGGAAAGGAATCCCTTTCAAAAAATAATTCTCCACAAATGCATGGAAAACATATTTACAAATGTCATTATTGGCACAAAGGTGCAATATTTTTAGTAATTTTCAAGTTTTCTGGTGAAGTGGATGTTCACATTTGTATTCATCTCCTTAGAGATAATACTGGTTTATGTCTTGGTGACACCCATGTGTGTAGATTGCTGTATGCTGATGACACTGTCCTGTTGGCAGAGAGCAAAAGTGAGTTGCAGAGTATATTGTCTCGGATGTACGAAGTTTGCATGAAATTCAAACTTGAGTATTAATAAGGGAAAGACCAAAGTTATGGTTTTTGAGAGAGGAACTGATAGTACTGAATGTAATATATGTCTAAATGGCATAGTGATTGACCAAGTGAATTAGCTTGTGTATTTAGGAAGCATGTTTGACAGAGAGAACAAATTGAATGGTGAAATTAGTAGGCAAGTGAATTCTTCATTGAAAATCATGGCTGCTTTGGGAGGTTTTCACAGGAATGATGGGTTCTCAAGAGAGTCCCACATGGCTGTGTATGAACGTGTAATTGTTCCAACTCTGATGTATAGTAGTAAAATCTGGGTGCTACAGAAAAAACATAGGAGTTGTTTGTGTGCTGGAGAAATGCATTACTTATGGGGGGTTTGTGGCAAGACTCCTTCCGATTGTGTGAGGAATGAAGATGTGTTGCAGTTGTGTAATGTGAAGCAAAATGTTGTTAGCAAGGTGGAGACTAATATGCTTCGGTGGTTTGGCCATGTTGAAAGAATGAGTGATGGGGTGCTTACTAAGAAAATCTGTTTAGCCAGGAAGGGAAGGCAAAGGAAGGCCAAGGAAGTCATGGGAGGATCAGATTCAGGAGTGTTTGAATGAGAAAAAGATTACGAGTATGAAGTATAGAAGATCTTGTGTACAGCGTATGATGAATATGAGTGAAGCCCAAATTGTATGTCAAAGATTGCTGTAAATGGAGAAGTTTGATACAGCAAGTAAAACTTATCTGGTAGTTTGTATTTCTTTGTGGAGCTAACCTCTGAATCTTAGAGAACAGCTTAGTGATATGTATGTACTACTGAAATACATCACCCATACTACTGAAATACATCAACTACATCACCCTGGAGCAGGAATCAAAACTGCATCTCTCGATTTCCATTTGAGCATGAATAGTATTCAGATTTCTGAATGGTATTCAGATTTCTAAGCTACATCTGCTTAGCTTTAAAGTGCATGGAACTTCCTTGTCCTGGGTGGTGTAACAGAAGCATGGTGGTTTATTTCATGCTCCAGGGTGAAGTAAGTTTTCTCACTTACTGCATATAAACAAATGATAGCCATTACATTAGCATCCCTTGTAACCTTATTTCAACAGCCAGTGGCAAGCTGACTTCATAGTAGACCCAACCTTATACCATCTCTCCATGGGCATCCATATAGGGGGTGGGGGGCAAGAGGGGCATTTCCTCTACCCTAGAAATTGGAACCTGCCCTTTCTGTGCTTGGAAGGTATTACATAGATTTTAGCGTGTTAATTAAACTAGGAAGCCATTTCTCAATATGAGCTTTATTCAAACAAATTTACTTTCATCACTGCAGGCATCTCATGGAAAGGATGACTAGAAAGGATACTGCAGTCACAACAGCCAAAGATCAGCCAACTATGTACTGATTTTAGCTAATAAATTCATTTATTTTCCCTTGACCTAGGTGTCCAAATACTTTTGCCTACATAGAACACACACTGAAAGGACAAATTATTATGTACACCCTGGTGAAAATACGCAAAGCAGCAGGACGGCAGAAAATTGCGGTGTGCAGGAAAAACAGTTGGGGCTATAAACAGAGTGGGTCGGTACACACAGGAATACATTCTGTCAAGTGCCAGCCTGGGTCGAGGATGAAACTTAAGTGAGTTTGATCGAGGTCAAGTTGTGGGAGCCAGGAAGGCCAGATGTTCAATCAGCGTAATGGCGAAACTGTTAGGAATTCCGCGACAAACGGTAGCAAGAGTGTACCAGGAGTACGTGAAATCCGGCAAAACCGCTAACAGTCGGATGAAATAAGGCCATAAAAGTGCATTGGATGATCGAGCGTGCCGACGATTGGCCCGCGTCGTACAGATGAATCGGAAGGCTTGTTTGCAGAAATCACGTCACAATTTAATGAAGGAGCATTCACAAGCCTATGCTTAAAAATAATCTGTCGACAAATGGTACAACTCAGCTGGGGAAGTCAATGACTACATTGTGTCCTGATGTTAACAGCACAGCATCACAATGATTAGGCTGCAGTTTGTGAAGGCCCATTGAAACTGGAGCATGGATGATTGGAAACGCATCACATGGTCTGACGAATGCCGTTTCACACTGTATCGCGCCTATGGCAGGCAGCGTGTGTGGCATAAACCACATGAAGTTATGGACTCTGCATGTCAAGTTGGGGTACTACAGATCGGTGGAGGAGGTGTAACTGTTTTGGTAGCTTTAAGTCTTAAACGAACAATGGAAGGCCTTAATAAAAATTGAACAACAGCTTAGAAAGAAAAAAAGAAAAGAGAGCAGCAGTGACAATATATGGCGCCAGAGACACAAAGATTCAGATATTGTGACTGGAGCCCGTGCCTCGATGGCTCTGCTCACTTGGTGGGCAGGTGAGACACACCTGCCTCCTGAGGACGACAGTAGCCTGTTGAAAGCGCTAGAGGATTGTGTGTGAGGGGCTGAATGAGGGTGACACTTGCAGTAGGGTTAGCACGGGTTTTGAAATGGATGGAGCATTTTGTTACTCACAGTTGACGAAGGTTTAACCACCTGGGAATGTAAGGTAGTGTAATTATGTACATAGATTTTTAACTGAATGTATGAATGAGTAGTATGCTTATGTGGTTTTTATGGAATTGACGAGCTATGGTTACATCTCATATGGCTGGAAAAACCCAGCGTTGTTTGTCTAGCAAAAAAAAAAAAAAAAAATAATAATCATAATAATAATACGATGTTTCATCCCCGGAAGAAGAAATCATAAGCAAGAAGTCTGTAAACCTTTGAAGGCCAACAACATTACGATAATTGATGTGCTTGAAGTGTTTGTGATGGAAATTACCATGATCTTTAGGGTAAGTAATTGGTGATTTTGAATAGTATATCATTAATGAATTGCATGTAAACTATACGCATTTTGCTGGGGTTTAATACCTTAAAAGTGCAAATATAGGAATTGAGAAGAATCAAAATTCCATCATCAATGACTGCAGAAGTTTGTGCCTGCCTAACATCTGGCAAGATTTGGTGAAAAATAACCATAACTGTCAAAGTTAACTGTAACCGCAATACATAGTGACAGAAAAAGAGTGAACAAGTGACTGCCTTATGAAGAAGAAGAGTTTTCTCCCAAAATTTGTGATTTAAAATAAATATTTTCTAGAAGGAAAAAACCCATATTAGAATTCCAATTAAGTATGTTTTTTATTAAAAGCCCAACTACATTTACAAAACATAATCTACAATTGCATAAACCCAAATTTCATCTTCAGACTTTTAAGACATACATGATTCTAAAGATACTAAATTCTTTTTTCTAATATTTACCTCATAAGGGAAATTATCACCAAAAATTGCAATAACTTCTCCAAGTTTCTTCTTGTTCCCAGTGACAAATGTTAGTAGCTTCTTTGACATTCTGAACTAAAATTCAATCTGCAAAGCAAAAGATATTTAAGACTTACTTTGCCTATGTGATGTTTTTTGTCTTCTACATGCAACAGAGAAATCAAAGATGAGCAAAACAATAAACAAACAAAAAACAAATAAACTGCACAATGTAGCATGAACACATGAGTCCCATCTGCAAGTGAGCAACAATATAAATTATTTTGGTTTAGCATGAACTTACTTTCTCTTGGGTAACTACTACACCTTACCTTGTTCTCAAAGCACAACATCCATAGTTCCTAATATATCAATCAATTTATAATCCATATATGTTTGATGTTATGCACAATAGGTATATACTGTAGGTATATTTTTTATGAAAAATGGCTTAAAGAAACTAGGAATGGACATTGGCATTAGAACAACTACCTCAGTGGTGAATATTCTTTCCCCCATGAAAGAAATTTGCCTTGGCCAGAAAGCTGGCATTTGCTCCATTCCGCTAAAGTATCCTGACAGAATGCAAAAGTGCTATGTAGGGATGACTAAAAGATCATTCGGTACCAGAGTGACATAGCATAAAAGGAACGTGAGAAATGAGGCCCTCAACTCTGCCCTCTCCAGAGAAGTTTGCCTAAGAAATGCACTACAATAGTGGACAAGATACAAACAAATTGCACCATACACCACGCACATTGAGGCCACCTACAGAGAATCAGTTGAAATCCTCACGACTACTTTTTCCTGTGACCTGCACCCTCTGTGGTCAGATTTCTTGAAATGTTAAGACAGAGTTTTCATTATGTTTTATATTTCCCTTGTTGACATTTTTTCTTGCACTTTTCCAATTCTGAACAATGTGAACTTAACTCAATGTAAATATATGTATATCATTATCATCATTGTCAACCATTATCAATCCACTGCTGGACGAAGGTCTCCCCAAGTTTCCTCCACAACGGTCTGTCTTGTGCCAGTCTCCTCCACGTCACTCCCCCATACTTTCGAATTTCATCCACCCATTTTCCATGTGGTCTTCTTCTGGGTCTTTTCCTGTCCCTTGGAATCCAATCTAAACTTTCGGCTGTCCATCGAGGGTATGTTCTTCTGGCAGTACGTCCAGCTCATTGCCATTTCAGGGATTTAACTCTGATCATGATGTCTTCCACTCTTGTCATTTTTCGGATACACGAGTTCCTCTTCTTATGTCTCCTGGTTACACCAAGCATGCACCTCTCCATGCTTCTTTGAGTTGTCTGCAGCCTTTGTATGTCTCTTTTAGTTAAGGTCCACATCTCTGCACCATACGTAAGCACTGGAAGGATGCATTGATCAAACACTTTTCTTTTAAGACATAATGGCATATTGCTCTTGAAAATTATGCTGTTTCTTCCAAAAGCTCTCCAGGCAACTTTTGTACGCCGATTAATTTCTTCACCAATGTGACCCTCACTTGATATCTGCTGTCCAAGATAAACGTACGTGTCTGTTATCTCCAGTTTTTCTCTATCAATCGATAAATCTTCCATTCTTGTAAAAGCATTGAACATCACTTTTGTCTTCTGAAAGTTCATTTTTTATCCCACTTCTTTACTCTTGTCAGCAAGTTCCTGGATCATACTTTGCAGCTTTGATGGGGTAGTTGCAAAAATGACTATGTCATCAGCAAAACGAAGGTGGGTTAGATAATCTCCATTAATCTTTATCCCTTTGTTTTCTCAGTTCAGTGATTGAAAGACATTTTCCAATGTGGCATTAAAGAGCTTCGGAGATATGGTATCACCTTGTCTCACTCCTTTTCCAATTTTTATGTGTGTTGTATTTTCAAACAGCCGAATCTTTGCACTTTCATTCTCATAGATGTTATTAATAATATTAATGTACGCATCTTCAATACTGCAGGATTTCAGAGCCATTGTAACTGCTGATGGTTTCACTGAATCAAAGGCTTTTTCATAATCGATAAAAGCCATGCACAATGGAAGTTCATATTCCCTCACTCTTTCAATTAGTTCTCTCAGTACGTGGATATGATCTATTGTGCTGTAGCCACTCCTGAATCCAGCTTGTTCTCTCGGTTGAGCCACGTCCAGTGTCACCTTCAAGCGGTGTGAAAGAACTTTAGTGAAGATTTTATAAACCACTGATAGGAAGCTGATAGGTCTGTAGTTCCCGATATCCTCAATGTCACCTTTTTTATGTAGCAAGATCATTGTAGCATTGTTCCAATCCTCAGGAATCTTCCCTTCATTAAGGCATCGAGTGAAAATTTGGGCGAGTACTGTTTCGATTTCTCCACTTGCTTCTTGTATGATGTCTACAGTAATTTCATCTTCTCCTGGAGCTTTTCCCCACTTCATGTTCTTGATTGCATGTGCAACTTCTGCTGGGAGGACTGGAAGAACTGTGGTGCTGGTACCTTTCATGATGTCTGCAGTAAATGTATCATCCCTTTCATATAATTTGGAGTAGAAATATTTCACTCTTGTCAAAATTTCGCCTCTATTTCTTGTTACAGAATTATCTTCTTTTCTCCGTGCCATAATCTGTTTTCTTCCCTTACTGAGATGTCCCTTTGCTATCTTTAGGCTTTGGTTGTTTTCAATTGCTTTCCTTACTAGTTCACAGTTGAATTTCCTTACGTCTTCAGTGATACTTTTTCGTACTGTCTTGCATAGCTCTATATATTCCACTTTGGAAGTCACATCTTCTTTAGATGTCCTCATCTCTCTTCTTTTTTGCATCAACATTTTGGTTTTTCCTGATAATTTGTTCACAGGCAACTTGTTCTTAGACCCAGCTAATTTTGTTGCTGTTTCCATAAGAGCTTTGGTTACTTTTCTGTTAACTTCAGAAATATCCACTTCTTCCGATGTTAGGCCTTCTAAAGCAGAGAATCTGTTCTTCAGTTCCAACTTGGAGGTATTATGGTGTTTTTTAAGGTTGGTTATGTCAATAGATTTTGTTTGACTTATGAGCTTGCTACGTTCGAGTTTAGTGTTGAGGTGCATCTTACATCTCACCCATCTATGGTCAGTACCTGTGTTGAACTTGTTTAGCACACTGCAGTCTTCTATGACGAATTTTTTGTTACACATAATAAAATCAATTTCACTTGTCTTATTTGGATGTCTCCATGTCCATTTCCTGTGTGGCTTTTTCTTGAAAAAGGAGTTCAAGATAAAAAACCCTTCTGCCTCTGCAAACTCTACGAGAGTATTTCCACGCTGGTTTCTGTTGCCGTGACCGAATTTACCTACTGAAGTTTCATTCTGTTGCCGTTGCCCTATTTTTGCATTGAAATCTCCCATAATTATCTTCAAGTGCTGCTTACCTTTATTATTTAGATCACGAATTTCCTCATAAAATTCTTCAATTTCTTCTTCAGGATGACTTGTGGTGGATGCATAAGTTTGAATAATCTGAGCCTGGTATCTTCTCGAGAGTTGGATAACGAGTCGTGCAGCTCTGTCAGAGGAACTTTCAACTTCTACAGTTTCTTGTTAAAAAAAAACTTTATCAACTTTATCCTTCAGTTTCTTGTTTATTATACATCCAACACCACTAGTTCTGCCAGTATCAGTCCCACGATAGTAGAAGAGATGCCCACTTTTCAGTTCAATGAGATCTCATTTTCTCCTTACCTCACTTAGCCCGACGATGTCCCACTTGATCCTTTGTAGTTCCTCTTCCAATTCAAGAAGCCCTGAATCAGAGGATAATATATATATATATACATATCATCATCATCATCATTGTCAACCATTATCAATCCACTGCTGGACGAAGGTCTCCCAAAGTTTCCTCCACAACGGTCTGTCTTGTGCCAGTCTCCTCCATGTCACTCCCGCATACTTTCGAATTTCATCCACCCATCTTCCATGTGGTCTTCTTCTGGGTCTTTTCCCGTCCCTTGGAATCCAATCTAAAATTTCGGCTGTCCATTGATGTATAACGAAGTAAATTTCTCTGTCATTTTTGGTCTACGCCGGGATTCGAACCCGAGGCCGCTTATTCCGGAACAAGTCGCTCTACCAACTGAGCTACGCAGACATTTATTCTGATTCCTATCTGCCTTTATGTCGTGTGCGTCCTGCTGGCAGGTACGTCACATCTCCCCCCCCCCCCGAAAGAGGGCCGGGGGCATGGCCCACAGGTCAGCCGTGACCATGAATCGTTGCAGGCAGCCATCCACTGTAGAACGTGCACTTGAGAACTCCCAGTCAATCTGCTGTGTGGAATGCAACATCACACATTTGTATTTTTCGAAGCGCTGGAGAAGGAATTCTCTGATTTTTCCTGTCTCAGTGTGAAAATAACATCACACCAATGCGAGATTTTGAACGGCCGGGTCATCCGGATAGTTCGAGGCGCCATTATAACGAAGTAAATTTCTCCGTCATTTTTGGTCTACGCCGGGATTCGAACCCGAGGCCGCTTATTCCGGAACAAGTCGCTCTACCAACTGAGCTACGCAGACGATTATTCTGATTCCTATCTGCCTTTATGTCATGTGCGTCCTGCTGGGAGGTACGTCACATCCCCCCCCCGAAAGAGGGCCGGGGGCATGGCCCACGGGTCAGCCGTGACCATGAATCGTTGCAGGCAGCCATCCACTGTAGAACGTGCACTTGAGAACTCCCAGTCAATCTGCTGTGGGGAATGCAACATCACACATTTTTATTTTTCGAAGCGCTGGAGAAGGAATTCTCTGATTTTTCCTGTCTCAGTGTGAAAATAACATCACACCAATGCGAGATTTTGAACGGCCGGGTCATCCGGATAGTTCGGGCGCCATTATAACGAAGTAAATTTCTCCGTCATTTTTGGTCTACGCCGGGATTCGAACCCGAGGCCGCTTATTCCGGAACAAGTCGCTCTACCAACTGAGCTACGCAGACATTTATTCTGATTCCTATCTGCCTTTATGTCGTGTGCGTCCTGCTGGCAGGTACGTCACATCTCCCCCCGAAAGAGGGCCGGGGGCATGGCCCACGGGTCAGCCGTGACCATGAATCGTTGCAGGCAGCCATCCACTGTAGAACGTGCACTTGAGAACTCCCAGTCAATCTGCTGTGTGGAATGCAACATCACACATTTTTATTTTTCGAAGCGCTGGAGATGGGTTTCTCTGATTTTTCCTATCTCGCGGTGTGGAAAGAACATCACACCAATGCGAGATTTTGAACGGCCGGGTCATCCGGATAGTTCGGGCGCCATTATAACGAAGTAAATTTCTCCGTCATTTTTGGTCTACGCCGGGATTGGAACCCGAGGCCGCTTATTCCGGAACAAGTCGCTCTACCAACTGAGCTACGCAGACATTTATTCTGATTCCTATCTGCCTTTATGTCGTGTGCGTCCTGCTGGCAGGTACGTCACATCTCCCCCCCGAAAGAGGGCCGGGGCATGGCCCACGGGTCAGCCGTGACCATGAATCGTTGCAGGCAGCCATCCACTGTAGAACGTGCACTTGAGAACTCCCAGTCAATCTGCTGTGTGGAATTCAACGTCACACATTTTTATTTTTTGAAGCGCTGGAGAAGGAATTCTCTGATTTTTCCTATCTCGCGGTGTGGAAAGAACATCACACCAATGCGAGATTTTGAACGGCCGGGTCATCCGGATAGTTCGGGCGCCATTATAACGAAGTAAATTTCTCCGTCATTTTTGGTCTACGCCGGGATTGGAACCCGAGGCCGCTTATTCCGGAACAAGTCGCTCTACCAACTGAGCTACGCAGACATTTATTCTGATTCCTATCTGCCTTTATGTCGTGTGCGTCCTGCTGGCAGGTACGTCACATCCCCCCCCCCCCCGAAAGAGGGCCGGGGGCATGGCCCACGGGTCAGCCGTGACCATGAATCGTTGCAGGCAGCCATCCACTGTAGAACGTGCACTTGAGAACTCCCAGTCAATCTGCTGTGGGGAATGCAACATCACACATTTTTATTTTTCGAAGCGCTGGAGAAGGAATTCTCTGATTTTTCCTGTCTCAGTGTGAAAATAACATCACACCAATGCGAGATTTTGAACGGCCGGGTCATCCGGATAGTTCGGGCGCCATTATAACGAAGTAAATTTCTCCGTCATTTTTGGTCTACGCCGGGATTCGAACCCGAGGCCGCTTATTCCGGAACAAGTCGCTCTACCAACTGAGCTACGCAGACATTTATTCTGATTCCTATCTGCCTTTATGTCGCGGTATGCGTCCTGCTGGCAGGTACGTCACATCTCCCCCCCGAAAGAGGGCCGGGGGCATGGCCCACGGGTCAGCCGTGACCATGAATCGTTGCAGGCAGCCATCCACTGTAGAACGTGCACTTGAGAACTCCCAGTCAATCTGCTGTGTGGAATGCAACATCACACATTTTTATTTTTCAAGCGCTGGAGATGGGTTTCTCTGATTTTTCCTATCTCGCGGTGTGAAAAAAATATCACACCAATGCGAGATTTTGAACGGCCGGGTCATCCGGATAGTTCGGGCGCCATTATAACGAAGTAAATTTCTCCGTCATTTTTGGTCTACGCCGGGATTCGAACCCGAGGCCGCTTATTCCGGAACAAGTCGCTCTACCAACTGAGCTACGCAGACGATTATTCTGATTCCTATCTGCCTTTATGTCGTGTGCGTCCTGCTGGCAGGTACGTCACATCTCCCCCCCCCCCGAAAGAGGGCCGGGGGCATGGCCCACGGGTCAGCCGTGACCATGAATCGTTGCAGGCAGCCATCCACTGTAGAACGTGCACTTGAGAACTCCCAATCAATCTGCTGTGTGGAATGCAACATCACACATTTTTATTTTTCGAAGCGCTGGAGAAGGAATTCTCTGATTTTTCCTGTCTCAGTGTGAAAATAGCATCACACCAATGCGAGATTTTGAACGGCCGGGTCATCCGGATAGTTCGGGCGCCATTATAACGAAGTAAATTTCTCCGTCATTTTTGGTCTACGCCGGGATTGGAACCCGAGGCCGCTTATTCCGGAACAAGTCGCTCTACCAACTGAGCTACGCAGACATTTATTCTGATTCCTATCTGCCTTTATGTCGTGTGCGTCCTGCTGGCAGGTACGTCACATCTCCCCCCCCCGAAAGAGGGCCGGGGGCATGGCCCACGGGTCAGCCGTGACCATGAATCGTTGCAGGCAGCCATCCACTGTAGAACGTGCACTTGAGAACTCCCAGTCAATCTGCTGTGTGGAATGCAACATCACACATTTTTATTTTTCGAAGCGCTGGAGAAGGAATTCTCTGATTTTTCCTGTCTCAGTGTGAAAATAACATCACACCAATGCGAGATTTTGAACGGCCGGGTCATCCGGATAGTTCGGGCGCCATTATAACGAAGTAAATTTCTCCGTCATTTTTGGTCTACGCCGGGATTCGAACCCGAGGCCGCTTATTCCGGAACAAGTCGCTCTACCAACTGAGCTACGCAGACGATTATTCTGATTCCTATCTGCCTTTATGTCGTGTGCGTCCTGCTGGCAGGTACGTCACATCTCCCCCCCCCCCCCCGAAAGAGGGCCGGGGGCATGGCCCACGGGTCAGCCGTGACCATGAATCGTTGCAGGCAGCCATCCACTGTAGAACGTGCACTTGAGAACTCCCAATCAATCTGCTGTGTGGAATGCAACATCACACATTTTTATTTTTCGAAGCGCTGGAGAAGGAATTCTCTGATTTTTCCTGTCTCAGTGTGAAAATAACATCACACCAATGCGAGATTTTGAACGGCCGGGTCATCCGGATAGTTCGGGCGCCATTATAACGAAGTAAATTTCTCCGTCATTTTTGGTCTACGCCGGGATTATAACCCGAGGCCGCTTATTCCGGAACAAGTCGCTCTACCAACTGAGCTACGCAGACATTTATTCTGATTCCTATCTGCCTTTATGTCGTGTGCGTCCTGCTGGCAGGTACGTCACATCTCCCCCCCCGAAAGAGGGCCGGGGGCATGGCCCACGGGTCAGCCGTGACCATGAATCGTTGCAGGCAGCCATCCACTGTAGAACGTGCACTTGAGAACTCCCAGTCAATCTGCTGTGTGGAATGCAACATCACACATTTTTATTTTTCGAAGCGCTGGAGAAGGAATTCTCTGATTTTTCCTGTCTCAGTGTGAAAATAACATCACACCAATGCGAGATTTTGAACGGCCGGGTCATCCGGATAGTTCGGGCGCCATTATAACGAAGTAAATTTCTCCGTCCAGCTAGCTAATTATAATGAATAACGCTTTCAACTAAGCTAAGTATAATGCTTCTGCTACTGAATTATATGCTTGTACTAAGCTTCAAATAGTGAATTCAAATGGTTGTTGTTACTAGTTAATTAAGATCATGAATAAAGTCACCTGCTAGTAGTGTAGTAATAGTAATGAACAGACTTATAACTGGTAGTAATGTTGTAGCAGTAATTAAGATGAATAAAGTCTTATGCTGGTTGTTACTAGTAATATTAATTGAAATAAACCTAACAGCCAGACAGAGGTCTGACAGTACTATGAACTGAGAAAGACGTACTTACGTAAAACCTTTTATTATGAACTTCTACTGGTATCATCACACACAGCTACTCAAATAACACGTAGCTCCTTGCACATGAACGGAGCTCTATACTCATAAACAAACGCTCTCTTTCACATAAACCAACACTCTCCGTACAACAACAAACGCTCTCCGTACAACAACAAACGCTCTCTTTGGGTATCGTTGAACGCGCCTATTTATACTGCCTACCACCACATCATGACTTACACTCATTGCCAGATCTCATTCAGCGGGTGAAATAACATCTCGTTCAGTAAGAAGATAATTTACATAGAAAAATAAAATAACCAGAGATAGTAAAATCAAAAGGAAAGTGAATCTAGAGTATATGTTACAGATGGTCTGTTCTTCTGACAGTATGTCCAGCCCATTGCCATTTCAGGGATTTAACTCTGATCATGATGTCTTCCACTCTTGTCATTTTTCGGATCCACGTGTTCCTCTTCTTATCTCTGCTGGTTACACTTGGGCATGCACCTCTCCATGCTGCTTTGAGTTGTCTGCAGCCTTTGTATGTCTCTTTTAGCTAAGGTCCACGTCTCTGCACCATACGTAAGCACTGGAAGGATGCATTGATCAAACACTTTTCTTTTAAGACATAATGGCATATTGCTCTTGAAAATTATGCTGTTTCTTCCAAAAGCTCTCCAGGCAAGTTTTGTACGCTGATTAATTTCTTCACCAATGTGACCCTCACTTGATATCTGCTGTCCAAGATAAACGTACGTGTCTGTTATCTCCAGTTTTTCTCCATCAATCGATAAATCTTCATTTCTTGTAAAAGCATTGTACATCACTTTTGTCTTCTGAAAGTTCATTTTTAATCCCACTTCTTTACTCTTGTCAGCAAGTTCCTGGATCATACTCTGTAGCTCTGATGGGGTAGTTGCAAAAATGACTATGTCATCAGCAAAACGAAGGTGGGTTAGATAATCTCCATTAATCTTTATCCCTTTGTTTTCCCAATTCAGTGATTGAAAGACATTTTCCAATGTGGCATTAAAGAGCTTCGGAGATATGGTGTCACCTTGTCTCACTCCTTTTCCAATTTTTATGTGTGTTGTATTTTCAAACAGCCGAATCTTTGCACTTGCATTATCATAGATGTCGTTAATAATGTTAATGTATGCATCTTCAATACCGCAGGATTTCAGAGCCATTGCAACTGCTGATGGTTTCACCGAATCAAAGGCTTTTTCATAATCGATAAAAGCCATGCACAATGGAAGTTCATATTCCCTCGCTCTTTCAATTAGTTCTCTCAGTACGTGGATATGATCTATTGTGCTGTAGCCACTCCTGAATCCAGCTTGTTCTCTCGGTTGAGCCATGTCCAGTGTCACCTTCAAGCGGTGTGAAAGAACTTTAGTGAAGATTTTATAAACCACTGATAGGAGGCTGATAGGTCTGTAGTTCCTGAGATCCTCAATGTCACCTTTTTTATGTAGCAAGATCATTGTAGCGTTGTTCCAATCCTCAGGAATTTTCCCTTCATTAAGGCATCGAGTGAAAATTTGGGCGAGTACTGTTTCGATTTCTCCACTTGCTTCTTGTATGATGTCTACAGTAATTCCATCTTCTCCTGGAGCTTTTCCCCGCTTCATGTTCTTGATTGCATGTGCAACTTCTGCTGGAAGGACTGGAAGAACTCTGGTACTGGTACCTTTCATGATGTCTGGAGTACATGTATCATCCCTTTCATATAATTTGGAGTAGAAATCTTTCACTCTTGTCAAAATTTCGCCTCTATTTCTTGTTACAGAACCATCTTCTTTTCTCAGTGCCATAATCTGTTTTTTCCCCTTACTGAGATGTCCCTTTACTATCTTTAGGCTTTGGTTGTTTTCAATTGCTTTCCTTACTAGTTCACAGTTGAATTTCCTTACGTCTTCAGTGATACTTTTTCGTACTGTCTTGCATAGCTCTATATGTTCCACTTTGGAAGTCACATCTTCTTTAGATGTCCTCATCTCTCTTCTTTTTGCATCAACATTTTGGTTTTTCCTGATAATTTGTTCACATGCAATTTGTTCTTAGACCCAGCTAATTTTGTTGCTGTTTCCATAAGAGCTTTGGTTACTTTTCTGTTAACTTCAGAAATATCCACTTCTTCCGATGTTAGGTTTTCTAAAGCAGAGAATCTGTTCTTCAGTTCCAATTTGAAGGTATTATGGTGTTTTTTAAGGTTGGTTATGTCAATACATTTTGTTTGTCTTATGAGCTTGCTACGTTCGAGTTTAGTGTTGAGGTGCATCTTACATCTCACCAATCTATGGTCACTGCCTGTGTTGAACTTGTTTAGCACACTGCAGTCTTCTATGACGAAATTTTTGTTACACATAATAAAATCAATTTCACTTGTCGTCCCATTTGGATGTCTCCATGTCCATTTCCTGTGTGGCTTTTTCTTGAAAAAGGAGTTCAAGATGAAAAACCCTTCTGCCTCTGCAAACTCTACGAGAGTATTTCCACGCTGGTTTCTGTTGCCGTGACCGAATTTACCTACTGAAGTTTCATTCTGTTGCCGTTGCCCTATTTTTGCATTGAAATCTCCCATAATTATCTTCTAGTGCTGCTTACCTTTATTATTTAGATCACGAATTTCCGCATAAAATTCTTCAATTTATATATATACACTGCCGGACAATTGCTAAGGACGGATGACAATAGCAACGATAGCAACCATAAAATGGAAGGCAGGAAAATATGGCAATTAGCATAAGTGCGGGATACAGTAAGACGTGTTGTGCGTATGCAAATTTTGGATTGCCGAACTTGTTCGTGACGTCATAGCGCTGATAACAGATATATAGGATTTCACGTGTATTGACCGTTGTTGTTCAAACGCAAAGTTGAAAGGGAAAGAATCAATTGACGAACTTGCAATTTTCAGTATGTCTTCCCGACATCACCTAGATGATTTTACGCGTGGCTGTATTATTGGCAAGATTGAAGAAGGGCGAAAAATAACAGATGTTGCCAGGGAGTTCGACGTCAGTCACAGTGTTGTTTCAAGGCTTCGGAAATCATTTCAAACAAATGGAGAGTGTAGCAAATGTCACGGGGGAGGTCGTGTTCGCAGTACGACACCTGCAGAAGATCGGTACATAGTGCTATCAACAAAAGACACGCAGCACAGCTAGTGAGGTAGCAAATCAGTTTATGGCTGCTACTGGCAAGCGGATCTCCCGAAAAACTGTCGCCAGACGTTTGCATGAAGGAGGACTATACGCTCGCCGTCCTGTTGTGTGCATCCCATTGTCCAGACGTCACCGTACCGCCCGTTTGCAATGGTGCCATCAACATCGCAATTGGACTGATAACGACTGGTCTGCTGTCCTCTTCTCAGATGAGAGTAGATACAGTCCATCGTTTGATTGTCGACGACAACTGATCTGGCGTGATAGTGGTACCGCATATTGTCCAGCAAACATACAGGAAAGTGACAGATATCCGACATGTAGTGTCATGGTATGGGATGGCATCATGATCAATGGCTGTACGTTCCTCTATGTGCTTCCAACTGGGATTATGACTGGCCAACGATACATTAATGATGTTCTGCTACCTCATGTTCGCATATTCCGTGGTGCTGTCGGTGATAGATTCATTTTCATGGACGACAACGCAACATGTCATCGAACAGTCGCTGTCCAGGAGTGTCTTGAGAGCGAGGATATTCAACGCCTCGTATGGCCAGCATGTTCTCCAGATCTGAATCCCATTGAAAATGTGTGGGATGCTTTGGGGAGGAGTCTTGCTGGTCGCCAATGCCTTCCAATAAACAATAACACCCTCGTCCGTGCACTGACAGAGGAATGGGATAAATTACCCCAACAGCTGCTTGATAATGTTGTGCAAAGCATGACACAACGTGTGGAATCTTGCATCGCCCTCCATGGTGGCCATCTCCCGTATTGAAATCTTACGCCGGAACGCCTGCGGACGGTATTTGCATGTTTTTTTCACGTTTACATATTCTGCACAAAATGGCCTGTTTGTCCCTTGAACACGTTCCAAAACCTTCTGGATTTCAGAGCACACTAAATTGTCTTTCTTGTAATGTCCTGGCATTCTGACATTATTTTATTTCACTTGGCATCCAACCACACTTACTTTTTTATGCGCTATATAGCCGTTTATGATCCGTCCTTAGCAATTGTCCAGCAGTGTATATCATCATCATTGTCAACCATTATCAATCCACTGTTGGACGAAGGTCACCCCAAGTTTCCTCCACAACGGTCTGTCTTGTGCCAGTCTCCTCCATGTCACCCCTGCATACTTTCGAATTTCATCCACCCATCTCCCATGTGGTCTTCTTCTGGGTCTTTTCCTGTCCCTTGGAATCCAATCTAAAATTTCGGCTGTCCATCGATGATCTGTCCTTCTGGCAGTATGTCCAGCCCATTGCCATTTCAGGGATTTGACTCTGATCATGATGTCTTCCACTCTTGTCATTTTTCGGATCCACGAGTTCCTCTTCTTATCTCTCCTGGTTACACCAAGTATGCACCTCTCCATGCTGCTTTGAGTTGTCTGCAGCCTTTGTATGTCTCTTTTAGTTAAGGTCCACGTCTCTGCACCATACGTAAGCACTGGAAGGATGCATTGATCAAACACTTTTCTTTTAAGACATAATGGCATATTGCTCTTGAAAATTATGCTGTTTCTTCCAAAAGCTCTCCAGGCAAGTTTTGTACGCCGATTTATTTCTTCATCAATGTGACCCTCATTTGATATCTGCTGTCCAAGATAAACGTACGTGTCTGCTATCTCCAGCTTTTCTCCATCAATCGATAAATCTTCATTTCTTGTAAAAGCATTGTACATCACTTTTGTCTTCTGAAAGTTCATTTTTAATCCCACTTCTTTACTCTTGTCAGCAAGTTCCTGGATCATACTCTGCAGCTCTGATGGGCTAGTTGCAAAAATGACTACGTCATCAGCAAAACGAAGGTGGGTTAGAAAATCTCCATTAATCTTTATCCCCTTGTTTTCCCAGCTCAGTGACTGAAAAACACCCTCCAATGTGGCATTAAAGAGCTTCGGAGATATGGTGTCACCTTGTCTCACTCCCTTTCCAATTTTTATGTGTGTTGTATTTTCAAACAGCCTAATCTTTGCACTTGCATTTTCATAGATGTTATTAATAATATTAATGTATGCATCTTCAATACCGCAGGTTTTCAGAGCCATTGTAACTGCTGATGGTTTCACCGAATCAAAGGCTTTTTCATAATCGATAAAAGCCATGCACAATGGAAGTTCATATTCCCTCGCTCTTTCAATTAGTTCTCTCAGCACATGGATATGATCTATTGTGCTGTAGCCACTCCTGAATCCAGCTTGTTCTCTCGGTTGAGCCATGTCCAGTGTTACCTTCAAGCGGTGTGAAAGAACTTTAGTGAAGATTTTATAAACTACTGATAGGAGGCTGATAGGTCTGTAGTTTCCGAGATCCTCAATGTCACCTTTCTTATGTAGCAGGATCATTGTAGCGGTGTTCCAATCCTCAGGAATCTTTCCTTCATTAAGGCATCGAGTGAAAATTTGGGCGAGTACTGTTTCGATTTCTCCACTTGCTTCTTGTATGATGTCTACAGTAATTCCATCTTCTCCTGGAGCTTTTCCCCACTTCATGTTCTTGATTGCATGTGCAACTTCTGCTGGAAGGACTGGAGGAACTCTGGTACTGGTATCTTTCATGATATCTGGAGTGCATGTATCATCCCTTTCATATAATTTGGAGTAGAAATCTTTCACTCTTGTCAAAATTTCGCCTCTATTTCTTGTTACAGAACCATCTTCTTTTCTCAGTGCCATAATCTGTTTTCTTCCCTTACTGAGATGTCCCTTTGCTATCTTTAGGCTTTAGTTGTTTTCAATTGCTTTCCTCACTAGTTCACAGTTGAATTTTCTTATGTCTTCAGTGATACTTTTTCGTACTGTCTTGCATAGCTCTATATATTCCACTTTGGAAGTCACATCTTCTTTAGTTGTCCTCATCTCTCTTCTTTTTTGCATCAACATTTTCGTTTTTCCTGATAATTTATTTACATGCAACTTGTTCTTAGACCCAGCTAATTTTGTTGCTGATTCCATAAGAGCTTTGGTTACTTTTCTGTTAACTTCAGAGATGTCCACTTCTTCCGATGTTAGGCCTTCTAAAGCAGAGAACCTGTTCTTCAGTTCCAACTTGAAGGTATTATGGTGTTTTTTAAGGTTGGTTATGTCAATAGATTTTGTTTGTCTTATGAGCTTGCCACGTTCAAGTTTAGTGTTGAGGTGCATCTTACATCTCACCAATCTATGGTCACTACCTGTGTTGAACTTGTTTAGCACACTGCAGTCTTCTATGACGAATTTTTTGTTACACATAATAAAATCAATTTCACTTGTCGTCCCATTTGGATGTCTCCATGTCCATTTCCTGTGTGGCTTTTTCTTGAAGAAGGAGTTCAAGATGAAAAACTCTTCTGCCTCTGCAAACTCAACGAGAGTATTTCCACGCTGGTTTCTGTTGCAGTGACATATATATATATTTATTTATTTTAAATGTTAAAGATCACTGCTGATTATCTCTGCATCAGTTAGATTTTAATAAGCCTTGACAAAGCCACATGTTTGTGCGCTAAAGCTCAGCTATACCAATTTGTTTCTTACACCAATAAAAAATCTACGGATATGGTTTCTAAGTTCATTAACTTGGTGTACTTCTCTTATTGTTTACCTTAGGTATATTACAGTTGCAAATCTGCCATACAGAACCTTCATAAGAAAATCTCAATTCCATGTTTTTGCTTTAAAAAGGAAATTCTTTGTACAAAAAAATTAGCTTATAGTGTACTGCTCGAAAAATTTATATCCTTTACTTTGTACAACCAGACAGTACAAAATTCTTTTGTAATTTGCAATCTCATATCCACTCTTGCATCATCACCTCATCATTAGCAAAAATCTTGCATAAGAAACTACTTGGTGAGTATAAATTAAATGTGCTGAAATCTCAGTTTATTTATTTCACACCTTCAGGAAGTTTTTGGGATCCCCCCCCCCCTCAAGTTAAGCCTGCATGCCATTTGGAATGTAACAAAAGTTTTCTTAAGTAATGCTCTTGAAAACACCGCACCCCAGTCGTATCAGAATAGTATGACTAACCCTGGAATCACAGTGTACCCACCCGCCCAGGCGTGTCATGGAGTACATGTGACAAGGTTGACCACATGGAGATATAAACGGCCACCAGGACAGATGAGCCATAGTGCGTTACATGAGCACAATGGGCAGAGGTAGTGATTTGATGGACATTCAGAAAGGAATGATCATCCGCTATCATGCCGAGGGTGGAAGCATCTCAGAAACAGCAGACTTTGTGGGCTGTTCGCAAGGTACTGTAGTAAGGGTTGTACCAAGAGTAGACCGCTGGTACACCGAGTACCTCTCGACGTCATAACTGTGGAGACCCAAAGGCCATCGTCCCCTAGAGGAGAACGTCGCCTCTGTCGACTGGTGAAGGGCAATCAATGTGCAGCAGTTGGCCACACAAACGAACGCTGGGTCATCCAGGTACATGTCACCAATAACAGTAGAGTAAACCCTGTTACGCATGGGTATCCAGAGTCGACGCTGGATCAAGGTCCATCGGCAGCAACGCCTGCAGTTCACATGGGACTACCATCATTGGACAGTGGTAAAAGGTAGTCTTCTCCAACAAATCAAGGTTTCTACTCCACAGAAGTGACGGGTGGTGGCAGATATGGGATCACCAGACACATGAGAACCAACACCCAGACATGCTTGTTGGTCAAGTATAGGCTGGAGGTGGCAGTGTGCATATCCGGGAGGATGTTTTCCTGGTATGACTGGATGGGTTTCTGAATGCTAACCAATGGCTACCTGTCCATCCTCGCTGACCACATGAATTCATTTTTGTCGGGCATTTACCCTGATGGTAATGGTGTATACCAACAGGACAGTGCGCCCTGCCATGTCGCTAAGGGAGTGCGCGACTGGTTCCAGGAACACAACAGCAATGTCTCATTTCTCCCTTGGTAGGCGAAATTGCCCGACCTCAATCCCATAAAGCATTTGTGGGACTATTTAAATCGACAGGTTCAACGTTCCGATCCACAACCACATCATCTCTGAAACCTCTGTGCTCTGCTGCAGTTCGAATGGGCAAGTGTGCCTCGGGCAACCTTCCAGGGCCTCATTGCGTCCATGCCACGCCGTCTCGTTGCTGTCTTCCAGGCTAAGGGTGGTTATTCCCATTATTAAGTAGGAGGTCATATTATTCTGATACGACTGTGTATGTATAGTAATATTCAATCAGGGTCAGCTGGTCCAGTTTCCCCAGGTGTATGCCTTCATGAGGCCCCACAGTTTAGGAAGTAAAATCGAAATCATTTTTGGTAAAAAAAAATTTATATTTTTATTATTTTCTTATAAGTTTTGAGATACAAGGCTCATAAAAAGATGTTTTTCATAATGTTTTTTTTTTTTTGTTTCCAATCACTGCTTTCAAAAAGGTTATTGCCCTTCATTGTACAGATACTGAGATTTACAGATTTTAAATGCTGACCAAAATATTCTGCACTTTCCAAATAGATATGCTGAGTTAGCAAGTTAGCAGCCACTTTTTACGACAGCTACTTCAAAACAATTCATGCCACTCTCTCGTCTCAGCAGTATGGACCGTAAACCCACTTAGAGTTATTTTCCCTCTGTTCCACAGCCCAAGGCATGATGGGGAAGGGCTAGTCCCCCTGACACGGACATCACCATGTGGGTAGAAACAAGTGACTTAAACATCTCTGTCCTTTGTTATTTTGTCACCATTATTATATCTCTTTCTGCAGGTAATTAGTCAGAAAGGATTAGTGTCAATCATTCCACTAAATAACCATTTTGAATAGCTAAGGGTAAAGCAACAAATTCAGGCGTACAAGTCCACTCGTTCTAGTTACATTCAGTGAAGGCCATCTAGAAAGGACAAGGCTATGATGACATGCCAGAGATGAGTTCCATTCGTTCATGACATCACTTTCATGTTACATGGCCTGATATGTGACATGTCAGTGTAATGTTTGACATCACACACAACAGTGTTGGAAACCAATAAAAGGTAGTGTAAACCAATAAAGGTAGTGTAAAATAAAAGGTAGTGTAACTTGGAAAATATGAATGCTTTTGAGTATCATGCATCAATTCTTACAAATTTTTCAGCTTCGTCACTTTCGTTTTCGGACTCTCCCTCTTTATCAAGCTGAAATGCAAACCTTTTTTGGGGGAATATGTAAGAACACAGGATACACGTTCGGAACATCGTTGGTAAAAAAAATTACAGTTACGGGAGAAACCTTTGCTACGTCCGATTTCCGTTTTCGGACATTTCTCTTCCATATTCAAGGTGAAATACAAATATTTACGAAATAAAATTAAATTTAACAACAATACTAGGCAGAAGAAACATCGCGTGAAAAATAAAATTACGATTACTGGAGAAATCTTCACTGTTTCCGAAAGTCTTAAAAGACGAAATTTCCGTTTTCGAAAGTTTCAGGCGGAAAGCATCCTTCACCACTACCAATTGCCCCAAAGTTTCTGTTCAGTTATGCATCGATCTCGAGGATAACCCAAAGTACGACGAAAAAGCAGAAATTCCTCGAAGGCGAATATTACACGGGAATTTTTGCGCCGTCGAATTTCCGTTTTCGGAAATTTTCCCTCCATTTCAAAGTGAAATACAAAGATTTATGGAATAAAATTATGTATAACAACAATACTGGACAGGGGCAACATCGCAGGAAAACGAAATTACGATTACGGAAGAAATCTTTATTTCGTTCACTTCCGTTTTTGAAAGGTGAAATGCTGTTCCGATGCGTATTTTTACACGTTGGTAAAATTCTTCGATGCGTATTTTTACGTGTTGATGCGTACTTTACGCGCTTTACGACGTGTATTTCTACGCGTCGCGAAAAATTCCCGATGCATATTTTTACGCGTTGGTAAAATTTCGATACGTACTAGACGCGTAATTACGCATTTTGGCGAACTCTGCAACGAAATCCAAGCATACTTTTCTGCAACACAAGAAAAAAACTTCAAAATATTAATTACTGATATGAATGGTCGACGCACGATTTAAACAAAAAAAAACTCTGATGCCAGGCAATGACACTCACGTTCTTCACCAAACGATTTTCAACAGCTTGTCGCTGCACTCAGCGCAAGGCCACACTCATCGAGTGCCGGCCGGCGGCCGCTAGCGCTAAGATTTGAGCAGCTTTGAGAGGCAGAACTGGAGGCAGCATCGCAAGCAAGACGAATGACGGATCGTCAAGTGGCCGCCGTTGTGTTGGGAGCAAAATAAAAATTAATAACTTTCGTTAATTTTCCGCAGAAAAATCACGGTTTTCCGTAGTTGTTGGCATCTCTGCGTGAGTTCTGTATACATACTTGCTGACTCACTGGAATATGTATTTATTTGAAAAAGTCTATTCTAGCCTTATTTACGTACCTGCTCGTCCTTTTCAGCTAATCATGAAACTGAAGAAAATGTTAGAATTGGTTGAAACAAAACAGGTGGTAAAACAGTAATCCAGAAGTTCTATGACTAAGTAATCAAAAATTGCTATAATTTTAGTTATCAGCAATAAGAAAACACATTTGAAACACTAAAATCCAAAAAAGTTCTGAGCGAGGTTTGTAGAAATATTATAAATGATTTCTGAGCAATGTTACGGTATAGGAACATTTTAAAAGAGAGAGTTCATAAATTTTGTTGATATCATATTTCATTGCTGTAATTATACTATGAATTCCTAATGTTAATTTTTTTGTTAGAATTAATCAAAATGTTTACACATTCTTTAGTGTTTGTTGAAAGAAGAGCAGGTATTCAAATACTGATTGCATTAAGAGTTTGTCATATGCTGTTGTGTTATCCCCTTGTGTGGGAAACAGGGAAGGCTTTAGGATGGTGTGAGTGGTGCAGCTGCAATGGGTGCTAAAGTTTAGAGGGATGCCGAGATGAACTTTTTCCCTACCCTTTTTTTTTAAAAAAAACTGTAAGCGCAGAAAGGGAGCATTGTGTTTCATTTTGGCAATTAATTTATATTGCATATCTTTTACATGTTGATGAAAAACATACAATCCAGCACAAACAAGAAAATTTTGGAGGGATGTAAACGAATGTTGTCACATAGGGTCCCGTGAACACCCAAGTCAGCCCTGGTACAAAATAATGTTTCATTAAATGTAAAGTGTATGTGAAAGAGAGAAAGCTGGAAGGAAGGGGGGGGGGACTAAGAGTTATGCATGTAAGAGAGATTAATAATGTTTTTTGCTAACTGTAGGTAGGTTATTTTGTGTATGTGACTCGGATGGGGAAAAAAAAATGTGTAAATGACCAAGGTAAGGTTGGCCTGCTTAGAAGAGAGTAGGAAACAGCTAGAAAATTTTGAAGTGTGAGGAAAAGCAGTTAGAAAGATTCAAAAATATTTAGAAATCTTTCCAACTTTTGTGTAACTCATTTTTTTGTTGAAGAAATGGATATTTAGCTACTAAAAAAAGGAAAAAAACAAACTCTTGATTTTTGTAAAAGATATAGTTATTTTGCAAGTACAGTTTTAGTTTTGCTTTCAATTTTTCTTGCATGATTTCTGAAAACAAAACGAATTTTATGTGTTAAACATATCTGGTATTCCCACCAATGAAAATTGTGGTCATAAGTTAGAACTGATCACTACTAAATACTTCCAATAAAGTTTGTTTCTAATAGAAACATTCTTTTTAATCTTAGACTTTATTTCATACTTAATTTTACATAATTAAATAGCAGAAGGCACATGGGGAAAATAAAGTCCTGACTGTGATGTAAACTTGCTTTAATTCATTTTTTATTTGTCATGATTTATACATTTATATCTAACACACAATTTTGGGATGCAATTTTTATGACTGTTTTTGAAATAGATTTTTTTCAAGTGTGGCTCTTATATTGATGAGTCAGACTAGAAATTATGGCATATATATAAAAATTATATATAGGGATGTAAGGTCAGGTGATGCGTAACATCACAGCCTCCTCTTGACAAATGTCAACCCCGCCTTCTCGTGGTGCATCCTGTTCCCACTAAAGGGGCTCTGATGACTGCCAATAGCGGTATATAACTATACCATCGGGATCAGAGGAAATGCTATCCCACACTCACCAACCCGCTGGGCCAGCGTGGTGAGTTATGGCCAAACCCCTCCAAAATGACTCTACAACTTAAATCTTGGCCCTCAGTCTCCGGCAGCTGGAATGTACCTGGCCAAGGCAGCGGCCAGTGCGACATGAAGGCAGAGGGTGCTAAGAATCCCCGGAGGACCGGACTAGGCTGCCATCTGATGCTGACCTGGGCTACGTATAATGGACGCTCCCTATCTTCTGATTCAAGGCTTCTTGAATTGGAAGAGGAACGACAAAGGATCAAGTGGGACATCGTCTGGCTAAGTGAGGTAAGGAGAAAAGGAGAAGATCTCATTGAACTGAAAAGTGGACATCTCTTCTACTATTGTGGGACAGATACTGGCAAAATTAGTGGTGTTGGATTTATAATAATAATATATTATTATAAATCCAATAAATCGAGTCGTGCAGCTCCTCTGACAGAGCTGCACGACTCGTTATCCAACTCTCGATAAGATACCAGGCTCAGATTATTCAAACTTATGCACCCACCAGAAGTCATCCTGAAGAAGAAATTGAAGAATTTTATGAGGAAATTCGTCATCTAAATAATAAAAGTAAGCAGCACTTGAAGATAATTATAGGAGATTTCAATGCAAAAATAGGGCAACGGCAACAGAATGAAACTTCAGTAGGTAAATTCGGTCACAGCAACAGAAACCAGCATGGAAATACTCTCGTAGAGTTTGCAGAGGCAGAAGGGTTTTTCATCTTGAACTCCTTTTTCAAGAAAAAGCCACACAGGAAATGGACATGAAGACATCCAATTGGGACAACAAGTGAAATTGATTTTATTATGTGTAACAAAAAAATTCATCATCCAAGACTGCAGTGTGCTGAACAAGTTCAACACAGGTAGTGACCATAGATTGGCGAGATGTAAGATGCACCTGAACACTAAACTCGAACATGGCAAGCTCATAAGATAAACAATATGTATTGACATAACCAACCTTAAAAAACACCATAATACCTTCAAGTTGGAACTGAAGAACAGATTCTCTGCTTTAGAAGGCCTAACATCGGAAGAAGTGGATATTTCTGAAGTTAACAGAAAAGTAACCAAAGCTCTTATGGAAACAGCAACAAAATTAGCTGGGTCTAAGAACAAGTTGCCAGTGAACAAATTATCAGGAAAAACCAAAATGTTGATGCAAAAAAGAAGAGAGATGAGGACAACTAAAGAAGATGTGACTTCCAAAGTGGAATATATAGAGCTATGCAAGACAGTACGAAAAAGTATCACTGAAGATGTAAGGAAATTCAACTGTGAGCTAGTGAGGAGAGCAATTGAAAACAACCAAAGCCTAAAGATAGCAAAGGGACATCTCAGTAAGGGAAGAAAACAGATTATGGCACTGAGAAAAGAAGATGGTTCTGTAACAAGAAATAGAGGCGAAATTTTGACAAGAGTGAAAGATTTCTACTCCAAATTATATGAAAGGGATGATACATGTACTCCAGACATCATGAAAGGTACCAGTACCAGAGTTCTTCCAGTCCTCCCAGCAGAAGTTGCACATGCAATCAAGAACATGAAGCGGGGGAAAGCTCCAGGAGAAGATGGAATTACTGTAGACATCATACAAGAAGCAAGTGGAGAAATCGAAACAGTACTCGCCCAAATTTTCACTCGATGCCTTAATGAAGGGAAGATTCCTGAGGATTGAAACAACGCTACAATGATCCTGCTACATAAAAAAGGTGACATTGAGGATCTCAGGAACTACAGACCTATCAGCCTCCTATCGGTGGTTTATAAAATCTTCACTAAAGTTCTTTCATACCGCTTGAAGGTAACACTCGCCATGGCTCAATCGAGAGAACAAGCTGGATTCAGGAGTGGCTACAGCACAATAGATCATATCCACGTACTGAGAGAACTAATTGAAAGAGCGAGGGAATATGAACTTCCATTGTGCATGGCTTTTATTGATTATGAAAAATCCTTTGATTCGGTGAAACCATCAGCAGTTACAATGGCTCTGAAATCCTGCGGTATTGAAGATGCATACATTAACATTGTTAACGACATCTATGATAATGCAAGTGCAAAGATTCGGCTGTTTGAAAATACAACACACATAAAAATTGGAAAGGGAGCGAGACAAGGTGACACCATATCTCCGAAGCTCTTTAATGCCACATTGGAAAATGTCTTTCAATCACTGAACTGGGAAAACAAAGGGATAAAGATTAATGGAGATTATCTAACCCACCTTCATTTTGCTGATGACATAGTCATTTTTGCAACTACCCCACCAGAGCTGTAGAGTATGATCCAGGAACTTGCTGACAAGAGTAAAGAAGTGGGATTAAAAATGAACTTTCAGAAGACAAAAGTGATGTTCAATGCTTTTACAAGAAATGATTTATCAATTGATGGAGAAAAACTGGAGATAACAGACACGTACGTTTATCTTGGACAGCAGATATCAAGTGAGGGTCAGATTGATGAAGAAATTAATCGGCGAACAAAACTTGCCTGGAGAGCTTTTGGAAGAAACAGCATAATTTTCAAGAGCAATATGCCATTATGTCTTAAAAGAAAAGTGTTTGATCAATGCATCCTTCCAGAGCTTACGTATGGTGCAGAGACGTGAACCTTAACTAAAAGAGACATACAAAGGCTGCAGACAACTCAAAGCAGCATTGGAGAGATGCATGCTTGGTGTAACCAGGAGAGATAAGAAGAGGAACTCGTGGATCTGAAAAATGACAAGAGTGGAAGACATCATGATCAGAGTTAAATCCCTGAAATGGCAATGGGCTGGACATACTGCCAGAATGACAGACCATCGATGGACAGCCAAAATTTTAGATTGGATTCCAAGGGACAAGAAAAGACCCAGAAGAAGACCACATAGGAGATGGGTGGATGAAATTCGAAAATATGCGGGTGTGACATGGAGGAGACTGGCACAAGACAGACCGTTGTGGAGGAAACTTGGGGAGACCTTCGTCCAGCAGTGGATTGATAATGGTTGACGATGATGATGATATATAAAGATACAGAGGTAGATCTTCTGAAGTAGGGGCCACAGATGGCCTAGTGGTCAACATTTGTGACTGCCAAGGAGGAATCTCAGATTTGCTCCCTGCTTGAACCACTAAATATCCGCTGTGTGTCACATGGGTACGTTAAGACGTCAAACACCAAGTACTGGTCCCCTGGTAATAAACAAGGGTGTCTTTCTACCTCGTTTCCATGTCACTTTCCTGTCAGGCACTTTAGCCCAAATCTCCTAGCTTCCTATTTCTAATGGTTCTTTAAGACCAGGAGTCAGACACTCCCTTCCTAAAATCCTCTACATATAATAAGATGTGCTTCTGAAGTGCTGTGGGCATCCGTCCGCAGTGTTTCCCCACATGTTTGTTTACATTTGAGACCGTGGATTTCTCGGTGCCTTAAAGGGAAAAAAGAGCAGCAATGACAATAGATGGCGCCAGAGACACAATGATTCAGAGATTGCGACTGGGGCCCGTGCCTCGATGGCTCTGCTCACTTGAGCTGTGGTGGGCGGGTGAGACACACCTGCCTCCTGATGACGACAGTAGTCTGTTGAAAGCGCTAGAGGATTGTGTGTGAGGGGCTGAATGAGTGTGACACTTGCAGTGGGAGTGGCAGGGGTTTTGAAACAGAAGGAGCAGTTTGGTACTTACAGTTGACAAAGGTGTAACCACCTAGGAATGTAAGGTTATGTAAATATGTACATAATTTTTAATTGAATTGTATGAATGAGTAGTATGCTTGTGTGGTTTTTTATGGAATTGACAAGCTTATAGTTACATCTCATAAGGCTTAAAAAAAATACGATGTTTCATACCCGGAAGTAGGAATCTTAAGCAAGATGTCTGTAAACCTTTGAAGGCCAGCAACATTACAATAATTGACGTGTTGGAAGTGTGTTGTCGATGGAAATTACCATGATCTTTAGGGTGAGTGATTGGTGCTTTCTAGTAGTATTTTATTTATATCATGTAGACAATGTAAATAAAGTTATATGTGACTTGCCCCTCCACACCACCCACAATGTTTCAGAAAATCAGAAAATGTAATGTTATTAAAGGAATATTTTGTCAGTAAATTACCATCATGACAATGGATGTAGTTCTCAAGTCAAATGTTATGTTTTTCAACAGGGCACGAGGATGCTAAAAGGCACAAGCAATGCTCCAAATCTTTTTTTTTTTTTTTTTTTTTTTTGCTTTTTCTTATCAGATATTTTTGATGTACCATATGCCTTGTAAATCACACAATACCTCCATAAAATACACCCTTTAGCAAAGTTTTTTTTTTGTTTTTTTTTTTGTTGAGGGTTTGACAACCACCGTAAGCAAATCAATGGGCTATAAGCAGTCACCTGTCACTAATTTAAGGCCACTGGTTCCAGGGAAGGGAGAGAGCCAGTGCAGTATGACAAACACAATGCCTATGCCTCACCAGGATTCAAACCCAGACTCCCTTGAACAAATGGTCATAAGCCAGCGTTTAGACCACTGCGCCACCAGGGAATTGCTTGCATCCCTCGAGTAAAATATGTCTTTACTCAGGATATTATGAATCATATTTCAACAAAGTGGCTTACAAAAGTGCTGTAAGTGTTAGGAGGGCAAGGCATGTAATGTAAGACAACACATGCCTTATGGAATAAAAATACCGTTTCGCACGATTTATTTTACATTGACTATAGTTTGCCAGAGTGCCTGACTCAGCTTCGTCAGGACGAATGGAGCGTAAACATTTAAATCATTGTGACATCATCAGAGTCCTGACAGTCATGGATTTTGGTGACTTGTTTCCACACGCTTGAAAGAAATGGAGTCGACGTCATGTCGTTGACAAGGCATGAAGAGTTCCAGTATATGTGGAAAGCTTCTAATATATTAAGCTTGATAGTCGAATCAGGTTTATCAATAAGCGTGGAGTTTCCAAACAAAAATGTGTGGTTATTTTCATGACAATGTTGAGCTACAGATGACTTCTTCAGTTCATAATATTTCCATATGTAGTTCTTATGTTCCTTCACATGAAAATTTAAAGCTCTGTGCACCTGTCCTATATATGAAAGTCCACATTCACAAGGCATCTGATAAATTCCCCAGGAATCTATGTTTTGGACGTAGTCTTTTGATCCGTGAAACTTAGTCTTGTTTATGGGCTTGAAAATAATTTTGAAATTAAAACTTTTAAGAATTTTTGAAATTCTGAAGCAAATCTGAAGAGCAAATGTAATAACCGCCCACTTCTTTCGTATTGAAAGATATATTGGCATCAGCGAGCAGACAGGCTTTAGTTTCCTAAATTTTTGAACAGCTTACAGAAAGGCTATATCCTCTGCATACTGCAATTCGTTTAAAAAAATCAAGCTCTTTCTGCAAGGAATCCTCAGTTGAGCATGTGTGTATTGCACGATATACATATGTGTAGAAGGCAGAGACTTTTTGTTTCCATGGGTGATTTGACTTTGCATGTGGGGGTAAGGAAACAGCAAATAGTTTTCGATAAAATGTTCTGCTAAAGAATCCTTCAGAGCGTGATACAAGGACATCAAGGAATGGTAAGCAGCCATTATTTTCAGTCTCACATATGAACTGTACATGAAGATCAACTGAATTGATAGTTCAACTAATTTAGGTATTTCCGAACTCATACCATTCCAGAGAACATAAGTGCCATCTACATATCCACAGGTCGAATGTAATGAGCTGAAAGAGTTTGTCCTCAAAATGATGCATGTAGACTTCTTATAAAATAGGTGACAGTGGGCTACCCATTGCAAGGCCTTCTGTCTGTCGAAAAAGCCTTCCATGAAAAAGGAAACTGGTTTGTCTGATATGAATTTCGACTAGTCTCAGTCTCTTCTACTTCCGGTTGGCTGAAACGATGTTCAGTGAGACTTTCTTTCAATGATTGAAGGGCTCCATTCAGTGGGATACTTGTGAACATGGATTTCACATCGAAGGATAACATGAATTGATCGTTGTATGGATGTCATTTTAGCAGATTGACAAACTCAATGGAATTTTTTTACAGCTGTTTTAGTCGTTAAGGTGGATAGTTTCGAAGATAGAAATTTAGCCAATTTATACGTAGCTGATCCGATGTTGCTAACTATGGATCAGCTACACAACTAACAAACTAACTAACTATTAACTGTTACTAACTAACTATTTATGTTGCTAATTTCTTTCAAGCGCATGGAAACAACTCACCAAAATCCGTCACCATCAGAACTCTGATAATGTCACAATGATTTAAATGTTTACGCTCCATTTGTCCTGACGAAGCCCAGCCAGACGCTCTGCGAAACTATAGTCGATGTAAAATTATAAACACTTCATTGTGAGAAACGTTGGTATTTTTATTCTATATTAACACCGCAAGTTAAGTAGTCACAAATTATATATATAACACATGCCTTCTGGCATGGCTATTTGGATGCTCATCAACAATTATGGACTGCTACAAGAAAATAGGTGACATTTCTTTTCACTAAGATCAAAGGGTTCTTTTCCTCAGATCTAATGAGACCAGAGACATCTTCCATGCTTTTGTTATTGATTCATAGATGATTTCACTAACTACAAAAATCCTGTTTGTGAAAATTTAATGTGCATTGAGTTTTGTGAAAATTTAGTTATCTATAATGAACACTGGGGAAGAATCTCCAATTCAAGGGTATTTTATTTGCCCAACGTTCTTGTATAGAAGTTTTATGATACTTTAGCAAATGGATTGTGGTCTTACAGCCTCAAATGAGTAAACTTCTATGAAGATATCATCAGAGTAGTAGAATCTAGGCGTACACAGATAGTTTCAAAATTTTCAGCAGGTTTTATAAAAAATGAAAATTTTATTTACAGCAATTAAAACACTTATTTAGGGCTTTACTCAGATTAATATACTTAATTCTACTTTAACTTGAAGAACTTTCAATTATTTTTCACATCTTCTGAGTTAGTTCTTTTGTTTTTACAGATATTTCTGACCTCTAGATTTTACCAAGGCCTGTGCTCAATGTATAGGAACTGCATCGAAAGTTTCGTTTACATGGAAAGAATTTAAATTTCATTGCCAGGTTCCTCTTGCAGTTACCAGTTATTAAATTAAGATCATTTTCTTTTGTATTTTGTAAGTCTAGTATTTTTGAACTAACTTGTTGAAAATGCTATAACATAATTTTTGAAGGTTCATTGTTGGAACTGTTTTTCTGGATATAGAAACTTTAATTACAATAGTATCTTGTTTTTATGAGGTTCATAGTCTAATATTTTGCCATGAAAGTTCATTTCACACACATTGCTGCTCATTCAGTTGTAATGCACTTATGTTTTCATTGGAATGTGTAATATTCTAATAATTTATTGTTTTATCAATTTTTCTTTAAATTATCTTATTCTATTGTTATCATGGTTTGCGCTTCGTGGGTTTGCAGCAAGTTTTGTGTTTCAATGGTTGTGTATGCAGATACATTTTATTTTTATACAACTCTGGATATCATCTAGGTCTTTTTTTTTTTTTTTTTTTGATTGGAGGTTTAACGACCACCGTGAACAACTCAATGGGCTATAAGCAGTCGCCCGTCCCTAATTTAGGGTCACTGGTTCCAGGGAAGGGAGAGAGCCAGTGCCTTAAGACAAACACAACATCCATGCCTCACCGGGATTCAAACCCGGACTCCTTTCGGACGAATGATCAGAGGCCATCGCTTAGACCACTGCGCCACCGGGGCGGCCATCTAGGTCTGAAGAAAACTCCTTGGGCACAAAAAGTTTTATCTTGCCTCCAAACTCATGTTGTACCTTTTCATACATTTTTTCTCTTTTCAATGTAAGAGATGGGAGGAGTACTGATTGGGTCACAGGAGTAAAGATATGGCAGGCAGTGTCAATATCAAAGATTTTTTTTTCATTTCTTTCTTCCAGCTTTTATTAACAATTGCATCTCTAGTTGTTTCCCCTTTTTTAAAATTTAAATATTATTTATAACTTTTTTTTGCTCATGTTTCAGTTGTGCACCCTAAATTAATTGAATTTATCAAATATATATTTTCAGTTGTATGTTTGCAGATTTAAGTTCTGTACGATATTGAGCCTAGCTTATACCTTTCAACACATTCTATATTTTGCAATTTTTAACCGGATGTTAGGGTGCAAAAAGTTCAGTGTACCCTGAGGAAGATTGTTTATAGGAGTCTTTATTGTCAACATTAAATGACTTTAGTGGTCATGACAGTAAAGACAATTAAAAGGGGTCAATCCAGGGGCTTAAAGATGATACCCATTTTTGTGAAATTTGCTTGTTTTTGTGTTTAGAACTATCTTGGGAAAAATATTGTTAAAAAGCCCTTAAAAGTACACAAAGATTCAAAGTGGTGTGGGTTCGTAGATAGAATCATCATTATCACGACTTGCAAAGTGCCTTGCCCAGATGCAATGGTCATCAAAATTATTGCTCTTTGAACGTAAATAAGAAATCCACTTATTATACATACATGTCAACAACTCAGTTGCTGCATTGTTTACTATTTCTCACATTGTATTATTGTTGAAGTGCTTGTGAAAAACATGATCTTTGTTTGACAAAGGGTTATAATCATAAAATGCTATAGAATTTATAATACATAGGTATAAATCAATAACAGGAGGCTAAGGTTGTTATTTACATTTGGTCAAGGATCATTCTGGATTATTGAAGTATCTTTTTGGTTAATTCTTGAATTTTTTCAATTAGTTGACAATCTTATCTTTGTATTCACTTTGTGACGAAATTATGTCCATCAAGTTTCAAATGGTAGGTTTTTTTCTTCAAAATAAACTGTGATTCTGTCAAATCTTCACATTGAAGGGTTAAGTTCAGGTACGATATTTAATTTAAATATTATTCAATACTTTGTTTCCAAATAGTAAGGTAAAAACAGTAATTGAATATTCCTCTTATTGAGTTGGAATATCCAATGACTGTTTTTACAGAATGCTGCAAAATATCCTGAGAGAAATGGTAATATTCGGAAATCCTTTACAACTAAAGAATAAAAACAAACTGTAATTGAAGAAAATATATAGTTGCAGTTATATATAACAAAGTTAGAGTTAAAAGCATTAAAGTTTTTTTTTTTTTTGCATATTACATTACGTCATGTTAAAACTAGTCAAACTGTTCATTACTTTCAAAAGTAAATAATACTTGTTAATTAAAAACCATAGCTAGAAAAACAAAATATGGGTGAGATTTGCAATAAGCCAAATATTTAATTAATGTGAAAATTAAAGTAACTGCTGAAAATTTGGAATTTCACCTGTTGCATATTGTTTGCTGTTTACACGTTATGATGGAAATATGAGTCAGCTGTTCCTTGTTTTGTGATTGTCAAAATGTTTTCAACTTCCTTGAAGGCAGTTGTTGCAATGTTTTTAGGTGCAAAATAAACTCTTCATAAGATTTTGTGCACATGACTGAAAGCTGGCAAAAGGAGGGGATAAAAGACAGTATTTGCCTAAGAGATGTATGTGTGGCAAGCTGAAAGAAAGTAGAGGGATACAGTAAAAAAACAAAACAATTGAAATATTCTTTTCTTCATGTAAGCTGACCTGTCTGTAAGGGAAATTGCAAATAGATGGTAATTCCTAGTTACACTGTGAAAAAGGAAGGGGTAAAAACAGGGTGAACGTCACTTATTTTGTGTGCTGAAATTTGATATTGTGCAGTTTCTCCAAAAATTATTGTTCATAATATGCAGTTAAAATAAGAAGGGAGAACTATTACAAAGTTCAAGGGATCTATAAAACCTTTGGTTTAAGCAGGACTTTGTATAATCAAGCTCACTATACTGCATGTCGATTTGATTGCATTGAAAAATGCATAAAACAAATAAGTTTAACACAAACAAATAGCAACAATCCTAAATTGCAATATGAATTGTTACTTCAGAAGTTTGGGGTCCAATTTTTATATATATATATGTGTGTATGTATATTGTATTGAGAGCTAAAACATTGTCCAGGACGATTTTTTTTTTTGATTGGAGGTTTAATGACCACAGTGAGCAACTCAATGGGCTATAAGCAGTCGCCTGTCCCTAATTTAGGGCCACTGGTTCCAGGGAAGGGAGAGAGCTAGTGCCGTAAGACAAACACAACATCCATGCCTCACCGGGATTCGAACCCGGACCCCGTTCGGACGAATGATCAGAGGCCATCGCTTAGACCACTGCGCCACCAGGGCAGCTTTAAAAAGGTGCTTGGTTTGTGATGGAATTTTAATCAGTATTTTTAACTTCACCAAAACCTGACAGAGGTACATTTATTCAGTTAATTCTGAAAACTTTTTCCAGTTTTAATCTTTAGAGATATCAAACTGCTAAGTAAAATAAATAAAATATTTAGTTATAAAATTTTCTCTTTCTGAATAGTGTTTTACAAAGTGTCAGATGTTTTAAAAAAAGCATCGAGGATGACCAGATTATATGATGGTCAGAAAAAGCAGTAAGCAGCTGACCCCACAAAGTTGGTTAAAACAAAACAAAACTGAAAGGTGAAAAAACAAATTCCTGGGTGTTACTGATGGACTTTTGCTTAAATGAGTCTGCAATTTTCTCTATGATAAGTCACCCTGGGAAATCTAGTATGGTGAAATTCCAAATTATTGACATTTCCTGCTAGCATACTGATATTGGTTAGTTTTTCTACATCATACTCCTCTTTGCAAAGAGTGATATATAAATTACAAAAGACCCCGGTGAAGACCCTTAGCCTACTCAACGGCAACTTCCCAAATCACGTTCTTCTATAAACAAATTAATCACAGTGTATATCTGAAACCAGCACGTACCACAGCTGATCTTGAGAAAACTACCGTGTAAGCAAGCTATTTCAAGGTTGCAACATCAGAAAATATACTTAACTTGAGTTAGATTTACACAATTACAGCACTTTGTTTTCCCTCAGAGTATGAAGATACTGGTTGATCATAATAAGATAATTACAAATTTATTTGGTTCCTTACCACACTCCTTTAATCTTCACTGGTACACAAATATTAAACAAGTTTCCACTCTTCTGAGGGGAAAGGACTTCAATAAGTTTCGTTAGCTACCACTCAGTCACCATCGACATAACCTAGCAGACGAAACAAAACAAAGCCCATGCCTGGCTATCACCCATCTGCCCCCTGGCGTCTCAGAGCAAAAACCGCACGGTTTCACACTACCTTTACAATGTATGCTCCTAACACGGTATGACTGCAGTGAGCCCCAAGTACACTGCCGGACAATTGCTAAGGACGGATGACAATAGCAACGATAGCAACCACAAAATGGAAGGCAGGAAAATGTGGAAATTAGCATAAGTGCGGGATACAGTAAGACGTGTTATTCGTATGCAAATTTTGGATTGCCGAACTTGTTCGTGACGTCATAGCGCTGATAAGAGATATAAAGGACTTGACGCGTGTTGACCGTTTTTTTTTTTTGATTGGAGGTTTAACGACCACCGTGAGCAATTCAATGGGCTATAAGCAGTCGCCCGTCCCTAATTTAGGGTCACTGGTTCCAGGGAAGGGAGAGAGCCAGTGCCGTAAGACAAACACAACATCCATGCCTCACCGGGATTCGAACCCAGACCCCGTTCGGACGAATAATCAGAGGCCATCGCTTAGACCACTGCGCCACCGGGGCGGCACCGTTGTTGTTCAAACGCAAAGTTGAAAGGGAAAGAATCAATTGACGAACTGGCAGTTTTCAGTATGTCTTCCCGACATCACCTAGATGATTTTACGCGTGGCCGTATTGTTGGCAAGATTGAAGAAGGGCGAAAAATAACAGATGTTGCCAGGGAGTTCGACGTCAGCCACAGTGTTGTTTCAAGGCTTTGGAAATCATTTCAAACAAATGGAGAGTGTAGCAAACGTCACGGGGGAGGACGTGTTCGCAGTAAGACACCTGCAGAAGATCGGTACATAGTGCTATCAACAAAAAGACACCGACGCAGCACAGCTAGTGAGGTAGCAAATCAGTTTATGGCTGCTACTGGCAAGCGGATCTCCCGAAAAACTGTCGCCAGACGTTTGCATGAAGGAGGACTATACGCCCGCCGTCCTGTTGTGTGCATCCCATTGTCCAGACGTTACCGTACCGCCCGTTTGCAATAGTGCCATCAACATCGCAATTGGACTGATAACGACTGGTCTGCTGTCCTCTTCTCAGATGAGAGTAGATACAGTCTATCGTCTGATTGTCGACGATAACTGATCTGGCGTGATGGTGGTACTGCATATTGTCCAGCAAACATACAGGAAAGGGACCGATATCCGACATGTAGTGTCATGGTATGGGCTGGCATCATGATCAATGGCCGTACGTCCCTCTTTGTGCTTCCAACTGGGACTATGACTGGCCAACGATACATTAATGTTCTGCTACCTCATGTTCGCATGTTCCGTGGTGCTGTCGGTGATAGATTCATTTTCATGGACGACAACGCAACATGTCATCGAACAGTCGCTGTCCAGGAGTGTCTTGAGAGCGAGGATATTCAACGCCTCGTATGGCCAGCACGTTCTCCAGATCTGAATCCCATTGAAAATGTGGGGGATGCTTTGGGGAGGAGTCTTGCTGGTCGCCAATGCCCTCCAATAAACAAGGACACCTTCATCCATGCACTGACAGAGGAATGGGATAAATTGCCTCAACAGCTGCTTGATAATGTTGTGCAAAGCATGACACGATGTGTGGAATCTTGCATCGCCCTCCATGGTGGCCATATCCCGTATTAACATCTTACGCCGGAACGCCTGCGGACGGTAATTTCATTTTTTTCACGTTTTCGTATTCTGCACAAAATGGCCTGTTTGTACCTTGAACACGTTCCAAAGCCTTCTGGATTTCAGAGCACAATAAATTGTCTTTCATGTAATGTCCTGGCATTGTGACATTATTTTATTTCACTTGGCATCCAACCACACTTACTTTTTTATACGCTATTAGCCGTTTATGATCCGTCCTTAGCAATTGTCCAGCAGTGTATAACAATCATCGTCTTTCTCAAGTTTGACCCTAAATGAATCTCTAACTATTGTTTATCGCCCTACGATGGGGAAATAGCACGGCTATCTAGATGTCAAACAAAACCTAGGAGATCGCTACGTAACATCAAGACAAAAGCTGAATTGTCAAACGGTATTGGTTAACACTGTCACTAAAAACAAAGAAGTTAGAGCCAGCCACTAATCTGAGGGCTTTTGACATGACGACAGCAAACGCCCAGAAAATGGTAGTCGAGAGGAAGAGAAAAAGACGGGAAAAGCAAGATACTTTCTCCGTGCGTGCTAACGCGAAAAGAATTTTCGTTAAGACAAGCTGAATTATTTTTTTTTGTTTGGAGGTTTAACGACAAGCGTGAGCAACTCAATGGGCTATAAGCAGTCGGCTGTCCCTAATTTAGGGCCACTAGTTCCAGGAAAGAGATAGGGTTAGTACCCTAAGAGAAATACAACATCCACAGCTCACTGGAATCCGAACATGGACCCATCGCGGACAAGTGGTATAAACCAGCGCTTAGACTACTGCGCCAAAGGAGGTTAAAATAAGATATCTGGAGATACCCTTGTTAACGGAGCAGTACCACTTTGCATGCTAACAGCGAGAGACCGCCGTCGAAGCGTAGGAAAGCTGATGATTTTCAACAAGAAGGTTATATTACTGGAGACACCACTCCTATCCACTCAGCATTGGCAGCCTTAAGTCACCGTCTGTGCTGCAAATGACGTCATGAGGATGCACGACGCAGCCGCAGAAGAAAAGCTGCTTAGAAACCAATGGAACAAAAGCTTCTAAGCGTATAAACAGGTAAAATGAGTACTTCAATAATACTTATCAATGATACACAAGCTTACTGTTTCCTCAACAGTATAATTTGGTTCATTTGCCTGTTTGTGACGTCACACCACAGATTAGCTGTGACCTATGGCGGCAGAGCCAGTGGTGTCTCCAGTAATATAACCTCCTTGGTTTCCCAGGCTATTGCAAAGCATTTTGTGTTGGCCGAATCGCCTTTCGACGCAAATCTTTCCAATTTCGCATCGTAACTTTCTGCCAATGGGTGAGAAAATGCCGGCTTTATAAAATTCTTAATTATTTTGAGGCTCCTCCCATTTTAATTTTAAACTGAAATACACGAACTTTAATGCGCATTCTAAACAAAACATAACGTAAAAAATGAAAACTTCATTCGCATAAGAAATATAATTCATTCCGGTTTGATATTAACACGGTTTCTGCAACAAAAAATTACACTATTGCAAAATACACACAGTAGAATTTTTTTATTGGAATTTTAACGACAACCGTGAGCAACTCAATGGGCTATAAGTAGTCGCCCGTCCCTAATTTAGGGTCACTGGCTCCAGGGAAGGGAGATAACCAGTGCCGTAAGACAAACACAACATCCATGCCTCACCGGGATTCGAACCCGGACCCCGTTTGGGCGAATGATCAGAGGCCATCGCTTAGACCACTGCGCCACCGGGGGCGGCCAGTAGAAATTACATAAGTATCATGTAAACGTTTTTTTCCCACAGTTTTTTTTTGATTGGAGGTTTAACGACTACCATGAGCAACTCAATGGCCTATAAGCAGTCGCCCGTCCCTAATTTAGGGTAACTGGTTCCAGGGAAGGGAGAGAACCAGTGCCGTAAGACAAACACAACATCCATGCCTCACGGGATTCGAACCCGGGCCCCTTACGGACGAATGATCAGAGGCCATCGCTTAGACCACTGCGCCACCGGGGCGGCCCCACAGTTTGCAGCTTCATGGTTAAGAAATTCAGGGCATGTCCTGGAGTATTATTTTGACCTCCTTGGCCGCCCCGGTGGCGCAGTGGTCTAAGCGATGGCCTCTGATCATTCGTCCGTAAGGGGCCCGGGTTCGAATCCCGGTGAGGCATGGATGTTATGTTTTTTTTACGGCACTGGCTCTCTCCCTTCCCTCGAACCAGTGACCCTAAATTAGGGACGGGCGACTGCTTATAGCCCATTTAGTTGCTCACGGTGGTCGTTAAACCTCCAATAAAAAAAAACAATAAAAAACCTATTTGACTGAGCCACTGGAGCGGGCAATGGACCTTATTCATGTGGCGTAAGAAGGTGATTTCTGCAGACCAACATGGCTCCTGATTTTTTCTTTTATTGGAGGTTTAACGACCACCGTGAGCAACTCAATGAGCTATGAGCAGTCGCCCGTCCCTAATTTAGGGGCACTAGTTTCAGGGAAGGGAGTAAGCCAGTGCCGTACGACAAACTCAACATCCATACCTCACCAGGATTCGAACCTGGACCCCTTTCGGACGAATGATCGGAACCCATCGCTTAGACCACTGCGCCACAGGGGCGGCATGGCTGCTGACGAATAAATAGAGCTACAGAGCGAAAAAGGCAACCCGGTGGCACAGTGATCTAAGCGATGGTTTTGATCATTCGCTCGAAAAGGATCCGGGTTCGAATCCCGATGAGGCACTGGCTCTCTCCCTTTCCTGGAACCAGTGACCCTAAATTTGGGACGGGCTACTGCTTATAGCCCAATTAAGTTGCTCCCAGTGGTCGTTAAACCTCCAATTAAAAAAAAAAAGGTTAAAAAGGCCTGCGTCTGTTTACTACTATTTGATGCTTAAGTAAAAGCTCAGCATTATTAGCTTGATTTATTATGTAAACGTTATGAATACAAGGCGTCGTGCTCTGATTCATAAGGTTTTGACACATAGAGTAGTATTATTGCCTTTTTTAATAAAGCAATAAATACTAATGCCTAGGCCTCTGCGCACGTCTGAAATCAAGAAACAGCTGCCGCCCCGGTGGCGCAGTGGTCTAAGGCGCTGGCCTCTGATCATTCGTCCGTAAGGGGTCCGGGTTCGAATCCCGGTCAGGCATGGATGTTGCGTTTGTCTTACGGCACTGGCTCTCTCCCTTCCCTGGAACCAGTGACCCTAAATTAGGGACGGGCGACTGCTTATAGCCCATTGAGTTGCTCACGGTGGTCGTTAAACCTCCAATCAAAAAAAAAAAAAGAAACAGCAATGTTTGTACGGTCCCCTAAAGTGGGTGTTTTTTTTTTTTTTGATTGCAGGTTTATTTTTTTTTTTTTTTGATTGGAGGTTTAACGACCACCATGAGCAACTCAATGGCCTATAAGCAGTCGCCCGTCCCTAATTTAGGGTCACTGGTTCCAGGGAAGGGAGAGAGCAAGTGCCGTAAGACAAACACAACATCCATGCCTCACCGGAATTCGAACCCGGACCCCGTTCGGACGAATGATAAGAGGCCATCGCTTAGACCACTGCGCCACCGGGGCGGCAAAAGTGGGTGTCTGCATTGAAAAAGAAGTCTTTCGGTAAATTGTTCGTTCCATAAATTTGCTTTCGATTAATTCGCGTACTCCCATCAGAGACCGACTTAGAAATTTTGGGGCCCTGGGTACCGTCAAATTTGGGGCCCCTAATAATTTTTTAAATGCCCTCGATTGGCCCTTACGGCATTGTTAAAGCTGATTTGAAAGATATTTATTTTATAGTGAACACTATTTCAACAAATGCTTATCTGAAATTGTAAACAAAATCAGCTGTAACGGTTACAGTTACCATGAACGTAACAACTGGCCACGCCAATCGCCTATAGGTGTGGCCATTTGTGGGTTAGGTCGTTACCTTCGAGATGTGTTTGTATTTTTAGTGCTTTTAAAGTGTAGCAGATGGTTGGTGGAATCGTCAAAGCTGACGTCATATCTGCCAGTTAGAATTAGCAGCATCTCACCATCAAAGTGTGATTTGCTTTTTTTTTTTTGATTGAAGGTTTAACAACCACCGTGAGCAACTCAATGGGCAGTCGCCCGTCCCTAATTTAGTGTCGCTGGTTCCAAGGAAGGGAGAGAGCCAGTGCCGTAAGACAAACACAACATCCATGCCTCACCGGGATTCGAAACCGAACCACTTTCGAAAGTGGGATTTCAGACGTGTCGTTCCAAGCAATTGGATTACGTGATCACGTCAAGATCATGAATATCAGATTGGCTTTGCAAGGGTGTTTTTTTAATTATTTATCTCATTATTCATTTATTTTACTAGTCTTACATTAAATGTTTTCAGAGTTGATATATTTTACATCGTAATTTTTTTCATCAACGATGAATAATTACTAAAAAAAAACACGATCACAATTTGGGGCACCCCAAAGGGCGAGGCCCGGGCCCCCTGTGCCCCTGCGAAAATCAGCCCCTGACTCCCATACTATACATTTTCATCGGGGGTGCAGTGGAGACCCGGTGCCGCCAGGTACTTTTTACATAACTGAATTGCCACCCCGGTGGCACAGTGGTCTAAGCGATGGCCTCTGATCATTCGTCCGAACGGGGTCCGGGTTCGAATCCCGGTGAGGCATGGATGTTGTGTTTGTCTTATGGCACTGGCTCTCTCCCTTCCCTGGAACCAGTGACCCTAAATTAGGGACGGGCGACTGCTTATAGCCCATTGAGTTGCTCACGGTGGTCGTCAAATCTCCAATCAAGAAAAAAACAACTGAATCGGACTTAAATTTATTTATTCAACCGTCACATATCGAAATCTGTATTTTTTAAACACAAAATATTCTTAACAGAGTTTTTATTTCTATCTCTATTTATTTTCATTTCATGGTGACTATGTATAAATCCTTTGCCCTCCCGTACATCTGCTGCAGTACATAAAGACTGGGCCGGTTTTCCGAGCGCCAGTTTCTTTTCAGGACTGTTTTTTTTTTGATTGGAGGTTTAACGACCACCGTGAGCAACTCAATGGGCTATAAGCAGTCGCCCGTCCCTAATTTAGGGTCACTGGTTCCAGGGAAGGGAGCGAGCCAGTGCCGTAAGACAAACACAACATCCATGCCTGACCGGGATTCGAACTCGGACCCCTTACGGACGAATTCAGGACTGTTGCACTGTTTTTCATTGAAATTCACCATGTTAAGCCTGATAATTCCAGTAAACCATTTGGAACAGTGTTCATATTTTTTTAACGCTTGTTCAAACTGCAATAAACATTATGCTTATAGAAAGCACAAGTTATATTTGCAAAATTTCCGAAACCTTTATGGTTACAAGCACTTTCTGTTTTTTAAACTGAAGAAGCAAGCAAGCCAACAAAAGCGTTTTTGAAAAACGACACTGCCCACACAGTAGTCTAAGCAATGGCTACTGACCATTCGTCCGAGATGGGTCCAGGTTTGAATCCCGGTGAGGCATATATGTTGTGTTTGTCTTACGGCACTGCCTCTATCCATTCCCTGGAACCAGTGGCCCTAAATTAGCACGGGCGACTGCTTATAGCCCATTGAGTTGCTCACGGTGGTCGTTAAACCTTCCATAGACCACTGAGAATGACGCCTCTGCTCATACCACCTCAAAAGCAATCTTTCCCATATGTTAGTGGAATGATTTTTGTTTGCGGCTGTCTCAAGGCCAACATTTGTTGGGAACTACTTCAAAGAGTAAATCGGGACTTATCAATGAAGAGCATGTTGGCTCATTGAGTCCAGTTTTTTTTATTCGGGGTTTAACGACCACCGTAAGTAATTCAATGGGTTATAAGCAGTCGTCCGTCCCTAATCTAGGGTCACTGGTTCCAGGGAAGGGAGAGAGCCAGTGCCGTAGGACAAACACAACATCCATGTCTCACCGGGATTCGAACCCGGGCCTCTTTCGGACGAATGATCAGAGGCTATCGTTTAGACCACTGCGCCTGAGTCCAGTTGTGCTGTTGAGAACAGTTAATCTGGCTCTTCTCTTGTTAAAGGGACACATCTTGCAAAGGATTGCCTCCAGATGCCATCTGGGCCGCCTCGGTGGCGCAGTGGTATAAGCGATGGCCGCTGATTATTCTTCTGAAAGGGGTCCCGATTCGAATCCCGTGAGGCATGGATGTTGTGTTTGTCTTACGGCACTGGCTCTCTCTCCCTTCGCTGGAACCAGGGACCCTAAATTAGAGACGGGCGACTGGGTATAGCCCATTGTGTTGTTCACGGTGGTCGTTAAACATCCAATAAAAAAAAAAGCCATCCAGACAGTTTATCAGGGTAAACAGCATCCCTTGGATGCAGTCTGAAATGCGTTACTGTGCTGTACGGGTTTAATGGCACTTTCTACGTAAGAGCAAATAACAATCCCCTTCTGGTCGAAGTAGATTAGGGTGTCCAGGATGTTTTCAAATCAATTTCTATGCAGCAAACAATACAGTTCCTAGTTAACCATCTAGTTATCTCAGACTTTGTCCAGCCTTGAGCTTCTTTATCGCTCTCCATTCAAATGATTTGGTTGTTAGTTTTCGTACAATGCCAACACAATTTTTTTTTGTTGTAGGTTTAACGACCACCGTGCGGAACTTAGTGGTCATCCGTCTCTAATTTAGGGTCACTGGTTCCAGGGAAGGGAGAGAGCCAGTGCCGTAAGACATACAACACCCATGGCTCACCGGGATTCGAACTCAGACGAATGAGCAGATGCCATCGCTTGGACCACTGCGCCCTGATACAAATTGAAGTGCTTTCTATGCTAAAACACTTTGCGATGCATTTATGATTTTGCAAATTTGTTAGCTCATTTGAAACTATCAGTTTGTTTTAGTATAAAATAAATTAATTCTTTCCAGTTATCTCAAAAGATATGTTTTTTTTTTTTTTTTTTACATTTGTTGCAACTCCTTAAGCAGCATTGTAGTTTTATTGTACTTTTTTTTTGGACTACATTGATTTCAGGATTGAAAAATGTATGGTTTCATTTTAAATTTTTATTAAATTTTATTGTGTTTCATTTTTTTCTGCTGCTGTCATTGTTCTTTGATGAGCAATGGGAGTCTTGTAGGCCTTTGGTTATGGAACTGCATATATGTCATATAACCATTTGGAACTACCCAGATCATACTGTGATATCAACTGCAGTATTGCAACCTTTCATAATCACCTTGCCTATCAACCAAGGAATAATCAATACTTTGGGGGGGGGGGGGGGGGGGGGAGCGGCTTAACGACCACCGTGAGCTGCAGAATTTGCTATAAGTAGTCGCCCACCCCTAATTTAGGATCACTGGTTCCAGGGAAGGGAGAGAGCCAGTGCCACAACATCCATGCCTCACAGGGATTCGAACCTGGACACATATCGGACGAATGGTCAGAAAGGAGCGCTTATACCACTGCGCCACTAGGGTGGCTAATCGATACCTTCAGAAAACATTATCAGATGAACATAAGTGAAAATGTGGATGCAATTGCCTCAGGTGAAGAATCAGCATCAGACACTGATAAAATAAAATTAAACCATTATTGGATGTGCTTCACGTGATTTTCAGCGCAACGGACAAGGTGAGATATCAGCATTACTTGAAAACGATAACAAAACCCTTTTGTGAACATGATTCACATGGTTTCCAGTGTCCGGAAAAATGTGACAAACATTTGCTTCCATTTCTGCTTCTGCAAAATGAAGACTAACAGGAGAAAAACACAAGAATTTTGATCAGATGCTTGGAAACTGGATTACATCACAGTAAAACACAAACAGCTTCTGGAAAAACAGAAGATGAAATAATTGAAGAAATTCAGAAATGAATAGAACAGAATCAACACAGCAAAATGTTACAAATGTGAATGAATATTATACCAACTGCAAAAGAATCAAGGCCGCCCCGGTAGCGCAGTGTTCTACGCGATGGCCTCTGATAAATCGCCCGAAAGGGGTCCGGGTTCGAATCCAGTGAGGCATGGATGTTGTGTTTGTCTTACGGCACTGGCTCTGCCCCCTTCTCTGGAATCAGTGACCCTAAATTACGGACAGGCGACTGCTTATAACCCATTGAGTTGCTCACGGTAGTCGTTAACCACGAAGACTATTGGGCATACACTTAAACAATTCAAACCAATCATATTCGTACACATAAATAATGTCTTCTATGACTCCACTAAACAAACATTTAATGGCTATAAAAAATAACAATGACACACATACGAATCAAAATTTGTTGTCTTCTGAACATAAGTGTTAGGTCAACTTTGACCTAAGTCTAACCCCGTAAGAAAGTTTTAATGAACTTAATACACAGTTCAGTCCTTACTATTTACCAGTTCAGTTCCTCAATTAATTGCGTAGCAGATGTTACAATAACAAAATGTTTCTACTTACATGGATGCTGTCAAGAATAAATCAAATTTACGATTTCACCTGAAAATTGATACACACTTCCTTTTACATTGAAGATTTCATTGCGGGAGCTGCGTCCCCTGGCACTGACGCGTAGCGGTTGCACGGCTAACGTACTCACACACACAGGTTTTTGTTGATGGAGCCACGCTTCGCCTCGTAAGATAAGCTAGCATCTTTACTTCCTCCAGAAGGGGATGATGATTCCACATTACCGTAGTTGGCATTCAAACCCGAACTTCGCTTCTCCTTGGAGGGGCCAACGTCCACTCGCCAACTTCAGTTATTTTTCCTTAACGGCATTCTAATGGGCCAACAAGTCGCTGATTTCATTCGGCTCCCAGCACCGAAATTGTTGCTTTAACATGCGGATACCAGCATTCCGCTGTTCTTTTTCTTAAAAATGTGGGAGGTTTGCTGCTTCATTTTCCTCTATCACATAGCAGCACCTAGACATCTCGTCCTTAACATCGGAGAACGTACAGACAACTGAAATTTCTTCAGTTATTTTTACGCCAAAATGCGCAATCTTGTTTTTTCTTTCGAACAACACAAAAAGAGAGCAATTGTACTCTAAAATGCTCTAAACACTCGACAAATTTACAATAATTCGCTCATCCTCTTGTCCCTCATCTTCATTCATTTCTACAAGTGTCCCGCTTAGAAACGTTTGTCCTACCCTGTTTAGAGTGGCACGTCGGCCACGACCTACGACGTCAAAGCGCTCAAATCTGACCACCCGGCCCGTGTGAGAATTCTTACTCTCTTTTCGGTCTTATCCCAAGATAAAACTTTCTCTGCCGTTTACATTTTTAAACTCTAATAAAGCCTGGAACTTAATTAATTTCATACATCCACCACGCCCATAAATTCCCGAATTAATGGCGGGGGGTGGGTCGTAACAATATTATTTCTATATTCGTACCTTTAGTTTCTTATCTTAATGACCTTTTACATGTGGATTTTCTTCCTATGGGATATGCAGTAGAACACTAAACACGAGTATATTAATATATTTCAATGTTTTACAAAACCATTGTTTTCAAAACTCAGCTGTTTAAAAGAGTAAAGAAGCTGTCACAAATGTAAGTTTCATAAGCAGCAGTCACTGTAATGATGATGAGTTAATATTGTTCCTTTATACTCCAGGATAAGGTATAATAATCCTGATGTTTTGTTGCCAAATTCAGCACACCTTTTTAAAGCGGCCCCGGTGGCGCAGTGGTCTAAGCTATGGCCTCTGATCATTCGTCCAAAAGGGGTTCGGGTACGAAACCCGATGAGACATGGATGTTGTGTTTGCCTTACGGCACTGACTCGCTCCCTTGCCTGGAACTAGTGACCCTAAATTACGGACGGGCGACTGCTTGTAGCTCACGGAAGTCGTTAAACCTCAAAAAAAAAACATTTTAAAGTATTTGTTTTTAATTTCACGGTTCTCTTATGAGAGAACTGAAAATTTTCCATTATTTGGAACATGAAATGTGGTTTAATATCCTTTATATCATGCAATACTAACAAATATTATCAACATCTACACGGTACTGCATCAAACTTGAGCTCAGCCTGTGCATGGTGACAAAAAAGAAAAATAAATCCACAGACAAATTTAAGTCTGATAGAATATTAAATCAATAAAAATATAATACTATAAAGATAGATGTTTCCCTTTCTACATTGTTGTATTGAAAAAACAATTATTATTTAGATAGATATCTACGAAAACGATTATGTACTTAATGTTTTTCCTGGTGCATCATAACAATATAATACAGCGCATACTTTACACAACATCTTGGCCTCTAGAAAGTGGACTGAAAAAAATTCCTTCTTGGACATAGTGCAAATAAGCATAACCAAGAAGTTTTTACACACGTATTTTTCTTATGAGGCAACATTTTTCAATTCTCACAGATTTGCATTGCTACACAATGGATTCAAAAATGTTTTTTGAAGTGAACTGATGTAATCATGATCTTAATTTCATGAGCTTATTCTGAACTTTTCTCATGCACATATTACACAGTATATGTTTGGCATTGTTTCACTTTGCACAGAAATATTAAAGGTAAATTTTCTGGAGGTGGTGTCCCTGGAAATGTTCAGTACCAATTCTTATTCTAATGATGTCATGAATATTTAGAAATGTTTACATTATGCTTAAAAATGCTGTTTTTTGAAAATGTTACATTCACTCAGATATGAATTTCTCCAAACTGGGAACCTTGTTTATGTGCAGATCACACTGGTTGAGAATATCTTGCTGAAGACTTCCAGACAAATGGAAACAGTACATTAAGTGCGTCTGCAAGTACTTCCAATGGGTGAGAAGCAGAAGACCGGCTAGATGAAAATTAATTTTGTGGTCTAGAATTTAGGCCACCCTCGAAAGCCAGCATAAAGTAGTGAAGCTGAGGCCAGCAAATTCACTGATGATCATTGTTTTGGAAAAAAACGACTGATGTGGCAGCAGTACCAAGTGGTACTTTAGCAGCTAGAAACTAGCTGAAAGCTAATAAAAAAACAAGAAAAATTTGGAAAATAAAAACAAAGGGAGGAGTTTTTCATTTAAATGGGGGAGGGGGAAAGGAGACCACATTGAGTAACTCAATGGGCTATACCTGTCCCTAATTTAGGCCCGCTGGCTCCACAGAAAGGAGAGAGCCAGTGGTAGCGTAAGACAAGCACATCCATACCACAGCGGATTTTCGAACCCATCTCGGATGAATGATCATAAGCCAGCACTACTGTCACCAGGGCAGCAGAGGAGTTTTGGAGAGTTCCAACATTAAGGGCTTTTTTGCAGTTTTTTATTATTATTGGAGGTTTAACGACCATGAGCAACTCAATGGGCTATAAGCAGGCGCCAGTCCCCAATTTAGAGCAACTGGTTCCAGGGAAGGCAGAGAGCCAGCGCTGTAAGATAAACACAACATTCATGCTTCACCGGGATTTGAACCAGGACCCATCTCGGACGAAGGATCAGAAGCCATCGCTTAAACCACTGCGCCACCGAGGCGACGAGAAAGGACTTTTCTGATAACTGGTAGCAGCAACAGATTGTAGCTACAAAACACTTTTGTAACTTCTGTCCATGTGCTGAGATTTGGGCTATCGGGATAGAGCCTTACGATATTCTGCTGACTGAAAACCTTCAGTTTAAAATGAGAAAATTTTAAGAACCCCTTTCCTAGAAAGTGTGCGAGTTTCAGCAGATGGCCAAAAAAAACCAAAGGAATCAAGCTGAGCACAAACTTGGAGGTTGAGAACAGTAACTACTGCAGAGAACTCACCAGAAAGAGCTTCTTCCTGTCTGCTACTGTGGGGATCATGTTTGCATCTCCCCCAAGCACCAGAGTGTTATGCTACAAAAAAGACCTTCCTGATCTGGAGGGTCACTATGTGATTCATGATCATGTGACTAGATGGAGAACCGGCAGCTAATTGTTTGGTCCCAACTGAAGAACCTTTTCCTGAAGGAGAGCTACCATACAGGTAAGATGTACTGCTAATATGCAAGTTCCATGAAAAATGTGCAAGTCAGTTTTTCTGTAAATTAGTTGTCCTATGATTGAAAGAGCAGCCATGCCAAAACTGTGAGTAAACTTTATTTTACATACTGATTCCTTCAAAACAGTCTAGGAATTTTGCATTGAGCAGAAAAATTATTGCTCTTCAGTGAAGTGTGAGTATTTGATAAAGAGCAGCATGTAACACTTTCAACAGAGCACTGTCACCCTTTGGTAAATAGTGTACATAATAGATGTGCTTTGTATCTGTCCTAAGTTCCGAGTATGTCAGTAATGGAAGAGTTTGCTGTGTTTGTCCTTGCCTGCCCTTCATTTTGATCTCTTTCAAATATTCTGGTTTAAAAGTTTCAGCCGACCAAGGGCAATCTTGAGTATGGCACCTACGGAGATAATGCACATCCAACTATCCTTGACCCTCGGTCACAACATAATCTACAAAGACAATTGGTGTACTTCCATACACTTTCTGCATGCAGAAAAGCACCACAGAAGTTCACTGACACTATCCATCTTGCACATATTGATCAATAAAGAATACCTTCATGGAAGCCACCTCCAGTTGGTATACCTTTCAAAAATACCTAAACAAGGTAAGACAGACTGTTTATGGCATAAAAACACTGGTATCCAAAATTAAAACCCAGAAAGCATTCACAAGAATAAAAAAGAAAACACGTAAAAACAGGTAGAATCGTTTGGCATGTAAAGAGATATCATCAGGACAATAAACATTTCACAACAGACACACTTTGTAATACACACATTTTATGTATACAGGGTCACATGTGCAAATGTCACCAAGGTGATATGTAAGAATGTAGTATGTCTTAATAAGGAATGAGATCACCTTTACACAGACAACTCTCACAACGATGATATATACTCATTACCAAATTGATGAACTCTGGAGTTACAGAATTCCATTCCTTCACAAGGATGGTCCATAGCTTAGGAAAGGTTCTGGGAGGGTGCTGATGAACTGCTACGTGTCATCCCAGGGCATTGCAGGCATGCTCTATAGGGTTCAGGTCTGCAGACGTGGCAGGCCAGCCTATATGCAGAACATCCTCAATCTGTAGGAAATCAACATGCTGAGCCCTGTGTGAGTGAATGCTATCCATCCATTAAAAGGAACTGAGGACCAACAGCTTCCCAAAAAAGTCTGACATAGGACCCCACCCCTATAGTGCTCATCATCCACTGTCTCCTGCGAACACTTGGGGCAGTGTGTGCCGTTGAACATGCCACCCCACTACCTCTGAAGAAGTCTCATTCATGGAAGCTTACAGAATCAATATGGGTACCTTGTTCCCTCCAGATGAAATGCCGATGAGAATTCATTTGTAGACTGAATCTTGCCCATTTCTAAAAATAACACTGGCCCCCTTGTTTGGGTTTGATGTTGCCTGCACTAGTTCCAGTGAGCACTACTGTGAGATGCGGTTAGCAGAACACAAATCATGGATTTAATTAAGCCTTCGATATATCATTTGCCTTGATACTCCAATTCTCCAGTGGAAGCAGGCAGCTCATGGAAATTGCCAGGCTACACAGGACCTACGACCCCATGCAGTTTTAGTGACATAACAGTGCTCACGAGGTCTTGTATACTTTAGACAACTTTGGCCAGGCCTTTGTGACACCCCACCAGTGTTGTTGATTTGTTGTCATAACCATGAAACTAATCAGGGACAGATATTTAAGTCCCTTGAGACCTGGGACAGAGGCTGGCCTGCTTGCCACCATACAGCATATGGTACCCACTTATGAGACAAAGCATTTGCAGCCACCAGAATGCTTCTTTTGTGAAAGAGAAGTGTCACTGCCATTCCCAGTTGGCTTTAAGCATGTAACTCAATTTACACATTTGACTGCATTTTGCTCACCGACATGAAAATTGCATTGCAGGCATTTCTTTCTTGTGGCCAATAGCATATGTTCTGTGAATGTTATACCATTTCATTCAGCACTTTGGATTATTTGCCTGCTACTGTTTTCCGGACTTTAGTTTCAGACACCAGTGTATCTCCTTGGAATTATTGCAAAATGTGGATCAAAAAATTATTTCTGGATCAGGCAGTAATATAACCAAGCTGTCTGTTTTCCCTTGCCAAGAATTCACATGATACTAGAACATTCATAATTTGTGTAATTTTTAAGCTAGAAAAACATTTGTCACAAGAAAATCCTCGGTGACATTACCTCTTCTTTTTCTGCAGCACGATTAATCCCACATTTAAGAGGGGTCTCTATTATGAATTCTCTTCACTTTTTTGTCTGGTGTCAATTCACTCTTCAATTCCTTTTTCTTTGTGCCATTGACACAGTCCTCCCATATCACCTTAGGGTTTCAAGTACTTTGCATTCCAGGAAGCTATATGCCCATAACTCTACATCCCATGTAGCCCTTGCCCCCTCTCAAAATGTATCCATGCCAGCACACATGTTCATAATATTAATAAAAACTACATATAATTACGTATAAAGCATTATTTTATCACGTGAGCCTCTATTTGTAAATAATTTTGTGGAGCTACTTTATTTATGCATAGAAAACCTGGTTAGTTGACTCAGTCTAAAATGAAGAACAAATTACATTCATTACAACCAAACGGACACATTCACAATTATGATTAGCTGGCTGTAATTGCAGAAGTAGTGTTAGGGTCAGCTTTTCATAAGAATTAGGAATCCTGCATACAAGACCACACACAAAAATTTCCCATGCATCATATTTCATGAACATGCTTCAATCAAGGAACATCTTTTTGTTGTTGTTAATGCATATTTCTATACAAAACTACTGCTACTTTCAAAAATTGTTTCTACTCAAAATGAATAGATATACCACCCTTTTTAGTTTCTTTTAAGTTCTATTCTCTGTCCGCTGTGTTGTTCCTGACATTGGTTCTGGGGTAGGTCATCATTGCTGGCCTTATCCTTTCTTATAAACATCACAGGTGCAATGCTTAAAAGCAGAAAAGAACTACAATAAAAAAGGGGTTCCTAAAATATTCACATCATCCCTGATAAACTTAAACATACTTATGGGGGAAAGTGTGTGTGTGTGTGTGTGTGTGTGTGTGTGTGTGTGTGAGAGAGAGAGAGAGAGAGAGAGAGAGAGATAGCATGTATATGTGCATGTGTTCCTTTCCCAGCTATTAATTCTTCATTGCTGTGGTAACTTGCTCTGCTGTAACAAATCTTGTTTCACCTTTCCTTTTGCCAACTGGTTTATACAAAGAGATTTGGCATTTTAAGTCCTATTAGTTTTTGTGCCTATTTCTTTTTCCTCCCAAGTATGGAATAATAGTACCTGTATTATAGTTACAATTAAAATCTTAAAATCTTTTCTTAATAAAATTTAAATCTGTTAGTCTTAGTTGTTTTTCCTTTACTCCTTCCTTTATTATTTTTATATTTTTAATCTCAAGGTTTGTATTATTTTTCATATAATATTGTATTAGTACTATTTTTGCATCTGTGAACTTTTAATGCTTAACAAGGAAACAAGAAAGAATAAGCTTTCATTGCACTGTGATGGCAACCAATCCTGAAACTGATGTCAGCAGAATGGTCAGAGAATACAACTCAAAAGAAACAAAGAAAGTTGGTAAACCTCAAAAGTCCTTTAGAGTAGGAATAATTTATAAAAAGAACAATCTCTTTTTGCATAGAAATGGGGATCAGCAATGAAAAAAAGGCATTCTTTGAGCCAAATGTGTTCATGAAATAATATGCATTAAAATTTTAAATGGGCAAAAAGACACTTTAACATATTGACGATTATCAGTGATCATACTTTTGTCAGATCAAACACTTTTGCATTAAATTTGCTTCCAAATTAAGGGTTGGCAATTCTCTATATCATGTTGGGGTGGAAAAACAATTTTGATTATCTGAAAAATTCTGTATTTCAAGATGAAAAAGTTCTGCATTATTTTTTCACATGCAATATTATATATAACATCTGTTGTTCAGCATAATCAATTTTAAATTTGATAAAGCAACAGATTTGTGAAACATATTACCATGCATTCCATTTTATGAAACAATTCCAGCCCACTCATTAAATCTTTTCATTGGGCATTAGTTACAACAAATTACAAATAGAAAAATTTTATTTTCTGTTTTGTGGAATGATTGACATTAATCCAGAATTTCAAATAATGTAGATTAAAAGAAAGTTTCAGTTTTGTTTGTTTGTTTTTTAATCATTTGTTCACTCAAATAATTCATACAGATGTACCATGTTCCTTTTAAAGTGATTTACATGGTAAAAATGTCAATGCAAGAAAAGTACTGTTACACAAATTTGATTATGAAAACCAGTTGTTCCCATTGTTGGTTAATAACAGACTAGTTAAAAAGTTCAATATTTTTAGCAAACTATGGCAATTGATCATAAAATAAATATATACATTTGTAAGGGCAAGTATTGACTTTTGTATGCATTTGGTTTAACTTGAAGACAGAAAACTTTCAATTTTAATTTTGCATACTTCTGTGTTGTGGTGAATGTTCCTATGAGATACTAAGCAATAAAATTGCTGCATCAAGAAGAAGCACATTTCCATTTTTGTTCCAGCAGAACTGAAATAAATGTGCCACACATACTGTTAATACAAGAGATTGTGTTGCCAAATGGAAAAATATTGGGTCATGTAAAAAATTACAGCACTTTGTGCAGTCCTATTTGCAGAGAAACCAGTTTGCTAGTAGGCAACCTTATAAGGAAAAATATCATATGCATTTGCACACTTAGATGGTGTAAATTGCTCTGCAACTGATGTTAAAGTGTTGTTGCAATTATAGTGAAGTTCCAGATCAAAATTCATGATGCACTACTGGACATGTTTGAACTTGCCCAGGCAGCTGCCTGTAGCATAAGGAGAGAATAGTGTAGCGGTTCATGTGTCACAGACATGGCTGAAATGATTTTGTAGCTGATGAGACCCTGAATGATGTCTCAAGATCTGGACAACATTCTACAGGTAGTGATCAAGATCGATTCCCAATAAACATTTGATGAGACGGCAACCAAGCTTCATACCCATGTCAAGAGACTGCACAGAACCTGGGATGAAGTTAAAATCCTCATTACACACAGCACCAAAAGCATGACCCTCTTTGTAGAAAGCTTGTATATCCACCATTATAGAGGTATTTGCTGTAATGACAATATGCCCTCTCTCCTCCCACAAACATGGACTAATCTACTTGAACATTGTGGAAATAATAACAATTATAGTGGAATCATTAACACTTCTGTAACACCACATTGACTCTTTTTTGTTTGCAGTGCAGTGACTTGTCTGTCTGTCTGTCTGTCTCTCTCTCTCTCTCTCTGTGTTCACAACAATCGTCGTGAGCATGCGCTCTAACCATTTTCAGTGTCATCAAAATCCCTATATATGTTGCGTGTCATTGTACTCTGATGCCATTGGGTGGGTGACCTGATGAAGATCACTAGTGGGATCGAAAGATCTCGTGTTTTTACCTATCATATGTTTTAAACTTGTAAATACCATTTTTAATTTGATTATATGTGCAAGAGCTCTTCATCATTTTGTCAAAGGTGGTTATTGAACAAGTTGCCTATTGTGTTATGTATGACAGAGGTCTACTCCCGTACAAATACCACCTACAAAAGTTGGGAAACATACACAAGTTGGACAAATAGGTTCCTGATGAACCTATCTGTCCAACTTTATAATTTTTTCCTACGGCTCTTTCTGAATAAAACTACTGAGCATCTTCCCGATGATTTTTCTCTTATGCTCGTTCTGAACAAAAGTACTGAGCATCTGCAATTCCCTTTTCTCAGAACTCGTGCGTGAACCTCCACTTCATAGGATCCTAACATCAGATGAAAAAATGGATTCTGCACAATAGCCAATGGTGGTATCAGTGGTTATTACTAGATGGACCACTGTTAAAAGCCCCAAAGCCCAGCATGCATTCTCAAAAAGTGCTGCTGACAGTATTTTGGGCAACAGCCAGTACTGTGTATTATGAGCTGCTGCCAAATGGGGAAGCATCACACTGATGTACTGTTGATGTTATAACATGCATATATTAAACTCAGGGACCCTGTTCTGGCAAATTGTTGTCGTCGACTGTTACAGGATAACACTATGCCACACATATCCGTTGTGACCAGCATCATCCCTGTTGTTCACTCGAAGATGTTATGACATGCAAATATTAAACTCTGGGACTTACAAGCCTGTTCTGGCAAATTGCCATTTGGCTGTTACAGGGTAATGCTATGCCACACATGTCATCATGACCAGCATCAGGAAAGCATCACTCCTGTTATTCACTCAAAGATGTTATGACATTCAAATATTATAATCAGGGACTTACAGCTTGCTCTGGCAAATTGTCACGGGCTGTTACAGGATAATGCTACACTACACACATCTGTCGTGACCAGCATCACTCCTGTTGTTCACTGGAAAATGCTATGACATGCAAATATTAAACTCTGGGACTTACAGCCTGTTCTGGCAAATTGTCATAGGCTGTTACAATGCTAGGCAGCACACATCCATCACGACGAACTGCTCAAGTCAGATGGGAGGTTCTGCCTCATCTACCATATTTCTAATATTTAATTAATGGACTGTGAGCTGAGCAATCATATATGGCAGAGATGGTTCTGTAATAAGGATATCTTGGACAGAGAGCAAAATAAGGATATTTTGTACTGTACAAGACTTTTTTCACTCGCAAGAACACTCAATTCTGAAATGGATCATACACAATACCAGACGGTCATGTTTTGACCTTGAACATTGGGATAAGGTCATTGTATGTGCTGTTGACTATTTTGATGAATAAAGGTGCCTCTCCATTAACACCAAGTGTATTTATTTACGATTGTGTGTGTGAAAGATCAGGTACTTTTTATATGACCTACTACATGAAAATAGATCTCTCATAAAATCCTAAAAAAACATACACCTAAAAAAACAACAACACATAAATAAAAGTCACATCATTATCAGCATATAGACACTATACTCTACTGTTTCCCATGTAGTCATCCTTCAGTAAACTAAAATTGCATCATCCTGGAATGAGAATCGAATCTGCATTTCCCGACTTACATTTGAGGATGCAACTGGGGCAATAAAGTTTCAAGAAACTGAAGCTAAGCAGATCTTGCTTAGGGATCTAAACTACGTTCTGGATGTCTGCTAATCAAAGCTATTTCTGCTCCTTTGTGCAGCTGACAACTATTTTTGACCCATGTATGACAGATGTAGGTCAACATATCTCCACATATATGCCAATTATGATATGTACATTGTCTTTCATGCATTTGTGAAAAATTAATTCTTCCATGGATTCACTTCACTGGTTTCTAACTGAAGATACATTGAACTTTAACCATACATGGATAAGAAATAGTTGTTGATGCAATAAAGTGGAAATTGCTTTGACTAGCACGCACCTGGAATGCTGTTCATATTCCTAAGCTGCATGTTTAGCTTCAGTTGCTGCAAACTACATTGTCCTGGGTAGTGTAATGGTACTATATCATCATCATCATCATCATTGTCAACCATTATCAATCCACTGCTGGACGGTCTCCCCAAGTTTTCTCCACAACAGTCTGTCTTGTGCCAGTCTCCTCCATGTCACTCCTGCAAACTTTTGAATTTCATCCACCCATCTCCCATGCGGTCTTCTTCTGGGTCTTTTCCTGCCCCTTGGAATCCAATCTAAAATTTTTATAGAACATATGGCAGCTGTCATCCATGGCTTCATCAGGGGCCAGCACAGATAACATCACTCATATTATTTCTATATAGACCAAAAAGTGTGGGTTTCTGTATTATCCAGTTTGCAAGAAAAACAACTATTATTTAGTTTGCAACTGGGGGGAGAGGGTTATAGTTTTTCTTATTTTAGTCTCCTTTAAATTTTTTTTATTGGGAGCGGGACTTCTAGCTCATCGTATTTTAGGGTGGTAATATTTGCTGTGAGTGGATGGTTGCAATGGTTTTTTTTTTTTTTTTAGTGTTATAATTTCTTCCTAGTTTTTTTCTTGAAAACTAGATAATGCAAAAACCCACACTTTCTGGTCTATATAGAAATATGAGAGATATGATCTGTGCTGGTCCCTGATCAAGCTATGGATGACAGCTGCCATATGTTCTATAATACTTTCTTTTTTTCCTGGTTGATACTACAGTTCTTTCATTTATCTGAATCAGAATTTTCTTGTGTTTTTTAGATATTTGCAATGATTGTTATGTTATGTTTTTTGAATTTTCTGATACACAGCCTTTGGCACTTAGGAATTTCAAATATTGGATAGCAGATTTTTGAGTATCTTGATTTTTTTGCATTATATTATATACACTCGTGTATTTATGAGGAATTGATTCTACGATAGAAAAATATGAACAACTTTTTCTTTATGTTACTAAATTCTCCAGGGAGATGATGCTGATCAGGAAATCTGTTTATTTTTCTGATTATCACGCTAATCAAAATATGAGGCTTTTCTTTAAAACCACATTTTCTCTTTTTTGGTCTTTAAACAAAATGGCACAGAGTAGGATTTCTCTCCCTGATAGCTCATGTATATTATACATACAATGAAATTTACATTAACTGGGCACACTTTCCTAATTATATATTAGTTCTGATCCTTTTTGCAGAAGAAGAACTACGACCATTATGTTGATGCTCAAAACTGTTTGATTGGATCTCAGGTGATCCCTCAGAATGATTCCTTTCATTCATCACAGGTACAGCTCCACTGATAATTATTGGGTTAACAGGAACTGGAGTTGTTTGAATCAGGTAGAATGTACTTGGCACAGAGCTCTGAGCAAAGTTGTTTAGTGCACTAATCAATCCAGTTTCCGTAGAAGCAAAATTTTTTGCATTCTGAAGAAATTTCTTTACTGCCGGATGAAAATCAGCAGCATTGTTTTGAAGCCCGTCTCGGATGCGATCAAACAATTTTTCCAGTTCTTCATTTAGGTCCTCACACTCGCCATGCTGTACTTGCACATGTGCACGTGATTCACTATTTAAATCTTCACTTTCGACATCTGGAGCAGCTGGGCTGTGTTCACTAACACTACCATTTTCATATACTGAGATTGTTCCATCACTCTCATTCCACAATTTGAGGATCTTTCTGTCTGTGATAGAGCTGGGGTCATGTGATAAAGGACATAGAACTCCATTTTCTGAAGCATTATCACTTGCAATTTTACGCATGATAACCTTAACTTCTTGAGGGTAATTACAATATGCACCTATTTCACAATCAGTTAATTGTGCAACCGACGATATATGCTTGCAGATATGTCCAGTGGAGCCCTTATGACATGAACAAAAACATGTCTTAAGGTCAACAAAGTGGTTATTATTCGTACCAGAAACAAGGTAACACTCAGTATTGCAGTCGTAAGAAATGTTTTCCATATCAATTTTATTTTCTTTCAAAAGAAAATTCCTTAACAGGGATTTATTAAATCGTCCAACACTAATATCTAAATATCTCTGTTGTAAATATGCCTCAAATTTTGTGACAATGAAATCAAACAACTGCACGAAACTGTAGGTTTTAACACAGTCTAAAATTATGTCCTTGAGGACGCGAAATATAGATTTAGTATAGTGCTTTTCTCTAGCAGGCATAGAAGTTCTGTAGCAATCGGCCCACAAGCTGCTGTGGCTCCAAAGAATGGACAAATACTCTAAAATATTTTCATTATCTTGAACAACTTCCATATCTTGCAAAATCTCATATTTAGCAAACAACTCTTCTTCAGTCTGAGCATATACTAAATCTTTGAAGCTAAAATAGAGTTCCTGACGCTTCTCTCTTGCAATCCCATTTTTTGCATGGCACAACCATTTCCAGGTAGCTTTTAAAACACAAAACTGACATAATAGAAAAGTTGATTCTGGCCAGACAGAGCTTAGGGCTTGTCTGTCTTTCTCATCATCACCTGTAACAAATATTTTTGGACTCTTTTCTGCTAAATCACTGTCCTCTGGGAAACATGCCTTCAAAAGGCACAGACTCTCTCTGAAGATGTCTTCATCTTCAATATCCGTCAGTATGCAGCCAACTGGAGCACCACTAGCAATACCAGCAGAAATGAAGAAATACACTTTATAATTTAGCTGGTCCATACGTCCAAATGCATCCACATAAATCAAATCATTGACCTGCGGCAAGTATTTAATGGTTCTTTGCATTATAGGCGTGCATATTGCAACAGCTACATTAGAATCAATTTGAAGTAGGGCTGCTTTACCACAAGAATTTTCGCAGTACGTCTTCACAACTTCGTCTAAGTCCAGTGGTACTTGTCTAGTTTCACAGAGTCTTGAAAACGAGTTGTTAAACAAGTGCTGAATAACAGATAAGGAAGGAAGGTATGAACTATCAGCCACTAAGGTTTCATAATCATCTGAATTTTCCAATATAAGCTCTGTTTGCAAAGCATGCCTTGCAGAAGCAGCTGTATGTCCCTGTTGAAAAAAGAAGAGCAATTTTTCCTTTGTTGCACTACTCATTTTTCGAAACTTCAACACTGCAGCGCTGTCCAGAGAATGATTGTGCCAACTATAGATTTCACAAATGCAAGGGAACTCTCGATCCTCATCAGTAATTCGCTTGCCTGGCTCAAAGTAACTGCAAGTGAAATAAGTACAACAAATAAAATTTCAATTTAACTTTTTAAAAGCAAATTTTTAAAGTTTCATTTGTGGTCAAATGAGATTTTTATCAATATATCAAAAATTCAACTCCAGACAAGGTTAACTTATAAGCCTTAGTGAATGTAAGAATAAGTCAACAACAGTATCAGGACATTTGGTGATGCATATTTTGCTGCTTCAGTGGCAGAGAGGCCAGAGGTGCAGGTTTATGGTTAGTTGTCAGAGCTGGGTACGGGTTCGAGTCGCAGGTGAAACACGGGTGGTGTGTTTATCTTATGGTGCTCCCCCTCCAGGAACCAGTGGCCCTAAATTGAGACAGAGAACTGCTTATAGCCCCATAGATTTGCCCACAGTGGTTATTAAATTCCAAAACAAAAGGAAACATGATTATGTTATAAGTTACACCTCATTATATATTTTTTCCTGAATGCAGCAGCAAAATGCTAAATCTTTCAGACCTCTAACAAATAACTATATTGTAGGCCATCAATAAACAGATTTACATTCAACAACACTTGTCAAAAAGACCACATGTACAGCCTAGCATCTGTTATAGCTTTTTACAACCTCAACGCTATGCGTTACAGTATGTTAATAAATCAGTGGTTGTACTTGAAGTATTCTCTTTGTTGATGGATGAGACTAGCATTCTTTTCTATTTTTGAAATTTTTACTATTAACTAGAATTGGAATAACATTTCTCTGCTATGGCAAGACAAAAAACCTTGATGATCCCAAATAATCAAACTACGTATTTCATTACTGTTTCTAATTTAGTGCTGACATCTGCCACTTTTGTTTCCTAAGGATCTACAGTATGAAGTTAGACATGGCCAGGGCTTGACAAATATGCTCTAGATTTAGGAGCCAGCTCCAAAATTTAGGCGCCAGGTGAAACGAAGTCAATAATACATGAACAAAAACATGTTTGGTTATGATGCTGGAACGAAAAGTGGTAAACCATTTTTGTTGTCAATTTTTTCCCCTATTACCCAAACCACTTATTGCAAAATAAAGTTCCAATTTGCTTCATAATTTTCTTTTTCCATTCTTTCAGTGGATGATCTCAAAAAAAATTAAAATTTCAGATTTCAATTTTGTTAAAATACTATTTGCAGAAGTCATATTTTGTACATATTAATTCAAAGTAGCATTTTGTTTTCTTCATATAATCTGTAGACCATATAATTAAAAAAAAATTCCTTCGTGAGATCCACAAGGGCACATAATCCAAAGGCTGTGAAAAAAAAAATCCCTGCATATAATCTGCAGCGACGTATGGATTCGTAGATCATGAAATTCTGAGAAAAACAATTTTTTCCTTCGCATAATCAGCGGCAGAATGTCGCAGACCATGCTATAAAAAAAAAAAAAAAGCAGTCCATATCTGCTAACATTGGTAATAGCGTTGCTACTAATAACTAGTATTGTGAAATGATCCATCTCTTTGTAAAAAACAAATATGCGCCCCAACTAAATGTTACAACAAACGGACTCTAACAAAACAAACTAACACGTGCAAAACACAAAGTTGATGCGCCGGGCAGGACATGATTGTGAGATGTAAGTTTGAAACTTCCACCAGTAAAAATCAGTAAGATGCGTTCACAATTCCACAATGCTTGACAGACAGGAAATCCAAGCAAGTCAACGAGCAGTGCACAGCACTATTGCCTAATTTTTCTCCCCCTACTTCTTCATTGTCAGTTTTCTTTCTTTTGTTATTTATTTTATGCTATCTGATAAAACCATCAGCCTGAGGACATGATATCAAAGCTTCAACTATTTTAGATAAATGGTGTAACTTTGGGAATATTAATACTTTTGAACACCATGCATCAATTTTTCCAAATTTGTCACTTCCGTTTTCGGGAATTTCCTTCTTCCTTTATCAAGATTAAATGTAAAAACTTATGGGGTAGGGGATATTTAACAGCGCTGGAGAGCGGGAAAACCGCGGTGGGTGGGGTGGGAGGGCAATTATGGGAAATCCGTCCGACTTCTAGTTTTGGATATTTTTCTCCTATTTTCAAGCTGAAATACGAAAATTTATGCAGCAAAATGATACTTTAAAATACTGAACGGAGGCAACATCGCAAGTAAAACGAAATTACGATTACGGAAAAAATCTGAACTCCGCTGACTTTCCGTTTTCGAAAGTTTCGTGAAGATGAAAGATGAAATTCTGTCCTTCGACGAACATCTACCCCTTCCCCCTCTCACCCTTGTGCATCGATCTCTTGAGTTGCCAAAATGAAAAAGGCGAAATTTCTCGAATTCGCAAAAGAATCTCGTGCCTGAAGATTAGGAGGAAATTTTCGCGGTGTCTAACTTCCGTTTCTGCAAATTCTTGCCTACAGTTTCAAACTGAAATATGAACATACATGTCATAAAATGATATTTAACAATACTAGACACAAATGCAACATCGGGAGAAAAAAATTACGATTTGGGCAAATTCTTTTTACTCCATTTTAACTACTGTTTTCGAAAGCTTTGAAACACGAAATACTGTCCCCAGATGGAAAATGACGCAACCCCCAATATTCTTCATTTTTGCACCAATCTTGAAAATGATCTAAAGATGACAAAAACAAAACAAAAATACAACAATGAAAAAACGGAGAATTCCGTGAATCCACTTAAAAATGTTACTTATATCATAAATAGCAAAATAAATGTTTTTAAACAAAATAAAAATTTGTGAGTTTAGTTGTCAGACAACTAAATCCGTAGAAACTACGGACATTATGTAGTAATTGCATGTATGACAGTCGTATAAATCCACACCTATAATGCTAATCGTAATTTCCGACAAAAAACTGCGATTCACAGAACCGACTGAGAAATCCAAAGATGTAAGAAAGAAATGATAGTCTCATTGAAAAAGTAACTGTCATTTTGAAGTACCTTTGTGTTACTTTTAAGTATGTAAATACAGAACTGAAATCGCTAGCTGTTGCAGCATTACTGTAGTTCATTAGTTACACTAAAATATCGGCTGAAATTGCGGACAGTCCATAGCATTGTCTTATTTCTGAATACGTTTCAACTGAATACAGACAAAAAAAAAAAAAAAAAAAAAAATTCTTAACTAATACAATTAGCGCACCAAAACTAGGCAATGCTATTCGCAGAATGGTTACATGCTACGGAATAGCTCTGCGGGATTCCCGAGTCACGGATTCTCACACCACGTAGGCTTCCGCACGAGCAAATAGTAATGCCTTCCTCGACTCATTTTCTGTCAAAATGCTTCTAATATATAGATATACAAACAATCTCTTTGTGGTCTTCTACCTAGCTATTACATTAATTTTTCATTACGATAGATATTCTTACCAACTCATCCGATAGATGGCGGCACTTCAGGAGATTCACCTAACACATAGCGCAGGCCGCACCCCTTCCTTCGTTTCTCGACATGCAACTTCTGCAGCTACACACACACGAGGAACCCTCGTGTAGGTTGTTGGTGGCCTGATGATAACGTTCCTGGGACATTGAAAGCACTCGCTGTGATAACGTCGACGAAGTGTTTATGTCTCCCAACCCGATGAGTATAGCCGTTTCTAATGAGAGATGTTTTAATTAATGGATAGTTTTAAATGTATGAGTATGCTAATGAGTGAGTGATTGAAAATTGTAAATTAATGTTTTATTTGTAAATATTTTTTAACTAACGAAAACTTGTTGCATAATTAGGCTTCTCTCGGGGTGGGAGCTCATGTCTCACTGAGCATATAACGTGTGATATACTTTTCAATATTAGGTACACAATACCTTTGATATTATATTTGTATAATTTTTTCTGTTACCACAGTTTTGGCACTTTCCCAATAACTACGTCTCCTGACAATTACCTCACAGACTTTTTGAAATGCTGCACCATTTTTTGTTGTTTTTTATTCTTTACCGGTGTTCACAGTACCTAAATTTATGACTTTTTAATAGATGATCTATGGATTATACAATAGAAATTACAGTATTTACTGCAAATTATGAAACCTCAAGTAAGAAAATTAAGCGCCACGGCCCAAGTTTTAGGCGCTTGGGATTTGTTGAACCCTGGGCATGGCTGCCAAAAATTACTACAATATTTCTTGTCTATATAATGGACCTATATAGTAAACAGCAAAAAAAGGGGGGGGAAGAAAGGAAAACAACATACAGTTGACATGCAAGTGACAAAAAGTAAAAATTAATCAAAATTAATTGCTCTACATAATCACTATGACAACAATATCTAAAAGTCTGGATATACAGTTTCAGGAAAATGTTACCAAAGCGCTAGCTGGTAATTGCAATAGTAAGCCATTATTAGCACTGTAAAAAGTGAAAAAAGTAGGAACACTATTTTTGGTGGAGAAAAAAGGAAAACAACATACAGTTGACATGCAGTAGTGATAAAAAGTGAAAATGAACCACTAAAATTAATTGCTCAACATAATAATCCTGACAACAATATCTAAAAGTTTGGATATTCAGTTTCAGGAAAATGTTACCATAGTGCTAGCTGGTAATTGCAATAAGCCATTATTGGTACTGTAAAAACAGAAAAAAGTAGGAACACTATTTCACTATTTTTAAATATTTACTGAAAAAAAAAGTTGGATCATTATTTTTAAATATTATTTGACAGTTGGATTATCAAATTAATTAAAAGAAAAAACAAAACTTGCAGCAAATGACAAAAAAGGTAGAAATCCTACGAACAAAGGTCATTATTACAAGCTAAATAGAAATATAAGAAAAAACCTGTTAGGAAATACATATCCTGGGAAATCATTTTGAAAGAAGCACACACTTTATTCAGAAAACAGTGAAAAATAAGAAAAAGAATGGCACTGTGACAGCTTAGAAATTCAAAACTGTTGCAAAAAAAAAATATATATATATATATATATATATATATGAGTCACTGTCCCCTACAAAAACTTGAATACTAGTTAAGCCAGATGAGGAAAAAGCTGAAAATTTTCCTCACTCACTGGAGATGCAGTTTATATAAATGACATGCTGGAAACTAAGCAAACAAAAGGGGTTCACACAATGGTGAGAAATATTTTTCTACAGAAACCTCTTTTTCCCCATAATGCATTGCGATCCTACGCAGAAAGGGTGTCACATTAAAGCACATACCCATATGAGAAATTTACAGGCAAGGAAAAACTAGACAACAATGAAGATGATTTTTTAATGGACCTACAAAAACTTTACGATCTATTTTTAAAGAATTATTTAATAAAATCAACTAGCAATCAGGAAGCACCACAGCCTAAAATTTTTATTTAGCATGGACAATTTTTTTAAGTGGAATCTAGTAACACAATTCATATTGCCTCAGAGTCTACAGGTTACTCATTTGTATATGATATTGCTATAGAAAAAGCCAATTGTGGACTATGCAAGTCTGAGATGGATACCATAGAACATTGTGTTCAATTGCCCAGTGCTAGAAGACCAAAAGGAATTCCTATAATTGGCCAGATAATACCTGCAACTGGATCAATGAAAAACAGCATAGAGACTAGGAATTAAAGTTGAGAATTATTCCATTGATCGAGCTAAACTAAATAAGGTGAAGACTTTTTTTTTTTTTTTAACATTGGCAAAAGAAGTTTGAAAGAAATAAACCACAAATTAATCAGTAGAATGGTCACTTTATGTAATAGAATTAATTTAATAATGAAAGAAAATTTCATGCTTATGATTTCTTATGTAACTTACATTAAAATTCAGTTAAATCTTTCAGCTGAACACCAGCCTTGGTCATACTGGTAGCAAGTGTTTATGCAGTGGACGTCATTTCTGTAACTGTTGCCAGTAGAGATTTCCAAATAATCGGGTCGTTGAAAGGTGCATCTGAATTACAAGAGCTTTTACTTAGGAGAATTTTGACGCTTTCCCTGTAACATAAGGAAAATTTGTTTGAGAAAGGTGCAATCCTTTGATGCTGGCCAGTTTGGAAAGGCAGAGGTATTTTCAATAGTGAGAGAACAGAAGTAGGAAAGTTATGTTTGACTTTTCTTTCAAGCTGTATAATTCTAGTTATATCACAACTGCACTTCCCATCCCATATTAGGAGGGATGGTGCTATGGATAACAAATGTTTCCTACAATAACAGGAGGTATTTTATAGACATATGAATGTAAACAACTTATATGTTGTCTTTTGTGCTAAGCATGTTTGACATATTTTTTAATGAAGTTATATGAATAAAAAACATGCAAAATGTTACTTAAACTATAAGAAATAAGATTAGGGTTAGGCAATATCATATGACTAAGGCCTAAATTAATGCATCAAATGTAAAATTAAGCATTTTACAACACTCATTTCCACAGTGCTGTATACAACTTTTTATGTGTTATACTTGGAGTAAGTACCTGGGATAGGAGACTCATTTAAAAAATCATTGCAAATCCAGAACAGAAAATAAAAAAATATATAATTACCACAGAGATAAATCATAGATAGGTCCCATCTATTCCTGTTAACAGTTCTTCCAAACAGTGAAAAATGCTTAAAGTTTAATAATTGATAGAACACAACATGAAGACGTTTAACTGCAGCTGTTGAGGTTCCATTCCATGAAACGACCAAGGAGTTGATTCAAATGGATGAAGTGGTGTAAAAAAAATCATGAGTCTGCCACAGAGACAGAAAGAACCACTTCAAAAACATTCAAAGAAAAAAGCAAAACATAAAAGCTAAAAACTGTCCAAGTCTACCACCACAAGTACAACACGAAAAGTACTAAAAGTACTTGGCAATAGACTTCAACAGCTTTTAGCGTTCTTAATTTTTTGAATTTCCTCTAACACTGTACTTTTTTTGTAAAGTACTTGGCGGTAGACTTCAACAGTTTTTAGCTTTTATGGTTTTTAGTTTATAGTCCCGCACGGCTGTGTACGAAAGTGTAACTGTTCCTACTCAGATGTATGACAGTGAAACCTGGGTACTACAGAAGAAACATAGGAGTTGTTTGTGTGCTGGAGAAATGCATTACTTATGGAGGGTTTGTGGCAACACATCCTGATCATGTAAAGAATGAAGATGTGTTGCAGTTGTGTAATGCGAAGCAAAATGTATTAGCAAGGTGGAGACTAATATTCTTTGGTGGTTTGGCCATGTTGAAAGAATGAGTAATGAGATGCTTACTAAGAAATTATTTTTAACCTAAGTGGCAGGAAGGAAAGGCAGAGGAAACCCAAGAAAGTAATGGGATGATCAGATTTAGGAGTGCCTGCATGAGAAAAAGATTAGGAGTATGAAGTACAGAGGGTCTTGTGTATGTCATGTGATAGATATCAGTGACACCCGAGTTGTGTCGAAATCGCTGTAAATGGAGATTTTTGATATGGCAATAGAGCATAAATAATCAGTTAAAATTTATCTGGTAGGTTGTATTTCTTTGTGGAGCTAACCTCTGAATCTCAGAGAAAAGCTTAGTGATATGTATGTTTTGCTTTTTCTTTAAATGCTTTTGAAGTGGTTTTTTCTGTCTCTGGTAACCCTAATACTGGTGAAGACTCTTCATTTAGTACAAGACTTCACCCGTTTGAATAAACTCCATTTTTTTGTGGAGCGGAGCCGCTACAGCTGCAGTTGAACGTTTTTGTGTTGTGTTCTATCAATTATTAAACATTAAGCTTTTTTCATCATTTGGAAGAACTGTTAACAGGAATAGATGAGACCTAGCATTGGTTTATCTCTGTGGTAATTATATACTTTTTAATTTTTCTGTTCTTGATTTGAAATGATTTTCTAAATATATCACCTATCCCAGGTTCTCAAAGTATAAAGTGCAGAAAGTTTAAATACAGCACTGTGGAAATATGTTGTAAAATGCTCTATAAGAAATATTTAAGTAGCAGAACAAAGGAAATGCCAAAATTGACAAATTGAATTACTTACACTTTGTAAAAGAAGTGCATACAAAAATGTTTCAGTTGGGTTTTTACATATATCTTGTTTTAAGTAAATTTTTAAAGCAACACACATACAATAAGTACATTAACATTTAGACAAAGTTGCACATATCACTGGCTTACCTCTTAATTCTGATTTTAAGAGTAGCAGGACATCCTGTGTGTTTGCTAATCTTCTTCTGCACCGGAAGTTTTCGGCGTTGGTCTGTGTTATGCTGACATCGGTAGTCTTTGTGAAAGAGGTTGACCACACCAGCTGATTTATGTGTGCGCATTACACGCCAAGAAACTTTTGAGGTTTTCTGGTAAGCACTTAACCATGCCTGCAAAGAGAAAGACTTCATCATTTCAATGTTTCAAAAATGTAAGTGATCTGTTAAATTAACAGGCTTTACAGATGAATTTGCTCAAGTTAATTGTTTACGCTTTTCAAGAGATAATTTATTACACGTTAAATAGTGGATTGAATTGTGCCTTTATAACTTTTCAACTATTTTATGCAACTTCAGCTGGAATAAACATTTTGTCTGACCATTCCGAGAGAAAACTAATCAGAAGTACAAGAGAGAAATACTTACTCGAAGAAAGCACAAAATTCTACAGCAGTAAATTCATACTATTGAAGGGTACCGTGGTTTGCAACTTAGAATTTGTAGTATATTTTAATAAACAAAAACACATACATGCTCTATTTAAACAAACTAACGGCTACCTTTTAAGCTATAGGTATCATGGTGCCTGCCTTCTGTCCTAGGCATGGGTGGCATACTTTTCCCACAGCACTGGCTCTTCCCATTTCCTGGAACCAGTGGCCCTAAATTAGGGATAGGTGACTACCCTATTGAGTGGCTCACACTGGTTGCTAAACCCAAAACAAAAAAAAAATCTCCCAAGCTATTTTAAAACATTTCCCATGTTTAAGGTTTTTACTCTACAGAGCTTGCTTGGTTAGTGGCATTTAAAATACATAAATTTAGTGCAATATGATGCAGCAATTGCTCAGAGCTTTCAATAATTTATCTGCAAACTCTTTACCATCTTTCCTTGACGCAATTTTATGCCTTGCAGATAATTTATATGTGGTTTCAAAACAAACTGTGCATATAAAGAGAATATGTAATTGCTCCTTCAGCAGTCTACATTATTTGCTATAAAGTTACCTTACAATGATACATATCCTGCACCTAACTAATAATTGATGTGAAACTGCCACACCATAAATAAGTTACAGGATTTTACTCCTCCCAGTCTTTCGGATTGTGAATTATCATATAATTCATCCGAAACAACTTAATAAGGGAAAACAAAGAAACAATAGATACACAATAAGCTTACGTACTTCACAGTCAAAACACAGCAGACGCCCACTCATCTGTAATTCAATTAATTTACACTGTTTTGTATCACATGAAACTTCATTGGCCAGAATTCATTTCAGACCTATTAATAAAAAATAAAAACTGGTCATCTAGTAAAATATTTAATGTATTTGTATGATTTTACTGCCATGCAGAACTGCAATGGTATGGACAAGTCCCAATTTTCATCAAAACGTTAAAACAGACGAAAACCATTATAATCAAGAAATAAACTACTCACAGAGGCTGTTTCTTCATCCCTGACTTCTTTTATTCGCACCGTGCATGTAAAACTGCTCTCTTCTTTTCGGTCAAACCTCAGGAATTTATAAGTATAACCAGGCGGTAAATATAAATTATCAATGTCCTCCATTACGGAAAAACATGCCCGTCGACTACAGTAACAACAATTACTATTCCCACTGACTTCAAAGTCTCACAGCCAGACGCTGCGACCAAGATTTAATTTCCTGGTAGGTTTAGTAGCAACTTCAACTCATGTCGACTTATATGTCCATGTTTTTTTGTTTTTTTTTTCATTCTTTTGTTTGGGAATTTATCCACTGCTGTGAGTAACTCGATGAAATATAACAAGGCCGCCACCCGTCCCTAATTTAGGGCCAGACGACTTCTAGAGAAGGGAGAGAGCCAATGCACTGAGACAAACAAAATATTCATGCCTTATCGGGATTCGAACCTGAACCCAGTGTATGGACGTGCTACAGGGGTTAAAGTTATCCGAGATCAGTTCGGGTTTGAATCCCGGCTGAGGTATGGATGATGTATTTGTCTTACGTGGGGTTCTCTCGATTTCCTGGAACCAGTGGCCCTAAATTAAGGACAGGCGACTGATAGCCCATCTAGTTGTTCATAAAGGTCGTACATCCCCCCAAAGAAAGTCAATATCAGTTTTCACTGTCATTTAAAGCAAACTATCGAAGTTTTCAATTTTCAGAACCATTTGATAACATGTTCTCACTGTCTGCAAATTACCATCGTTTTCTTTTTTCAATGTATAACTGTTCCACCATTTCATGCCAAACCATGCTAATCCAGCAGCAGATAGGCGTAGGATTCGGATTAGTTGCCCAAGATGAACCTGGGTTTGGGTTCGAGTTCCTGATGGCGCATGGTGTTGCACTGGCCAGGTGGTGCTGGTTCTGTCCCTTCACTATAACAAGTGGTTCTAAACGTGGCCATGCCCTAACTCCGTGAAGGACGATTACATGTTGTCCTTTTTTTTTCTTTTTTTTTTGATTGGAGGTTTAACGATCACCGTGAGCAACTCAATGGGCTATAAACAGGCGCCCATCCTTAATTTAGAGCCACTGATTCCAGGGAAGGAAGAGAACCACTGCCGTAAGACAATCACAACATTTATGTCTGATCAGGATTCGAACCCGGACGAAAGGCCATAAGCCAGCGCTTAGACCACTAGGCCGGCTTGTTAAACGGTTCAGTCAATTGTTTTAAAATAGAGCGATCTATCGATAGATTGCAAAACAATAGCGCTTTTATCGATTTTAGCGAAACTAGACTATTGATAACTGTATATCTATCGCTTATCCCTAGCTGTCAGTCAACAACAGATGAATCAACCAGCTTTGCATTTAACGCATGTGTGTCCTGACACTGACTGATGAGGCTACAGTTATTTTTTTATTTGGTGTAGCGCTGATTTTTTTTTAATTGCACCACGTCGAACCTTTTCCCATAACTTCTGCATTTCTGTTAAAATTATCACAATTTTTGCGAAAACGTGCGTGCAATAATTTATCCCGTTATTTTCGTTGGTACATGTGACATTTTACTGGGCGTGAAAAGAGACAGTTCGAGATGTATAGTTTGAATATTTCAGTTTGCGCTTGGGTGCTGGTTTTCAGTTTTTTACACTGTAGTTCATGTGGTCCTCATTCCCATAAAATGGAAAATCGAGAGAATGAAGACGATGGAGCTTATAGTCCCCGTGATCACGAACATTATATCAATGGGGAGCATCACTCGGAATTTGATCATGAGGCAGTATTAGGTAAAGTTAATGAGTATTTCATTATTGTTTTCGTTTCTAAGTTGAAGTTCCTAACAATAGTGGTATTATTCCTAGACCTACTTTAAAGTTGGCTTTCTGCTGCTGTTTAATCCTGTAATTAATGCTAAGCAGGCTGAACCCCAGAAGCTTTCTGATTAAGGAGAGGGTTGCTGATGAAAATTTCCAGTGGTCTAAACGATGGCCTCTGATCATTCGTCCAAAAGGGGTCCGGGTTCGAATCCCAGTGAGGCATGGATGTTGTGTTTGTCTTACGGCACTGGCTCTCTCCCTTCCCTGGAACCAGTGACCCTAAATTAGGGATGGACAACTGCTAATAGCCCATCGAGTTGCTCACGGTGGTTTTTAAACCTCCAATCAAAAAAAAAAAAAAATTCCAAGGAAGCAGAAAGCAGTTTTTTATTATGGTAACTATTATTATTTGTAACTTACGATGAGGACCAGAGTAACACAGTAAAATTCGCATATAACAAGGAGCTAGAGACCAGAGGGAGTCATCCATAACAACCCAAAACGAAAAATACGTAAATAATATGCATGCACATTACGTTTGTATTCTATATCCATAAAAACTGGATATACTTGAAAGCTATTTAGTTAACTACAGTAGTACAAATCAAAATAAAACGTGAATTCATAGTAGCAGTAAACCCTGAAGCAGACATCATGTGGAAATATTTTTTTTAAAAAAGGTGCAGTTTTTTTGTACTGTTGCAGTTTTGTGGTATGCAACCATTTTTATTCCTCAATTCCAGGATAGTGTTCAGATAGATGATTTTCTTTGCCTGATTAAATATTGAATTTCATTAAATTTCGTTAATTCGTTTGTTAAAACTGATAATCTGAGCTTTTTCTCTCTCTCTCAGTAAAGCCGGGGAATTCATTAAATTTATTTCATTAAAAATGATCAAATTAATTTTGAATCAACATTATTCCAAATAAATGTTCCTGTTTTGCCTTTTATCAGGATCTCACTAAATATCAGCTCATTACAAATAATTTCTGTTTTATATCTGAAATAAAGTCTGATGCAATGTTTCATTTGCCATAAAATTCCCATTTTGGTTTTACTTGCAAAGTTTTCTTTTTGTTTGCTGACTGTGTTCATAATGGTTGAACCAAAAAAATTAGTGACACTGGTAAACCTTGGAACATCACTCTGTATGTAGTGAATTTAAAATTTGCAGCCTTGTTTATTGTTTTATAGTTTTCCTGTATTTTGAAAAATGTATATCTTTTCCTGAATGTATAAGATGATTCAAAGTGATCTTCCAGATTTTAGATTATTATGAAAAATTTTACAAGAACAAAAAAAAAAAAAAAGAATATTGCACTGTGCAGAAAGATAAAATTGCAAGGCTTATTTAAGCTGCATGCTTGTTGAAAGCCACAGATGATGTGGGGTTTTTTCAATTTTAGTTTCACGTTATGTTTCAGTCATAAGACTGGAATTTACACTATGTCATAGCATCTGCGTGTCACACAGATGCTATGTGGCTCTGGCATTTGTGTGACGCGCAGGCTTACGGGGTGCCCGAACAGGCTCGACACCCTCAAGAAGGGTCCACGCACAGTGGGCTGACAGGCAGCCTCAATAGAACCTGTCACTCCATTGTGTGTGGACCCTCCTTGAGGATATCGAGCCCGTTCGGGCACCCCGTATGATGTGGGGTGTTGTGATTCATGTTCCTATGCCCACAGTTTAGAACCTGTTTTTTTTTTCTTTCTTTTTTTAAAGAATGTGTTTTGTATGCTTCCTCATTGTGCTGTGTAATGTATGAAGTAGCGGCGCCAGACTTTTTTGTCTGGGTGGGCCACGTTTTTTGTAATTACATAAAGTAGCCTTGAAAAAGTACTAACCTCATATAACAAAAGCCAAGGCAAGTTAATATCCACTGTATTTTATTTCATTAGGTGTACTAAGACTAGGTACTTCACTCCAGTGACACAGTGGTGTAAGCGCTGGCTTATGACAATTCGTCCTAGAAGGGTCCGGGTTCGAATCCCGGTGAAGTGTGGATGTTGTGTTTGTCTTACGGCACTGGCTCTCTCCCTACCCTGGAACCAGTGGCCCTAAATTAGGAACGGGCGACGGCTTATAGCCCATTGAGTTGCTCATGGTGTTCATTAAACCTTCAATAAAAAAAAATGAAGGAAACATTCATTTGGGTTTTAAAAGCACAATTTGCAAATTTCAACTCAGATAAGACTCCTTAAAGTTTAAAAAACTTTTTTTTTTTACCTTATTTATGCTCAATTTTCCACACTTGTACCTGGTATGTTCTCTTTGAATTTCTTTTGCTTTCCTACCACACCATTAAAAAAATATGCACTAATTGTACCTGTATGCTTTGGCAAATCGGCCATTATGAAATACGTTAAACATAGGCTGACACACAACACCGCACACAAATTGTTCACCGGACACAGAGTAACTTACTCAACAAAAATATTTGCTTGAACTGCTGCTAAAACATTAAGTACGCTGTATAGCGACAGTCTCTTAATTTAGCCACTATCGCCAGCGCTGCTCCTGATAAAAGGGATGTGTCGACTACCATCTGACCTGCAGACTCACTCCTACCTTCCTAACTCACAGCATTCCCATGCCCCGCTCCCGATCTGTATGAGTGCAAGGGCAAATACCGATTCTTGGTGTTGTCACCGATGAATATTCGCAGCTATCAAATTCTCAGCATGAGTGTGCTGTAGCTCACCTTTCTGGTTCTTAGGACATGTAACAGACTGCGTTTGCGTTAGTCGTAAAACATTGACTCTATATTAGACTAACATACATACTTCAAATTTTTCAGCATCAAATTTTTCCCGGTGGGCACATGGGCGGGCCATGGCCTACCTCTGGTGCCGCCCCTGAATGTGTGATGACTGTTCAGTGAGATTTCAGAAGTAAGTATGAGAGGTATCTAACCAGTGGCTTATCCATTTGCAAATGGTAATTTAAAAGGGTGGGATGCATCTGTTAATAGAGAAAAAAATAATGTCTGGTTGTGCATGCAGATTCCATTGTCCACATTCTCTTTTTTTACAGTCTTAAGTTCATCAGAGTTCTTAAGTTTTCTTCAGTTCAAGGCTTCACTTCTTTATTTTCATGCAGATGTTTCTAGTCTTTAGGTGACTGCTAAAGCCTGTTTTCAATGCTTCATTTCACTCTACCTTTGTTGAAGCCACAGAATACAATTTAAATATTGTTGACATATCACCAGATTTATGTACAGCAGATTCCAGTTAATTGCAGCAGCCGTTTATTTTGAACTGTTCTTGAAGGGCATCCCAAATTAGCTCTTTGGGATGAAACTTTGTGTAATTGGAGCAGCCACTTAATTGTGCCAAAGTGTTCCATTCTCAATGTCTCCCAGTTAACTAGAATTTACGGTATAACATCTTTTAAACCTTCTTTGTTAATATAGTGTTATATGAATAACAGTGTATGATATTATCAGGGCTCAAAAATTATGTTGCCTAACATGCTAGGGGCATGTACAAAATTAGCTCTTTAGAATAAAAAGTTTTTTTAAAAAAGTAATTTTTTTTAATTCCCAGTCAATATTCCTACTACCCTGAGGTTCCCTCCCTCTGCTTTATTTAATAAAATTAATGGGCTGTTTTGAGGAGTTAAAGGCCAAAACAGATGACATTGAAGATTAAATTGTGCATAATATGATTGTGTGATATCTCAAAAGAAAGCTCATATCTCTAATAAGCTTTCAAATGGGCCCAAAATGAGCTCTGTTGACCAATTAGTTCTACAGTTATTGTCATTTGTAATAATTATGGTAGACATAAAAATGCCTTTTTGTAAATTTTAAAGTACCATTACTGTAGAAGAATTGCACTGATTAGTTTCTGTATAACCTGCAAGTTCAAGTTTTATGATGAATCAAATGGGTCAAAAATAATTTTTTTGTGTGCTGATTTGACATGAATGACCCATAGGTGAGTTCATATTTCACTACGATATTTGTGAAATGCAGTGAAATCATAGTGAGAAGAATTGGCAGGGAAACACGTAACACATAAAATGTTAGAAGAATTCTTGAAATCGTCATACCACTCGTAAGTTACGTTGAAAATTCTAAGCGGGACGTTTCGGTAGCAACTTCTACCTTCATCAGCCGTGGAATGAGACACGTGGTAAAAACGTCAGTTGTTGCCAGATTTCAAAATCGCTTTCCAAATAATAGGGATGTTAAAAGCTGTTTCAGTATTGCAGGTGTTAGGGGTAAGGTAGATTTCAATGCTTTCACACTACCTGAGGGCATGCTGATTGCTAAACGGGGTGATCCGCTTAACATTTTGCCGTATGGGAATTGCTGTCATATCGCTGATAGTTAAAATTGAAAGGAAGGTGGAAGGGCTTCCTTTCCTTCCATCAGTCGCCGGTTTATGCTGCGGTAAGTACTACCAATATAGTGGGTAACGCCTGTAGAAGTGTTGATAGGGATAGAGTAGACACCTTGTAACTCTAGGGGTTTATTGGTATCTCTGTCTTGAAGGATGAGGTTGAGGAGATGTGGAGGTGGTTTGACTGCAATCCTGTAGCCAAAAGACTTGAAAATAAAGCAAACTTTATGAGTGAAGGACAGGCTAAAGGGCAAAGTGCCAGCAAACTGATGGGTGGTAGAAGGTTCAGGCAGTAAACTAGATCTATTCTGTGATTCAAAACACTTAATTAGTCTATGTACTAAGAAAGGTGGAAAGCCATGCAATGTGCCAATGTTGATGATGTTTCTGATATTCTTTTTGAAGAGCAAAATGGCTGTTGCAAATAAGGTTGGCTCGGAGAATGTACAACTTTAGAGCAGACAATTTGTATTTTCAAAGGTGTAAGAATGCAGCATAATTATGGGTGGCATTTTTGTGAAACCAAAAGACTTGAAAACAAGTTTCAACACCTAGCCTCCACTCAAAAGAACACTTGAAGTTCGACTCCCACGAAGGTTGCCGATACCAACTTTCCAAGGTATGTGAACTTGTCTTCTGTGCCTATTCCTGCTGAAATTGATAAACTACTTGTCAATGGACCCAAATTTTCTGCTATTGCTAATCCTAGCACATCACATACTATTTCATTACTGGAAGGAGTGATCCAAAACACAGATCTCACACATCAACCGATCATTCGTGCAAAATCGGCTATTGCTATTTCTGAAGTTCAAACCCCAAAGCTCAAATACTCCTCCTCCTTTTTGAAGAAATTAGAAATTTCACCCAGTGTAATAATCTTGCAGTTTGCAAAGCAAGATCTCCTGTCTTCATCCATAAGAATTCTTTGGACAACAAAGTGGCTGATTTCCTGGAAAAAACCAATTGCATAAGACTCAAGGCTGACATCACTGAAGAACTATGTAAAGCTGTTACTAAGCTTTCTAAAAAATCTCAGAAATATTTCTTAGGAGACACCTCCCCCCCCCCCCCCCCAGCTTATTTTTGTACTCCCAGGTTGTTTTTACAGATCAAGCTACATAAAGTTGGACATCCTATTAGGCTGATGATCTCTGTTTAATGATCCTATTAGGCCATTAATTGAAAACACCTTTTCTCTTGCAGTCAATTCTGAAAGGTAATTGGTCAAATGTTGCAAAAGTTCTGACAAGAAATCATCCTTATTCTGTTGTATTGACAAAGGACTTTATGCAGAAACTCCCTTCTTCCATCAATCCTCAAGATTTCCTGTACACCTTTGACGTGGATTCATTATTTCCTTCTGTTCCTTTCTTTGATGCCTACATGCTCATGGTCAAAAAACTAATGGAGCACCAAGAACTTCCTGGAGAACTCATCAAAGATCATTATGACTGTTTTGATTCATTGGAAAAGTATTCCTGTTTTGTATACAATGGTATCTATTACCAATAAAAACAAGGCATACCTGTGGGCTCTCCTCTTTCCCCTTTACTTGCTGAAATTTATTTGCAGAATATTGAAACATTTAATTGTTGCCCCATCCCTCTTAAAACCTTCCATTTGGTTACGGTATGAGGACGACATCTTCATTATTTGGCCACACCAGAAACACTCTCTGTTTGAACTCGTGTCCTCCATAACTTCAAAATTCCTGCATATAAAATTTTCCTCTCAAGAACAGATCAACAATAATATTAGTTTTCTGGATGTTAACATCAACCCAGACTTCTCACTTGACCTCTCTGTTTACAGGAAACCTTCTGCCACCCATAATATCATCCCTTACCATTCTTGCACCTTTGAAAAATACAAATTGTCTGCTCTAAAGTGGTACATTTTCTGAGCCAACCTTATTCGCAACAGCCATTTTGCTCTTTAAAAAGAATATCAGAACATCATCAACATTGGCAAATTGCATGGCTTTCCACCCCTCTTATTACATAGACTAATTAAGAGTTTTGAATCACAGAATAGATCTAGTTTACGGCCTGAACCTTCCACCACCTCCACATCTTTTCAACATCATCCTTAAAGACAGAGATCTCAATAAACCCCTAGAGTTACAAGGTGTCTACTCTATCCCTATCAACACTTCTACAGGCGTTACTCACTATATTAGTAGTACTTACCGCAGCATAAACCGGCGATTGAGGGAACATATCGCTGATGTTAAGAACGGCAGCCCTTCCACCTACCTTTCAATTTTAACCATCAGCGATACGTCCGCGATTCCCGAATGGCAAAATGTTAAGCGGATCGCCCCGTTCAGCAATCGGTGTGCTCTCAGGTAGTGTGAAAGCATTGAAATCTACCTTACCCCTAACACTTGCAATACTGATGCACCTTTTAACATCCCTATTATTTGGAAAGCGATTTTGAAATCTGGCAACAACTGATGCTTTTACCACGTGTCTCATTCCACGGCTGATGAAGGTAGAAGTCGGCCGCCCCGTTGGTGCAGTGGTCTAAGTGATGGCCTCTGATCATTCGTCCGAAAGCGGTCCGGTTTCGAATCCTGGTGAGGCATGGATGTTGTGTTTGTCTTGTGGCACTGGTTCTCTCCCTTCCCTGGAACCAGTGACTCTAAATTAGGGGACGGGTGACTGCTTATAGCCCATTAAGTTGCTCATGGTGGTCGTTAAATCGCCAGTAAAAAAAAAAAAAAAGAGAAGGTAGAAGTCGATACCGAAATATCCTGCTTATAATTTTCAACGTAACTTACGCGTGATATGATGATTTCAGGAATTCTTGTAATGCAGTGAAATACAGGTGAGCTTGAACTTCATGGCTGAGAGACAGTTTATAAAGTGCAATAAAAGTACTTTGTTCCTTATATTGTTCCTGAAATGTTTTTAAAAAATCGTACAGTAGATGTGTGTGTATGTTTATTCGGGCATGCATTTATTTTAGACAACATGCCTGATTAGGCATGTTACAATTTTGAAAATCTTTTAGCCCTGGACATTATGGTACACTAGTGGAAATACCTGGGTTTAACAGGGAATGCATGTAAGGTCAGGTGATGCGTGACATCACAGCCTCTCCTTGACAAATGTCAACCCCGCCTTCTCGTGGTGCATCCTGTTCCCACTAAAGGGGCTCTGGCGACCGCCAATAGCGGTATAACTATACCATCGGGATCAGAGGAAATGCTATCCCACACTCACCAACCCGCTTGGCCAGCGTGGTGAGTTATGGCCAAACTTACCTCCAAAATGACTCTACAACTTAAATCTTGGCCCTCAGTCTCCGGCAGCTGGAATGTACCTGGCCAAGGCAGCGGCCAGTGCGACATGAAGGCAGAGGGTGCTAAGAATCCCCGGAGGACCGGACTAGGCTGCCATTTGATGCTGACCTTGGCTACCTATAACGGACGCTCCTATCTTCTGATTCAAGGCTTCTTGAATTGGAAGAGGAACTACAAAGGATCAAGTGGGACATCGTCGAGCTAAGTGAGGTAAGGAGAAAAGGAGAAGATCTCATTGAACTGAAAAGTGGACATCTCTTCTATTATCGTGGGACAGATACTGGCAGAACTAGTGGTGTTGGATTTATAATAAACAAGAAACTGAAGGATAAAGTGGTAGAAGTTGAAAGTTCCTCTGACAGAGCTGCACGACTCGTTATCCAACTATCGAGTAGATACCAGGCTCAGATTATTCAAACTTATGCACCCACCACAAGTCATCCTGAAGAAGAAATTGAAGAATTTTATGAGGAAATTCATCATCTAAATAATAAAGGTAAGCAGCACTTGAAGATAATTATGGGAGATTTCAATGCAAAAATAGGGCAACGGCAACAGAATGAAACTTCAGTAGGTAAATTCGGTCACGGCAACAGAAACCAGCGTGGAAATACTCGTTGAGTTTGCAGAGGCAGAAGGATTTTTCATCTTGAACTCCTTTTTCAAGAAAAAGCCACACAGGAAATGGACATGGAGACATCCAATTGGGACAACAAGTGAAATTGATTTTATTATGTGTAACAACAAATTCGTCATCGAAGACTGCAGTGTGCTGAACAAGTTCAACACAGGTAGTGACCATAGATTGGTGAGATGTAAGATGCACCTCAACACTAAACTGGAACGTGGCAAGCTCATAAGACAAACAAAATGTATTGACATAACCAACCTTAAAAAACACCATAATACTTTCAAGTTGGAACTGAAGAACAGATTCTCTGCTTTAGAAGGCCTAACATTGGAAGAAGTGGATATTTCGGAAGTTAACAGAAAAGTAACCAAAGCTCTAATGGAAACAGCAACAAAATTAGCTGGGTCTAAGAACAAGTTGCATGTGAACAAATTATCAGGAAAAACCAAAATGTTGATGCAAAAAAAGAGAGATGAGGACAACTAAAGAAGATGTGACTTCCAAAGTGGAATATATAGAGCTATGCAAGACAACACGAAAAAGTATCACTGAAGACGTAAGGAAATTCAACTGTGAGCTAGTGAGGAAAGCAATTGAAAACAACCAAAGCCTTAAGATAGCAAAGGGACATCTCAGTAAGGGAAGAAAACAGATTATGGCTCTGAGAAAAGAAGATGGTTCTGTAACAAGAAATAGAGGCGAAATTTTGACAAGAGTGAAAGATTTCTACTCCAAATTATATGAAAGGGATGATACATGTACTCCAGACATCATGAAAGGTACCAGAGTTCTTCCAGTCCTCCCAGCAGAAGTTGCTCATGCAATCAAGAACATGAAGCGGGGGAAAGCTCCAGGAGAAGATGGAATTACTATAGACATCATACAAGAAGCAAGTGGAGAAATTGAAACAGTACTCGCCCAAATTTTCACTCGATGCCTTAATGAAGGAAGATTCCTGAGGATTGGAACAACGCTACAATGATCCTGCTACATAAAAAAGGTGACATTGAGGATCTCAGGAACTACAGACCTATCAGCCTCCTATCAGTGGTTTATAAAATCTTCACTAAAGTTCTTTCACACGCTTGAAGGTAACACTGGACATGGCTCAACCGAGAGAACAAGCTGGATTCAGGAGTGGCTACAGCACAATAGATCATATCCACGTCCTGAGAGAACTAATTGAAAGAGCGAGGAATATGAACTTCCATTGTGCATGGCTTTTATCGATTATGAAAAAGCCTTTGATTCGGTGAAACCATCAGCAGTTACCATGGCTCTGAAATCCTGCGGTATTGAAGATGCATACATTAATATTATTAATAACATCTATGAAAATGCAAGTGCAAAGATTCGGCTGTTTGAAAATACAACACACATAAAAATTGGAAAGGGAGTGAGACAAGGTGTCACCATATCTCCGAAGCTCTTTAATGCCACATTGGAAAATGTCTTTCAATCACTGAACTGGGAAAACAAAGGGATAAAGATTAATGGAGATTATCTAACCCACCTTCGTTTTGCTGATGACGTAGTCATTTTTGCAACTACCCCATCAGAGCTGCAGAGTATGATCCAGGAACTTGCTGACAAGAGTAAAGAAGTGGGATTAAAAATGAACTTTCAGAAGACAAAAGTGATGTTCAATGCTTTTACAAGAAATGAAGATTTATCGATTGATGGAGAAAAACTGGAGATAACTGATACATATGTTTATCTTGGACAGCAGATATCAAGTGAGGGTCACATTGATGAAGAAATTAATCGGCGTACAAAACTTGCCTGGAGAGCTTTTGGAAGAAACAGCATAATTTTCAAGAGCAATATGCCATTATGTCTTAAAAAGAAAAGTGTTTGATCAATGCATCCTTCCAGTGCTTACGTATGGTGCAGAGACGTGGACCTTAACTAAAAGAGACATACAAAGGCTGCAGACAACTCAAAGAAGCATGGAGAGGTGCATGCTTGGTATAACCAGGAGAGATAAGAAGAGGAACTCGTGGATCCGAAAAATGACGAGAGTGGAAGACATCATGATCAGAGTTAAATCCCTGAAATGGCAATGGGCTGGACATACTGCCAGAAGGACAGACCATAGATGGACAGCCGAAATTTTAGATTGGATTCCAAGGGACAGGAAAAGACTCAGAAAAAGACCACATGGGAGATGGGTGGATGAAATTCGTAAATATGCGGGAGTGACATGGAGGAGACTGGCACAAGACAGACCGTTGTGGAGGAAACTTGGGGAGACCTTCGTCCAGCAGTGGATTGATAATGGTTGACAATGATGATGATGATGATGCATGAAACAGCTTCTAGGGCAGTGTTTTGATCACATACTTTGCAGGAAACTAGCTGTTGTTGTTTTTTTGTTTTTGTTTTTCTATGAAACACACTTTCGCAATTCATTAAGCCTAACATGGTGAACAATAGAATAATAAACATGCAATAGCTGAGTGGTCTGAGGCATTGGCTTCTTACCATTTATGCAAGATAGGCCTGGATTTAAGATATAGAAGGTGTTTTTTTGCCTAAGCCTGCTGCTTGTCCCTTTACTAGAATCAGTGGTCCTAAATCAGTCATAGGTGACTGCTTCATAGCTCCTCAGTGTTTAGATGGGTGGCACAACTGGTGTTATATATCTGACAGACTGTCAAAACTATTGTTTGCCACAGATATCATAAGAGCAGTCTCAGAATTGTTCATAAAACACAGGACACCATAAAAGCACATTGTTCATACTCTGACTAGCCTTGAATGTGATAAATACAATGAAATGCAAAGTGTGTTTTTCTTCCTGGTGAAAATTATGGTTTCAATGCACAGCTGATTATTTTAATTAATGTGTTTTGCTTTCTGAATAATATCTTTAACATGTGCAATTTTTTGGGGGCTGGACTTCTGATTAAATTATCAGAATTGTGCCTGGTGGAAGAAATAAGTGGGTGCAGATGATGAACACTGGTAAATTGGAAACAGGGAGACCCCCATCTCAGCTGCCAATTATATGGTAGCTGTTAAATACGGCATGTCTACCATCAGTTTACAAAGATTTCTTAATTTCCACATTATCTCATGAACTGGTAAAATCTGATATTCTCAGTAGAAAGGCCATTTCACACAATATGAAGAAACCAATAATGAAGCAAAAATTTTCACGCATGATTTATTACATATTAAACTTTAAGAATAGTAAGATCTTTTGGCTGAAAGATCTTACTATTCTTAAGTAGTAAGATCTTTCAGCCAAAAGATCTTACTACTTGGGTCTAGGGGGCCTGAGCACAAATTTAAAGTGATGTATATGTGTATATATATTAAATTTTTTTTTCTCAGTAATGTTTTTTTTCATTTTTTGACTTTTAAAGATTTTGGGCTTATTCCCACTTGGAAAATTTTTTCCGGGAGGCTTTCATCGTTTCATCGATGAACCAAATCCATGGACCGTAATTAAGAAATTTCTGGCTACACCATTGCAGCTGTCACTTCAGTTTGGCTTTTTTTTGTTTAGGGGTTAACCAACTACCATCCCTAATTTGGGCCTCTGGTATGCCACTGAGCATAATAATCACCCACCCCTAATTTAGGGCCACTGCTTCTAAGAAAAGAAGAAAGCCAGTGCAATTGGACAAACACCAGTAGTGTGTGGTCATTGTATGCAACACATGCAAAAAATTTGCTCTCTGAGAAAAAAAGAATTGCATGAAGAAAAGCTTTGTGCTGCCGTTTTATATGGGAAATTTAAACCCTGGCTTAGAAGAGTGTTATTTAAAATCAAATTCACATATTTGTGTATATTTTATCCGGAACTGAAACAAAGCACGAATGTGAACCTAACTTCGTATCGTCATGCACTAACTCATGTGAGATGCTAGCCAGGGACAATAACGTTTGATGCAAAATCGGCCACTGCATTTAGGGCTTAGACAATCAATCAATCGAAGAACTGGAGTCTGTCCCCACTGTTTATTCCCATTAGGTTTGGGGCCTTCGTTTAAGTGCCACTAGCCGCCCCGGTGGCGCAGTGGTCTAAGGCGTTGGCCTCTGATCATTCGTCTGAAGGGGTCCGGGTTTGAATCCCGGTGAGGCATGGATGTTGTGTTTGTCTTACGGCACTGGCTCTCTCCCTTCCCTGGAACCAGTGACCCTAAATTAGGGACGGGCGACTGCTTATAGCCCATTGAGTTGCTCACAATGGTCGTTAAACCTCCAATCAAAAAAAAAAAAAAAAGTGCCACTAGAAAACTTTTTTTTTGTTTTTATTGGAGGTTTAACGACCATCATGAGCAACTCAATGGGGGATAAGCAGTCGCCCGTCCCTAATTTAGGGCCACTGATTCCAGGGAAGGGAGAGAGCCAGTTTGTAAGACAAACACAACATAGTGAGAAGAATTGGCAGGAAAACACATAACACACAAAACATTAAAATAATTCTTAAAATCGTCATCACACGCGTAAGTTGCGTTGAAAAATTATAAGCAGGACGTTTTGGTAGTTGCTTCTACCTTCATCAGCCATGGAATGAGACACGTGGCAATTACGCAACTTACGCATGTGATGACGATTTCAGGAATTTTTTTAAACACAACATCCATGCCTCACTGGGATTCGAACCCGCACCCCTTTCGGACGAATGATGAGAGGCCATCGCTTAGACCACTGCGCCACCTGGGCGGCAGAAAACATTTGAAATACGAAAGAGAGTGTTGCATTGGCCAATTGAAAGCTAGTTTTTTTTTTTTTTTTTTTTTGTAGTGAGTATCTGTTCCTAGTGTGCAATTTGAGAGAGATCCTTTTTGTGCTCAGTTGGAAAATATTGTACAGTAACATTTTTATATATTCCTTGCCTTTCTGAAGCACTGAAATGCTTCAAGATGATTTAAGCAAACTGCAAAAGGAGAATATGGAATTGGATGATGCAAAATTAAAAAGCCTTTTGATTCCTTAAGTTTTATAGAAAAGTCCAAATGTTTAAGCAATGAAACACCAACCTCAAACTTGAGTCGCTTAGCATTGAAGTTAAGTTAAGTATGCAAACATACAAACTAATTAATATCAAGATTTGTAGTGATTCAAATCTCCCAAGCTGTTTCACTGTCATGTTTATTATTTTGTAATGAAGTTGTTAGAAACTGTTTTACTCTTTCCTAAAGGAAAAAAGAATTAAAACTCAAAAATTGCCAAAATTCAGATTTAAAACAGTAAAACTATACTAGTAATCTGTGTTATTGGCTTAAAACAAAGATAAAAGTTTCCAAGCTTTTCCACGTCAACCTAATGGCTTTTTCCGAAGGTGGACCCCAGAGGGTAAAGTCTTTCCACTTGGTAGTTTCCAAATCATAATCATATTCCCCTTTCATAACTATCCTATATGGAAAGCTTATGGGCTCAAAAAACTGTGATACAAAAGGCATCAGGTTTCCGGAAGTGAGCCTGAATTCACTCAAAGAAATGTATCCCACTCATTTTGATTTTATTAGGTAAGAAAGTGAATTAAGCTTTTTTTGTCTTCCCCTGGATTACACAGTAAAACAATCTGCAAATTGTTCAAAACTTCGCACAAACTTGGTTTGGAGAAATGCTTGAGGGAACTAATACAATGTGCCAAAAACCTATTGATTCAATTTACGCAAAGACAAGACATATTATCTAAAAAAATTAATAACAATTGGAAAAGTTCTACTGAAGATTTTGATGTCAAAGCCTATATTTTAAGACAAAGTAATGGAAGAATAAAAAAAATATTGCAGGATGGGATTCCACTACAAATGACATAATTTTTTTTTTTTTTTTGCATTCCTACACATAACGTTCACAGCACGCCACTGACAAACACATCACTAATGCCTCATCCGAGATTCAAACCGGGTCCCAACATGGGCGATTAGACAAAAGCCTAATTCTTGGACCACTGCCACTGGGGATTGAGGGGGGGGGGGGGGACTACAGTTTTTAAGTAAAAGTTATGGAAATCAGGAGATGCAGGCTCAAATTTCTCACCAGGGTAATAGTTTTCAAATTTTCTGAAGATATTATCTAAGAAAATTAATAATGATGACAGTTAAGTACATTTCTATGCTACAAATTGATATTCTAGTACTTTTGTTCATTACGATATATTAATATCCATGCAATTCATTGTGCTGTGAGATCATTTATGATATTTTACATATTATAATTTCTTTTCTTACTGAAATTGTGAAGGAAGTCATGATGTTGCTGAAGAATTTGACCATCTTCCACCAGAAGAGGCTAAAAAGAGACTGAAAATGCTTGCTCTGAAAATGGATAAAGATCATGATGGTTATGTGGACAAGAAAGAACTAACTGAGTGGGTTTTGCGATCATTCAGGTAATTTTTAACTGTCTGTTTTTATTGGGTTGTTGGAAAAGTCATGGTGTATTTTAGCCATGTTTTGCAAAGGTCATTTATTGATAGAAAGAACAAAGATCAATCAATGATATAATGCCCATTTTGATCGATAACCTTTTGCCATCTTTCAGTGAGCTGCAGAATGCCTCATTCATATAAGGACCTGTCTTTCGTGGTGAACAACTGTACAAGGTGCTGATTTACAGCCTCATCTGAATTGAACGTTATACCACACAAGGACTGTTGAAGAGAGTGAAACAAGTGGAAGTCTGATGGCGCAAGGTCAGGCGAGTATGCTGGGTGGGGCAACACATCCCACCCAAGCTCCAATAATTTTTGGCTGGTGATCAAACTTGTGTGTGGTCTCGCGCTGTCGTGATGGAACACACCACCTTTACAATGAACGAGCTCTGGACGTTTCTGGATGACGGATTAATTTAAACTGTCCAATTTCCGGCAGTACACATTCAAATTGATTGTTTGGTTCCGTGGTAGGAGCTCGAAAAACACGACATCTTTAAAATCCCACCACACTGAGACCAGAACCTTCTGCTGATGAATGTCTGATTTGGATGTCGTTTGAGGTAAAGCAGCACATCGAGACCAAGACTGTTTGCGCAGCACATTGTTGTACACAATCCACTTTTCGTCACCAGTTATCAGTCGCTTAAAAAAAGTATCGTTTTCCTCACGTTTAATGAGCATATCGCAGATGTTTATACGCACCGTCAATTGAGCTTCTTTGAGTTCACGAGGAACCCACACATCGAGCTTGCTTACATATTCCAGCTTCTTTAGGTGGTCATGAACGCTTGAACGATGGATGTGCAATGTGTCTGCAATCTCTCGTGTCATATAACGTTGGTTTGACTCGATCAAAGCCTTGATTTGGTCGTCATCATCCTCGGTGGGCCTCCCGGACCGAGGAGCATCGTTAAGCTCAAAATCACCAGCACGGAATTTTGCGAATCACCGCTGGCACTGACGTTCTTGTAGAACATTATCACTGTACACTTTGCACAACTTTTCACAAGCTTGACACACGTTCTTCCCTTTACGGAAGTAAAACAGTAAAATATGGCGAAAATGCACAGTTTGGTCTTCCATCGTCAACTTGATGTCAAATCTCTGCAAATCAACCAAATCGCTCACTCCTTTTAGACTGCAGCTAGAACTGGCACCTGTCTAATGCCATAGCGATAATAGAGCTGTGCATGCCTCTAGTACTTCCAAAACTGTCCAACCGCCATCGGGTGCCAAAATACGTCATGACTTTTCCGACAACCCAATACTTTACCTTAGCATGTCTATTGAAAACAGAAAAGTACATGCCTGTAACATTGCTTTGTCTGTTCATCCATCTGTAGACATAAGTTTTGTAAAAAAATTGTATTTGAATCAGATAATACTAATCATAATTTTTATTTATGGTTCCAAATTTCTTTGATTTATAGTTTTCCTGCTGGATGGTGTAGAAATGGTTCTTGCTTTGCGTGGTGTCTACTGTTTTAAAAATGGATTGGAAAATTTTATCTCGTGTTCAACAGCTGGATTTATGTACAGATGTATTTAGCATTGCACAAGACAGTTCCACTGTTATGTGGCACAAATGTATAGTTTTTGAGTTACATGTATATTTGCATCGTGGCACTGCATCACTACTTCTATAATTCATTAATTTTTTTCAAGAATTCTTTTTGCACCTGATTGCTGCAGTTACAGGCTTAAATATTTCATGCATTTTTATGCTCCTTCCCCTCCTTGAAACATTGTCACTAATTTGTTAGTTTGGTGGCATCTCCATTCATACCATGAAATTGGAAAAATTCTTTTAACTTCAGGCATCTATAAGAATGATTGATATAATAAGCATATAGTACAGGGGCGGATTTCTGACTAATCTCACGCCCAGGGCCCTAGAGCTTGAGGGGCCCCGAAACCATATAAATAAATTGCCAGTTTTGTTTTGGTTTACATGAAAGAAAAAAATCAATCCTTAAAGCGACTGCTTAGTATTGTCAATTGATATTTCACTTTCTGATATTAGTAACATATTTTTTCTTGCTTCGTTGATACTCCAAATTTTTGAGTTCTTATCCGAAAAATGACAAGAGTGGAAGACATCATGATCAGAGTTAAATTCCTGAAATGGCAATGGGCTGGACATACTGCCAGAAGGACAGACCATCGATGGGCAGCCGAAATTTTAGATTGGATTCCAAGGGACATGAAAAGACCCAGAAGAAGACCACATGGGAGATGGGTGGATGAAATTCGAAAGTATGTGGGAGTGACATGGAGGAGCCTGGCACAAGACAGACCATTGTGGAGGAAACTTGGGGAGACCTTCGTCCAGCAGTGGATTGATAATGGTTGACAATGATGATGATGATGATGATCAATGTACCTTGTTTTGAAAGGAACAGTAAAAATAATTTAGCCTTCCTTCCAGTGGTTGGTGAAGGAAGGATTCACACTTCCCACACTTTTCATTGTAACAGGACTGCTGTTCCATAAATTACTTTCCTGCTACTTTCAGCCAAAAGAAAACATCTGTGTGTTGGAACCTTTTCCCCTTTCCCCCTGAGTTATGTTGAGGAGTGCTTGTAGATACAGTCCCGATGATCAGGGGGTGATTGTTGTTATTTGTTATTTCCCTTTGGGGTAGGATGATCAAGTTCTTTCTCAGCCCTAATCCCCCTAAACCAACCTAAAATAAAAGAGTTAATAATTAAGCTGAAAAAAAAAATAAAGAAATTTGAGAATATCATACTATCTTTTTTATTTAATAGTGTTAAAAGAAATTTCTATTATCTCTCCTGGTTTAATAGTGATAATTATCAAGTATTCTCACCTATTCCATTCCTTTAATAAAATTAACTTTTGGAAAAGCAATAAAAAAGTTTCAATGTTACTCTTACTTGAAAAGCTGTGGTTCCTACTTTTTCATTTTCAAACCGAATCTTCTGCATTTAATTCTTATGCTTCCGTTCCTGATAACTGCAGTGCAGATATAAAAAAAAATCTCATGCATCTTTTTGACAGAATAAAAAAATGCAGACCTCAATCTTCCGATGAAAATAATAAGAAAAATGCTTTCAAGAAACACATTTTTCCTTTCCTGCACTGACTGATGAAATTCTTATTGTTTCAGTTTCATGGTCCCTGGCATTCATCTATGCCATGGAAAACTGAATCTCTTTGATTTAGGAATTTGTTCACCACCAAAAAACTCCTTCACGAAAAGTCATCTACCCTTTTCAAGTGAAGTGTGCACTAATTACATTTTACACTAATTTTTTAATTTTCTGGAGAACTTTTCCGGTTGCTAGTGTCTTCAAGTATTTCATTTTTGTTTGATACCATGCTCATTGCCTACTAATTTGCTCATAACTTACAAACAAGATGATTTTCCAAAGCTGAAACAATGGGAAGAGCATGTTTTGTAATTGAAGCACATTCCAATTTTATGACAATTTATATGCATTGTGTCCATTTTCAGTGCCCATAGTGTTAAATTTGGCAAGTAACTTGCAACTGAAAAGGTGCTAAAGTAATCAGTTTTATCTAATGTATCAAACTCAAAAAGAACTTTTGCTGTAACTGAAATGGTAGCATAAACTAAAATTTACTAAATTTCCACTTTGAGAACTTCTGCAGGAAATTTATGAACTTGTAGTGAAATTTAAAATGGGCAAAATTTAATGAATATCTCCTATCATTCGCAAAAATAATTTTTGAAAAATCAGTGAAAACCAAAAAAACAAATTATTCTGACTTAGCGTCTCTAGCAGGAAATTAATGAAATAAGTGGAAAATTTAAATTTTTGAGAAGGAACATTTACCCTAATCTGAAAGGCACAAATATAATTTCTTCCTCAAAGTTGAATAGTTTCTTCACAATAGAACTTTGACAGCCTTTAGAGGTAAATTCATGAAGTAGCCTATAAGGGATATTTAAAGTGCAAAATTTAATATCCTTTGATTACCTATTAAACGCAAAAATAATTTTTGAAAAGTCTCAAAAAACAAAAAGTTCGATGTTCACGGACAGACAAAGTGATTACACTGGCACTGTTTCTTACAAAACGTTCTAATAATAGGAAAATAGAATAGCATTTTAAAAAGCCTAAAAACCTTTTTCTTGACCTTACTTTTCTTTTTTCTTTTTTTTGTTAATCTGACGAATGAGAATTTCTGAGGCGATAAAAAGGGGAAGAGGGCCCCTGAATCTTTTAGCGCCTAGGGCTCCAAAAAGATCTAAAGTCGCCTCTGATATTGCATCTGTTCTTTTAAGTCTAATTGGAAAGAAATTGAATCTGATTTCTGTAGCTATGACCACAATCTACTATGAGTCTTCCATTTTTTTTTTTTAATTTTTAATTTTTCCTGTTAGGTTATGTGAATTTAGATTTTTTTATTCATCAGTATCTGAGCTTTTACAGGTCAGATTGTAGCTATTAATAAGTACTATCCATCTCTTCTGACTTTCTTGGTGAACTATTTTCTCACTTGTGGCCATAACAGGACATCTGCATCTGGCAATTTATCTGCACTTCTAAAAATACTATTGTAGAAATTGAATTCCTTCCACTGTTTATTGCTATAACTGTGACCATGATTTTCCTGTTTTTTTTATGCAAAATTTGCTTGCTAGGGTGATGTATTCATTTAGTTTTATTTATAGTGACCATGCAGTTAAAAAACAAACAAACAAAAAAAAACTGAGGAAAAAAGCCATAAAATTGGCACATAGTTTTGAAAATTTTGTCAAAAGTTGAAACTTTTGGTGACATTCTTTTCATATTGTATTTTGGTTGAGGTTGCTGGAGAACTGAGTTATTTTTCAAACTTTTGTGAAACTATGTTAGACAAGAACAAAAGAAAAAAACATCCTGATATTGGGAATGAGCATCAAACAAAACATTTCCCCAGTGTTTCAAAATTAATATACCAGAGTCATCCATGCAGGAAATACCCAAATTGATGTAAAAGAACAACATTCACCAGTAAATTTCCTCAAAATTGAGTACATCCATTTTCTAAAAGTTTATCATTTCTTACTGTAAAAAAAAAAAAAAAAAAAAAAAAAAATAGGAACACAGTATGCAGATCTTTCAAAAAATCTATGATGTGTATCTATGTCCATTTGGGCATTTCCTGCATTGATGACTCTGGTATATTAATTTCAAAACATGCTATCTTGTTTCTGGTATGGGCAAGATATGAAAAATAACTTTGTGGATTTAAAATATTGTTTAGAAAGCTAGCTTTGCTACTTAAATTTCTTTATGCATGCAATAACCGATTGCTTTTTTTTTGTAAACTTTTGTTAAACTGATTATGCATCACAAGAAAAAAGGTAGTCTGTTTGTACCTCATGTAAAGTAGCTGCAATGCCTGTGCTTTGATCTGTTTTCAGTTTTCATGAGTTTTAGCCTGCATGTGAGAAATACAGATTATGTAGTGAACTAGTGAAAAGATGAGTAGATTACAAAATTGCTGTGTGAAAGAAACACATAATGAAAGTGGACTTATATGAGTTGATGACAATTCCTTGAAGTATTGCCATTATCATTATCACATGCTTGTATACTAATATGGTGTTCAGTAATTTTTTTGTCACAGACTGCTTAAAAAGAGAAAGAAGGAAAAAAAAATGTTTGCAATAAACTATCTATGGTTCTCTTTGTTCAATGCAAAATGTTTAGCATCTACTGTGTTGCTTCAGGAAAGTTTCATTGAAGTTTTCTAATGCAATGTTAGAAATAATCCTATGGTGATTAGTTATTTGGAAGTAGAAATTCATGAATGGAATGTTTTGGTTGTTGTTACTAATTTTGAAGTAGAAATGATGTGAAGAAACACATGTTGATTCAAATGCTATCGGGTTTGTTTACTGATTTCCAGAAGAGAGGAATCTGTGTTATGAGAAAGACTGACACATTTTCAATGACCAAAAGGTTTTCAATCAATGAAACAGACTATGCCTTTAGTGTTTTTACAATCAGGGGCAGAAATATCATTGATGGTTAACACTGATAATGAAAATGGCAGAATTGCCTTTCTTCAGTTATGAAATATGTTTCAACATATGATTAGTGCTAGGATAGGCACTTCTGATGTAAATGGTTGCTCCTATGGAAGGGTTGATTTCAGTGTAAACACCTGGTGAATGTAGAGATTTAATTAATTCTTGTCTTTCAGTAATAATTTTGAAGTCGTGGTGAATGCTTCAAGGATTAACACAATTACTGTGTCATATTCCTCTCACCTGGAAATCTGTCATCAAATCTTGTAACATTTGAAAATAAATGTGTTTATAGCCTCACATTATTTCTATTCATTTTACAGCTGGTGAGGGTAATGCACTCAAACATTCTGCTTACTAATTTCTAATTAATGTAGGAACCTGCTACTCAGGACCCTTGTTGGTTCTACCCTCCACAGCTATCCCTAACTTTTGAATATTATGTTACAGGAAGGCAAGACATCAGTGTGTTAGTAAATAAGACCAGTCCTCATTAAACATGATCAGGTTTTTGGGAATCTCACAATTTACTTGTGCATTCATAATGCCATCTCCCCTAGCTTGGTATATCCATTACCTAATGACTAGGGACATGTTCTGCTACAGTGAGGTTCACCCTTGTTCTCTTCTCACTGTTGATCTCAGTAAGTGACCTCCTTCCTCCCCTCCCTTTTGTGCTTCTCTCCCAGGCTCCATGTCTACTAACTACTGTGAAATCCCCTTACCTCCCACAATTTTGCTGACAACCTGTGCTGGCTGTGGACACCCATTCCAAGGAATGCAAACAGTGCCTTAAACATTCCGTGTTACATTTTTACATTGAGTCTTGTAAATAAAATGAAAGAAAATTCGTCTTGTAGCAATAAAGTTCTTATACATAACTAATCACTTTATATTTATTTCTTATTAGGAAAACTTCAGTGAGCATCTCTTTACCATCAGGAAAAAATCCACCCCTGCTTGCTAATATGCTATCCATAATCACTATTAGCTGAGTCCATACTTTCAGTCCTTCTGGTTCTAGGTCTGTCTTTTGGTTTGTGGCTTGGTAACACAGAATTTAGCACCTGTCTAGGTAGTATTGCATTTTCCATGCAACTCACATGTTCATACCATCTCAGAGTGTTCTCATTAACTTTATTCTGGTACTAAAGTAGTAGTCTGTTCTAATGCGTACATCTTACTAATCTCATGTCAGCAACTTCTGACCTCCTACAAAACTGTACTCAGCTTTACTGCCATAAAAAAGAATGTGTCCAAATTATTGCTTTGTTTAGATCCCACCGCTTTCTTTTCGTAACATAAATATTCTCACACAGCTGATATTAAGCTTTTACTGCTTTGCTTAAGTTCTGTTGCTTAATTTTCTTTCATTTTTTTCATGGTAGGAAGTAATTAAATCTATTACCTGTTCTAGACTCTTTCTCCCTAGTACTATATTTCCAATAAAAAATAAATAAATCCCTTTTTGGTCAGCTAACCTTGACTATGAAGAACATTTTGCTCTCATTTTCAAATGAGGCACAGGCCAATAAATGTTTGACAATTATTCTGTTTTATGCTTCCACACATTTTTATTGATTCAAAAGATATTAACATTACACATAGAATTCAGTTTCTTGTTTCTTATTTTTAACTTAGCACTGCTGATCAAAACTTCTCAATATGCATCTTCCTCTTAAATCATTGTCACATCATGCTGAGCTGATGTGAGGTTGTGCTGTAACTGTTTATACTCATTGAAATTAATACTTAGTCGGCGTTATAATACAACAGGTATTAGAACCATCTACTTCACTTTTTGTGTAGTAGAGTAAAATGTTTATGTGGGTAGTGTGCCAAAAAAAAGTGTTTTATGCAACTGGCTGCTAATCTTATAATGTCATGTAATATGGCTAATGCATTGCCACGAATTGTAAGTAGCACAACAATAATTAAACCAGAAATGGGAGGATTTTATTGCTTTTCTGTGTGTTAAATATGTTTTCACCCATTTGGATATGTGTGCATACTGAAATGGATTTAATGACTGTGTTTCAGAATGCTGACAGAAGAAGAAGCTACGGACCAGTTGGAAGATGAAGATGGTGATAACGATGGAAAAATCACATGGCAAGAGCACATGGCTGAAACTTATGGTCTTTATGACGATGATCTCATTCCTGCACTTTCAGGTGAACGTGCTGATGAGTATCAGGTAATTGGAAAGAACTATCTTTAAAACAGATAATTTTTAATGATCTTTAAAAAAAGACACAAGGAAAAATGATTTAAAAACAGACAACATTGATCTATATCTTGACAATTCCTATGTGTGCAGATTGCTGTATGCTGATGACACAGTCCTCTTGGCAGAAAGCAAACACGAGTTTCAAAGTATATTTTTCTGGATTGAAGTTTGTATGAAATTTAAACAGCGTACGTCAGGGAAAAACCAAAGTTACAGTTTTTGACCAAGGAACTGTTAGTACTGAATGCAGAATCAGTCTAAATGGCACAGAGATATATGAGGTGAATTAATTAGTGCATTAAGGAAGCATGTTTGTCAGAGGAAACATTAGATAGTGAATTAGTAGGTGAGTGAATTCAGCTTTGACAGTCACAGCTGCTGTAGGTTTTCACAGGACCAATGGATTCTCTCTGAATGGCTATATATGACAGTAATTGTTCCTATTTTCATGTACAGCAGTGAAACCCAGGTACTGCAGAAGAGACAAGGGAGCTATTTCTGTGCTGGAGAGATTCGTTACAGAGGGTTTGTGGCAAGACACATTCTGATCATATGAGGAACAAAGATGTTTTGCTGATGTGTAATGTGAAGCAGAATGTTGTTAGTAAGGTGGTGACAAATATTCTGAGGTAGTTTGGCCATGTTGAAAGAATGAGTGATGAGATGCTTGCTAAGAGAATTTATTCAGCCCAAGTGGCAGGGGGGGGGGGGAAGAGGAAAGCCAAGGAAATAATAGGAGGACCAGATTTAAAAATATCTGCAAGGGAAAAAGATAATGAGTATGAAGTACGAAGAGTCCAGAGATGCCAGCCTGAGAAAGGGGCCATCAGTAAAAAAAATCAGAAGTTTTTAGTAAAATCACTTCAACCTTCAGTAAGATTTTCAGTATATCAAAAGTATTTATTTTAAAATCTCAGAATCGTTTATAACACTTTTTAATAAAATGAATAAGTTCCAAAATGTAGTTTCATTTACAAATTATATACACTATCTACCAACAAGTAATTGGACACCCCTGCAATCGACGATATCTGCGGTTTTGATACACGTCACGGCCGCCACCGTTAAATATCGTGTGGGAAACAACAACGCAACCAGTCACATGCAAGATGCCACGCAGTTCGGAGCTCTCTGATTTCGAGAAAGGTGTAATCATTGGGTATCACAGAAATGGCCGATCCATACGTGACATATCCAGCGAGTCGAAGTACCCAAAATCGAGAGTGGCCTACGTGATTGGCAAGTGGAAGATGAGAGGTGGCTGTCGGAATGTGCCCCGACCTGGCAGACCCACAAAACTGGGAGTTAGAGACCGACGGGTGCTGGCCAGAGAAATTCGGAAGAACCGCACCAAATCGATGGGCCACATCCGCGAGGAGTTTCAACAGGCATCCGGGAGTGTTCTTTCGATAAATACCATACGTAAGGCAGCCCAACTGCTCGGTTATCATGGACGTGCTGCTGCCCACAAGCCTTTGATCACCAAGTCCAATAGAGCTGCTCGGCTAACGTGGTGCAAAGAACGTCGACAGTGGGCCGTTGAACAGTGGAAACAGGTTCTCTGGAGCAACGAATCAAGGTTCACCCTCTACCGTTCAGATGGCAAGGTCTAGTTTTGCGTCTGCCTGGAGAACGCCTTCTGCCGGAATGTATTGTGCCAACTGTGAAGTTCGGCAGCGGTGGAATTATGCTATGTGGGTGTTTCTCCTGGTATGGCACGGGACCCTTGGTCGCAATTCCTGGTAGACTCAACGCCGAGACCTACTGCACCATTTTGGATGACCATACGCTTCCTACATTGTGGCAGTTTTACGGGGTGGACTCATGTTACTTTTAGGATGACAATGCCACCTGTCATGTTGCGAGGTCCACCATGGCTTGGTATGGTGACAGTGGGGTTAATCGAATGGACTGGCCTGTGCAGAGCCCGGACCTTAACCCTATCGAGCACCTATGGGACGAGTTGGAGCGCTGACTTCAGGGGTGCCCCCACCGTCCGAAATCGGTGAAGGAACTGACCTGTCTTCTCCAAGCCGAGTGGAAGAAAATACCGCTAGCCGTCGTACAACGCTTGGTTGAGAGTATGCCCCGGAGGGTCGCAGCTGTAATCGCCGCTTGTGGAGGCTCCACCAACTATTGAAGGTGAATAAACTTCGTTTCTCTTTGCTATCACAGGTGTCCAATTACTTGTTGGTAGATAGTGTATATATATATATATATAATACATAAATAATGCAGACGCTTCAAGCACTATAGAACTCAATTAACATTATGACAACCATAAATAATACATGGTCAGCCATCGGGTGCCAATCTTCAGGGGAGGATGCACCCAACAGCTGAGCCACTGACAGGTTTCATGCGGATGTCTTAATTTAGCAACCCCAGTCAAAAAAGAAATGTCTCACGAGCGTCGACATGCGAGCTATAGAGGCATCATCGGCATGGAGGGCAACACCCTATATGCAAGATATTCAACGAAAAAGAAATTCCTGGTGAGCTATAGAGGCGTCATAGGCATGGCAGATTACACCCCAACAACACGAGCTATTCGGCGAAAAAGAAATTCCTTGCGAGTGCCGACATGCGAGCCATAGAGGCGTCATCAGCACAGTGAATGACACCCGACCTATACGGTGAAAAAGAAATTCCTCGCGAGCACCAACGTGCAAGCTACAGAGCCATCATCGGCATGATGGGTGACACTCGACATGCCAATGGCATTTCTTTTTTATCTGTTTGGTGAAAAAGAAATGTCTCGCGAGCCCCGACATACGAGCTATAGAGGCATAATCGGTGAGGCGGATGACACCCAACCTATTTGGCAAAAAAGAAATGTCTCGTGAGTGCTGATATGTTAGCTATAAAGGTGTCATCGGCGTCACAAACTATTTGACGATTTCGTAATGTTGAGTGTTACCCAACAGTTGAGCGGAAAGGGTTTTATGTTTGCACTGGAATTTTCACAAGCAGAAAGCCACATGTAATCAATGTAAAGAGTTTGCAAAAGGCACTGAGCTGAGCTGAGCTCCATCTTGACTTTTGTGCACAGCATTCTTAAATGGCTGTACGGGGAATCACGTGACAAACAGCATACGAAAAGAAGCTCCACCTCTGTTGGCGGGGGAAGTTAGAACATCAAAGGCGTATAGAGTTTACCTCTAATGCACGTTTTTTCGACCAAAAGACAGTAAAAAATAAATAATTATGTGCATGGGCTTTTTTGTAGTTTTTTAGGTGACTTCCATAAGATGGAGTGAAAATCCATGCAAATTACGGAAAATCTGTAAAAGTTGGCATCTCCGAGAGTCTTGTGTGGGACGTGGTGGATGTCAGTGAAACTGGAGTCATGTGCCAAGATTGCTGTAAACAGGGTGCGCACGCGTGCTTGAAAACCTGGAAAGTCCTGGAAAATCATGATTACGTTTTCAAGGCCTGGAATATCCTGGAAAAATGGTATTTTTTTAATGCTGTCTTGAAAAGCCTTGAAATTTGAAATTAGTGCTTAAAAAAATGCCCTTTTAGGAAATCGTGTTACTGACTGTTACCCCTTAATTTTTTTAAGTTCCTCTCCTCTGTTCTCAAAGAAACCGCCGTCTACAGTGGTGTTTCGGATGTGCCCAAATCCTAATTTGGCTGGGGGGAAAGCACTACTTCCAGTGCAATAAAATTGGATGATTACTAGCAGGTCTGTTAGGGAAGGGGAGCTTGATGCATTCTCTAGCCCTGAGCTTGATGTCCGTCCGACAACTACTGAGAACAACAGAAGGGGAAAGAAGAGACATTTAGCATTTGCAAGGGGGTCGCGTGTTTACCAAGTCAGCTGGCATCCACCAGTGAAGAGTATGCCTGAACAACACATTCATCTGCTCCTTGTTTATTGCATTAAGACGCTTGCTTCCGGCCCACCCCTCAAGAGACTTCGGCTACTTATGATAAAAAAATAAGAAAACTATCTTTGCGAATTTTTCACAAAAGTGGCTGAAATTTTTACGTTTACTATAATTGGATTACAGAAGCTCACTCCCAAAATTCCATTTGAATCGGTTTAAAACTTAAAAAGTTAGCATTGGAAATTTTTATTATGTGTGCCTCTTTAGACAGTGAGCCTTGAGCAGAAAGTGTGTTACCATAGCGACAGTTGATTGACAGCTGGGAGCGCTGATCCGAAGCCCTTGGTTGGGAAGAAAGCAAACACCTGTTTATCACTTCCACGGCTCAAAAGGACTAAGAGATATTTTCAGAAATCCATTTTCCGGAATTTTGAAAATAACACAGTAAAATTTTTACAGTGGTTAAAATACATCACAATAAAGTTCTAGTGAAAATTTCGCCAAATTCCGTTTGAAACTTTAGCAGATGCAAAAAAAAAAAAAAAAAAAAAAAATCTTCTGTTGCAAAATCGGATTCAAAAAAAGAAACGACAATTATAAATTACGGGAAAAGCAAGCAAATTATTTTTTTTTAGGTGCCATGGTTTATTTAAACAGAGTGATCCTTAAATTTTGTTTCTGTGATGATATGGACTCTATTTTAATTACAAACATACATTTTTATTCAGATGTCTGAGTTACTGTTTTAATAAAAAAATCTATAATTAAAAGTTTTCAATGGATTTAGGCGAAATTCAGCAGATAAACGTATTTTAGTAAATTGCAACGTTATGACGTAAATCTGGTCATTTTGTCGAAAATTGGGCAGCATTTTTTTTTTTACGTTTTCTCCTATAGTTAGGGTGAAGGAGGAAGACACTTCAGTGAGCTGCAGGTGGTGATTTATGGCGATGTGCCAAATGAAAAGAAGCCGTTCCATCAGGACATTCCAGAGGTTGAGTGTGCATGGACGCGTGCTCCTGCTGTTTGAACTTAATCGGAATGTTTTCGGGAGGGGGAGAAATATCCGTTTCAGCTTTACAGCTTTCAGGCTCCTTTTTTTTTCTTGGTAATAAATAAAAACCATAGTTGCTGCATTCACCATTGATCCATATTCGCATTTCTTGAATATAAACAGCAGACAATCGGAAACATGGTGTTGGGTGGGTCTTGATGTTCTTCATTTGTATCTGCTGAATTTTGTTCTGTGGGAATACGGAATGAGTTATACTGTGAATACATACAAAACTACATATTTTTGAGTTGAAAAAATATGTCTACTTGTACACAGTAGCTAACGTGTGAACTCAGACGAAGACAATCGGACATATGGACGTCTGATTCCATAAAAAAATCAACCCATTTTATTATACACGACAGGTAAAAAAGAAAAACATTACATGTTTTTAAACATTATAAAGGAAAGCGGATTTTTGAAACACCATGACTTGATGATATTAATTTCTGAAAGTTTTTTTTTTTTTTTCGATTTTAATTTCTGAAATCTTTTTTTTTTTTTTTTTTTTTCAATTACAATACACTGTAACATGATACCTGTGTGTTGTATCCCTTAGTTGTATGGCAGATTTTCAGTTGGCCGATATCCACGATCGTAAGTGGTAGTTACATTGCTATTGTTGATGATGACAAGATAAATACTGGAGTAATGTAGAATGTTGCATAAAGTAAAAAAAAAATCGCCCCCCTTCGAACTTTATGCGGTTATCATAGCTGATCAACCATTTCATTCCATGAACATCAGCACATTTCAATCATTTGACCATTGGGGGTCTGACGGAATTCAGCAGTGCTTAAGCGCCTAGCGCAACGAGAACATGCTAATTATGGACAGTTCTATTCCCTTCCCCCTATCATCCCTAATAATTGAGAGCGCATACTGTAGTTTCAAATATTCTGTGTATGAGCTAGTTTTCACGCTGTTCGTTATGTTTTTATTTTAGAAATTACTAACCCTTTCGAACTGTAGGTTGCAGAAACGTTTATGCTTTGTTTTTTTCCATTTGTCCGTACGATAATTCACGTAAAAGGGGTTGGATTTTTGGCGAAATTTTAGTATGCTGTTAGGTACAACCTAGGAAACTACCCTGTTGAAAATGGTCGAAATTAAATTCAAAGGCATAGATATAAGAGCAGTATTCATTCTCCAAGCTTGAAGCCCTACGTCCACTCTCCAGCTGGGTAAGTATGAAAGATTTGAGACTTGGAGGAGGGGACCCAGTACAAAGTTTTGCTTCCCTCAGGCACTAAGTGTTTGTTAACATTTCCTTTCCTCTGGTTTGGAGCCCAGCTGTAAGAGGTGATGCTTTGTAACAGTCTTTTAGCACAACACTCTGTCTACTGATTGGCATACAGGTCATAAAACAGTAACTTCACTAAGTGTTGTTTCCTTGTTTTGAATGAAGACTAAATCAATGCCAAAGCATTTGCAACCCAGGCTGCCTAAAGGACAAAGCTGGGGGAGCAGGAAAGAACATAGCAGTAAGACCCCTTTTTCTTTAATTACTTAAAATCTGGCCTATAGTAATTGGTCACATGTGTAGCCCCTTACTCAGGGGAAATTCTCAATTTTTAGTTGTGTGGTTCCTGATCTTAGATATTTTTTTGGTTTTCATTTACTGTTTCAGTTGATTTACCCATTTTTTCACCCCCCCCATTAAATATGGGTAAGTGTACTTTTAGTGATCTTTGGCTAATAAATCCTAAATATGCTGGATGGATTAAAAAAGATGAAAGCAATTGCCATGTTGCAAAATGCATTTTTATCCATTAAAATAATAGATGTTTCGAATATGGGGGAATCCGCTTTAAGAAGCCACATGAAAGGAAAAAAACATAGTATGTTGACAGAAAGCTGTAAAAATGTTCCACTAACTGTTGATAAATTGCTATGTGTATCAAGTGATAAACAAGTACAGCCTATTGCATCCACATCTAATCCTCTGCATATTCCTCTTGAAAAAAATGCAACCATTAAAGCAGAAGCATTGTGGTGTTTAAAAGTGGTTAAATCCCATTACTTTTACAGGTCTTGTGCAGGTAATGATGTTTTATTCCGCCTAATGTTTTCTGACAGCAGAATTGCTGGAAACTTCAGCTGTGGCGAAAAAAAATGTTCCTACATTTGTTGCTTTGGTTTGGCACCTCACTTTAAATCAGTGTTGGTTCAGGAAGTCAAAACTGAAAATGAAAATTTTGTGATTTTGTTTGACGAAAGTTTAAACAAGTTTAGTCAGTCAAAACAAATGGATATACATGTTCGTTTATGGGAAAAAGGAACAGTTTCAACCAGATATTTGTCATCAGTTTTGTTGGGTCATGCTAGTGCAGACATAATGATGGAAAAATTTCTTGAATGCATGGCGTGCCTCCCACTGTGTAACATTGTGCAGTTATCAATGGATGGACCCAATGTTAATTGGAAGTTTTTTGATATGCTGCAATCAACACTTAGTGCTGACTCAAATGTCCAACTCCTAAACACAGGGAGCTGTGGACTTCACATTGCAAACAATGCCTTTCGACATGGAGCCTCAGCAACAGGGTGGGAAATTCAAAAGTTGCTTTCATCATTATTTAGGCTTTTTAAAGATTCACCTGCAAGGAGGGAGGATTTTTCTAAAATAATTTTAGCCAGTAAGATGCCATTAAAATTCTACCCACACAGGTGGCTAGAAAATACTCCTGCCTGCAAGCGAGCATTAGAAATTTGGGCAGACATTGAAAATTATGTTAACCAAGTTGAAAAGAAGTGCATCAAGAATCCCCACACTGTATCATTTGATGCTATCAAAACTTTCACTAAAGATCCTTTTGTTTTGGCTAAACTGCATTTCTTCAATTCAGTTTCAAAACAGCTGGTACCATTTCTCAAGGCATATCAGTCAGATAAGCCAATGATGCCTTTTATGGCCACAGATCTTGAAAAGATGCTAAGAAATATGATGAATCACTTTGTTAAAAGAACCGTAATGGCAGAAGCTAACTCTGCCTTAAAGCTGTTACAAGTAGACCTTACAGATGCATCTCAGTGTTGTCACTATAAAGAAATTGATGTTGGGTTTCAAACAGAGAAGGTATTGAAAGAATTAAGTGCTAAGAACATTAGTGAACGCAAACTTATGGAGTTTAGAATGGAATGCCGAATATTTTTGCAAAAGCTAGTTGTGAAGCTATTGGAAAAAAATCCACTTAAGTACTCCCTTGTTCGCCACATGAAGTGTTTAGATCCTCAGTTGATGTCAAAAAATAGTGAGAATTGTATTAAGAATCTAACATCCATTCTCACACTTCTTGTTGATGCTCATAGAATACAACCAGAATTATGTGATGGTGTAATATGGCAGTTTAAGGAATTTGTGACCAGTGTTGCAGCAGTAAAATCTTCATTCATAAACTTTGATCCAGAAGATAAACAACAAAGAGTAGACACATTATTGTATGAGTACATGTCTTCTACTAAAGCTTTTAGTGAACTGTGGAAAGTTGTGAAACTTCTTTTACTGTTGTCACATGGGCAAGCTTCTGTTGAGAGGGGTTTTTCAGTCAATAAGGAGCTCATTGTAGAAAACATGAGAGAGGAGTCAATTGTAGCACAGAGAATTATTTATGATCATATATCCTATGTAGGTGGTATTGATAAGGTAAATATCTCAAAATCCCTTCTGTTATCAGTTGGAGCTGCAAGGCAAAAATACATACATTATTTGGATGATAAGTCCAAAGAAAAGGAAAAAGCAGCCGTATGTGGAAAAAGGAAAGCTATTTTAGATGAAATTGATAGCATAGAAAAGAAAAGGAAACTCATTGAAGGAGAAGTCAAAGAATTACTTAACTCTGCTGATGATTTAGCTTTAAAAGCTGAAACTACAAATAACATTACATACATTGTAAAATCTAATAACTTTAGAAAAACTGTTCATGAGAAAAGAGCAGTACTTAAAAAAATGGATATGGAACTTGAAACCAAAGTCAGCAATCTTAAATCTGTATAACCATCCATTGATACTCCATATTTGTGGTATCTTCCAAGCATATAGAGAATTAATACTAAAACATAAAATTTTTATATTTGTACAATTTACAATAGAAATGAACTTTTTTTTTTCTTTGAAGCATGTTGAACTTCAAACCAGTTTTGATCTTATATCTTCATAATTATTTAGTGTTTTTCATATGAAGTTTATGTAAATAGACTAATGAACTCTTCTGTTCCAAAAACTTATAACTTTCTGCAACTAACTTCCACAATTGGGCTTCTTATTGGACTAAAACTTTGGTAAGTAATATAAAACCTTATATATACTTGTACAGTAAATACTCATGGGCTCCTAAAACATATTTTTGCTGTACATTTTACTATGAATTTGTGGCCAAAACAATTCAATCAATTGTCCTTAATGCATTGATCGGATTTTGGTTTATATAACTGACAAACTTCAATTTTTTTAAAAAAAGCTTTTAAAAACTTAATTCATATAATTGTCTTATGTTTTGGGAGTTGAACCAAAAGTGGTTATTCTGATTCTGGTTATGATTGAAGCTTAACTGGAGGTAGAGATTCCTTATGCTCATCATTTTTCATTTATGTAAAATACTTAAGAATATCCTAATTTATACCAATAAAAAACTGAAATTGTTTTATGTTTAAGGTTTTTATAAATAGTTTAGCTAGTTCCACATTTTGGGGTAGCACTTCATAAATTTAGTTTAGCAGTGATTTTGATTAAAAAAAATAAAAGTAAATTGAGGCAATCTTGTTTGATATGAAAAATAATTTTTGGAAAGTAATATGAGGCAAGTGTACTGGTAGACATAAAGGTGGTTAGATTCTTTTGGGTTGGGTGGTGGGCCAGGACTTTCTGACTTCTATGATGAAACTTATTTGAAATTTGTTGCCATGTTCCTAAAATTACACTTTCTGTTTTAAACTCTATTGGTTCACCTTTCTATGATCGTCCACTCTCGAATCATTTCTTGAGGTGCATAGTGATTCCGTGGCTTATGCTTTTTGATTTAACATAACTGTACTACAATTGGATGAAATTTTCCTCAAGTCTGGAACATATTCTGTCTAGTAATTAAGATTTTCATTGCCTTCAAAAGTCACATCCCAATATGCATCCACCAGTGGCAGTCATTGGGAATGTTAAAAAGAAAAAAATCATTCCCATGTATGGAAACACTTTTTATCAGAGCTAGAATCCACCTGTGGGCATAACAGGCACATGCCCCATTTCAAAGAAAAGGGGGGTGAGTAAGTAGATAAGTGCTTTGCTTTGTCTCACGTTTCTTGTTTTCAGACATTACACTTTTTCACTTATGGATTTGCAACTCCACGTTTTGTCTTACATTGGCCCGAACTTTTCAGTGATCCACACAGCAGTACTTCAGAACTGCTGTTTGTGATGTACTCTGACAGGCAAGCACCCCATCTCCCCTTATGGGTCCTCCATGTTTTACCACCGTGTTTTTTTTGGAGGAAATAAATCTCAGAGATTTTTTTACCAGTCCTCTGTTAGACGTGCGCCCTCCCCATTCTTAAATTCTGAATCTGCCCTCACTTTATTTTATAATAATTTCAGTTGTTATCAATAATAGTCTGATTACATGGAAGATAGTGCAGAATAGTGATGCAGCTAAAATGACTGATTGAATTAATCATTTTCTGATTGAGGGAAAGGATTTTCTGAATAGCCTTGTGGTAATTGCATCATGATTCAATTTAGCATTATTGGGTAATTCGCCAACTAAAAACATTAAAAAGAAATGTAATGGGTAAAAAAGCACACTCATCCATTTGCATCTTTCATCATTTTTATTACTTAAAACTGAAATTGCTTTTAAAAACTAATTTGAGCATGATACTGTAAAGCGTAGTAATCATCCTGGAATTTTTTGTATATGGCCTGGAAAAGGCCTGGAAAGTCCTTGAATTTTTTCCTCCAAAAAGAGTACGAACCCTGTGTAAATGGAGACGTTTAATACAGCAACAGTAAGTAAAATCTAGCACCATTAGTTTTCAACTTTAATCTGGCAGATGAGCTTTCTTTGAGGAGCCAACCTCTGATTCTCAGATCTCAGAGAACAACTTACTGATATATATGGAAGAGTGATCTTTCAGGTACCATTTGTATTTATCTATCTTCATTCTTACTTGGTGTGCTTATTTCAGATTAAGCCAGTCTTGTGCTTAAGTTAATCAAGTGGTTTTCTGTTGGGTCCAGGGTAGTAACTGAGTTCATACATCCTGCGACTTAAGCAAAGTGCAGTTGTCAAAATTTTGCTTTTACTGTAAAACAGATTTGTGCTGTAATTATTTTCTGATATGTTAGCAAAATTTTGAGTGAATGCTATTTATGTGGGCTTCAGTACTTGCTGTCATTGTATGTGCTCCTAGATAGAATGCCATCTTGAAATATTTCCTAAATATTCATTGAAACACAATATATTTTCACAGTGAGCAAGATAGATAAATAGACAGACAAACAGACAGACAAGCATGGTGTCTGCAGTACAGAGAATCATTGGCCTGATGTAAAACTTTGGATTACAGATTTGAAAGATCTAAAGACGCATTCATGGTGAATGTGTTTACAGAATTTTAACATACATATGACACAAATTAGAGAAAGATTTATCAATAAGCAAAAAAATTATCAATAATTTTGCATTTTCAAAGCCTCAGAATTTGCTTTTACCAGTGGAAAGTGATATTTTAAAATATGCAGACAATTTGCAAAACATATATAATAAAGATCTCAGTAAGAATTCCTCTAACTTTTGCAAATAGTTTTAAATAGCTGATAAGGGAAGAAATTAAATCAATAAATTCAATAAAAGAACTTCCAGAATTTTTAATAATAAAGCCTAACAATTTGTCATGTACCTCAGGAAGACACTTTGACGTCTGTAAGTTTTCTGTTTTACACGTTATGTAAAGTGGGTACAGTCTGCGGTGTTGCATTAAATTATTCAATTAAGATATAAATTGGTTAAAAGTCCTAAAAATGTTACTCACAGAAGTGCGTGTTCTACTACTGACGTCGGTCTGAACACGGACTTCCGTGAGTAACATTTTAAAGACTTTTAACCAATTTATATCTTAATTGAATAATTTAATGCACCACCGCAGACTGTACCCACTTTACATAACGTGTAAAACAGAAAACTTACAGACGTCAAAGCGTCTTCCTGAGGAACCTTGTGGTCATGTAATGGTATGTGAACTTTATGCTAGAATCACGTGAGATATAATAATTTGTCATGTAGTTACCTAGATGTCTCCACACATTTATTTTATACCTGACATCGTCTATTGCAGTGGCTACTTCTTAAAAATCATTCAGCAAGCTGAAAATAGTCAAAAATAACATATCACATATACAACACTGAAAACAAACAAACAGGTCTTAAATTTCCATTTATTAGGTGTAAAATAAATTCAAGAACTGCTGAGTTTGTGCTCTCCTTCTGCTCTAATGTATGGCCTAGATAAAAAATCCTGGGGAGAGTGAAAGCTTGACAATTCTGGAGTTTATTTTATGCATAATGAATCAATATTTGAGATTATACTGTTTATTCACTGTACATATACATCATTAGTATAGACATATTTGCTTTCCCATTATAATACAGCCAAAAATTATTTATGAAATATGCATCAGGAATGACTTAAATATCTTTTGTTAATTGCCACTGAAGCTCAAGAGGCAGATATATTAAATACCAAAGACTTAAGTAGAGACCCAATGCCAAAAGTTGGAAGAAAGATTTATTTTATTTGAATATCTATAATTTACCTATCTATAATGATATAGGAAAATCTTTTAAAGAAATAAATCTCTTGACAAGTTAAAATATATGCACTTATATTATTATATTTGCACTTTTAAGGTATTAACCTCTTGCAAAGTGCGCATAGTTTACGTGCAATTCATAAATGAAAAAACCATTAGAAAGTACCAATCACTCACCTTAAAGATCATGGTAACCTCCAATGACAACACACTTCCAACACGTCAATCATCGTGATGTAACTGGGCTTCCAAGGTTTACAGACATCTTGCTTACGCTTCTTACTTCCGGGTGTGAAAGATCGTATTTTTTTTTTTCCTTAGCCTTATGAGATCTTACTATAAAGCTTGTCAATTCCATAAAAAATCACACATACTACTCATTCATACAATTCAAGTAAAAACTATGTACATAACCTTACATTAATAGGTGGTTAAACCTTTGTCAACTGTAATTATCAAACTGCTCCTTCTGTTTCACAACCCCTGCCACTCCCACTGCAAGTGTCACACTCATTCAGCCCCTCACATCCAATCCTCTAGTACTTTGGCGCCAGAGACACAATGATTCAGAGATAGCGACTGGGGCCCGTGCCTCGATGGCTCTGCTCACTTGAGCTGTGGTGGGCGGGTGAGACACACCTGCCTCCTGAAGACGACAGAGGTCTGTTGAAAGTACTAGAGGATTGGATGTGAGGGGCTGAATGAGTGTGACACTTGCAGTGGGAGTGGCAGGGGTTGTGAAACAGAAGGAGCAGTTTGATAATTACAGTTGACAAAGGTTTAACCACCTATGAATGTAAGGTTATGTACATAGTTTTTACTTGAATTGTATGAATGAGTAGTATGTGTGATTTTTTATGGAATTGACAAGCTTTATAGTAACACCTCATAAGGCTAAGGAAAAAAAAAAAAAACGATGTTTCACACCCGGAAGTAAGAAGCGTAAGCAAGATGTCTGTAAACCTTGGAAGCCCAGTTACATCACTATGATTGACGTGTTGGAAGTGTGTTGTCATTGGAGGTTACCATGATCTTTAAGGTGAGTGATTAGTACTTTCTAATGGTTTTTTCACATATGCACTTATAGTTAAAATATATCATTATTTTTGTAAATAAAGGAGAGGGGGGGGCTTTAAAATTTTGCTTAAGGGAGGAAAATTTGTATATACACCACTGAAAGGTATACTGGTATTTTTCACATTCTCTGAAATTCAGGGTTGGTGGCAAGATTACTGTACTCCATCTTGTACTTGTTTGGTGATTTCTTGTTTCTATGATAATTCTTTCTTTGTTGGATGAAATACAGACTTCATTATTGTTGCAATCAATGGTGGGGACAGCTGATTCTATAATAAGTTTACATGCTGATGATGAAGGTTAAGGAATTTGTGATAGAAAATCACTGTGTGAAATTTGCACTGATTGCTAGAGCAATGAAGGTGAATTTTGGGATCATACAAACAATTGCATGTGAAAATCTCAACCCATCCAGAGTGTGTGTGTGTGTGTGTGTGTGTGTGTGTGTGTGTGTGTGTGTGTGTGTGTGTGTGTGTGTGTGTGTGTGTGTGTGTGTGTGTGAGTGAGTGAGTGAGTGAGTGAGTGAGAGAGAGAGAGAGAGACAGACTCAAATAATGTTGGAGTTGCTGACAGGTTACAGTCATCAACTTTGTATTACATGGTTAAACCTCACATGCTGTACTCCTGAGATCGTACCTCCTAGTAATTGAATATTTCAGAACTTGAAGGAGTCCCATTATGCAGCACATTTTAGAGACAACAAGGCTTCAAGTTGCTACAGATGTGTATGACTTGAAGGACCGAATGAAGGCTTATTACAAACACAGCTGATAGAAAGTTGTACTAAGCACTTTGAAGTTATGAGCATTGTGTCAACAAAGAGAGAGAGAGAGAGGATGAGGACAACATTGTTGTGTTACAAGACACAAGCATTTCAGGTTTAGAACATTTTTAAATACTCCTTTTAAATTCACCCATTGCTTATAAAATTTAAAACTCAAACATTGTTAATTGCAAATTAAGCCTTTCAACATTTTCCCACAGGAGGTAATTAAGCATTTTTTATTTTAGTATGGGTTTACTATTTTTAAATAAAATTCCCAAATTTTCAGAGAAAACTCTTCTTCAGGCAATTATTTGTTTTCACTCTTTTTTCTCCATTGCTATCATGGTTACGATTATGTTTCATAACATCTTGCCAGATATTAGAAAGTGACAAACCCATGCAGTCATTGATAATTGATTCCTTTTTCTTCTTAATTTCAATACCTTTTAACTTTCTTCTTAAGAAGTTGTTTTGAAAGCTGATAATCTGTAAAGCAGGAATAAAAAAAATTATCAAATAGAACAGGTTTAAATAAGTATGTTAGAGAAACTGGTCACAACATGGACTGGGATCCCCTAAAAGTCATCAGCTTTCAAACCAACTTCTTAAAAAGAAAATTAAAAGAAGGACTTGAAACTGAGAAGAAAAGGCATTCCATCATTAATAATTGCATGGGTTTGTCACTATCTACCATCGAGCAAGATATTATGAAAAATAACTGTAACCACAATAGTAATGGAGAAAAAAGGGTGACAATGAATAGCTGCCTTAAGAAAGAGAAGAGTTTTCTCCAGCAATTAGCAAACTTAATTTAAAAATAATTATTAGTAAAACCCATACAGCTTTCCAATTTAGTTTAACTTTATACATTTTTCATACTCGTGAGAAAGTGTGGGATGTACAGAGTGGTTTTATGCCTGGTAAGGGCTGCACTGAACAAATTTTTGCATTATGCATGATGACTGAAAAGTATCTGTCTATTGGTAGGAAAGTGGTTGCTGCCTTCATAGATTTAGAGAAAGCTTATGACAGAGTAAATAAGATACTTCTGTGGAAGGTACTGAAAAAAAATGGTATTACTGGGAATCTACGTAGTTGTGTGAAAGCCATGTATGCTGGCAGTACAGCATGTGTGCGAGTAAATGGTGTTTTATTAAAATGCTTTTCTATTGGTGCAGGAGTCCGACAAGGTTATGTGATGTCACCCTGGCTGTTTAACATATTTATGGATGCATGCATGCGTGATGCCATAATGGACAATACTGGTTTATGTCTTGGTAATATCCATGTGTGCAGATTGCTCTATGCTGATGACACAGTTCTGTTGACAAGAGAGTAAAAGTGAGTTGCACAGTATGTTGTCCCAAATGTACAAAGTTTGTATGGAATTCAAACTGAGTATAAATAAGGGAAAAAAACTAAAGTTATGGTTTTTGAGTGAGGAATTGAGTGATTACTGATTACTGAGTGTTTTTGAGTGATTACTGAATGCAAAATAAGTCTTAATGTCACAAAGATTGACCAGGTGAATGAGTTTGTATATTTAAGAAGTATGTTTGACGGAGAGATCAACTTAGATGGTACAATTAGTAGACGAATGAATTCATCTTTGAAAGTCATAGCTGCTTTAGGAGGATTTCACAGGAATAATGGATTCTCACGGAAGTCCCAAATGGCTGTATATGAAAGTATAATTGTTCCTACTCTGATGTATGGCAGTGAAACCTGGGTACTGCAGAAAAGACATAAGAGTTGTTTGTGTGCTGGGGAGATGCATTACTTACGGGGATGGGTGGTGGGTGGGTGTGGCAAGATATGGTCTGGTCATGTGAGGAATGAAGATGTGTAATGTGAGACAAAATGTTGTTAGTAAGGTGGAAACTAATATTCTTAGGTGGTTTGGCCATGTTGAAAGAATGAGTGATGAGGTGCTGACTAAGAGAATTTTTTGAGCCCAGGTGGCAGGAAAGAAAGGTAGAGGAAGGGCAAGGAAATCATGAGAGGACCAGATTCAGGAATGTATGCATGAGAAAAAGATTATGAATATGAAGTGCAAAAGATCTTGTGTGTGTAGTCTCAAATGGCTGCATATGAAAGTATAATTGTTTCAACTCTGATGTATGGCAGTGAAACCTGGGTACTGCAGAAAAGACAGGAGTCGTTTGTGTGCTGGGGAGATGCATCGCTTACTGGGGTTTGTAGCAAGACATGGTCTGGTCATGTGAGGAATGAAGTTGTGTAATGTGAGGCAAAATGTTGTTATTATAGGGGAGACTTAGAGTGTTTGGCATGTTGAAAAAATGGGTGATGAGGTCCTGACTAACAGAATTTTTTCAGTCCAAGTGGCAGGAAAGAAAGGTAGAGGAAGGGCAAGGAAATCGTGAGAGGACCAGATTCTGAAATGTCTGCTTTAGAAAAAGATTATGAATATGAAGTACGAGTGATGGATGTCAATGAAACTCGAGCTGCGTGCCAAGATTGTTGTAAAGGGATACATTTGATACACCAACAGTGGGTAAATTCAATCTAGTTCCTTCAGTTAAATGTTTACTTGGCAGATGATCTTTCTTTGAGGCACTAACCTCTGAATTTCAGAGAACAGCTTAAAGGCACACGCGCGTGCGTATGTGTGTGTGTGTGTTATATTCACGCATTTTGCCATAATTTGGAAATGTTAAAGAAACCCTTTATTGTTTCACATGCTACCCTTTATTGTTTCATATGCTATTGTTATTTAGATAATCCTTTTTGTTTAGGACTTGAAAACTTAAGTAATAAAGGGTTCATTTACATTTTATTGTCAGTTGTGCCATCTTTTTACATTTTAAATTTAATTTATTTTCAAGTTGAGCAAAGGCATACAAATTCCACTTCAACTAGTGTTGTATGTTGAAAAGAAAAATGCTATGCTATTTGCTAGAAGGAGGGTGGTTTTATTTATGCTATTTTGTGCATTGAGTAATTGTCATTTCTTAACTCTTGTAGATGCTCCAAAACGATGATCAACTCTTCAAAGCTGCTGATTTAAATAAGGATGGGATCTTGGACAAATCAGAATTTCCTGCATTTTCACACCCAGAAGAATTTGAACACATGCATCAGGTAATTTTTTTTTTTTTTTTTTTTACTTATTTGCGACACCAAAAAGTATTTCGTGGCCTGTTGGTTGTAGAAACAACTGGAACTTTTATTTTTTCCAAAATAATTTTTTTTAACAAAATAGAACAAGTTAATAAAATGAAAGGTCTTTGCCATATCATTACCTTGCTTCTGCATTCTTTACAAAGAATACAGTTTTTAGTAGTAACATAAATTTGTGAAGTCGCTGGATTTTGTTATGGGAATTGCAACTGGTTATTGTTGATCTTATGTCACAGACGGTTGTGTTTCTTTTCTTTTTTTTTAAGAACGCTTTATGAGAATCTGTGAGAATGGATGGCATTGCCTTTTTATATTTTTTGGGAAACTTCATTTAAATGAGAACCTTTGATCAATGTTTTAATGAAAAAAATGTTCTAAAGGTGTAATTTTAAGTAAAAAGATGAACAACTTGATTCATACTATAGCTGCATAAGTGAGAGAATTCTTTGGATTCATTTGAAAATGAAACTTCAGAGAATAATACTTGTTGTGGTATGTGTTCCTTGTGATTCCGAACCTTCTGATAGGAACAACTTAAGATTCCACAAAATTTTGGAATGAGCTAAAAGCTGTTTAGAGCCAATTTGTTGCTAAAGAGAAAGTTATAATAGCAGGGGATTTCAATGCTAGACTAGGTGTGCAGAATGCAATTTCTGACAATGTTCTGGGTAAGCTTAATGTTCCTTGCATGAATGATAATGGTGAAAGATTAATTGAACTCTGCATTGAGAATGGTTTGTGTGTATCTACTATGTTTTTCAACCTCAAGTTTATCCACACATGTACTTGGGAAAATCGTACTCTTGGTCAAAAGAGTGTGATAGATTTTGTTGTCTACAATCAGCGTCTGAAATACTTAGTTGTTGACACTCGTGTGATGAGAGGTGCGAATGTTGGTTCTGATCATTACTTGATAGTGTCAAGAGTGAAACTGAATGTTGTTCGGAGGAAAAGAAATAGGAAGGAGCCCAGGGTGGAAAGAATAAAGGTTAAATGGCTCCCTGAAGATCATCAGTGTTATTCTGATGTACTCAGAGAATGACTGAAGGAGCGGAAGTCTTGTGAGAGGCATGTAGAAAAGAAGTGGGAATATTTTAAGAACTTTGTTGTCACTGATGCTGAGGAGGTCTGTGGCACCACAATAGTGGGTAACAATAGAGGTGATGCTTGGTGAAATAGTGAGATTGAAGAGGCAGTAAAGAGAAAGAAGGAAGTCTATTCGGGGATGTTGCAAGGTAGAGTTTCTGTGGATGAATATCGCTGTAAGAAGCGTGTAGTCGCTAAGCTGGTTCACCAGAGTAAGGCAAAAGATAGAAAAGAAAAGGGTGGAAAGGCATGAATTGGCTTTTTGGAAAGATAGGAAGACTTTCTGGAAGTGCATGAGACTCAGGAAAAATAGGAGAAATAAAGTTTCAAGTTGTGTGAAGAATAGGATCAGAGAAATGATATGGGAGCCCAATGAGTTCAGTGACAGATGGGGTGAATAATTCAGTGAGCTTATTAGATCATGAAAGAGAAGAGGTGTGTATGCTCTGAAATATCTTCAGAATGTAAGGCTCTGGGAATAGATGGCATAACAGCTGAGATGTTAAAATATGGTGGTGACTCTGTAATTGATTGGTTAACTGAAATTTGCCAGTTGTGCTGGAAATTAGGAATGGTCCTTCAGGATTGGAGAGATGCTGACATTGTTCCCTTGTATAAGGGAAAAGGTAATCAGACTGAATGTAAGAACTATCATGGTATTAGCTTGCTGAGTGTTCCAGGGAAAGTGTTTGGAAAGGTCATTATTGATAAGGTACAACATTTACATCAGAGAAAGTTTGGGATGTTCAGAGTGGTTTTATGCCTGGTAAGGGTTGCACTAACCAAATTTTTGCATTATGCGTGATGATCAAAAAGTATCTGTCTGTTGGTAAGAAAGTTTTTGCTGCCTTCATAGATTTTGAGAAAGCTTATGAACAAGTAAATTGGGTACTTCTATGGAAGGTACTAAATAAATATGGTATTATTGAGAATCTATTTAATATTGTGAAAGCCATGTATGCTGGCAGTAGAGCTTGTGTACGAGGTGTCAGTTAACATAGAATTCTGGGAAAATGAGCATGGGTTAAAAGAGGTTTTATTGTACATTGATTTAAATAATAATAGTATGCAATCAGGAAACCTTTGTGTTTTTTATGTAATCAATGAAGTGTAACTTGTATGCACCCTTCAGTATTTTGATTACATATAAATCTCTTTTTGTAATAGTGAATAGTAAGACAAATTCCTTCCTATGAATTCTGCTACTTCTTCTTTCCCATCCAGAAGTCTTTCTAACCATTAATCATTTTGTAAGTTACATACTATTTCGTTCTCTCTCCAGTGTGATTGTTATTTGGGTTTCATTATTACATGAGAAGTGGATGACAGTGTTCAGTTCATGGAAAGAATGATGGCACTGTGGCATGTTCTTTTTGTGTTTCATCTTAAATGCTAGCTGTAAAGGAAAAAAAAACTTTTAGTGATACTAACATTCTAAACTATCTCTTCAAGTACTACATTCATGTGTTATTTTATTTTATTTTTGTAACTACATTTTCAGGTAGTATATGAGCAAGCCATGGAGAAGCGAGATAAAGATAAAAATGGTTTTCTTTCCTTGGAAGAGTTTGTGGCTGATCATCATGGCAATGTTCCTTTACAAACTACAGAACATTACATTTCCGAAAAGGATCGCTTTGTTAATGATTATGATCGAGATCGTGATGGGAAATTAAACAAAGAAGAAACTTTGTTATGGCTTATTCCAAATAACTTGTAAGTAAATAGCCACCTCTCTTTTGATTATTCTTTGTGTTACAAGAGTAAATTTTATTGTGACGTAATTTAAGTTGTGATCCTTGTAGTTATAAACTGGTATAGTTTTGTCATCAATTGGTATTAGGTCAGAAATTCTTTTCCTGCTTGATTTACTTTATAGGTGCATAAGTAAAATTAAATAATAGAATTTATAAGTTGGGAAGTTATTTTTGTACATATATACATATTATTAAGCTGTTCTGTGAGATTCAAAGGTTAGCTCCTCAAAGAAAGACAAAGTGCCAAGTACACATTTAACTGATAGGACTAGAATTTACTTACTTACTGTTGGTGTATCAAATGTCTCCATTTGCAACGATCTCGGCACACAGCTTGAGCTTCATTGACATCCATCACACGCCGCACACAAGACCTTTTGTACTTCATATTCATAATCTTTTTTTCAAGCAGACATTCCTAAATCTGGTCCTCCCATGATTTCCTTGCCCTTCCTCTACCTTTCTTTCCTGCCACCTGGGCTGAAAAAATTATCTTAGTTAGCACCTCATCACTCATTCTTTCAACATGGCCAAACCACCTAAGAATATTAGTCTCCACCTTACTAACAATATTTTGCCTCACATTACACATCTGCAACATATCTTCATTCTTCACACGATCATTTGCGTGTCTTACCACAAACCTCCTGTAAGTAAATGCATGTAAATAAAAATATTTTAATATGTTTTTATAATGATTTAAAAAAAAATTATGTAAATAAAAATATTTTAATGTTTTTTATAATGATTTTAAAATTTTTTCGTTTTTTAAATAGTATCAGCTCCCCTATTTAAAATTATAAATATGCATTTTTTTGCAAATAAAAAAAAAAAAAGTTAAGAAGTCTTACATTTGTGTAACTTTTTTTAGAATTCTGTTGTTGGCCAAAGGTTCAAGTTTCCGCAGCTTTGGGCGTGTTTTTAAGAGTAAATTAGAAATTTGCATTTTATCAAAAATGTTGGAATGGTATTTGATGGTGAAGATCAAGTGATTTGAAAAAAATATATATTCACAGATTTTTGGTGTAGGAGAGAGAACACATGAGCATAGGTGCAAAACAGATTAGTGACTTTTTATTCATGTACCTTCTTCTGAAGACAGAAGTATCACTTGTTACACAAATTAATACACGTTTAATGCCCTATGTGGAAAAAAAAATTAATGTAAGTACATTGCCTTCTATGCACGATAAAATAGTTTAAAAATATTTTAATGTAAAAACACCTTAGTCATAAAAGCATTCACATAAAAGGTACACTAGAATCTTTCAGATCTGCAACGGATCCATCCTCAGGTGTAAGTCTGATGGTTAGATCAGCAGGATATATACACAGTGGGGTGAGATACAAAAATGACGTAGAGTGTAATGAAGGCATGCGCACTACAGAAACATAAAAGTTCAAACAGGGGAGTGTATTATTATTCAAAGTTTATAAAAATGTTTTTAGAAGCTTCAATCTGTAGCAAAAATTTCCAGGAATTATGAATGATACTTGGGTAATCGTCGTTATAGCATTGGTGACGATGAGCGAAAATCTGTAGACTCTCAGTAAGTAGGGTTAGATGCTTAGATTTGGGAGTGGTGAGCATTTTTTTTTATGTTTCTGTAGTGCGCATGCCTTCATTACACTCTACGTCATTTTTGTATCTCACTCCACTGTGTATATATCCTGCTGATCTAACCATTAGACTTACACCTGAGGATGGATCCGTTGCAGATCTGAAAGATTCTAGTGTACCTTTTATGTGAATGCTTTTATGACTAAGGTGTTTTTACATTAAAATATTTTTAAACTATTTTATCGTGCATAGATGGCAATGTACTTACATTAATTTTCAACCTCCAGCACAAAGTGTTTTTACGGACTCAACAAACACCCTATGTGGATTACTGATGCTTCTTATCAGTGTTAATTTTTTCACTTTCCTTTTGTAGTAGTTTGGCTATTGTGTTGCAAAAGTTGTAGCAAATTGTTGTATGGATTGGCAGCATTTGCAATTTCATATGTTCCTAACATTTTGTTTTGTTTATGTCTCTCTATATATAAAAATGAAAGTATGTTTGTTCCACGTACATTCCTAAATGGTTTGATGGATTTGCACTAAAATTGGCATATATATTCTTCATCACCCAGATTAAAATACAGGCAGGACGATTTTTAGAAATTCCATCCCTAAGGAGGTCAAAAGGGGTCATATGGGGTTTTATGGGGCCCTCTATGGACTGGGTGAAAGTTGGCTGCTGGGGTATTACTCTGCTTGTCAGAGCAACTGTCGTCAGGTGATGTCTCACTCCTCACAAGCTTCCACAGTTCAGGCATACGAGGAAGAGTCACATTTTTGAAAATTCCTAAAAAAAACATCGGGGAACATATGGTCAGCGGCGTAAGATACGGAAACACTATTCCCAGCGATGCATGTTAAAAAAAGCTGAGAAATCGATTTCCAAGAGAATGTAAACAATGACTGAGGTCTGATTTCAGAAAATTCATAAAAAAAAAAAAAAAAGCCACATTTCCCCAATGCGGGGATGCAAGTGTACATATTTGCTATTTCAAGTTTTTAGGGCGAGTTAAAGTGCGCAGTTCCATCCTTAAGGGGATCAAAAAAGGTCAAATGTGTTTTTACAAGGCCCTCTATAGACTGGGTGAAAGTCGGCTGCTGGGGTTCATGTCAGAGCAATGGTCGTTAGGTGACGCCTCACTCCTCGCAAGCTTCCTCGGTTTAGGCATATGGGGAAGAGTCCGAATGGTTACGCATCATTCTCAACAGTTTTCTAAGCGATTTGCTAGAAAGGTGCATTATCTACACTCTAGAAAGCTGAATGTGAAGTGCAGGAAGTGCATGGTTATACATGTTTTCTATTTCGAGTTTTTAGGGCTCAGAATGGCCATTATAAATTGTGATAAGGTGTTGTCAGAATGGCAGGTTCAAATAAAGTACTGCTTTGTGATTCAGCATGGTGAATAATTTTGAAGTGCTCTTATCATCAAGTGTGGTGAAATGCCTCAAAAAAAAAAAAAAAAAAAAAAAAGAAACCCATCGGACAAGTTTAGCTGATAGCAAATAAAATAAAATTACTTCGAGTGAATGAGACAACCAAACAACGTGATAAATCACTGATGGATCAGGGGAAAGGAGCCAGTGTATCCATGGCGGCAGAGACCTTGAAACAGCATGAGGCCCGACTTGAAGAAATGCTGGAAAGAGCCAGTACATCAAGGGCTACAGAGACCTTGGAACACCATGAGGCTCGAATTTAAAAAGAGAGAGAAAGAGCCAGTGCATCAAGTGCATCAGGGACTATGGAACAGCATGAGGCCAGACTTGAAGAAATGCAGGAAAGAGCCAGTACACCAAGAGCTGCAGAGACCTCAGAACAACACAAGGTTTAAATTCAAAAGCAGAGGAAAGGAACTGCTACACCAAGGGCATCATAGACCACCGACCAGCAGGAGGCCTGACTTTAGGTAATGCGGGAAAGAGTCAAAGCATCAAGGGTGGCAAGACATTCCAATTTCTTGCTGGAAGGTTTTCACTATGATACTCACAAGGACTGTGATCAATATCTGAACGTTATTATTGGAAGAATGGACCGAATATGTAGTTACTGCCACGCCAAGAATTGAAAACAGAGCCTCCTGGAATGTGCTGTAGGAATGGAAAAGTTAAACTTCCACCTCCGGAATCACCAGTAAATGAACTTCTTTCTTATATGACTGGAAGTACTTCAGAATCAAAGTATTTCCCACACAACATAAGGAGATATTATAGTGCAATTTACATTGTTACTTAAAAACAAACTTTAAGTCTATCCTGGACACCTTCCCTAGTTACACATGAAAATGTAAGTATGACACAAATTTTTGCATTATTTTGTATTGCACATGAAAATGCACATATGACACAATATTTTGCATTATTTGTATTGCATGTGAAAATGAAAGTATGATACAATAGCTAAGTTAAATTTTGTGTTTACAGTAGTATAGTAAAACCCTTATTTAACGGACTGCGATTTAACGAATTCGGCGATTTTAAGTACATTTTTTATGGTCCGGACAGAACCACATTGAAATCAATGCTTGGCGTTCCCCGATTTAACAAACACATTTCCTCAATTTAGAGAAAATTTCTTATTTTTTTTAAACCACCAAACTACACTGAGGAGCAATTGAATTAGAGATACCTGTCTAGTAATGTGTAGCACCACCTTTCGCCCTGATGACGGCGGCGATTCGTCTCGGCATGGACTCTACAAGACACCGGAAGCGTTGGGAAGCCATACGGATCCACGACCCCTGAACAAGCTCCCACAGTTCACGAAGATTTGATGGAGGGGGGTCAGAGCCTCGAACATCTCTCTTGATGGCATCCCATATGTGCTCGATGGGATTGAGGTCAGGTGACCTAGCTGGCCAAGGAAGCGAGGTCACGTCGGTGGAGTGTTCATCCAACCATTCGCATACAATTCGGGAGCGATGGCATGGTGCATTGTCTTGTAGCAGGATGAGGTCCCCAGTGGGATGTTGAAGACGCACAAACGGGAGCAAATGGTCGTCCAGGATATCCCGGTAACATTGACCTATGAGGGACGATGTCTCACATACTAGGGGTTTGATTTCAGTCCACGTAAACAGTCTCCAGACGAGAATGCCAGCCACACCAGCTTGAAGAGTACCCTGCTGGCAAGAAGGATCCATCGTTTCATGTGGTTTGCGTCGTACTTGTATCCTGCCATCCGCATGTTCCAACGTGAACTTATATCATGTTTCCATTTTTATATTTCTTCTTTTAACTGTTCCATTTGAAAATCTCTTTGTCTCTGGTATCTTCCTTGTAGTATGAGAAACTTTTCGATCACTATTTGTTAATTTTCGTAACATGCTTTTTAGCCGCTGGTGGAACTAAGTAGATGTTTCTATTTCTGGATGTTTTATTGATTGTTGGAACCAGTTGATTGTTTTCCAAACTGGTTCCATTGATTTTGAATAGCTTTGATAAATTTAATTCGCGTCAGAACGGATTCAAACGACGTGCTTATTATATCCGAAAATTCGGTGTCATCTTTCTTGTTGAATACTGGAACTGCAGTTTCAACTAACTGCTTTAGAAAAGTAGTTTTCCCAAAGCAAATGGAAAGACTAATTCAAAATATTAATCATAGTGTGAATAGTTTATGCACTGTAAGATTTTTTATTTAATTTTTTGTCGATTTTGATTCTAGTGGTAAAAATTGGTGCAATTCATTGTGCATATTTTTAATTGTTTAATTCACACTGAATATGCAACTACAAAAAAGAAAAAGTATTTCAGTTTGTTAACATATTCTTTCAGGGAAATGGCTGAGATTGAAGCAGAGCACTTAATTGAAAGTTCAGACTCGGACAGGGATGGCCGGCTTTCAATAGAAGAAATTATTGACCATCATGATGTCTTCGTGGGAAGTGAAGCAACAGATTTTGGTGAACATTTGCATAACACTCACAAATTTATTGATGAATTGTGAGGGGCGTTAGGTCTTTAATGAAAGTAAAATGTTTCGTTTTTAAAATATTTTTATACATAAATAGTTATTTTGTGCGTGCTGTATGAAACAGCTAACATACAATCAGTTTTTATTCGAGATTTTGCCTTTAAAAATGTACTTCAGGTGCTTCTGATAGCTGCAACTACATGTTTGGGCTGTTTTAGATTTCATATACCAAAACTGTTACTTTTTTATATTGTTGCAGTTCTTTTACATTTCATGTAGAGTGTTATATTTTTAAATTTTAATGTGTTCGTAATAAAAAAGTCATGTTTAAATTTATTACTGATCATATATTGGTACAATGTGTTACTGTAGAGCAGTAATTTTTCATTACGTGAAGTGATTTTTTTGTATAGACTGTATCATGGGTTCTGTCTCTAATTCTCATAACATTCTGAGACCTAAGGATAATTTTAGATTTGAAATCTCTTGACAATTTTGACTGTGTTTATAAACATCTATTAGGTGAAAATTATAATAATAATAATAATCTGTAGGTAATAAAAACACGATAAAGGTAAAAGTTCTCATTCTTTTTATATTATCTTTTGTTTACTTAATGGTTTTTATCATTTTTATGTTACTTGTACAGGTACATTTTTATTCTGTGTTTTTCTCTAATTCTCTGTAACCAGTAGGTTGCAAATTTTAAAAGCACAAACACCATGGTTCAGATTCAGCCTGGATCAAATTATTTCTATGCAGAAAATAAATACTTACATTTTTTTATTAAAATTTGTTTTCTGATAAGTATTTTTTTATTCATAAATATTACTGCATTGTTATGATTAAATAATGCACTGAGCTGTTATAATTTATATTTTATAATGAAAACATTTTTCTTTCTGGGAATGGTATGTCATGCCACATGTTGACAAATTTGTGCCAAGTTGAAGCTTGTTTACGTGTCTTGTCTTTAATAATGGAGAGAGGGTTGTTTGCTTGTCTTGTCTTCAGTGGCACAGAGAGAGAGAGAGGAGTGAGGGCAAGGTGAATGATTTACCCCCTTCTTTCTTTCTTTCTTTCTTTCTTTCTTTCTTTTTCATTAAAGTCTGAAACTGAGTGGCCAATTTACAAAGCACAGAAATTAATGAAGATTAAATTATCAAAGCATACATAGTTGCAATAAATGTGTAATGGAACTTAATGAAGATTAAATTATCAAAGCATACATTGTTAAAAGACATGAATGGCCATAATTTTATTCTTTGTATATCCTATGGAAGGCATTTGTATTAAAAATAGCATTTTAAGGTGGACTTCTAGTGATTTTGCTCCCTATACTTCCAATGGAAAAAAATTTTGAACCTATTTCCTCAGCAAGGAAAGATTTCTCATACATAAAAATTGGCCCTCTGATAAAACAAAAGAAAACATCATAATTTAGATTGTGCAATTGGTGTTTCATGCAAAAACTTTGTTGAATTATATATTCAAAATCAATAACTTTACTTTGATGTTGTTATGATACTTTACAGATGATGATGCCATTCTTCCTTACCACATCATCAAAGTAAAGTTATTGATTTTTCATATAGTTCAGGAAAGTTTTTCACAAAAACACCAATTGCACAATGCAAGTTAGGATGTTTTTTATGAGTGGGCCAATTTTGATGCATGGGAAATCTTTCTTTGCTGAGGAAGTAGGGTCAAAAAATTTTCCATTGGAAGTATAGGGAGCAAGTCCACTAGATGTCAGCCTTAATACAAAGGTGGTAAATATAAACAGATTAGTACATTTCAGTGCTTTTGCACTCTTAAACTATAAACTGAAGATTTGGTGACATTTGAGACTCCAGAAGTTATGGAAGTTAGTACTGCAATTGTGGAACAACTCCTGAGTGAAGAAAGACCAACATATTTTAGTGGTTCTCTCTGTGTGTGTGTCACTATAATAGTCACCATGTTTTGATTGATTTCTGCATTTTGGTAGGCTTTGCTACCAGCAAAACATGGCCCACACAACTTGTTTTGTTTCATTGAAGTCACTGTCAATGGAATTGTTGTACAAAGGTTGAAGGAAAGAGCACTGGCAGCACATTTACCTACTGTTCAGAATTCTGTGAATCTCCTAAAAAGTACTGTATCCATCTTTGATGTTTATCGAACTTGTGTAAGAAATCCAGTCTTGTTGGATATATTGGATTTTTGTGTGTTAGAGCACACTTTCATCCCTATCCCCCCTTTTTTTTTTCTGAACTTTTTTTAGGGTAATGTGTAAAAACTTAACTGAATTTGCACAGTACTTTATTAAATATATCATTGAACAAGTATTGGGAGTAAAAGATTAAAAGGTGCCCATGATTTGCCCCTAATTTTGGGCCACTAGTACCAGAAGAAGGTACAGAACCAACACACACAATAGGGCAAAGACAAAACCTCTGTGTGATGCAGGACTCAAATCTGGACCTAACTCAGACAGTAAGCAGGACACCTCCCTGACCACTTGGCAGCTGACCACTTGGCAGCAGCCCATTAGAAGTTATTCACTTTCATTGTTTACATGTACTTCTATAAGCAAAACTTTTCCCTACTCATAAGTGTACCCACCAGTCACTTCTGGAAGTAATGAGGAATTTGACCTGGCCCTTTGATAATGGTTTTACCGTAACATATATTTTGAATAAACATTAAAGTTACACATCACCAACGCAAGACATTGTATGGGGTGAAGGGCAGAGAAGGAAGGGCACACGTGCATGCACACACAGGTTTGGTATGATTTGCTTTCAAGAATGAAATCAACTGTCTGTTTTGCTGTGTGTGTGTAAGGTACATACCCTGGTGCACTATTAAACCTTTAGTATGGATAAATCAATGAAGGAAGAAATATTCCTCATAATACATTGAATATTGATAGAATATCCAAAGCAAACAGAATATAAATTCTGAATTTACTTGAACCATATACTGGTCATCCATGTAACATCCATTGGTGTAGGAAAGGGAGGGGCTCAAGGGGCTCAAGCCCCACCCATTGGATATCAAAGCACATTTTTCTCTTGAATGTTGAATCGATAGCATACTCAAAACGATAGCATACTCGAATGGAAATCGGGAGATGTGGGTTTGATTCCCGCTCTAGGGCGATGAAATTTTCAAGTTTTCTGAGAGATTTTACATGGATGACCAGTAAGTGGTAGAAACAAATTCAAAATTTATATTCTACTGCACTATGGAGTCCATGCAGAATCCTAGGAAGGCACTTCCCTGTGCACTAATATCAATTACTGTCTTCTGTTTTTCCTCCATTGTGATAGCTTTGACAAGTTCCATATTTCTGAAGAATATGACATACATCACTCTTCAGCACATGTGTTTTTTCTTTCAGTGCTACTGGCATTAATTCATTATAATAGGTTCACACATAGCTGCTTTGATGGCTTGGACATCTAATTTGCACAGCTGTCTAGATGGTTTCGGCATCTGTCGTGTTGGTGCTGCGTGACAGTATTGGATTGCTTCCACTAGCACAAATATGAACGGTATTCAGATTTTAAAACTGCATCTGCGTAGCTTCAGTTGCATAGAACTTTGTTGTCGTGGGTGGTGTAATAGTAGCATACTGAAACGTAAATCAGGGTTCAATTCTCGCTACAGGGTGATGTAATTTTAAAGTTTCATGAAAAGATGGGCTACATGGAAAACAGGAAATATGACCGTATAATACTTAGGATGCAGTGCAATGTCATTTGTGCCAGTAATAACATTTGTATTGCATCCTATGTATATGTAAAAAAATATTTCTTCAGGGGGATTCGTTTTCTGTTAATAGCTAAGATCTGTTTTTATCTGTGCAACAGAAGTCACAGCCCCGTGGCATGTTAAAAACCTTGGTTATTTTCAAGATCATGAATATTTCACTTTGGATTTTTATAATATATGAGCCCCCCCCCCTAAACGTAACACCCAGATGTACCATTTTGCTGCATTGTGAAATTCGGCAGGTTAGTTGTTCAAAGAAACATGTGAAGGTCAAAATAAAATGTAACTGCTAAATTTTGATACAGAGTTGTAAGTATCATATTTAATCTATTAAAATATATTTCAAATAAATTTCTTTGATTTTACTAAAGAAATTATATTAAAAAACTTAGGTAATCTAGAATGTTTCATGCATGAAGGTCTGATTTAATTAGTTCCTGTACTGATGTTTCCAGTCTCTACATATCTTCCAAATTTTATTGTCTGTGGTGAGCTTTACATTGTATATTGCAAATTCCAACTCTACATACAGTATTTGTAAAATATTAAATCAACTCGGAGCATATGCAAAATAAAAGGTTATTCTTCGTTTAAGTACTTGTTCAACGTGTGAGACGCCTCTGTTTTTTTGTAAATGTAGAACATTATTCATGTGAAGCTTTTTGTCTTCCACATCAGCTTATCCTTGTGAGCCAGCTGAGATTACTTCTATGAGTGATGTACACAATTTTTTTCTACACACATACTCACATTTGTCGCATGCCTCGTGTGGCTTTTGCATTCCTACTCCTTATCATATGTATTATCTTTCAGACAATCTTGAATTTAATCATCATCATGATTTCCATGGTTTTTCTTCAATTTTTATTGAACTAAAGAATAGTTTTGATTACCGTAGCATCATTCATTCTCTGAGCATGTCCAAACTGCCTTTGGAAGGTAGTTTTGACTGTATTGACATTTTGTTATACAAATAAGTCTCTAAAAATTTTGCATTCCATGTTTGATCTAAACATCTTGTTGCAAACCTCTGATTTGTAATGCATCTTCCTATCACACAGTGAACTCTTCTGTTTTTTTTTTTTTTTTGCTTCATGCTTTACTATTATATAATCAGAGTAAGAACAATGGCACAAATTTTACCAGATTGCTATTTGATACACTTTTGAAGCCTATCACTCATGTAAAGTCCACATAAACCTTCAGTGACATGCAAAATGGAATTGATACAAGTATGTTACCTGCATCCTTTGTCAGACATATTTCCAAAATGCACAAACTGTCAGATGTACTTCCCAAATACTTAAAACTCTATTATTTTTGGTCTCCTATGATTAAAACTTATTCAGCTTTGGGAAGATTCCTACAGGTGCAATAATTATTCTGATTGCAAATTCTGCAATATAAATTTTAAAAGTGTTTATTGATACATTTCCCTGTTACTTATCATTTAGTACTTTAGATTAAATCCATTAAATACAGTCAAAGTTCTTTATGTGTTTAATGTTTTAGTATGTTTATTATTCTTTGAAATCCTTATCTTGAGTACTGTATATCATTTTTTAGTATACCTCATAAACATTGTTATAAATTTTTTTGGTATGCCTCACAAACACTGGTATAAGTTTTATAGTATCCCTCACAAGCAAGGCTTGTGTTGTGGCATACCATTAGAAGTCTTAATGGAAACTTCACATATATCACTATGGTACTCATGTAGTGTTGATATTCAGGCATATAATTGCTTCTGAATTATTCTACTTCAGTTTTGTTTGAGAAGCTTATTACTTTTACTGACAGTTAAAGCACAATAGTTCTGAGGGTAATTGACCGTGAAACCATGTGAACATTTAGTATATGTTTGAAGTATTATTTTCTTAAATGAATCTACAATATTCCATTGTTTCTTCTGGAGGAAAAAAAAAAAGACTAAGCTAATTTACAAGGGTAGTTCTTATTATTCATATGATGCTTGTTCACTTTCTTATGGGTTAGTCTTGAATACTGAGCTGAAGTCATTTGAGCATTCTAATTTAGACACCAAGTTCTTGTTTCCATATGTATTTGGGTTATTGTGTAGAAGAGGCTTTTCAGAATTCATTGTTAACTGAACCTAGCCAATAGTTTTTTAGTTGAGTCTTAACTGTTCACATTAAGCTGTATGATCAAATTTGAAGTATCTTGATGAGGCTGTTTGCTGGCTTTTTATGTCTCCTGACATGTAGGGATGTGGTAGGAACTGCATCTGTGTAAATTTCAATTGCAAAGAATTTCACATTTCTGAATTTTTGTGTTCCAAGAATTTCACATCAATGAAGTGTACATTTGTGCAACTTTTTGGAAAAGGAGGGAGCGTGAAATCGTTTTTGAAGTTTTCTAGTGAAAGTTAGCATATTAATACAGGTTACACTTCTGAATATTTATATTGGTAAATTTTAATTCATTTATAGTAAGTGTAATGATGTGAGAGAAAATGGTTGCAAAACAATTGTTTTAATAAAGACTGCGTTTGATTCTTCATGAGGAGTAGGTAATACAGTTCGAAACTTGGGCTTCACACAACAAACATAGAAATTGACTGTGTAATTAACTTTTTTACGGGTCTTGTAGAGGTTATTATTAAAAAAAGTTGGTTGTCAACTTTTCGAACTAAAGCCTAGTTTTCGCCATATTTCCAGCCCGTATGTGATTTTAATCCTAGTTGTAAATGAATTTATGGCACCTCTATTCATAGTGTACTGTGAAATTAACTTTTTACGGGTCTTATAGAGGTTATTATTCAAAAAAGTTGGTTGTCAAGTTTTTGAACTAAAGCCTAGTTCGAAAATTTGACAACCAACTTTTAGAATAATAACCTCTATAAGACCCGTAAAAAAGTTAATTCCACAGTACACTATGAATAGAGGTGCCATAAATTCATTTACAAATAGATATTGAGTGAAAAACACAGATTTCACATATAGTAATGAAGTTCGTTAAGTGGTAGCTTTTGGTTGTTATATGCCTTGATCACCCGCAATCAAGAATTATAATTCAGAGACTCCTGACCAAATCCTATTTATTTGGATCGCCACAATAGTTCTGGCAGCAGTTCCCACATCTCAAATTATCAGTATAGTTTTGGCAACCAGTCCTCAGATTCATTTTATCTCAGGTGATCAAGGCCTTAGAACGGCCAAAAGCTACCGTATAACAAACTTCATTACTATATGTGACTCCGTGTGTTTTTCACTCAATTTCTATGTTTATTGGAGTAGGGGTAATTTATTTTTTGTGTGTTGTATTACAACAGAAGTCTACTGGGCATACATGGTTGCTGAGTGGTCTGGGGTATGGTTCGTGGCTTCAATCATCCGTTGCTTTGTCTACATAAATGGATGTGGCCATCCAGACCATTGCCAGACGAATAGAACCGAGTTCGACGCTGTCAATCATTCGTGGCCTCAGTCATCCGTTGCCTCGTCTATAAGTACTGATGTGACCATTCAGACAGCATTCTGACTTCTTGTGCTACTGGTATTGGATCTGAAACCTAGGCAAAGACAGATGGGTACCCAAGTGGTCAAAGACATCGGTTTTTGACTAGTTGTCCAAATTGGGCGTGGGTTTAAGTCCCAAATAAGGGTTGGTGTTCTTGTTCCATGGCACTGGCTTTCTCCCTTCCCTGGAATCAGTGGCCCCAAATTAGGGAGGAACAGTTGCTTATAGCCCTCAGGTCGCTCATGGTGGTAGTTGAACCTCAAAGCAACTACCACCATGAGCCTTTATCCTTCTAATTATCTTACTTACCTATGTTACCTTTATCCTTCTAATTATCTTACTTACCTGAAACTAGTGGCTGTTAATTAGAGAGAAATTATTGCATGGCCTTTGATGATTATGAAGATTAAAACCCTGAAACAAAACAAATAAAAAATAATCAGAAAAACATTAGGAATACTTTCAGAATTTTGCTCAGTACTTTTCTGAATTTTTCATTTCAACTACAAATCTCTTACAAGATCTTTTCACAGAGATAAAAGATATTAGAAAAGGGATGTTTAAATTAAAAAAAAATGAATGCATGTTATATGGATGTTTTAAATCATTTACTTTTGTGTGGTTAATACATAAGTTATAAAGGCAGTGCTTAATGTGACCAAACATTCCTTTCTGCTCTGAATAAAATGATAATAAGTCCAGCACTATGAGTTATAGTCACACATAATTTTTAATGTGCTTTATTCTATGAGATGCCTTCTTTTTGTACATTGTCTGAGTTTTATGGTAATAGTAAAAATTCAAGAATCAAATGATAAGGAATAACATTTCTTTAAAGAGTGACAAATACATGCATTTTCCCGTATGTGTATCATGAACACTGAAATGTTTTTAAAATGTTGTTATTTTGGCAATTACTTGTAATGCTGTAATCTGTTATGTTTTTTTCCTGTGCATTTGGTATTTTAATTTCATTCATTTTTAGTGTCTTTTTTAAGCTCAGGAATGAAAATTACTATTTGTGTGATATTTGTGTTTTTACAAAATAAATGAAAAACAAAAACAAATGCTTTTAGGATCTGAATATTCTCATTTTTGGAAAGTGCCAAATGTGTTGTATTTTTTTCAAGAGGTCTGTTATGTTTAGAATTGTAAAATAATTGTGTTATCAAAATGTTGGACTTAATTCTGCTGTAGTATTTTATTTATTTGCCTCTTCAGAAATGATAAATAAAGTGATTTGTCATCATTAAAAAGTGTCTGGTGTAGTGTTTGTCACAATTGTTATTAGGCCTGTGTTGAAGGTTATTAAATTAATCATTTGTCATACAATTTCAGAAATTGTATATTGTCCCCATGCAGTTGAATAGATGGTTCTTTATGTGGCAGTGCTCAGAGCTAAGAATCTTTTCAAAATACAAGCATTGATGAGTAGATCACCTGTTTCACTATTTCTTAAAAATTATCATGTGAAATGAAAAGAAGCCAGATGTGCCTACATGTTTCATCAAATAACTACTGTAAGCTGTTAAGTGTAAAATGCTTGAATTTTTTCCCCTTCCAAATACCTTTTATTACAAAGACTTTTGCTTTCTGTTTCTTAATGTGCAGTGTTCTTGCTAGGGGGCAGAAATGGTGATTGTATCCAATACATTCACTTCTAAAAGTTGGATGGCTCTCAGCCTTCTCTGGCACTAGTGGCCCTAATTTGGGAAAGACAAACTGCTTATTGCCTTAGATGTTCACAGTGGTCATTAACAAAAATTTTTAAAACCGTACTCACATTTTACTGCTCCCACACAAAGCTTATGTTACAAGTATTGTGAATTATTTATTCCTAGTTGTGTGATATGTGTGATTTGTAAAACCATTTATTTTTAGCTGTTGAGTTTCAAACTCTTCTATCATGAAAAGAAACATAGCATTTGGTAATACCACTCAGAGGTGCAGCAATCTTGCATTATTCTGTGTAGCAGCTGCAGCTCTTGGGTCACAAACTGTGATGTCGCTAAACAGGCTGAAAGGCCACCCCTCTTATACAGTCAATGAGCTACAACATTGATGAGATGACATTGACTTAATAAAAAATGCAGTATATATGACAATATACTTACAAGGGAAGCGTTTCAACTGTCACTCTCCAAAATTGAAGAAACGTGGCCAGGAGATAGTACTAAGGGCAAAAACCAATGAGTGTATTTCCGTTTTGGCCCAAATGAACTGACAAAGGTGAAAGAGTGGTCTGAAAATGGCCTTAGAGCACAAGTGGAGAAAATCATCGAACATATCAATGAACAATCAATGGCAGAAAAATTCAGCATGATGTTATATCCGTGGATAAAAATTGGATACTGTGAAAGTGAGGACGCTTCTTTTGATAATGTTTAACATATTTGTTTTTCAGATATCAATGACAATTTTCAGTATTGTGATAACTCTGGGATCTTGAGTTGTTCTCATTGTTCCAAATTACTTTGCTTCAGTCATGTGTTCAATGCCTTTTGTATGACATGAGCTTATTTTGAATCATGGGGACATAGCTGATATTTGGGATTACATATCAAGCACCACAACACATGTTAGATGATTTTTCCTATTTATGCTCTAAGGCTATTTTTAGACCACTCTTTCACCTTTGTCAGTTCATTTGGGCCAAAACGGAAATACACCCATTGGTTTTTGGCCTTAGTACTATCTCCTGGCCACGTTTCTTCAATTTTGGAGAGTGACAGTTGAAAGGCTTTCCTTGTGAGTTTAAGTCAACAACTGTTTAATATGATTATTGATATACACTATCTGATCAAAAGTATCCAGCCACTTGCCTATCCATGAACTCCTTGTAATAGAACAAGAATTTAATATTGAGTTGGTCCATTGTTTGCTGCTTTCACAGCCTCCACTTTGCTGGGAAGACTTTCCACTAGATTTTGGTACATTCTGCCTCAAGATAAGCATTAGTCAGGGCAGTTATTGACATCAGGTGGTTCAGCCTGGCTTGCAGTTGGTGTTTGAATTCATCCCAGGTGTTCCATGGGGTTGAGATCAGGACTCTGTGCAGGCTGTTCAACTTTTCCCACACCCATCTCATAGAAACATTCCTGCATGGACCTCGCTTTGTGGACGGGGGCATTGTGTTACTGGTAAAGGAAAGGGCCTTCACCAAACTGTTGCCATAATGTTGGGAGTATAGAATTGTCAAGAATGTCATTATAGTCTGTAGCATTAAGATTCCCACGCACTGAAGCTAATGGGCTGGCCCAAAACATGAAAAGCAGTCCCAGAGCATGATGCCTCCTCCAATTAAACTTCACAGTGAGGCAGGTAGCATCTTCCACACCCAGACTCATCTATTGGACTGTCAGATGGCGAAATGTGATTCATCACTCCAGAGAACACGTTTCCATGCACTAGAGTTCACTGGCACTGAATTGTATGGCACTCCAACTGGCACTTGGTGTTGATAGGCTTGTGTGCGGCTGCTCAGCCATGGAAACCCATTTTCTTCAGCTTTTAACGAACTATTATGCTGATGGCATTGCTTCCAGAGTTATTTTATAACTCTGTGGTAAAGTTGTTGCAGTCGAGGATAGGTAATTTTGTAGGAACCACCATCTTCAGCATTTGATATTCTTATTCTGTAATTTTATGTGACCTACCAGGTTGTGATTACACTCTCGTTGCTTCTAGGCATTTCCACTTCACAATAACATCACTTACAGCTGATTGGGGTAGCTGCAGCAAGGCACAAATTTCTCAAACTGTCTTGTTGCTAAGATGGCATCCTATGACTGTGCTATGTTGAAAGTCACTGGGTTCTGCTGTATGGCCCATTCTATTGTTCATGTTTGGTTGTGATGTTCGTGCATCTTTTTAGTAAAGGATAGTGCCTTCACCAAACTATATGGGCAAATCCACTACTCAAAAGGGGTGCCTGGATACTTTTGACCATATAGTGTGTGTGTGTGCAGAACAGAAGAACTTGTCGACAAAACAATTACAAGGTGGTTCACTCAATTTAAGGAAATGGTGAGTGTTGCAAAGAATAATTCAATGAGGAGGCCATGAGCATCCAAAGAGATGAGAGCATGTGTTGTCATATTACAGAACCTAAAAATATCCATTGCATGTCACAATTTGGAAACTGGTGTATCTGAGGCTATCAGCTACAATGATCTAGGTACGTAAACATCTAAAATTAGGTGCACACATGGGCTCTCATATAAGGGGGGGGAAAGAGGGGACATTTGCCCTTCCCTGAAAATCAGACTCTGCCCTTTCTGTTTTTGGAAGGTACTATAGCAATTTTTGTGATCACCCTAATTATGATTAATAATTTTTCCTGTAGAACTTCTGGATACATGTGTCTGCAGTAAAAATAGGAAAAAATTTGGGAATTTCCAGTAAGAAAGAAATATGCAGTAGAGAGTGATAATTAAATTTTCCATTGCATGTTGAGAACAGCGTACATACAGTACGTACAGTATGGAAAAGAATGAAAGGTGAAGAAATGAAAGATGTCATCCTCTGTAGCAGCTATTCACTGCTTAACAAAGATCTCAATTTTTTTTCCAGAAATTTATCTTGAGGGTATTTTTTCATTCCTGGTGACCAATTGAGGAATATTTAAGGTTTTATTTCTCATGAGCCCGAAAGGATCAAAAGAATGACAAAGAAATTTCCTCATTATCTTAACATGCTGTTTAATTTCATTTATCCATCTATTTTATGTACTTTTTCTGGGTCTTCTGGTTTCAAATTAAATTTGTGTTTAATGTGTAGTAAAAACTCTTTAGATAACAAGAAGGCATACGGAAATTTGCGTATGATGTTTGTATATGTTATTCGTAGTTACAATTTCTGTTTGTTTCCTCCTAGAAGTTAACGTGTGGGTGCCCAAGGGTGTACATAATATTATTTAAGACTTGAAAGAGTAATCAGTGCACTTCAAGAATCCCACAAAGGTTACAATTATTCTTTCTTTGTAATTTTTCAGATAAAAAAGCTTGGTGCAGTGACAGCTAGAGAAAGCATAGGAATCTATTCAAATGGATAGGTAATTATTTTCTCACCGATAAATCAGATAGATAAGTGGTTTAGAGTTTTGTAGTGTACTAGGGCATCAGCAATCAGCAAAGCGAGCTGATCAGATGCATATTCACCTCTAACAATCTTTCCAGCGAACTGTTGTCTGGTAAGGAAATCACAATTCTGTTTATATCCTTAGCATCACAGAGTGATAGCAGGTCTGTTGTGCACTTATAAATTTTTCAGCTTTTAGAATGTTACTGCTCTTCTAATGCTTTCCCAGGCAGCTGCCCTAGTTTACATAGTTTTACTGGCACAGATGGTAGCCCAGGAAGTCTGAAATGGAAGTTCATGATATGTTAGTTAGTGAATGCTGTTTACTGGCATGGATTATAGCCTACAAAGTCTGAAATGAAAGTTCAGAATAAATAGGGAATGCTGTTTGTCAAGCATCATGTGTATTTTTTGATGTCGAAATCATCAAGTTTAGTATCTATTGTATTTTTCGTCTTATAAGTCGATATGGAGTATAAGCTGAATGGATTAACTTTTTCAATTTCCTTATCTTCATTCATAGATAGTCAATCCTGAGTATAAGACGAGGCCAGAGCAAATGCAGTTAGTGTTCTGAAATTCTGTAACTATATTTTTAATGTTTCAGTAAATATTAAAAGGAAGAGAAAATGAGATAACCAGCATTATTATTTTCGGCAAAAAGTTGAATTTTGTAAGCTTATTTTTTTCAGTAACTGACACTACCCGTATTCCTACCCTCCAATCCACCAGTCGGAGAATCTGTTGTGAAAAGGTGAAAAAGAAAAAAAGGTCTCACAAGTGTGTTGCATGAGAGTGATGTTTCCAGTGTGAATTATTGTTTATTCTTTCATAGAATCAGCCTGAAATCAGAAACCAAAAGAGCCGATTTCAGTCGCGAACACGAAATAAATTATTAAGATATGCATACTGATTGGAAGCTATTGTTGATTTTTATTCAGTTGAGCTATGCAATTGAGAGATTGACAGAGTGACCCCCCCACACACACTAACTACTGATCATTACTGTTCTTAAAGTGCAAGTGCCAACGGCTGTCAACATTATTGTCACCAGCCAATCAACTGTGTGGCAGCGATCTGTTCTGGCGGTTTAATCACTGCAAGCTAAGTGAAGTGCTGCACCTATTGTAGTTCTGGCGGCTTTGCAAAACTAGAGATGAATGCCACTCACAAGAGCCTTGGAAGGGTCGCAAGGGGGATGCTATTAACACAGCTGCAACTCCAAATTGGTCATGGCAATTTTTCTGTTGAACAGGAAATATGTTATAAACAGCTTTTAAACAAGTTCTTAGTGACAGAATATTACACTTTTGAAATAAATGTAATATTGCATTTCGGGTGCTCGAATCATGACTGAATTTAAGGCACAATATGCATATATATATATACACATGTTTCTTTCTCAATGAGAAATATCAGTGGCCGATCGATAGATGAGTTGATGTGGCATATAGGTCGAGGCCTTGACTTAAGAAGAAAAAAGTCTGGCCTTATTTGCCGAAAAATATGGCACATCCGTTAGTATGTTTTTAAATTGAATGAAAGCAATTTTGTTTAGCATCATGTCCAGGGAAGGTAAGAATGTGTTACAATTTTAAGTTACTGAAGATTGTGCCGTATATTATGCTTGTGGTAATACTTCAGGTACTACAAAACTGAAACAAATTGTTGTTCATAGTTTGAAGATGCAGTTTGAGGGTATTCTAAGTAGCACCTGTCTGTCATGTGGATGTCGAGCCTAAGAATAATAACATGCATGAAAAGAAACATTTTTTGGCCTAGTTTCAGAATTTGGTCCAGAAATGTAAAAATATTGGGATGCTAAAATAGTTATGTCCAATTTTTAGTGCTCTATAGTGCCCTTTTCCATCCAACTGTCCTAGTAGCTGTTCTATCAGTGGAGGTAGTGTTTTTCTCCCTTAATACTTCTCTAATTCAGCTGATGGACGAGCACTACTAGCGAACTTCAAGCTTTGTTACCTGTAGGGATGAAGCATGCAATTTATCCAGTGTTACAACTGGAAACAGTTTTAAATAAATAGAAAAAAATGATTCAAATAGGAAACTGTAATGTAGTGCAAATTATGCATGATGTTCCTTCCATACTGGTATTCCAAAGATATCTCGCACTGATCTTCCTTGTGAAGGAGTAGATAGCGAAGCCATTGGTAAAGGATAACAGTGGCGCACCCAGGAATTCCTGTTGGAGGGGGCTAAATATGTATTGTATACATACACAATATGTGTACTTGTACATATATATTTTTTACTGTATCGCCTATAATTTATGTACGGTTGTAACGTCTCTTAATCTCTTTGGGCCGCCCCGGTGGCGCAGTGGTCTAAGCGATGGCTCCTGATCATTCGTCCTAAAGGGGTCCGGGTTCGAATCTCGTGAGGCATGGATGCTGTGTTTTGTCTCACGGCACTGGCTGTCTCCCTTCCCTGGAACCAGTGACCCTAAATTAGGGACGGGCGACTACTTATAGCCCATTGAGTTGCTCACGGTGGTCGTTAAACCTTCAATCAAAAAAGAAAAATCTCTTTGGGGCTTTGTGAAGAAGACACTATGTTAGACACTATGTCATTTTTTGAACTTGTAAAATGGTATTTTTAAATGTTTAATTTGTGACGTACGTCGCTCTTAATCTCTTTGGGGAATGTTTTTTTTTTATAGGAATTTTTTTTTTATTTTTGAATGGAGGTTTTACGCCCACCGTGAGCAACTCAGTGGGCTATAAGGAGTCACCCGTCCCTAACTTAAGGTCGCTGGTTCCAGGGAAGGGAGACAGGAGACAGCCAGTGCCGTAAGACAAACACAACATCCATGCCTCACGGGATTTGAACTCGGGCCCCTTTTGGACGAATGATCAGAGGCCATCGCTTAAACCACTGCGCCACCGGCTTAGGGATTTGGGAAGAAGACGCGATGCAATAGAAGACACTATATCAGACTGTAATTTTTTGAACATGTAAAATAGTATTTTTGAGTGTTTAATTTGTGACGTACGTCGCTCTTAATCTCATTGGAGGGAGCTTAAGCCCCCTCCGTGGGTGCGCCAATGAAGGATAAGGTCTAATGTTTCCACTTTCAGTAGCAGTTGTGAAACACTGAGTTCAGTCATTTGCCCATGTGCGCTAATTTGAAGAGAAAGGAACTCTCGAGTATACATTCGCTATCACAATTGCCATATATGCATATACATGTGATTTTAGGTGGTGAATGATCTTTTTTTTTAGTGCTTGTCTTGTGTTCATTTTACGAGCTACCTTACTGCTTGTAAGACGTATGTTTTATTACTACTTTCTGGATTACTTTTCTTTATTTCTATCTTTAAGTTGTGTTTTTTTTTTTTGATTGGAGGTTTAACGACCACCGTGAGCAACTCAATGGGCTATAAGCAGTCGCCCGTCCCTAATTTAGGGTCACTGGTTCCAGGGAAGGGAGAGAGCCAGTGCCGTAAGACAAACACAACATCCATGCCTGACCGGGATTCGAACCCGGACCCCTTACGGACAAATGATCAAAGGCCAACGCCTTAGACCACTGCGCCACCGGGGCGGCTAAGTTGTGTTTCAAACAATCAGAATGAACGGCAGTGCTTCATTTACTTTGGATCCTTTGAATATTAATATCGTGGGTGAATGAGCTTAGGTGGTTACGAGTCTGCTGAATTTATAATTTTCTGTCAGAAACTATGATGAACAAAAGTTAAATAATTGAGAAAGGCAGATCTACTCCTTCGTTCAAAAAAATATGTCAAAAAAAAAACATCGTCTACCGCTTTCACAATTCTTTTTTTTTTTTTTTTTTTTTTTTTGATTGGAGGTTTTTTTTTTTTTTTTTGATTGGAATTTTTAACGACCGCCGTGAGCAACTCAATGGGCTATAAGCAGTCGCCCGTCCCTAATTTAGGGTCACTGGTTCCAGGGAAGGGAGAGAGCCAGTGCCGTAAGACAAACACAACATCCATGCCTGACCGGGATTCGAACCCGGACCCCTTACGGACGAATGATCAGAGGCCAACGCCTTAGACCACTGAGCCACCGGGGCGGCGATTGGAGGTTTAACGACCACCGTGAGCAACTCAATGGGCTATAAGCAGTTGCCCGTCCCTAATTTAGGGTCACTGGTTCCAGGGAAGGGAGAGAGCCAGTACCGTAAGACAAACACAACACCCATGCCTGACCGGGATTCGAACCCGGACCCCTTACGGACGAATGATCAGAGACCAGCGCCTTAGACCACTGCACACCGGGGCGGCATCAAAATTCTTGATGATTATATTTGTGGCTGAGAAAATAACAAAAACAAACACTTTACCGTTAGCAGTGTCTTAAGTTAACTCTTGAAACAAAAACTTGGATTAAAGATGTGTGGGGCCGCCCCGGTGGCGCAGTGGTCTAAGCGATGGCCTCTGATCATTCGTCCGAACGGGGTCCGGGTTTGAATTCCGGTGAGGCATGGATGTTGTGTTTGTCTTACGGCACTGGCTCTCTCCCTTCCCTGGAACCAGTGACCCAAAATTAGGGACGGGCGACTGCTTATCGCCCATTGAGTTGCTCACGGTGGTCGTTGAACCTCGAATCAAAAAAAAAAAAAAAAAAGATGGTGTGTATGACTTTGGACAGTTAGCTTCAGAGTCCAAGAGTGCATGAAATATATCTTAGACAGGTTAATTCCACAGCTGGCCTGATTGTTCAGAAAAACCTAACAGAATTTTTTTTTTTGATTGAAAGTTTAACAACCACCGTGAGCAACTCAATGGGCTATAAGCAGTCGCCCGTCCCTAATTTAGGGTCACTGGTTCCAGGGAAGGGAGAGAATTTTGTTTAATTTTCCTATCCACTTTCAAATTCTTTGACCGGAGAACAATCACTGTGGTTCAGGGGTCAAAAAGACGTTGTTGTATTTTATACTTTTGTAGGGACAAAATTTTTGAAAGCAAATATAAGCATTTGTGCTTATAAATCCCCCTGCCCCCCAAAAGCAAACCTTGGCAAAAGGAACTCTCAACCTGAATGATAAAAAAACAGCAAAACGAAAAAAACAAACAAACAAAAAAACCCAGTTTAACACGATAATAGATTCTAAATAGTGCAATCGTGTTTTAGAATAGAGAAAATTTTTGCAGTCCTGAGGAAATGGAAAAGCAAAGGATTTTAATTGAGTAGTAAGCCCTTGCTGATGTAAAATATTGGTAGTAAGACAAGTCCTGAGCGCCGCCCCGGTGGCGCAGTGGTCTAAGGCGCTGGCCTCTGATCATTCGTCCGAAAGGGGTCCGGGTTCGAATCCCGGTCAGGCATGGATGTTGTGTTTGTCTTACGGCACTGGCTCTCTCCCTTCCCTGGAACCAGTGACCCTAAATTAGGGACGGGCGACTGCTTATAGCCCATTGAGTTGCTCACGGTGGTCGTTAAACCTACAATAAAAAAAAAAAAAAAGTCCTGAGCATCGAGTTTATATTAGGTGGAGACACGACTCCTATCCACGCAGCATTGCCCGCCATAAGTCACCGTCCGTGCTGCAAATGACGTCATATGCAGAAAAGAAGTTGATTTGAAACCAATGGAACAAAAGCTTCTAGGCGTATAGACAGATAAAATGAGTAATTCAATAATCTTTATCAATGATACACAAGCTTACTGTTTTATCAACGGTATAATTTAGTTCGTTTTTGCCTGCTTGTGACGTCACGCCACAGATTAGCTGTGACCTATGACAGCAGAGCCAGTGGTGTCTCCACCTAATACAAGCTCGATGGTCTTGAGCCGTATATTTTCTACTTGCCTGATTTTAAAGATTTATCATTCTAGTAATTAATGACTTCATGGCTTCCTCTTATTACTTTCAGTATTATAAATATTAAACGGGAATTATCGAGGATAAATTTATTAAGGTACATTACCTCTCAAATTTTCGATCTGAACACTAGATCTTCGTCAGGAGTTCACGAATACAATAAAGAAGAAGCAATAGGCCTTCATGAACTTACAGTGTTTGCTCTAAACGACATTTTTTTTCAATTCCAAGGCTGCTTCTATAAGCAAAGATGAGGGCTAGCAATGGGTTCTTCATTAGCACCTCTCCTAGCAAATTATTACGTAAGTAAAATAGAAGAGGCCTTCCTATTGAAACCTTCAATTTTCTGCATGTATACTAGATACATGGATGATATCCTTTTCATCATAGATTAAGATTCGAGTGGATACCCATCAAAAATCCTAGAAGGTTTTAATTCCTAAGATGAATCCCTAAAATTCACTTTAGAAGAGCTAAACGAAAATAAGCTAAATTACCTAGATATTACTTTGAAGTGGGAAGGAAAATATATTACCACAGAATTATACAAGAAGCCTACAAATACAGGGAAAAATTTAAATTATAAATCAGATCACCCTAATTATATAAAGAAAAATGTGGCTTTACAATTTAAAGAAAAAGTTGAAAAGATTAATTCATTTTCAGAAGCTAAGAAAAAACATAAAAATAAGTTAAAATCAATCTTATTAGAAAATGATTACCCTTCAAAAGAAATTCGTGAACTACTGGAAGAAAATCCTACTAGGAATAAAACTGGCACTACAGACAAAAATAAAGAAAAAATTGAATAATGATTCAAAAGAAAAGTCACTTACCACAAGGGACTGTTTGAAAAACTGAAGAAAATCAGCACTAAATATAAAATTAGGTTAGCTCCAGGTTTGAATAACAAAATTAAAAAATACTTACCATCCCTAAAATAAAAAGAAGAAAATACTTTATTCCAGGAAGGAGTCATTTATAAAATAGAGTGTTCTTGTGGATTGCCATATATAGGAGAAACAGGAAGAAGTTAACCACCAGAATTAAAGAACACAAAGCAGCAATAAGGAACAGCTCAAATAAAACAGGATTAGAAAGGCACATAACAACAAACTGGCCACAAAATGGACTGGGACTCCTTAAAAGTGATCAAACATCAATCCCATGCAATTATCCGGAAATTAGAGGAATCCCTGGAAATTTACAAGACACAAGGTGGCAACATCAATAACTATGCTGGATTGAAAATCCATCAGGCTTGGTCGCCAGACCTGTGGAAGTAGAAGGACGCAAGAACTCCTGACGAAGATCTAGTGTTTAGATCGAAAATTTGAGAGGTAATGTACCTTAATAAATTTATCCTCGATTCATCATTTGTCAAGGCAATCTGACTTGATTCATTCATGCATTCTCATCTATCTATAAAGGGCGCCAATATGCAACAGATCGTGTGCTTGGCTGAATACCGCTTGTAGCATAATTTTTAGATGTATTGGTTTAAACAGCTAGAGTATGAAATTTTATCAAAATTGAAGACCAGTCTTCTGAACGTATCATGTTTCAATATCATGAAATACCAGAGTGCATTTCGAAAACTGAAGTAGGTAACTTCTTCTGGAAAACAGTCTCAAATATTATCTATTTTATTCGATGACACTGTAGAATTCATTATCTATTTTATTCGATATACTGTCGGATTCTTCTGCTGTTGGTTTGTTATTTGCGTTACATTTTGGGAAAGAAAATTCAGTAAGTGTTCATTTTTATGAATTTCTTTTTTTACCTTTCAGGGTTTTTTTGTTTTTTTTCACTTTTTAAACTGATAGTAACAGAGAATTATTTAAAGTGATTTTTTTATTTGGAGTTTAATGACCACCATGAGCAACTTGCTGGTCTATAAGCAGTCGTCTGTCCCTAATTTAGGACCACTGGTTCCAGGGAAGGGATAGAGTCGGTGCTGTAAAATAAACTCAACATCCATTCTTCACTGGGATTTGAACCGGTACAGACGAATGGTCAGAAGCCAGCGCTTAGAGCGCTGCACCACTGGGGCAGCTTAACATTTTATTCAATGAAACACAACACACAGTACTGCCATAAAATTATTTATTTATTTTATTTATTAAATTTTTTTAAGCTTACAATAAATTGACTTCTAGTGGATTACTTCAAAATTAAAAATAAATTTGTAAAAGTTTTGTTGTGAACACATTTTTTTAACTGATGTTATTAGGCCTCAATAAACTCATATGCATTTTGTCCACGTACTCCGAGATTCTTGACAGCGAACACAGCGCCGGCTTGTGGTTCAGCTTTTCTATCCTCATCACTAAGACCCATCCAGGCTGTTGTCACGTACAGGATGTCAAAATGAGGTCCACCAAAGCAGCAGGAAGTAGTTTTTGTTGCAGGTATTGATACCTTTTGCAGAATTTTTTCTAGAGGGAAAAATAAATTTGGTACATTTTAATTTTTTCCACAAAAAATAAGTTAAACCAAGGCCTTCTAGAAAGTACGAGGCCATGCCATTAGAGAGACGAGTTCCCTCTTTTAGTGACATTACGCGGAAACCAAGGCTTCTGATTGGTTTCAACGCTGTCGGGTGTGACGTCAAACACGACACCGACGTATCAGGCTGTGTAACTTGAGTGTGACGTCACAAACGGAGGAAACATTTATTTTTTAAGGTGATTCCACCTAAAATCTCTGCCCTATGTTTCCAATGGTGAAATTTCTTTACATATTTGCTTTGCAATTAATGTATTTCCAAGGATGAAAATTTACACATCGATAAGACTAACTTTAAGTTATAAAATGGGATACTTAACACTTGCTAAAACATAACCATAATTATATAAAAAATCAATCATTTTTCTTTGAGTAATGTTCAGACCTTTTTTTTTTTTTTTTTGATTGGAGGTTTGACGACCACCGTGAGCAACTCAATGGGCTATAAGCAGTCGCCCGTCCCTAATTTAGGGTCACTGGTTCCAGGGAAGGGAGAGAGCCAGTGCCGTAAGACAAACACAACATCCATGCCTCACCGGGATTCGAACCCGGACCCCGTTCGGACGAATGATCAGAGGCCATCGCTTAGACCACTGTGCCACAGGGGCGGCTGTTCAGACCTGCTAATAGATGGCGCGACCTGTACATTGATGACGTCAGTAGGCAAAGAAATGTTGGATTGCTAAATAATGTTTATGGTTTTAGCAAGTATTAAATATCCCATGCTATAACTTAGTTAGTTTTATCAATGTGTAAATTTTCGTCCTTGGAAATACATTAATTGCGAAGAAAATATGTATTAGTTTTACCATTGGAAACATAAGGCAGAGATTTTCGGTGGAACCACCTTAACGTCATGGCCTTGTGCTTCCCAGACGGAGTTAGTTAAACAGTAACTGTATCGTCAAAATTTCTAGGAAAGGGTCTTGTACTGCTTTTTCGTAGTATGTTCCATAATGCACCGAGATTCGTCATGGATGCTGCGTTTCTCCTTTTGTCAGTAGTTCTCTGGAACTAGTGTCTATAAATTTGTTGTTGCTATTGAAGGTTTTTTTTTTTTTTTTTTTTTGGTTGGAGGTTTAACGACCACCGTGAGCAACTCAATGGGCTATAAGAAGTCGCCCGTCCCTAATTTAGGGTCACTGGTTCCAGGGAAGGGAGAGAGCCAGTGCCGTAAGACAAACACAACATCCATGCCTGACCGGGATTCGAACCCGGACCCCTTACGGACGAATGATCAGAGGCCAGCGCCTTAGACCACTGCGCCACCGGGGCGGCTATTGAAGGTTTAAAGACCGCTGTGAGCAACTCGATGGGCTATAAGCAGTCTCCCGTCCCTAATTTAGGCCACTGGTTCCAGGGAAGGGAAAGAGCCAGTGCCGTAAGATAAACACAAGATCCATGCGTCACCGGGATTCGAACCCAGACCCATCTTGGACGAATGAGCAGAAGCCATTGCTTAGACTACTGCGCCACCGGGGCCGCCTATAAATTTAGGATGGCCGCCCCGGTGGCGCAGTGGTCTAAGCGATGGCTTCTGATCATTCGTCCGAGCGGGGTCCGGGTTCGAATCCCGGTGAGGCATGGATGTTGTGTTTGTCTTACGGCACTGGCTCTCTCCTTCCCTGGAACCAGTGACCCTAAATTAGGGACGGGCGACTGCTTATAGCCCATTGAGTTGCTCACGGTGGTCGTTAAACCTCCAATCAAAAAAAAATTTAGGATGGGTGACTGTTTTGTTTATCGTTGCATAAGTTTTTGTGACTTCAGGACAAAAAAAAAAGTGCGTTCGACTCAGTAGCAAATCACAGGTGCATCAGCATCTTCGACCAACAAAAAACGAGTAAACCCGTCACTACGATACCGAAGGTTATTGCATATTATCATTTTGTCAGCGACGATGACTTGACGATCCCCCGCTGTCTCTGTGGTGCAGTGGCTTAAGCGTTAGCGACTGACCGTTTGATCGAGATGGGCCCCAGCTCAATCCTCGGAAGAAGCACGGGCGATGCGCTTGCCTTATTGAATCTCACTCCCCTCTAGCAGATCAGATCATATGTAGAGGATTTTAGGAAGGAAGTGTCAGACCCCAGGTCTTAAACAACTCTAAGGGTACGTTTATGCTGCTGTCTCGCTGCTACATCGCCGAGCTGTGCACATGGATGCCTGGCGATGATGAAACAAATCCATAAATCTTTACACACTCATTTATCGTGGAGCAGCGATGCCATCTGCGCTGCTCGCTGCGATCATCGCCACAGCGAGGATATCAAACTGGTTTGTTTTTCGAGCCTCGACCATCGCCATTCATCCTCAAACTTACGCTGTGATTGGTTCCTTCAAGGCCACTCTTCCCGTCCATTGACCCTCTTTCCCAACCGAGTGCGAAACTACGCAGTCATCTCCCTCGTATCTTTAAAAACCGTGTTTTTTTTTTTATAGAAGCAAGTTTTATTTGTGGAGTTTTCCTGTGATTTTAATTTTTTTAACTTCTCCTTGGATTGATCAAGAGCTTTCCTAGCATAGGCTTCATCATGTGTCTCGGTAAGGGATAGGCTTCATCACCTATGAACACAAAGGGGGCTTGGATGTCAGCACTTGGTAGGTTAAGTTATCTTCAGGAATGATAAGCACACCCTTTTTCATTCTGTCATAGAAGGCAGACTTTCTAAAAGTGCCACCTTCTCTTTGTTTTCCATAGGCTCCGACCTCAATGAAAATAAATTTACAGTGTGCATCACTGACGGCATGCAGAACTATTGAAAAGTAGCTTTTATAATTAAAGAACATGGAGCCCGACCATTGAGGGCGAAGTATTCGGATGTGCTTTCCATCGATAGAACCTAGACGGTTAGAGAATCCCCATTTCTTGTAAAACATATCAGCGATTTCTTTGAATTCTTCTTTAGCTGGTGGCTTCATATGCAGTGGTTGTAAAACTTTCAATAACACTGGTAAAGTCTGTTTGACAATAAGAGATACAGTCGTGATTCCTATAATAATAAAAGCGATGTGAACTGCTGCAGGGTAAATGCTTCATGACGAGCATCGCAGTTACATGCAAGCAGCGAGGTGCCTGAGCGAGCATCTATATGCCAGCAGCGAGGCTGTAGCATTAACGTACACTTATTAGAAATAGGAAGCTAGGAGATTTGGGCTAGAGTGCCAGATAGAAAAGTGACACGGAAGCAAGGTAGAAAGGGGGAGGAAGACGCCCTTATTTATTACTGGGGGGCCAGTACCCGGGGTCCGACGGCTTAAAGTGTCCATCCGACGCACGGCGAATATTCAGTGGTTCGAGCGTTCGTACCTGCCTCGGATCGAACCTGAGATTTCTCCGTGGCAGTCACGAACATTGACCACTAGGCCATCCGCTGCCCACTTCCCTCTAGCAGGGATGGGTGACTGCTTATATAGCCCACTGAGTTGCTGTCGGCGGTCGTTAAACCCCAAACAAAAGAAATAACTAATGGCTCCTTCCACATGAAATCGGCCAATACTACTTATTATTAGTGCTTGGAAAACTACTTTTAAAAGACTTGTAGGGGGACAACAACCGTGAGCACTTCGATGGACTCTAAGCAGTTGCTCGTCCCTAATTTAGCGTTACTGGTTACAGGGAAGGAAAAGAACCAGTGCCGTAAGAGAAACACAACATCCACGCCTCTACAGGATTCGAACCCGGACCAATCGGATGAATGGTTAAAAGCCAGTGCTTAGACCACTGAGCCTCCAGGGTGGCTTAAAAGTATCTAGCTACCACTACAATTGCATTCTCAAAAAATCAACTTGTTACAGCCACAACTACTTTTTCCAAAAAGTAGCGACCTTCACTACTTTTCCCCACAAAGTAGCGACGTCCTACTTTTTTACGTTTAGACTAAAATTAAAAGTGCAAATCATGAAGATGATCTTTATATGTCCATTCTTACATTTGGCATGCATGTCAGTACCATGGTAAATTACCCAAATAATTTATCTTTGCATTTTTACCTCAGTTCTGATTCATATTCAGTGGCGTATATTCCAGGCTACCTATACTAGCTGTGAAAAAATCCCAGGGAATTCAAATAAAAGCTACATCAGTAAATCTTTGCGATTTTATTCTTCTTGACAAAGATAATCGAATCATTCAATCGACAGTCCTCAGAAAAATTCTGGCCCCCCTGTGGCGCAATGGTCTAAGCGATTGCTTCTGATCATTCGCACGAGATGGGTCCGGGTTCGAATCCCGGTGAGGCATGAATGTCGTGTTTGTCTTTCGGCGCTGGCTCTCTCCCTTCCCTGGAGCCAGTGGCGCTAAATTTGGGACGGGCGACTGCTTATAGCCCACTGAGTTGTCCACGGTGGTCGTTAAACCGCCAATAAAGAAATAAAAAAACTCTTCAGGAAATCTGAAAATGTTATGTGGTTTAAAGAGTATTCTTTGATACTTTTTCTTTGAAGTACCATGATTTGTAGCGATGCTACATGCCACGCTACTGCAAAAGTAGCGCGTGCTACAGTAACAGTGCTACTTCCGATCACTGCTCATTACCGATGAAGGCGCAAAACCCATCACCGATTCGGACGATATTTTTTATAAGCGGATACCTCCATCAGAAGAAAATCCTCAAAGTTGCAATTCTTTATTCCTTATAGATCAGTAGATATATTTTTTTGAAATTACGGAAATTTTCGTGCACTGCTGGGCTGGCGCTAAATATAATTGGTAATATTTGTTTGAATTATGCAATCATTTATGACGTGCAATGGCCTTAAGAACTGAAACTATTATTTTGTTCATATAAGCGCTTCGCATTAGCGACCAATACCTAAATACCCACATTTTCTTTCGTAAAATATGAAAAACTTGATTTATTCACATTTTTAAGCCGTATATAAGGGGTCTCAAAACATTCAGTCACTTACTACATTATCCTACCCGTCTTCTTCCATTTAAAATTTACAGTGAAACATTCAATAGAACCTTATTTATACGTTTTTCTCATTTCTACGAAAAATGTTGCCGATCTAAAAATTCTGAATTGCCCTTAATATTATTAAACTTTCCTTGTTTCGTTTATACGGTTTTTTTTCAATTATGCGTTAATTTTACTTGGTGTGTTGAAAAACGTATAAACGGGGTTCCATTGTATTTATCGCGTATATATCGTAAATACGTAAGCTACTGAATAAAACCAATAAAAAACTAAAAAACCCAATTTTGATGCAACATCCAGGACCAAACCGAAGTGATTCTGTAACACAAGATGAGATGCAATTGAGAAGTGATAGTTTTCAAGTGATAAATTATTTATAGCGCCCTACACATCAACTTATATAATATTTCAGATTAATTAGAAAACACTTTTTTACAGTGACGCACCCAAGAATTTTTTATGGGTTGACCCAAAATATTGAAGATTCAAATACAAATACCCTTGAGAAAACATCTCACAAAATATTGGAAAGCGATAAAAATATCAAGCGATAAAATATCACTGCTATATATATCATCATCATCATCATCATCATCATTGTCAACCATTATCAATCCACTGCTGGACGAAGGTCTCCCCAAGTTTCCTCCACAACGGTCTGTCTTGTGCCAGTCTCCTCCATGTCATCCCTGCATACTTTCGAATTTCATCCACCCATCTCCCATGTGGTCTTCTTCTGGGTCTTTTCCTGTCCCTTGGAATCCAATCTAAAATTTCGGCTGTCCATCGATGATCTGTCCTTCTGGCAGTATGTCCAGCCCATTGCCATTTCAGGGATTTACCTCTGATCATGATGTCTTCCACTCTTGTCATTTTTCGGATCCACGAGTTCCTCTTCTCATCTCTCCTGGTTACACCAAGCATGCACCTCTCCATGCTGCTTTGAGTTGTCTGCAGCCTTTGTATGTCTCTTTTAGTTAAGGTCCACGTCTCTGCACCATACGTAAGCACTGGAAGGATGCATTGATCAAACACTTTTCTTTTAAGACATAATGGCATATTGCTCTTGAAAATTAGGCTGTTTCTTCCAAAAGCTCTCCAGGCAAGTTTTGTACGCCGATTAATTTCTTCATCAATGTGACCCTCACTTGATATCTGCTGTCCAAGATAAACGTACGTGTCTGTTATCTCCAGCTTTTCTCCATCAATCGATAAATCTTCATTTCTTGTAAAAGCATTGAACATCACTTTTGTCTTCTGAAAGTTCATTTTTAATCCCACTTCTTTACTCTTGTCAGCAAGTTCCTGGATCATACCCTGCAGCTCTGATGGGGTAGTTGCAAAAATGACTACGTCATCAGCAAAACGAAGGTGGGTTAGATAATCTCCATTAATCTTTATCCCCTTGTTTTCCCAGCTCAGTGACTGAAAAACACCCTCCAATGTGGCATTAAAGAGCTTCGGAGATATGGTGTCACCTTGTCTCACTCCCTTTCCAATTTTTATGTGTGTTGTATTTTCAAACAGCCTAATCTTTGCACTTGCATTTTCATAGATGTTATTAATAATATTAATGTATGCACCTTCAATACCGCAGGTTTTCAGAGCCATTGTAACTGCTGATGGTTTCACCGAATCAAAGGCTTTTTCATAATCGATAAAAGCCATGCACAATGGAAGTTCATATTCCCTCGCTCTTTCAATTAGTTCTCTCAGCACATGGATATGATCTATTGTGCTGTAGCCACTCCTGAATCCAGCTTGTTTTCTCGGTTGAGCCATGTCCAGTGTTACCTTCAAACGGTGTGAAAGAACTTTAGTGAAGATTTTATAAACTACTGATAGGAGGCTGATAGGTCTGTAGCTTCCGAGATCCTCAATGTCACCTTTCTTATGTAGCAGGATCATTGTAGCGGTGTTCCAATCCTCAGAAATCTTTCCTTCATTAAGGCATCGAGTGAAAATTTGGGCGAGTACTGTTTCGATTTCTCCACTTGCTTCTTGTATGATATCTACAGTAATTCCATCTTCTCCTGGAGCTTTTCCTCGCTTCATGTTCTTGATTGCATGTGCAACTTCTGCTGGAAGGACTGGAGGAACTCTGGTACTGGTATCTTTCATGATGTCTGGAGTGCATGTATCATCCCTTTCATATAATTTGGAGTAGAAATCTTTCACTCTTGTCAAAATTTCGCCTCTATTTCTTGTTACAGAACCATCTTCTTTTCTCAGTGCCATAATCTGTTTTCTTCCCTTACTGAGATGTCCCTTTGCTATCTTTGGGCTTTGGTTGTTTTCAATTGCTTTCCTCACTAGTTCACAGTTGAATTTTCTTACGTCTTCAGTGATACTTTTTCGTACTGTCTTGCATAGCTCTATATATTCCACTTTGGAAGTCACATCTTCTTTAGTTGTCCTCATCTCTCTTCTTTTTTGCATCAACATTTTCGTTTTTCCTGATAATTTATTTACATGCAACTTGTTCTTAGACCCAGCTAATTTTGTTGCTGTTTCCATAAGAGCTTTGGTTACTTTTCTGTTAACTTCAGAGATGTCCACTTCTTCCGATGTTAGGCCTTCTAAAGCAGAGAACCTGTTCTTCAGTTCCAACTTGAAGGTATTATGGTGTTTTTTAAGGTTGGTTATGTCAATAGATTTTGTTTGTCTTATGAGCTTGCCACGTTCAAGTTTAGTGTTGAGGTGCATCTTACATCTCACCAATCTATGGTCACTACCTGTGTTGAACTTGTTTAGCACACTGCAGTCTTCTATGACGAATTTTTTGTTACACATAATAAAATCAATTTCACTTGTCGTCCCATTTGGATGTCTCCATGTCCATTTCCTGTGTGGCTTTTTCTTGAAGAAGGAGTTCAAGATGAAAAACCCTTCTGCCTCTGCAAACTCAACGAGAGTATTTCCACGCTGGTTTCTGTTGCCGTGACCGAATTTACCTACTGAAGTTTCATTCTGTTGCCGTTGCCCTATTTTTGCATTGAAATCTCCCATAATTATTTTCAAGTGCTGCTTACCTTTATTATTTAGATGACAAATTTCCTCATAAAATTCTTCAATTTCTTCTTCAGGATGACTTGTGGTGGGTGCATAAGTTTGAATAATCTGACCCTGGTATCTTCTCGATAGTTGGATAACGAGTCGTGCAGCTCTGTCAGAGGAACTTTCAACTTCTACCACTTTATCCTTCAGTTTCTTGTTTATTATAAATCCAACACCACTAGTTCTGCCTGTATCTGTCCCACGATAGTAGAAGAGATGTCCACTTTTCAGTTCGATGAGATCTTCTCCTTTTCTCCTTACCTCACTTAGCCCCACGATGTCCCACTTGATCCTTTGTAGTTCCTCTTCCAATTCAAGAAGCCTTGAATCAGAAGATAAGGAGCGTCCATTGTACGTTGCCAAGGTCAGCATCAGATGGCAGCCTAGTCCGGTCCTCCGGGGATTCTTAGCACCCTCTGCCTTCATGTCGCACTGGCCGCTGCCTTGGCCAGGTACATTCCAGCTGCCGGAGACTGAGGGCCAAGATTTAAGTTGTGGAGTCATTTTGGAGGGGTTTGGCCATAACTCACCACGCTGGCCAAGCGGGTTGGTGAGTGTGGGATAGAATTTCCTCTAATCCCGATGGTATAGTTATACCGCTATGGGCGGTCGTCAGAGCCCCTTTAGTGGGAACAGGATGCACCACGAGAAGGCGGGGTTGACATTTGTCAAGGAGAGGCTGTGTTGTTACGCATCACCTGACCTTACATCCCATATATATATATATATATATATATATACACTGCTGGCCACCAAAAATGCAACACCAAGAAGGACCCGAGATAGCAAAGCCGGATTTACTGGACACATAACAACAGATACAAAGATGAAACGATTGAGCTTACAGGCCCGTGCGAACTTTCGGAACACGCAGACATCAATAGTTCGTGTGGCCCCCCATTGGCTGGCAATAACGGCCGCTACACGCCGCTGCATCGAACGAAAGAGGCTTTGGATGTGGGCTTGGGGTATGTCGGTCCAGGCTGCTTCCACACGTTGCCACGGGTGGTGCTTGCCAGGCCACTCGGTTGCCGATCAGCAACCAGACGTGTTCGATGGGCGACATATCGGGAGAACAGGCGGACCCCGGCAGCAGTGACACCTGGTGGCTCGTGAAGAATTGTTGCACGATGCGTGCAACAATATCGGGACCAAGACGCGCATTGTCCTGTTGAAACGTGGCCGCTGGCAGGGCCTGCAGGTAAGGGGGACTACAGGCTCCAAAACGTCGGAAATGTAGCGGTGGCTGTTGAGTGTATCGGCGATGCGTACCTGAGCGGCGCGGGTGTCATATCCAATTGCGGCCGAAACCATAACGCCAGGCGACGGACCGGTATGGCAATGCATAATGCAGGCGTCATACAGTCTCACGCCGCGGTGCCGCCACACACGGATCCGACCATCGTGGCAGAAGCGGAATTCGTCGGAGAAGACAATGTCGTGCCATTCCGTAGTCCATGTGCGGCGTTCAACGGCCCACTGCAGCCGCACTCGCTGGTGGTGTAACGTCAATGGTAATCGGAGCAATGGGCGCGGTGCGACAAGTCCCCGCTCCTGTAAACGACGTCGAGCGGTACGCGCTGACACAGATTGTTGCGCAACACACCCTAATTGCTGCGCTAACGTTCGTGATGTGGCGTTGCGATCCGTCAATGCTCTCCGCGCAACATGCCGGTACTCTCGTTCGGTGGTGTGCCGCGGCTGCGGCAATCGCTCACGTCGGTCCGTCCGTCCCTCCTGCACCTACCGAATCCACGAATCCAGACTCGCCTCACTGTGGCTGAATGTCGTCCCACACGGGCGCTGATGTCGCGGTACGATAAACCGCTGTCGCGATAATCCACTATTCGTCCTGTGTCGAACTCCGAAACGGGGTGGAATGACTGCCGTATTCTGCGACGAGGCATCAGGAAGCTTCCCACGCACAGGTCCGGCAGCACAACACACTTCCACTACTTACACCCCGCCTTCTGTGCACCCTTCTGATAGTGCTTCTCGGTGGCGTGGCGGGCGCACATGATTTGCATATGCCCTGCAATGCTAATCGTTTGCATGTCCTCTCGCGGGCGACGGATGCTGCGAATTTCAGGCCAATCGGATGCTTCCTTCTTGGTGTTGTATTTTGGGTGGCCAGCAGTGTATATATTTAAAAACAAGCAGCCAGTAACGAAGGACCACGTGATACCTCATGGGGCCCACTGGATGCGTCACAGCTTTTCTACAAATAGTATTTGCTTAACGAACACTGTAAAATGCATCGGATATCGATATTGCGAGGAGTAAGTATACCGAATTTTTGTCATTTCGGTTCGGTAATACAATCGCTACTTCGCATGGTGTTGCAAGAAATATAAAGGTGTCTGCATATTACCAGGAGCATTTTAAGAAATTCAAGTACGCTGCATTAACATTGTAAAACACGACACCTTTAAAATCTCACCACACTGAGACCAGAAACTTCCGCTGATGAAGGTCTGCTTTGGATGTCGTTTGAGGCGAATCAGCACGTCGGGACCAAGACCGTTTGCGCAGCACATTGTTGTACACAATCCCCTTTTCGTCCCCAGTTTTCAGTCGCTTCAAAAAAAGATCATTTTCCTCACGTTCAATGAGCATATCGCAGATGTTTATACCCGCCGTCAATCGAGCTTCTTTGAGTTCATGAGGAACCCACACATCGAGCTTGCTAACGTATCCCAGCTTCTACAGGTGGTCGTGAGCGCTTGAATGATGGATGTGCAATGTGTCTGCAATCTCTCGTGTCATGTAACGTGGGTTTGACTCGATCAATGCCTTGATTTGGTCGTCATCAACCTTGGTGGGCCTTTAGGACCGAGGAGCATCGTTGAGATCAAAATCACCAGCACAGAATTTTGCGAACCACCGCTAGCACTGACGTTCTTGTAGAAGCGCGTTCTTCTTTTACGGAAGTAAAACAGTAAAATATGGCCAAAATGCACAGTTTGGTCTTCCATCTTCAACTTGATGTCAAATCTCCGCAGATCAACCAAATCGCTCACTATTCCTTTTAGACTGCAGCTAGAACTGGCACCTGTCGAATGCCCTAGCGATAACAGAGCTGCGCATGACTCTAGTACTTCCAAAACCGCTCAACTGCCATCGGGTGCCAAAATACGTCATGATTTTACCGACAACCCAATATATTGTTTGTTCTAAGATCAGGTAAAGCAACAGAATATCATAATATGTTTGCAACAAAATCGATTCTGGAAAAATGGGAGGAAAATGCGCTAATTGCAAACTGAAAATGTTAGATTACGGGGATATTAAACTACTGTCACAGCAAATAACGGCGTGTCATTAAATTGCGGCCGTAATCTTGGACCCACACCTGAGAGTGTAACGTTGTTTTAGTGTTTGGTTGAAAAAATTAACTAAAAGTCTGATTCACCAAACCACTAGCATTACAGGGCTATTCAAAATTATTGTCAGGGTTTAAGCACTTGTTTGTGGATAGTGCATTTAACATTACAATAATTATAGCCATACTGGTGGATAGCAAAACTCTTAAAGTTTTTTTAACCTTCCTCCGTTCAGTAGCTTACGGGTGAACCCGCCAGATGGCGTCTGACGGCCAGGAGAGCGTGTAGCCAGCCAGTAGCTTACGTATTTTTGATATGGCGCCTGACGGAAAAGAGAAAGCTTTTTGTGTCCTCGCATTTCATCAGATCAGTCCGTTTCCATTGTCCAGCGGCACTTCTGCACGAACTTAGGGAATGATCCGACTTCCGACAATTCCATTCGCAGGTGGTATGTCCAATTTAAGGAGACAGGATGCCTGTGTAAGGGAAAAAGCAGTGGGCGTCCCTCCCTGTCAGGCGCAAAAGAGGAACAGATCAGAGAGGCCTACCTACGGAGCCCCAAAACTTCAACTGGGAACTCGGCATGCCACAACCGACAGCTTGATGTGTGTTGCGCAAGCGATTCAGAGTGAAGCCGTATCGCCTAAGCCTGGTACAAGCTTTGTAGCGAGATGATTATAGCCCAAGGAGGAATTTCTGCACCGCACTGTAAGTCCGAATGGGCACAGAAGGCATTTGCGACAGACATATTTTTTCCTAATGAAGCTACCGTGCATTTCTGTGGAAAAGTTAATAGACAAGTTCTTGTCTCTCCTCTACCCGCGACTATGCCGAAACTCACGATGCGTATTACCAACGCCATTCAAACCTTCAACGCTGAGATTTCTTCCCGTAGCACAATTTAGAAAAATCTATGTTCCTATCTCAAGTGCAGTACGTGCGGCGATTCTTTAAAACCCCGACAATAATTTTGAATAGCCCTGTACTTAATTGTAAATACTCTAATGTTCCGTAGGGTCACGTCGTGCTCCGGATAGTTTTAAGTAACGCCGACATCCTTAATTAAGCACTTAATGGCTTTAACGGCCAGGAAAATAATCAAGCCTTGTACTTACGAATCGAATATCTTTACTAGGCCCACTCTAGGCCCTTTAAATGTCATCTCACACAAATGCCGAATTCACTTCAACATCAAAGAAGCGCAGCATTCACTGTGAAAGAATTAATCAGTGATAAGCAAATTAAACTTTCTTAACTTTTATTTCCAAAGCAATACAACAATCCAGCCGACTTCTAACAAGAACGGGGCTCTTAACGAGAGACTCAATATATTAAACGATAGACTCAGTTCATCTAACAAGGACTTGAATACATCTAACGAGAGACAGCCTCATATAATCGTTCTTATCTGTTTTGTAAGGATACGTCATTCAATTTTTGACCTCAATTTAGGTTGCCACAAAACATTCAGCGAAATAGGAAATGTAGCCTTAAGTTTCAAAAAATGCTTCAAAAGAATGAATCGAAATGCACATAGATAACAGGAACCGAAAAAGGAAAGTAAAATAGAATATGCACAGTCGTATCAGAATAATATGACCTACCAAATAATGGGAACAACCACCCTTGGCCTGGATGACAGCGGCGAGACGGCGTGGCATGGACGCAATGAAGCCTTGGGTTTCCCGAGGCACACGTGCCCATTCGGACTGCAGTAGAGCACGGAGATCCCAGAGATGACGTGGTTGTGGGTCGGCATGTCGAACATGTCGATCCAAATACACCAACAAGTGCTCTATGGAATTGAGGTCGGGTGATTTTGCCGGCTAAAGGAGAACGGAGACATCGCTATCGTGTTCCTGGAATCAGTCACGCACCCTCTTAGCGACGTGGCACGGCGCATTGTTCTGATGGTGGACGCCATCATCACTAGCGTAAACGTCCAACATGAAGAGATGCATGCGATCAGCGAGGATGGACAGGTAGTTATTGGCGTTCAGGGACCCATCCAGTGGTACCAGCGGTCCCAGGTCATACCAGAAAAACATACCCCAGACAGGGACACTGCCACCGCCGGCCTGTACTTGACCGACAAGCGTGTCTGAGTGTTGGTTCTCGTGTGTCTGGCGCGTTATCTGCCACCGCCCGTCTCTTCTGTGGGGTAGAAACCTCGATTCGCCGGAGAAGGCAACCTTTTCCCACTCTTCCACCGTTCAATGACGATAGTCCCATGCGAACTGCAGGCGTCATTGCCGATGGACCTGGGTTAACATGGGCGCCTTGACACAACGTCGACTCCGGAGATCCATGCGTAACAGGGTTCGCTCTACTATTACCGGTGCACGTACCTAGGTGCCCCAGCGTCCATTTGCGGGGTCAATTGCTGCACTGTTGCGCGTCGATTGCTATTCACCAGTCGACGGGGGCGACGTTTTTTTCTGGGGTCGATGTCCTTTGGGGCTAGACCGTTATGACGTCGGGAGGGGCTCGGTGTGCCAGCGGTCCATTCTTGGTACACCCTTACCACAGCACCTCGTGAACAGCCCACGAAGTCTGCTGTTTCTGAGACGCTTCCACCCTTGGCGCGGTAGTCGATGATCATTGCCCTTTGAACGTCCGTCAAATCACTACCTCTGCCCATTACGCTCATATGATGCACTATGGCTCATCTATCCTGGCCGGCCGTTTATATCTCCGTGTGGTCGACCTTGTCACGTGCACTCTGTGACGCGCCTGGGAGGGTAATACACTGTGATTCCGGGTGTGGTCATATTATTCTGATACGACCGTGTAAAGTATACAATCTTGTGATACTTACTTGTAACTGGATCAACTCGAATGACGCATCCTCCACCGAAGCATGCAACCCAGAGTTTTCCTTCATAGTCAGTAGTCATGCCATCCGGAACACCAAGGTCTCCATATCCGTCATCAATATTGTAGTCAATTAAAACTCTCTGGTTACCTAGGTAAAGGAAAACAGAGCAAATTAGGATGTTTACTAATATTCTTCTACTACATACTAACTGAATGTTACAATATTGAAGTTGATTGCGCTAGCCGCCTCTAATTTCATGTGCAATTGTATTTCGCTGACGTGTAACTCACTATGAACAAGCACCCTGTATGCGATCTAATGGCTATACGCCAGCGGTTTATCGCAAACCTGCAAGTCCCCCTGTGAATAATTATTTAGGGGCCCACCTCCCTCAACAAAAATCAGTTTTGCACACTTCCGGTATTTTGAATGAATTGGGACAAATTTTAATCAGAAATTGGGACAATTTTAATATAGAAACGAGTGTCACTAAATTAAACATATATATTAAGCAAATTATATAAAATAAAAAATCTAAAAGTCGAGAAAGTTTCGTCAACAAAGTGACCAAAGGAGTAATGCTTATTATTGGGTTGTCGGAAAAGTCATGACGTATTTTGGCACCCGATGGCGGTTGGGCGGTTTTGGAAGTACTAGAGTCATGCGCAGCTCTGTTATCGCTATGGCATTCGACAGGTGTTAGTTCCAGGTGCAGTCTAAAAGGAATAGTGAGCGATTTGCTTAATTTGCGGAGATTGGACATCAAGTTGAAGATGGAAGACCAAACTGTGCATTTTCGCCATATTTTACTGTTTTATTTCCGTAAAGGGAAGAAAGCGTGTCAAGCTTGTGAAAAGTTGCGTAAAGTGTACGGTGATAATGCTCTACAAGAACGTCAGTGCCAGCGGTGGTTCGCAGAATTCCGTGCTGGTGATTTTGACCTCAACGATGCTCTTCGGTCCGGAAGGCCCACCGAGGTTGATGACGACCAAATCAAGGCATTGATCTAGTCAAACACACGTTACACGACCAGAGAGATTGCAGACACATTGCACATCCACCGTGTAAGCATTCACAACCACCTGAAGAAGCTGGGATACGTAAGCAAGCTCGATGTGTGGGTTTCCTCATGAACTCAAAGCTCAATTGACGGCGAGTATAAACATCTGCGATATGCTCATTAAACGTGAGGAAAACGATCCTTTTTTGAAGCGACTGATAACTGGCGACGAAAAGTGGATTGTGTACAACAATGTGCTGCGCAAACGGTCTTGGTCCCGACGTGCTGCTTCGCCTCAAACGACATCCAAAGCAGACATTCATCAGCGGAAGGTTCTGGTCTCAGTGTGGTGGGATTTTTAAAGGTGTCGTGTTTTTCGAGCTACTATCACGGAACCAAACAATCAATTCGAATGTGTACTGTCGGCAATTGGACAGTTTGAACGAATCCATCATCCAGAAGCGCCCAGAGCTCGTTCATCGTAAAGGTGTTGTGTTCCATCACGACAACGCGAGACCACACACAAGTTTGATCACCCGCCAAAAATTACTGGAGCTTGGGTAAGATGTGTTGCCACACCCAGCTTACTCGCCTGGCCTTGTGCCATCAGACTTCCACTTGTTTCGCTCTCTTCAACAGTCCTTGCGTGGTATAACGTTCAATTCAGATCAGCACCTTGTACAGTTGTTTGCCACGAAAGACAGGTCCTTCTGTGAACGAGACATTCTGCAGCTCACTGAAAGATGGCAAAAGGTAATCGAACAAAACGGGCATTATATCATTGATTGATCTTTGTTCTTTCTATCAATAAATGACCTTAGCAAAACATGACTAAAATACGTCATGACTTTTCCGACAACCCAATAGGACAGAACAATTGCTGAAGACAGATTTTACTACTGAGCAGCTTAGCTGACCTCTCGGTTTAGGAAACCAACAGAAAATCTTTAGTCTTACACAGCTCAGAAACAATGGGCATGGGAGTGGTGTCTCGAGTTTGTCATGCATGACGCGGGTCAGTCAACTAGGTAAGCGGCCATGGCGATAACATCCCCCTCCTGCATCTGGAGTTTAAAGAAAAATGAACAAATCCTGTGTGATTACTTGCAGCGAAAATGTAAAAACAAAATCAGTTATGGAGCCTGCCTTAAGTAAGTGTGATTTTTCTCTGGAATACAACTTTAAGTGTTATGCAATGATAGCGGTTATGTTTAAAGAAAACATTGCCGCCCCGGTGGCGCAGTGGTCTAAGGCGCTGGCCTCTGATCATTCGTCCGTAAGGGGTCCGGGTTCGAATCCCGGTCAGGCATGGATGTTGTGTTTGTCTTACGGCCCTGGCTCTCTCCTTCCTGAAATGAACGCTAAAGATGCTATTTGTAGAGACCACGACGCTCGTGCCCGCCTGGGTCCTCCGCACGGCAGGAGCCTAAGTTACAATCACACAATTTGCAGCAATATGTCACCGTAAAGTTCGACAGGGCCGCCCCGGTGGCGCAGTGGTCTAAGGCGCTGGCCTTTGATCATTCGTCCGTAAGGGGTCCGGGTTCGAATCCCGGTGAGGCATGGATGTTGTGTTTGTCTTACGGCACTGGCTCTTTCCCTTCCTGGAACCAGTGACCCTAAATTAGGGATGGGCGACTGCTTGTAGCCCATTGAGTTGCTCACGGTGGTCGTTAAACCTCCAATCAAAAAAAAAATTCGACAGGTGTTTTATGTTGGAGGTTTAACGACCACTGTATGCAAATCGATGGGCTATAAGCAGTAACTTGTCTCTAATTTAGGGCCACTAGTTCCAGAAAAGGAAGAAAGCCAGTACCGAAATACAGATACAATATCCCTGCCTCGCCAGGATTCGAACCCGGACCAGAAGATGGAAACGGGTCAGCGGGTCGACAATTTCTTGCGGGTCAAACGGGTCGGGTCAAGATGTTCTTGACTCGATTTAAACCTGGTTTTATTTTTGAAAAAAAAAAAAAAAGACAGAGAACCCTTCACAGGTCTTTGAAATGATCCAGGAGCCTGCTGAGAAGGGTAAAGAAATGGGATTAAAAATTGAACTTTCAGAAGACAAAACTGAGCTACAATGTTTATCATTATACTTCAGTTTGTCTATGATTACAATCAAACAACGCTCAAGATGAGGCGTTGAACCAGATAAATATTTTCCTTCAAAGAATTTAGTTTTGACTAAAAAAAAAAAAGAATTTCTCGACTTAATCACCCTAGACTTCATTCATTTCCAAATATATCACCACAATTTTTTTTCTGAAAGTTGATATGTGTACATGCCACAGCAATTTTCCTACGCAATTAATTTCGGCACTTGGTCACTGATCGCCTACTGTCCAATCGTATTGCTATTTCCTCGTTTAGAAGATGTCTGTTTTTTACGTCTACCCATTATTTTAACCCATGAATTAGTGCTAATAAGACAAATGTGTAATGAGATGGGCTGGGAGTGACTCAATAAGGTGTTGGAAGACGTTCACAGGTATGTGGAGTCATGCTGACTGCAGTACATTTGACAGCTGCTGGAGGGTGCGTGGTGGAGGTTCCATAGAGCGAACAAAACGATTGAGGTGGTCTCACAGATGCTTAATTAGGTTTAAGTCTGCAGAAGTAGGGGGCCAGGGAAGTATGAAGTTTTCATCGTGCTCTTCCAAACACTCTCGGACATTTCTAGATGGGTGACACGTCGCATTGTCGTTCTGGAAGATCCCATCCGTCACAGGAAAGACAATCAGCATGTATGGGTGTACCTGGTCTGCAAGGATGGATTCATAACGAATTCGGTCTGTAGCACCTTCAACAGGTACGAGTGGACCCAAGGAATGCCACGAAAACATTCCCCAGACTATAACGCTGCTCCCACCAGATTATGTTCTTCCAGCAATGGTTGAAGAGTGTTTGTTCTCCGAAGTTTTCTCGACTTATACGCCAACGTCAATCCGTTCGATGAAGTAGAAAACGTGACTCATCGGAGAAGGCAATCCTTTGCCAATCAGCGGAGGTCCAATTCCGATACTGCCATTCAAATGTAAGATGTGACGTATATTCTAGATTAACTTTCCTTTTTTGGTTTCTTTCCCTATGTAAATCTTGAGTTTATTCTCAGTTATTCTTCACGCTTAATGAAATATCTTTTCCCTCAAACGAATACGTTTGGCAACAGAATTGAGGTTGAATGCACGTGACGTATGCCTGATCTTGATAAGAGCAAGAGATAAAAACGACGACTGATCTATTGCAAGAGAGCGTTGTAAGAGAGCGATTATTACGAGCATTGGGTTGTAAACTGATTATTGATAGGAGTGTTGTGATAATGTGTGGTGTGTGGAGCGTTTACTGCAGTATGCCCTATTACAATGTGTTTTCTACTGCCTGAATAAAGCTTTTCCGTAAGTTGACTTCTGTTGTTTCGTCTGGCCGTTAAGGTTTTCTTTCATTTAGGAACTATTTCTTAGTATATTGATGTGTTAAAACAGCGTAGAAGTCGAAAAGACTTTTACGCTACAAAGCCTTTTCTGCCGATGCACTTTCGTTAGCATAGGTGCAATAACCATCTGTCTGCATCGGAGCCCCATGCGCAGCAGGATTCGCTGAACTGTCGTTTTAGACACACTTCCGGTAGCTCCCTGGTTAATTCCGCCAGTGAGTTGCTCCACTGTAGCGTGGAGATCAGCCCTCACGCACCTTTGCAGCCGACGTTCACCTCGCACATCAATGGCACGTGGTACTCCGCAGTTTCCACATCGCTTATTCGCAGTGGTGCCATTTCTCCAATCATGATACACTTTAACCACAGCAGCACGCGAACAGTTCACAAACTGCACTGTTGCAGAAATACTGCCACCCTTGGCCCGAAAGCCGATAATCATCCCTTTTTGCAAATCTGATAAATCGCTCCTTTTATCCATGAAAGAAACGAGTGATATGTTTTCAGATCATGATCATATGTAGAGAATTTTAGGAAGGGAGTGTCTGACCCCAGGTCTTAAACAACCCTTAGAAATACGAAGCTAGGAGATTTGGGCTAGAGTGCCCGATAGGAAAGTGATACGGAAGCGAAGTAGAAAGGGGGAGGAAGACGCCCTTACCGGGGGCCAGTACCTGGGTTCCGACGTCTTAACGTGCCCATCCGACGCACGGAGGATATTTAGTGAATCGAGCGTTCGTACCTGCCTGGGATCGAACCTGAGGTCCTTTGCGTGGCAGTCACGAACGTTGCCCACTAGGCCACCCACGGCCCTCAACGTTTTCAGAATGCCTACAGCACACCTTATATACCCTCCAAGCCGGCTCACGACACATGCCTTCTTTCATTGGCTACGCGCTGTTGACGTCAAAAGTGGGAGGTGGTCACAATAATGTGACTGGACTCTGTATATTTTAATTTGGAGCCAACGCACAATATAAATGTAAAGATTTTTTTAATGAGGAAATAACTTTTTAGGCAGAAATTAAGCTCAAACGGAATTAACTGGTATTATTCCTAAGAACCAAAATAATTATTTGTTCGGTTCAAAAGATCCAAATGAGAAGAATATGAGACAGCGGGTCATTTCTCGAGTGCTCCACCGGGAAATGTCCCGGTGTCCCTGTGGGCCAATCAGCCCTTGACAGAATCCCACTATACCGTAAAAGGCGTAGTAGTGCTTCGCAGTAGTACAGTTATTAATTGAAAAGGCACAGGAGATAAAATAAATAAGTAAATAAATAAATAAATAAATAAATAAATAATATAAACACCCAGATCCATCTGTCTCTCTGGAACGTTTGACGTCACACCAACGTCTGCATTGTTGCGCCATCACTTATGGATCAATTCGTGTGTGCTCTCGTGATGTTAAAATGATTGCCTGCTATATAATAGCACGCGATCAATTTTAGATGTCAAGGTGATCGCGTGCTAATTTAAAAACATTGGATTACTAAAGACTCGAGTTCTATTTTTCTGATCTACGAAATTCGAATTGAATTCTTAATGTCACAGCAAGCTGAGTTTGCATGCGATCACATTGAGATGCCAGGGTGATCGCGTGCTAATTTAAAAACACTGGATTATCAATGTCTCGAGTTCTATTTTAAAATCTGATCTGCAAAATTCGAATTAAAAATCTTAATATCACGGCAAGTTGAGTTTGTATATTAATTCAATTTAACACAATTCGAATATTAATTTGTACGCTTTATCTCTGAAAATAAGGTGTGCTCTAACCTACAATAAAAACTGAAATCTTGAGATGTCAAAGTGAGCAAATTGCATCTAAAAACAGATATCGCCCCAACAGCACATTGTCGGTAATTTAGATAGCTCCGATTTGTAATGCCAGATATCGCATTATTTTGTAGAAAAAGCTTCGACGTGAAGTTTCAAACTAACTGTCGAATAGGACAGTCTAGCCGTGAAACGGAATAACGAGAACAAACAGTTTAGCTGTGAACGGAATAGGACAGTCTAGCCGTGAACGGAATAACAAGTGTGCCGGAGAAAAAGTCATTTAAATTTCTACTATATTTCCTTACAAAAAGCCTGCATTTATTTGATTTGCTTTTAATCTGCTTCAATTAAAAATTTCACCCAATCTTAGGACGGGAAACATCCCCTATATATTAATATTTATTTAAAGCTTAAAAACAACTGTCCTAGGACGGACTATGAGCTAGTAAATAAATAAATAAATAAATAAATGTGGCAGCACGAGTAGGAAAAGTATAGTGAACAACAACCTGTGAAAGGAAATCCATTGCTCATTGCAGAGAACTTGCTTGAAACAGGAAGAAGAAGTTTAAAGGGCTGAGGGGAACTGAATTTTAAATAAAACCGGGCGATGGGCTGTTACGTACGTACGAGATTTTGGGGAGAGGACAACGACCACCACGAGTAACTCTGAGGGCTATAAGCAGCTGCCCATCCCTCAGTTGCCGCCCTGGTGGCGTAGTGGTCCTGAGCGATGGTACTGATAATTCGTCCTTGTAGGGGTACGGATTCGAATTCCGGTGAGGCAAGATGTTGTGTTTATCTTACAGCACTGGCTCTCTCCCTTCCCTGGAACCAGTGGCCCTAAATCAGGGACGGGTGGCTGCTTATAGCCCACTTAGTTGCTCATGATGGTCGTTAAACCTCCAATCAAAAAAAAAAAAAAAAAATCCATCCCTTAGTTGGGATCCGCTGGTTCCAGGGAAAGGACACAACAGGGCCACATTTAGAGCCCGGTGCGACAATATGTCTTGACTTCCCCACAAGTTTTTTTTTTTGTGTGTGTGTGTTTATTGGATTGAATGGTTTTTCACTATGAAAGGTATACAATATAAATTAACAGTCGCGCTCGCTGATCCGAAGGTCAACGCCAAAAATGACGCTCTTTTTTGTGCTTAATTGTAACAATACTCCGTTGTGATGATTTTGATCATTCCAGTGATAGCGAGACCTTTCAGAGCATTGATATCATCATCGCTCATCGTTTCAAATAAAATAATCGAAATTAATCATCTTTCAAATAACACTCGCAGGATAATACATGCAAATTTGGAAGATGCGAATCCGTTTACTGGTGTAAATATGACATGGATATTAAGTCGGATAATATCAGAAAACTGGAAAATTTCGTTGTTCTGGAGCGGGAATCAAAATGGCGTCTTTGGGAAAGCGCCCGAGAGACGCGGGTGACAGACGAGTGCGATTCAAATTTTCAAGTTTTTGGGTATTATCTGACTTAACATCCATGTCATATAAGATAGTATAACTATACTAGTTATTCGAATTTATTGGCGTCGATAAAAATCATTCGCACATCAACCAGATGGCTTTTTCAAGGAAGGTAGTGCTTATAGCCCATTGAGTTGCTCACGGTGGTCGATAGACAGCAAACCGCAAAATGCATGATAGAACGCTTCAACAATGGAACGTGGTGACTTGACTTGACAATAAACGAAGAGATGCGAATGTAATTCTAAAAACGCTGAAATCCGTTTTATTGGTGTAGTATTAGAAACAATAGTACAAACACGCTAGCTTTCACCACCACGGGTGGCTTCTTCAGGCATAAGTATTCCAATGCAAAAACAAAAACAAACAAAAAACAATCGTTATTGCGAATGTTATTACATTCGCAATAACGATTCTTCCGTTATTGCGAATGTAATTATTCAATAAAAACACGAGGCATCATCTTCGTTTTTCACGCGGAATCCTTGCAGGAAAACAAAAGGCATTCACCATTGGAATTGTCATATTTACACCAATAAACGGATTCAAATCTTCCAAATTTGTATTGTATAACGAAGTGAATTTCTCCGTCATTTTTATCCGCGCCGGGGTTCGAACCCGGGTCCACTCATTCCGGAATAAGTTGCTCTACCAATTAAGCTACGCGGACATGTATTCTGATTCCTATCTGCCTTTATGTCGTGTGCGTCCTTCTGGCAGGTACGTCACATCTCCTGGTACGTTACATCATCTCCCCTTATTTTTCTTTTCTTTCGAAGTGCTGCTCATATTTTTCCTATCTCGCGGTGTGGAAATAACATCACACCAATGCGAGATTTTTGAACGGTCGGGTCATCCGGATAGTTCGGGCGCCATTATAACGAAGTGAATTTCTCCGTCATTTTTATCCGCGCCGGGGTTCGAACCCGGGTCCACTCATTCCGGAATAAGTTGCTCTACCAATTAAGCTACGCGGACATTGATTCTAATTGCTATCTGCCTTTATGTCGTGTGCGTCCTTCTGGCAGGTACGTCACATCTCCTGGTACGTTACAATTGTACAATGGTGTAATCCCATATTTCATTCATTGACACTCAGGATATTTGTGCGTGTGTGTACTCTACCATTTCAATGTTCAGCTCAAGGCGGGGACATCTTGCGTCGCCCTAAAGCCGGCTCTGCTACAGAGCCATCAGACAAACGCAACAGTTGTGCCTCATTCGCGATTCCAACCCGAGCCTCACTGAGACTAATGGCCAGAAGCAAGCTCTTCAAACCAGTCGACCACCGGGGCGGCGTTTTGTCAGTTTCCAGAAAGTCGTTCTGATCATGCCTTCGTGTGCCATTTGCCAATAATTTCTATCATTTGTACTTCAAATATTATCACATTGCAAGAGCTCACGCTTTATTACACCCTGCATCGACTTTCTCAAGATTTCGCTGCAAAGCGAGACTTTCGCTCAAAGCCAAAACAGTTAGAATATTTAACTAAGTAAAATTCCAGTCTTTGAACTCAGAAAATCTCAGAAATCCAATTTTCCATTTGTATAGATTCGCGGAGAAACGAGCTGAAATAAAAAAAAGAATTAACCTGTACTCCAGTTCTTTCATCATTCACACTTAATGCAATTCACACGACTCGGGAAATTAATCTTGCCTGCGGAAATGTTTATTTCCATGCAAACACTGTACGGATCGGGATAATTTCATCAGCAAAACTTGCATTCTTAATAGAGTTATAAAAAACAAAAACAAACCTTGAAATGCAGTATATTCCAATTCTTTACTCTTTGAACATAATGGAATTAAGATAACTAAGTGGAGGCAAAGTCGCGTAAAATTTACGTGAATCTTTTTCAATTTAAAAATGAATATTTTCCGGACTGTAGAAATAGGAATAAATTTTATTTTTATTTTCACCATTTACAGCGCAGATTTCTTTTTCTTTTTTATTTTTTCGTGAATTTTCCAGTACATTTCATTTAAAAGACCTACACGGTATACAAAATATATGTAACTGTTGCAATTAAATAATAATAATAATAATAATAATAATAATAATAATAATAATAATAATAATAATAATAATGCCCGGTCGCAGTGGTCCAACGATGGATTATGACCATTCGTCAGAGATGAATGGGCCCGAGTTCGAATCCCGGTGAGGCATGGACTTTGTATTTGTCTTACGGCACTGGCTCACTCCCTTTCCTGGAGTCAGTGGCCCTAAATTAGGGACGGGCGACTGCTTATAGCCCATTGAGTTGCTCACGTTGGTCGTTATACCTCCAAGAAAATAATAATAATTAAAAAAATGCGAATTTCAGTCTTGGAAGCTATAACGTACAAGTTTGTCCGCACCGGGCATCGAAACCGGGTCCCCTCACTAAGGAGTAAGTCGCGCTCCCAACTGAGCTACGAGAACATGTGCTCTCACTTCTATCTGCCTTTATCGCATGTGCGTCCTGCGGTGCATCTGCTCCCCCCCCTTCCAGAAAGAGGGCCTGGGGCATGGCCTGCGGGCCAGCCGGGACCATGTGTCCCTGTAGGCAGTCATCCATGAAGAACGTGCATTTGAGAAATCCCAGACAATTTGGTGTGTGGATCGTAACATCGCACTGATTTAATTTTTTCGAAGCACTGAAGAAGGGATTCTCAGTTTTCCTGTCTCGCCGTGTGGAAAGAACATCACATCATTGCCAGAAACTTAACAGCCGAGTCGTCGTGGAAGTTCAGGCGCCAATATAACGTACAAGTTTGCCCGCGCCGAGCATCGAAACCGGGTCCCCTCACTAAGGAGTAAGTCGCTCTCCCACTGAGCTATGCGGACATCTGCTCTTCCAATTGAGCTACGCGGACAGAATGTCTCGCTGCAGATTTGTCGTCTTGACACATGTTTTCACCTTCTGTAGTACGTCACAAAGCATCTAAAGTGACGTTCGGAAGAAACAAAAACCGTTCCAAAGGAGTACTACACATTTCGACAAAGCCTACAGCAAGATTAAAATTCAAATTCAGTTATTCAGCAAATTATGCGAATATGGAAAATTGAAGAGTATGTTCACTATTCCTCAAATAATAAGTTAAATTCAGTTAGCTTGATGAAAACGCCGGCGCATCTTTTATTTTCATCACATTGTTGATACCAAAAAGTAATAAAAATGAACAGAAGATGAAAATTTTGCGCTACTATTTTTTGGGGAGGATGGAAGATGTTTGACGACTAAAATGAGCATCTAAGTCAATGGGGAGTCACTGTTCCGGAATAGCAGGGGTGGGGGTGGGGGTGGGGGGTGGGGGAAGAGAATGCTCCACAGGGCAAGCCAATCTCCTGTGCTTCGTCTGCAATTGGAGACCGTTTTTGACCGATTGCCTTTCACCTGTCGAATAATGGGGCATCGAATGTCTACGTTTTATGTTCCGTGACTTCATACATACACTATCTACCAACAAGTAATTGGACACCCCTGCAATTGACGATATCTGCGGTCTTGATTCACGTCACGGCCGCCGCCGTTAAATATCGTGTGAGAAACAACAACGCAATCACTTGCATGCAAGATGCCACGCAGTTCGGAGCTCTCTGATTTCGAGAAAGGTGTAATCGTCGGGTATCACAGAAATGGCCGATCCATACGTGACATATCCAGCGAGTTGAAGTACCCAAAATCGACAGTGGCCTACGTGATTGGCAAGTGGAAGATGAGAGGTGACTGTCGGAATGCGCCCCGACCCGGCAGACCCACAAAACTGGGAGTTAGAGACCGACGGGTGCTGACCAGAGAAATTCGGAAGAGCCGCACCAAATGGATGGGCCACATCCGCGAGGAGTTTCAACAGGCATCCGGGAGTGTTCTTTCGATGAATACCATCCGTAAGGAAGCCCATCTGCTTGGTTATCATGGACGTGCTGCCGCCCACAAGTCTTTGATCACCAAGTCCAATAGCGCTGCTCGGCTAACGTGATGCAAAGAACGTCGACAGTGGACCGTTGAGCAGTGGACCGTTGAGCAGTGGAAACAGGTTCTCTGGAGCGACGAATCAAGGTTCACCCTCTACCGTTCGGATGGCAAGGTCTGGGTTTGGCGTCTGCCTGGAGAATGCCTCCTGCCGGAATGTATTGTGCCAACTGTGAAGTTCGGCGGCGGTGGAAGTATGCTTTGGGGGTGTTTCTCCTGGTATGGCACGGGACCTTTGGTCGCAATTCCAGGTAGATTCAACGCCGAGACCTACTGCACCATTTTGGATGACCACGCGCTTCCTACGTTGTGGCAGTTTTACGGGGTGGACCCATGTTACTTTCAGGATGACAATGCCACCTGTCATGTTGCGAGGTCCACCATGGCTTGGTATGGTGACAATGAGGTTAATCGAATGGACTGGCCTGCGCAGAGCCCGGACCTTAACCCTATCGAGCACCTCTGGGACGAGTTGGAGCGTCGACTTAAGGGGTGCCCCTACCGTCCGAAATCGGTGAAGGAACTGACCTGTCTTCTCCAAGCCGAGTGGAAGAAAATACCGCTAGCCGTCGTACAACGCCTGGTTGAGAGTATGCCCCGGAGGGTCGCAGCCGTAATCGCCGCTCGTGGAGGCTCCACCAACTATTGAAGGTGAATAAACTTCGTTTTCCTTTGCTATCACAGGTGTCAAATTACTGTATTTGAACATTTGCCAATTAACAATTTCATGAAATATAAGCTTGAAACAACTGCAGTAAATTCGAAGTACGACTGCGGCGTCACGCTGTATGTTGACGCAATACAAAACCGAGGTGTTGCCACTTGTGTGAAACCTATGATCAAAATTTCAGCAGAATTCCTTAGCGTATTTTTTTTTTGATTGGAGGTTTAACGACCACCGTGAGCAACTCAATGGGCTATAAGCAGTGGTCTAAGCGATGGCCTCTGATCATTCGTCCGAACGGGGTCCGGGTTCGAATCCCGGTGAGGCATAGATGTTGTGTTTGTCTTACGGCACTGGTTCTCTCCCATCCTTGGAATCAGTGACCCTAAATTAGGGACGGGCGACTGCTGATAGCCCATTGAGTTGCTCACAGTGGTCGTTAAACCTCCAACCCCCCCCCCCCCCCCCCCAAATGGGCTATAAGCTGTCGCCGGTCACTAATTTAGGACCACTGATTCCAGGGAAGGTAGAGAGCCAGTGCTGTAGGACAATCACAACATCCATGCCTCACCGAGATTCGAACCCGGACCCCTTTCGGACGAAGGATCAGAAGCCATCGTTTAGACCACTGCACCACCGGGGGCGGCTCGTATTTTTTTGATAAATGTTTAAAATACATAACAAGCAGTAGATGGAACAACTGCTGAGATGTTAAAATATGGTGGCGACTCCGTTATTGATTGGTTAAGAAATTTACCAGTTTTTCTGGGAGTTGCGAATGGTCCTTCAGGATTGGAGGGATTGTTGCTTTGTACAAGGGAAAAGGTAATGAGACTGAATGTACGAACTATCTTGCTATCAGCCTGTTGAGTGTGCCAGGGGAAGTGTTTGAAAAGGTCGTTATCGATAGGGTACGAGGTATTGCATCAGAGGAAGAAGTATGGGATATACAGAATGCTTTTATGCCTGGTAAGGACTGCTCTAACCAAATTTCTGCATTGAGTATGGTGATTGAAAAGTATCTGACTGTTGGTAAGAACGTTTTTGCTTCTTTTATAGACTTATAGAAAACTTATATTTACAGGACACTTCTGTCTTGAATAATTTATAGTGATAACTGATAATCTGCTTAAAAATACAGCATGTGCACAGGTGAATGGTGTTTTATCGAGATTTCTTTCTACTAGTGCAGGAGTCAAACAAGGTTGTGTAATGTCATCATGGCTGTTTAACATATTAACGGAAGCATCCATGCATAATGCCAAAACAGAAAATACTGGTTTATGTCTTGATAATAATATCTGTGTGTGCATATTGCTTTATGCTGATGACACAGTCCTAAGCAAAAGAGAGTTGTAGAGTAATTAACACAGCAATCATACATCTCTGAACTGACTGTATTTACTGTAGTACACGTAATATCAATCACATCAGAAAACTTCAAAATTTCATCGCCCTGGAGCGGGAAGCGAATCGCATCTCCCGATTACCCTTCAACTATGCTAACCGTTACACCACACGCATCAGGAAACTTAAAAATTTCAAGCTTTCTGACGTGATTGATATTACGTGAAGAACAGTAAATACAGTCAGTTCAGAGTTGTCTCTTTGCTGTATTAATTATCATGACATATTTTTTACGTATTATGAGAGGAATATTTCTTCCACGTTGTAAAGTAGTTGTTCCAGATGAACGAAGTTTGTATTAAATACACTGGTGTGCAAAAATTAAGGACGAAGAGGAGAAATTAGCATAACAGCGGAACGAGCAGGCAGAACGAACCGAAAGACCACTCAGGTGATAGACTAGGGTCCGGTACGGTAGGGCATGCGCATCTATGCAGCATGACGTGGGGGTGGGGTCGGAAGGGTATAAAGCACACGGGCGGTGTACTCTTAGAAATTCGGTGAAAGCTATTGCACGGTGTACATCTGTTTGAACGACATCGAGTTGCTGCCACCATGTGATATGGCCAACAGGCAATCCAGTAGACGACATCCGGATGACTTTACCCGAGGTCGCGTCATTGGGAAGTTGGAAGAAGATCGAAGTGTAACTAGTGTGGCCGAGGAGTTCAGGATCGCTCACAGCATCGTTTCACGAACTTGGAGAGCATTTCAAACGACAGGAACAGCTGTCCGAGAGTTTAGCAGTGGTCGTCCACGAGCAACCACGGCGGCGGACGACCGGTATATTGTCTTACAGGCGAGAAGAGACAGACGGCAGACAGCGGGAGAAATCGCAAGGCACATGCAGCAGACAACTGGACGTCCGTTATCGCGTTTTACCGTGGCCAGGAGGCTGCACAAAGGTGGTCTATTTGTACGACGACCAATACGGTGTGTGCCATTAACGCCTGCTCATCGGAGACGGCGGTTTCTGTGCTAGGAACACAAGAACTGGACACATCAGCAATGGGGTCGAGTTCTCTTTACGTATGAGAGCTGATTTAGTCTGACGGGCGATTCTGGACGTATACACATCTGGAGAGAGCAGGGAACACGCAATCACACCTCCAACATCATCGAAAGGGACCGGTTTGGAGGTGGCGGAGTTCTCGTTTGGGGCGGTATCATGCTTGGTAGCCGTACTGACCTCCACATCTTCCAAGGAGGTTCAGTCACTGGTATCCGCTATTGTACCGAGGTTCTCCTGCCTCACGTGCGTCTGTTTAGAGGTGCTGTGTGTCCTGAGTTCCTCTTCATGGACGACAACACTACACCTCATCGTACAGTGGCTGTCGCAGAGCTGTTGGAGAGTGAAGATATTCAACGCATGGATTGGCCCGCAAGGTCCCCGGACCTAAATCCAATCGAACACGTGTGGGAGCTTCTCGGGAGACGCTTGGCAGCACGTCACCAGCCGCCAGCAACGATTCCGCAGCTGCGATTGGCGCTACGAGAGGAACGGGCCGCGATGCCTCAACAGCTCCTTGACAACCTTGTCCTCAGCATGGACAGACGTTGTAAATCCTGCAACGCAGTCAGGGATGATCATATACCCTATTAAAGACTGGATTTTTCTTGGCAGCAGCCTGTCACATGGACATTTCTGTCTTCTGTGCAGTTGTGCTCGAAGCTACCTTTTCAATAAAGTGCCTTTGTATCCTTTGGATTCCTTGTTTGGACGGTTTTGCTCACTTGTCCCATATTCTTACATCTTGGGGATCTTATGTTATGATTTGAGTCGATGTGGAGCACTTCTGCACGACGTAATATTCGAAAACCCGTCTCGTCCTTAATTTTTGCACGCCAGTGTACAAACTGATCATAAATAAGAAAAATACCAAAGTTATGGTTTTTGAGTAAGGAATTATTAGTACTGAATGCAAAACGAGTCTAAACGGTACAGAAATAGATAAATTGAATGGATTTGCATAATTAGGAAGTATGCTTGACAGAGAAAACAGATGGTGAAATTAACAGACGAGTGAATTCATGTTTGAAAGTCATAGCTGCTTTAAAAGGATATCATAGGACTGATGGGTTTTTCTAGAAGATCCGAAATGGTTGTATATTAAAATGTACTTGTTTACGATTTCCAGGTTGAAGAAGCATATATGCTCCAGCTTTGTCCGTCTGTCCACACGATAGTTCGCGTAAAAATGGTTCGATTTCAATGAAATTTCAGTATGTGGTAGGGGACCACCTGGGGAATAACCCTATTGAAAACGGAAGGAATGGGGTCAACGGTCATGACATAGGAGCGGGATCCATTTCATTGCCCTTATACATCATAACGTGCGTAAAAATGGTTCGATTTCGATGACATTTTAGTATGTGGTAGGGGACCAGCGGGGGACGAACCCTATGGAAAATGGGCGAAATGGGGTCAAAGGTCAGGACATAGGAGCGGGATCCATTTCACTGCCCTTATAGTTCATAACGTGCGTAAAATTGGTTCGATTTCGATGAAAGTTTAGTATGTGGTAGAGGGCCACCTTCGAATTAATTATATTAAAATGGGCGAAATGGGGTCAAAGGTCAGGTCATAGGAGTGGGAACCATTCCATTGCCCTTATGCGACATAACTTGAGTAAAAATGTTTCGATTTCGATTAAATTTAGTATGTGGTAGGGGACCACCTGGGGACAAATTCTGTTGAGAATGGGCGAAATGGAGTCAAAGGTCAGGACATAGGAGCGGGATCCATTCCACAGCCATTATTCTCATAATTTGACTAAAATTGCTTCTATTGCGAGAAAATTTTGGTATGTTGTTTCGGAGGTATACTGAACCGGCTCTATTGAATATCATCGAAATGGGGTCAAAGATCAGGACACAGGAGAGAGATTTATTCCACAGCCATTATTAAATAACTTGACTAAAAGTGCTTCGATTGCGACAAAACTTTATCATGTTGTTGCGTAGGTATGCTGAATCGGTTCTGTTTAATAACATCGAAATGGGGTCAAAGGTCAGGACACAGGAGCGATATTTATTCCACAGCCATTATCCTCATAACTTGAGTAATGATTTCTGGTATGTTGCAAAAGCGTATCATAATCAATGCATTGCATGATTTTACTAACTTGTTACTATCCTGATGTACGGCAGTGAAGCCTGGCCTGTCTGGGTACTGCAGAAGATACATAGGAGTCAGTTGTGTGCTGGAAAGATGCGTTACTTACGTTTGTGGTAAGACAAGTTCTCATCATGTGAGGAACGAAAATACGTTGCAGATGTGAAATGTGAAGTAAAATGCTGTTAGTACGATGTAGACAAATATTCTTAGGTGGTTCGGCCATATTTAAAGAATGAGTGGTGAGATGCTAACTAAGAGAATTTATTCAGTCCAAGTGGCAGGATAGAAAGGTAGAAGAAAACAAAGAAAATCGTGGGAGGACCAGATTCAGAATGTCTGCATGAGAAAAAGATAATGAGTATGAAGTACAAAAGGTCTTGTGTGAGATGTGTGATGAATGTCAGTGAAGCTCGGGTTGTAAGCCTATATGGCTGTACATGAAGACATTTGATATGTCAATAATAAGTAAAATCTAGCACCATCCGTTTCAAATTTTAATTATGCAGATGAGCATTCTTTGAGGAGCAAACCGCTGAATCTCAGAGAACATTTTAGCGATATTTATGTGTGTATATTTAAAAGGCAAAACAGATGCAATGCTTTATTATTTTCGTTTATTTTCAAGCTAGCGGGCGCTGTATGGGTCTAACCGGCCGGCCACCCGTGCTGTCAGTTCGTACATGAAGCCAAGCATGGCGGTAAATAAAGTTCATTTGCGGCACTGTTTGTTATTCATGTTTAATTTAGGAAAAAGTGCAAGTGAAGCGTACAGTTCAATATTTCAGGCGTATGGCGAAACGGTTACGGTGAGCGGACGTGTCGAGAATGGTTTCCCAGGTTTAAGAAAGGTGATCTAAGCTTGGAAGACAAGCCACGTACAGGTAGGCCGAAGAAACTCGTAGACGAAGAGCTGGAATTGCTGTTGCAAGTGGATGCCACACAACCTACCACGCAACTGGTGAAACGCTTGAAAGTGGCTCAATCGACGGTGGTACGGCGTCTACAGGTCTTGGGGAAGATCCAGAAGATTGGTAAGTGGATTTCGCATACCTTAGCGGTGAGCAATATTGGTCAACGATTGGGCATCTGCATGTCGTTACTGAAGAGGTTTCAAGGGAAGAATTTCTTGTGGAAGGTTGTCACCGGGGACGAAAAATGGGTATATTGCGACAACTCCGTACGCAAGCAATCCTGGGTCGACCCAGGCCAGCCATCAACATCCACTGCAAAACAGGATATCCATGGGAAAAAGGTGCTGTTTTGTGTGTGGTGGGATAAGCACGGAGTGCTGTACTTCGAACTGTTGAAACTGGGGGAAACAATCACTGCACAACGATATAGCGATCAGTTGATGAAACTGAATGCCGCAATCGAGCAAAAACGCCCATGGATAGGTAAAGGACGCCGCTCAGTCATCATGTTAGACGATAATGCCAGACAACATGTCGGTGCCATCACGAAATGAACCCTTGAGCAGCTACACTGGGAGGTTTTACCGCACCCTGCTTACTCCCCGGACATTGACCCTCAGACTTTCATCTGTTTCGCTCTGTGCAACATTTCCTAGCCCAACAGCTGTTCACCACAGTTCCAGAAGTGGAAAATTTCGTTACTGCGCTCTTCAGCTCAAAACCCGAGTCCTTCTATCACAGGGGCATTCATTTGTTGCCTGAAAAACGGCAAAAGGTCATTGATGCTAAGGGCCAATATTTCGTTGAATAAATGTGTACTGGTTTCCTGATTGTTCCTGTCTCATTTCTCCTTAAAGCGACGGAAACTTTTGCATACCCCTAATATTTAGCGCAAATACATTATACGATCAAAAGTATCCGGATACCCTTTTAAGTGGTGGATTTGCCCATATACGCCACAATCATGGCCCATACAGGTATAAAAAAGGCAGACTCTTCATGCTTGTCTACGATGGCCTGAAGAGTAGAATGGGCCATACGGCAGAGTTCCATAACTTTCAACGTGTCGCAGTCATGGGATCCTTCTTAGCAACAGGTCAGTTTGGGAATTTTTTGCCCTGTGCAGCTGCCCCGATCAAATGTAAGTGATATTATTGTGAAGTGGAAAGGCCTAAGAGTAACAACTGCGCAATCGCACCCTGGTACGTCACGTAAACTGACAGAGTGGGGCCGTCGGGGGTTGAAGAGGGCTGCGCGACAAAATCGTTTCCTAAGTAGCAATACTCACCAAGTTCCAAAATGCCTCTGGAAGTAACACCAGCACCATAGCACTTTGTTGAGAGCTGAAGAGAATGAGTCTTCGTGGCCGAGCAGCCGCACATGAGACTAACATCAGCCAGATCAACGCAAAGCGTTGGTTGGAATCAAGGAGCTTAGAATAGATAGAGTCAGGGCCAGCCGTTCCGCTCATGTAATCCAAATGAAACCACCGAAACGTCATGATCATGACGCCACAGTCAATCACAGCCTTTGCCGCCATGTTAGTGAGACGATTGAGAATTAAACATAACATTGAAAAAGTACAAGCAATGCTACACTGGGCGTGGCCATCATCTCTGCGTCGTCTGCTCAAAGTGCTTAAAACTTATGACGTCATCCTTACTCCATGTTATTCTACCCCCTTGGTTGGAATAGTGTAAAGCTTGTCGCCAGTGGACTGTGGAGAAGGGGAAGCGCGTTCTCTAGAGTGATGAATCCCGCTTTACCATCTGGCAGACCGACGGTCGAGTTTGGGTGTAGAAGATGTCAGGTGAACGCCCAGCTGCCTGACTGTGCTGTGCCAACTGTGAAATTTGCAGGCAGAAGCATCATGCTCTGAGGTTATTTTTTATGGTTTGGGCAGGGTTCCTGAGTTCGTGTGCCCAGGAAACTTAACGCTGCGGCCTATAATGGAATTCTCGGCAATTCTGTGATCCCAACATTATCGCAACAGTTCGCGGCTCTTTCCTTTAACAACAGGACAATGTCTCCATTCCCAAAGCGAGGTACCTGCAGGAATGATTTTATGAAATGGATGTGGAAGTACTTGATTGGCCAGCACATAGTCCCGATCTCAACTACATGGCACACATTCGGGATGAATTGGAACACCTACCGCGAGCCACCCAACATTGGTGACCCGACTAATATGGCAGAATGGGAGGCAATTTCCGGAGCAATGTGCCAAATTCTAATGGAAATCCCTCTAAGCAGAGTGAAGGCTGTAATAGTAGCAAAGGGTGGTCCAACTAGATATTAATTCCTTTTCTATTGCAGGGAGTTTGCACATAGGCAAGTGTCCGATAGAACAAGGTAGAAGCAAGTAAAATGTTGTTTCTGAAGGTGGGTATGGAGGATCACGGCTAAGGGGATCGTTTTCGCTGGAGCCGCCCCCCCCCTAAAAATGCTAAAACTTCCCACTATTCCTTTCATCTGGTTACGGGACTGTCCAAATATTTTTTTACAAAGTTCTTACAGTTGAGTTTTCTTGAATTATCCTAAACAAATTTACTCAAAAAATGTTAAGGAAACTTTCATGTACATTAAAAAAAATCAGTGAGGTTTGCAAGAGTGACTATTGTTTTTAAAGAAGTTTGCGTCTAGCTCGGGGTCTTCTAACTCCTCATAATGCTGGGTTCAAATTCCGGCAGAAGACATGGATAATTTTCTGCATTTACGTTCCTGGTTCTCTTCCTTCCTTGGAAGCAGTGTCTCTAAATTGGGAATGAGCTACTCTTCATAGCATTACACGCTAATTGGGTGGTTATCACACCCAGAAACAAAAGAGGAAAAAATGAAAATCGAATTAATTTTACAAATAGGGAAAGTATTTTCTTCCGGAAACCTAATCTTTTCGCAATGAAAGAGCGTTAATTGTATTTTGCACTGAAACATTTTCAATCACAACATCCAAACGTTGAACAACGAAAGTTTTCGCTCTTCGAAATTTGGTTCATGAAACTCTGTGGTGTTACTGTAACTAACGTTTCTTTTACTTTGATAAATGTTTCGAGCACTACGAATGGTTCGCCACTCAACGTAGGTGCAGCAGGGAGATTGATGGGTCAAACTGAACTGCTTACATTGCCTCATATTTTATTACAGAGAGATTTATAACATATTTAGAACGTATCTTTGTCCTTTGTTAGAACTGCTAAAAGCTGCTGTACAAAGAAGGAGAGAGAGAGAGAGAGAGAGAGAGAGAGAGAGAAAGCTGAGGTTCCCTTTTCTCTCTTCTCTCTCAGAGAGTTGTTAATGCCAGAAACAAGGGACAGTCGTGGTTATTTCCCGTGAGATAGACGGCGTTTCGCCTTTGTGCAGTCTAGTTAATTTCCTAAGACGTAGATTAGGTCCTCTTAAACCAATCAGTTGAAAGGAAAGGACGACAATCCGGAAAATACTCCGTGATGCACATAACAGGCCTTTTGGAACAAAGAAAAACATGCAAAAAAACCTCATATTTCATGCAAAATAACTCACATTTCCGGTGAGATAGACGGCGTTTCGCCTTTGTGCAGTCTTGTTAATTTCCTAAGACGTAGATTAGGTCCTCTTAAACCAATCAGTTGAAAGGAAAGGACGACAATCCGGAAAATACTCACAGACGCACATAACAGGCTTTTTGGAACAAAGAAAAACATGCAAAAAAACTCATTTCTGCTTCATTTTGTTGCTTCCCTTATCCTTAACCCAAACATTTAATAACAGCAAAACATACACAGACGGAAAAAAATCCCAACACCACGAAAAAATAGTTGTAGAGAAATGAAATGGCGGCAATACATTTGTATAGGTAACATATTTAATCGATTAAGGTTTCGAGATCACAGGTTAATGTAAGCGCCAGAAGAGCCATTTTAAATGTGAAATGCTGGTACATTAATAACTGGTGTAACCGCCAGAATGTTGAATGCAAGCACGCAAACGTTCAGGCATTGTGTCGTACAGGTGCTAGATGTCAGTTTGTGGGATGGAGTTCCATGCCTGTTGCACTTGGTCGGTCAATACAGGGACGGTTAATGCTGGTTGGGGGTGACGCTGGAGTTGTCGTCCAATGATGTCCCATACGTGCTCGATTAGTGAAAGATATGGTGATCTAGCAGACCACGGCAACATGTCGATACTCTGTAGAGCATGTTGGGTTACAACAGCGGTATGCGGGCGAGCGTTATCCTGTTGGAAAACACCCCCTGAAATGCTGTTCATGAATGGCAGCACAACAAGTTGAATCACCAGACCGACGTACAACTGTGCCGTCAGGGTGCGTGGGATAACCACGAGAGTGCTCCTGCTGTCATAGGAAATTGCTCCCCAGACCATAACTCCAGGTGTAGGTCCAGTGTGTCTCGGCCAAGGACAGGTTGGTTGCAGACGCTCACCTGGCCTCCTTCTAACCAACACACGGCCATCACTGGCACCCAGGCAGAACCGGCTTTCATCAGAAAATACAACAGATCTCCACTCCGTCCTCCAATGAGCTCTAGCTTGACACCACTGACGTCGCAAACGGCAGTGGTTTGGAGTAAGTGGAATGCACGCTACAGGGCGTCTGGCTCGAAGCTGTCCTTCAAGTAACCGATTGGTAACAGTTCGTTGTGTCACTGTGGTGGCAACTGCAGCTCGAATTGCTGCAGCAGACGCGGTACGATGCGCCACGGCCATACGCCGTACACGGCGGTCTTCCCTCTCAGTAGTGCCACGTGGCCGGCCGAACCCGGTCTTCTTGAGGCAGTACCTTGACCACCGCTGCCAACAATCATGCACAGTGGCTACATTCCTGCCAAGTCGTTCTGCAATATTGCGGAAAGAAAATCCACCTTCTCGTAGCCCTATTACACGACCTCGTTCAAACTCCGTGAGCTGTTGATAATGGCTTCTTCGTCTTCTTAAAGGCATTTTTGACTAACATCAACACCCTACGTCGAATCTCAAAGATAACTAACGCTCACGAACGTTACAGTGCGTATTTACAGCAAACCTGCTTTGCATGTTCCGAGGGGCGCTACTAGCGCCACACGAATGCGCCGAGCGCGAAATTTGCATAGACGTCATCTTACAGATGTACTCTCACCGCCTACCAACTGTCGTTTATCTAACACAACCCCTTCTTGGTGTTGGGATTTTTTTCCCGTCAGTGTATGATGCCATAAAAATGTTTGAACACCCGCGCAATGGTATCAGTTCCATCAACAGAAGGCATTCTATAATTTCAAAAGACAGTACGACCCATTAACGCATGGATGTCGACAAGGCTTGCCAGAATGGCACAATCTCTTGACAGCATTAAAACGACAGCCAGCCACTGGATATCAGTTTTTTTTATCGAGGTTTAACTACCACCGTGAGCAACTCCATGGGCTACAAGCAGTCGCCCGTCCCTAATTTAGGACCACTGACTCCAGGGATGGGAGAGAGCCAGGAGCGTAAGATAAACACAACATCCATGCCTCACCTGAATTCGAACACGGACGGACCCATCTCAGACGAATGATTAAAAGCCATCTCTCAGACCACTGCGCCACCGGGGAGGGGGAAGGGGGTATCAGTTTTTGGAGTTCAGCAAATTGTTTTGCAGTCATTAATGGAAGGAAAAATTGCAAACATAAAAACAGGACCGCTGTTGAATTCTTAACGACAGATAAGTAATTTACGGCGGAAAATATTTAGAACTTCATGATTGGAGTCTCTTATAGAGACTATGTATCTGCTTATATTTATCCTTGAGATCTTCGTTTTTGAAACAGCGGAACACAAAACAATTGTTGTGGAATACTTTATGATCTACCACTAGTAAAAAACATGCTGAAATGTGAGTATTGTTTGCATAAACTGAAAGAAATGCTTTAATAAACTCTATGCACGTTGAAAGGGACGTACCGACATAGGGTGACGAGATACGCAGACAACGGATCCACCTAATCTGCACAACATCCCGTCGCTGTTCACGTAAAGGAAATATGTCTGTGGTGCTTTATCTTGATGATGGTGCAAGATGGCAACGAAAGCGCATAGCAGCTACGAGACCTGGACTGAATTTTTAACTTTCGTTTGGAGTTTCTTTTAGCGAGTTCATGACGCCCCTTTGTTACATGCACTATAGCAGCCAACTTTGTATATGCAGCTGGGAATGTCTACATTCCTCAATATTTTAATATATTTTTAATCCTCACATAATTTCCAGTGACTGTTTTTAACCCAACTTCGATCATTTTACTTTAACCTGATGCAGCGCAGTTTTACTATAAATTTCGGTAAATCAAGCCTTAAGGTGGTTCCACCTAAAATCTCTGCCTTATGTTTCCAATAGTAAAACTTCTTTACATATTTTCTTCGCAATTAATGTATTCCGAAGGATGAAAATTTGCACTTCGATAAAACTAACTTTAAGTCATAGCATGGGATACTTAATACTTGCTAAAACAAAACCATAATTAAGCAATCCAACATTTGTTTGTCTACTGGCGTCATCAATGTACACGTCGCGCCATCTGTTAACAGGTCTGAACATTTCTCAAAGAAAAATGATTGATTTTTTATATAGTTATGGTTATGTTTTAGCAAGTATTAAGCATTCCATGCTATAACTTAAAGTTAGTTTTATCGATCTGCAAATTTTCATCCTAGGGAATACATAATTGTGAAGAAAATATGTAAAGAAGTTTTACCATTGGAAATTAAGGCAGAGATTTTAGGTGAAATCACCTTAAGGGAAGTTAGGCTTCGCGGAAATTGTAAATCGTCTCCAGACTTCTAGCAGTCCCACTATATGACAGTTTCGACATACAAGTAAATTTTAGCTAGCCGCCTTTTTTAATCCGTGCCTCAGTAAATGATTCACTCGTTACACGTGAAATACTGCCTACGAAGACTTCCACATTGCATATGGTTTCAAGTGAGTACATTTTAGAACTAATACTTTCGTGACTTGTGCTTTTACTTTGGATGTGACATGAGAACTGTCTCCGAACTCATACTGAGACTTTTAAGTACTCCTGCCTTTCAAAGTGCATAGAGTTTTTGAAGCATTTTGTTTTCAGTTTATGCGAACAATACCAGCGGAATACGTTTAACAGAGAAGTAGGTACTCTAGAAAGCTTCAGAAGGGGCATTATGTTTTGGTCACAATAAATTTATCAAGGACTAACACAGTTGAAATATGATGCTAACTAATTCCTTGCATGAGAATTTATCAGAAGAGACGATCAGTGTTTCCGTTCACTAAAGTTCGTTCCTGCAAAAATATAGCAACTGTTGCAGGAATACAATTCATTACATCAAGCATCTGGCAGGTAAAATAGCGGCAAATGTTTCGATTCAGCCCGTGCTGTAACATCGTGAGGACCTCTTGACTTCATCCCTTTTTCTGCTGCGTACTTTCGTCTCTATATTGTGCGTGAGTGTGTGAGCGCGCGAGCTCCGAGTTAAGTACCCTTCCAGTAAATCACGATATCTTTTGTCCAAGAAAGGGAAGAGGTTCGAGAAGCGGCATTGCTCTTCATGTTTTCACGGTGTTTATGAGCAAATAAAAACATCAACAAGTTAGCGTTATAAACTTGTATTTTCAAGTAACAATACTGGTCTTTTGTACCTGCAACTTAGGCATCCGTTTTGTCTTCTCCTTCTCTCAGCACATGGTTAATATTTAATCGTGCGCAATACTTACGCAATTTTATATGAGGGTAATAATACGTAGAGCGATTAAAAAGTTCCTACACTAGGTACGTAGCGCGCCAACAGATGGCAGCACGCTAATGCGCGAGCAGCGGTCGCGTACGTCGAGGCCAGTGACCTTCATGAGTCATTGTGCCGAGTGGCGTCGTTCTGTGAACATTGGGAGCTGTGTTACACAATATTTGGTGACCACGGGCAGAACACAGCTGCAATTTCGGTATGGACTGCAAACTAGAGCAGCGAGCGAACATCAAATTCTACTTCAAACTCGGCAAATCGGGAACGGAGACGCATGAAATGTTGCGGCAGGCTTATGGCAATTAAGCAATGAGTCGTGCGAGGTGTTTTGAGTGGCACTCGCGCTTCAAGAACGGCAGAACGGCACTGGAAGACGACAAGAGGTCAGGGCGACCGTTCACGAGCAAACCTCCAAAAATGTGGACAAAATTAGGGAACTGGTGCATGAAGATCGTCGGAGAACCATTCAAGACATTACTACCATCGTCAATGTGTCATACGGAAGAGTGCAAGAAATTCTGAAGTGGGTTTTGAACATGCACCGCATTGCTGCAAAGTTCGTGCCAAAGATTCTGAACCCCGAAAAGAAGGCGCTCCGTGTCGAACTTTGTCAAGATCTCTGTCAGCAGGTGGTGATTGAACCAACGTTCCTGTAGCGGGTCATCACCGGGGACGAGACTTGGGCCTACGGTTAAGACCCGGAGACCAAACAACAGTCGTCGCAGTGGAAGAGCCCGGCATCTCCACGACCGAAGAAGGCCCGACAGATCCGGAGCGCAATCAAAAGCATGCTCATCGTGTTCTTTGACATTCGTGGGGTTGTGCACCGTAACTTCGTCCCCCAGGGCCAGACCGTCACCGCGTTTTTTTACTGCGATGTTATGTGGTGTCTTACGGAAGACATTCGCCGCAAACGACCTGAAATGTGGCACAGGGGTGATTTCCCGCTCCATCACGACTATGCAGCAGCTCACGGAGCGTTAGCAACACGCCAGTTTTGTAGCCACAACAGCATGACTACCCTTTCTCACCCGCTTTACCCGCCGGATTTTGTCCCTTGCGACTTCTTTCTGTTCCCGAAGATGAAGCTGAAGCTCAAGGGTCGCCGTTTTGAAACTGTGGACGAAATCCAGCGCGAATCGCAGACGGTGCTTGACACGATTCGCTAACAGGACTTCCAGGTAGCGTTCCAACAGTGGCAAAAATGCTGGCAGCGGTGTATCGCTGCCCAAGGAGACTTCTTTAAGGAGATCATAGCCAGACTTAAGTAACGTATTTGCTTTGTTGGATATTGGCCTAGTGTCGGAACGTTTTGATCGGACCTCGTATTACCCTCGTGCGTAATATTTTCCGAAGTGTTTTCAAAAGGTCTTCTCACGCTTTGCAAACGTGCTCAGTTGTGGTGTATAGAGATGGCAAAAAGTTTATCTGAACATAAGCCAGAAACGCTTCATTTCAGATTCACAGCACATTTTAAGAGCACAAGCAAAGGGAGCCTAATAAAAGGTAAGCTGCCAGGTAAATCAGCACCATTTGCATGTCTGACGGCAGAGTGCATACATGGAAATGGCCAAAATCCCAGAACTCCTAGGTGAAGTTAACATACATTAAGTGAGTCAGAAATTGCCCGGAAGTTACGTGTAAGTGAATAAGTAACCTTACTGTCATTATCAATCCATAGTTATGATCTTGATCATGAATATTCAGTTCTCTAACGTTGAGAAGCCAGACATTCATTTCATTTATGAGCAAGCGAACGGAAGGAGAAGTGAAACCCAGCAGCTCACAAGAGTAGCTTTTCTGCAACGACGAGGCCATTCAAGAATAATTTTGCAGCAATCCATTAGCGTCTTCGATAGACAGGACCCTTTTCGTCTGTTACTACAGATTGGGGCCGAACCAGACACCCGCTCCAACGGAACAGGTATTGGACATGATCACGGAGAATCCCGAAATTAGCACAAGAACAGTAGCAGCAGATGTAGGAGTTTCATATGCAAATGTATGGAGAAATTATCGTCAGGAGTAACTACAGATTGGGGTGCAGCGGGTACAGGCCCTCTTGCCAGGTAATCTTCATCTACGAATCATGTTTTTGTAATGATTCTGCAGAAGTGTAGGGCGCCTGGTTTTCTCGATTCTGAGCTTTCAATCGATGGAGAGCAATTCACAAGAGAGGGCATTGCGAATTTTGATACGAATTCTCACTGGGCGTGGAAAATTAGCATGCAATAACCCATTCTCGGCATCAGCAGAGGTCTAACGATGACCGCGTAATCTGTCCTGTTTAGCACGTCTTTTGTACAAAAAAGATTGTGCTTCTGTTATCGGTTTGTCCGTCCGTCCGTCTGTACCAACGATATCTCTGCAACTATTAGTCCGATTTGAAAAATTCTTTTTGCATTGGGAAGATTGAAATATGCAAATGATGATCCTTCATTTCGTTTTTTTTTACGATGTACAATTTCACCGGTAGAGGGCGTAAATGCAGATGATGTCGAATTCAAAAATACGTTTTATTCCACATGTTTGCTTCTAAACATCCGATCGAATTTTTTTTTTATCTTTCGATTCCATTTATATCGAAGAGTATTTTAGATATAGTTACTTTTTCAAATTACGCATAGATTTTCCGCTAGGGGGCGTAAAAGTAAATTACCTTTTCCTCGATAACTCTTCTCCTAAAACTCCTATTTGAAAATTTTTTTTTTCAGCGGATACATCTCCTGATGGAAAATCTTTTGCATATAATTTAAAATTTTTGGTAAAGAATACTTTGGCCACCAGGGGGCGTAAGTGTTAATTTTTGCTTCTGATGTATTTGCCATAAAATCGGAGCTTCTAAAATATCGATTAAAAAAATTATTTCGTGGACTGATGCCACTCACATCGATGGACCTATTCGGAAAATTTTCTTCTTAAAATATTTCACAGTTTCTCCGCCAGGGGGCGTAGAGTCCGATTTGAAAAAATCCTTCTTTGTTGGATAGTGTTTTCCTTGTGATATGCTTTTCATGTAATTTCAAAATTTTCAAGTAATTCATAGACTTCCCGCTAGCGGGCGTAGCGGTAAATTGCGTTTCCCCCTATATCTCTGCTTCTAAATCTCCGATTTGAAAAATTCTTTCTGCACCGGATACAGCTCCTGATGGGAAATCGTTTGCACATAATTTCTAATTTTTGTAAAAAAATAGTTTGGTCACCAGGGGGCGTAAATCTTAATTTCCGCTGCTGTTGTATTTGCAGCAAAATATAATGTTTTAAATTCTCGATTGAAAAAAACGTCGTTTGTTGACCGATACTACTCATGTCGACAAACCTTTTAGAAACATTTTTTTCTTAAAATAGTGAATGGTTTTTACGCCAGGGGGCGTAGAAGTATATCTTATTTTTGTCAATAACTCTACTTCTAGGAGTCCGATTTGAAAAATTCCTTCTTCGTTGGATAGAGTTTTTAGTGTGACATGTTTTTCATATGATTTCAAAATGTTCAAGTAATTCATAGACTTTCCGCTAGGGGGCGTAAATGTAAATTGTGTTACCACCCATATATCTGCTTCTAAATCTCCGATTTGAAAAATTCTTTCTGCATCGTATACAGCTCCTGATGGGAAATCATTTGCACATATTTTCAAACTTTTTTAAGAAATGATTTGGCAACCAGGTGGCGTAAGCCTTAATTTCTGCTTCTGTTGTATTTGCAGCAAAATATGAGCTACTAAAATCTCGACTGAAAAAAAAGTCGTTTATTGACCGATACTACTCCTCATGTCGACAAACCTCTTAGGAAAATTTTCTTCTTGAAAAAATGCATGGTTTCTACGCCAGGGGCATAGATGCATATCTTATTTTTGCCAATATCTCTATTTCTAAGAGTGCGATTTGAAAAATTCCTTCTTTGTTAGATAGTGTTTCCGATACGAAATGTTTTTCCTATAAATTCAAAATTTTCAAGTAAATCATAGACTTTCCGCTAGGGGGCACAAAGGTAAATTGCGTTTTCTGCATTATTTCTGCTCCTAAAGTTCTGATTTGAAAAATTCTTCTTGTATCGCATACAAGACCTGATGGAAAATATTTTTCACATAATTTCTAATGTTTGGTAAAGAATGGTTTGGCCACCAGGGGTCATAAGTGTTAATTTCTGCTTCTGAAGTATTTGTTGCAAAATCTGGGCTCCTGAAAATTCGTCTAATTTTGTTTTTCTTCGACAGATACCGCTTATATGGATACACCTTTTGAGAATACTTTGTTCCTAAAATAATGCATGGTTTTCCCACCAGGGGACGTAAAGTCACATCTTATTTTTGTCGATATCTCTGTTTCTAAGAGTTCGTAAGCTCACGATTCCGTTTACAGCAATATCTGAGGGATTAAAACCCCGATTGAAAATCTTCTTTCTTTCGTCAGATCTATTGTTTTCCATACCAGTTCCATTGACTTTGAATAGCTTTGATAAATTTCATTTGCGTCAGGACGGATTCAAAAGATGTGCTTATTACACCCGAAAATTCGGTGTCATCTTTCTTGTTTCCTGCTACTAACACTCAATAGCAGCAATTCATGCATTTATGGGAGGCAAAAATGCACCCGTTGCTGGAAGACTGTCCATTAGCAACACACCGTCGCATAATGCTTACGTATGCTTGCATGATGGGGATCCAGAACATTTTATCCTGACTGCTCAAGAACATCTCAATCTTACGTATCCTGATTTGAATTTATTGACATTTCTTCTTACGGGGAAATATTAAGGATGATTTTCTAGTTTCCAATACACGACTCACCGCGAATGGAACATGGATGCTTGACAAATAATTAGAACTCTTCAGGAAGTTTCGAATGTATTCGACATTCGAATGAAATAGGCTTGCATCTCTACTGAAGAAGACCATTTCGATTTACGTAGTTGTCTTCATCGATCACTCGCAGTGTGCTGCAGTAACTGAAATGAAAACTAATTAACTTAAAAGACTTTCTTATTTCACTCTCAAAATTTGCAATAACACAGAAGTGAAGTGTTTCGGGTCCAGTATTGTTAGGAACGTTTTCACCGCTATGCATGGTAGAACACGCTCCAGAAATCTGAATAGACCTCTTGCAAATAACCTGTATTAAATAAACACATTTTATCATACTGGCATGGGATATGTTATTTTATCCATCCCATAAGATAAGCGCTACTTTTATTGCGACTGTTTGTTTACTTCGATATTCAGCTCATTATGAATCACCGCTACCCACTGCGAAAACTGATGAGATTCACGCCACAGTTTTAATCACACATTTGATTATTGAATCTCGCTCAATATTCGATCTAATCCAGCGAACACTTTATCAGCGCATCTTTTTATAGTGGCACGATATTGCCAGAATACAACGCACAACTATATTAAACGACAACTAACTAACATTGTGTAATGTACACAGCTTTGTGAAATTTTAAAGAACGTTTGGAGGTCTTCTTTACTACAAAAAAAATATTTTGGTGGTGCTTGAGCCATACCCACAGTCGGCACCTACGACAACAATTTCCAGAAGATAGATTGGAATTTAATGATACACTCATAATAAGCCAGATCATTATGACTCCCTCTGTTTTTTTGTTTTGTTTTGTTTAGGTGTTTAACGACTACCCTGGGTAACTCAGAGGGCTATAAGCAGTCGCTCGTCCCTAAATTTAGGGCCACTGGTTCCAGGGAAGGGAGAGAGCCAGTGCCGTAAGACAAACACAGCATTAATACCTCATCGGGACTCGAACCCGGAACCTTCTCGGGCGAATGGTCATAAGCCAGCGCTTAGACCACTATGCCACTAGAACTGCCCGTTCCTAATTTAGGGCCACTGGTTCCAGAGAAGGAGGGAGAGAGCCAGTATCGTAAGACGAACACACCACTCATGCCTCCTCTGGGACGCTGGAAAATTTTTTTGAATAAAACGTACTGATATGTATTTATTTGGCTGTTGAACCCCATTCCACTTCCAAAAATTTGGTAATAAGGTTTTTTAGTATCTATAACTTAAGACTTTTTCGTGTGCAATATTGGCGTTACGCTATGTCTAAAACCATGACTAAGGATAAGGAATATTGAACTAAATAAGAATACGATGCAATAGTTTACGGCCAGACGAAACATAAACAGAAGTCAACTTACGATAAGCTTTCATTGGTCCAGCAATATTTCAGTAGATCCACCATCTAGTTTTACATAGAGCGAACATCTCCACACCATACATACACTGAGCAACTGCTGTATCATCCTTTTTATCTATCGTTCTTATCCCATTCATACGTCACTTTCTCTGACCTCAAATGTGTTGGCAACCTCATTCTTGTGAGAGAGAAGATATCATGTTAAGTTTGGAAAATGTAAAGGAGAACAAACTCAATTTTACATAGGAAAAGGAACTAAAAATGAAAGTTATTTTAGAATATATGTCACACATCTTTCAAGAGTTCAGTAACACAAATTGTCACAGGGTAAATGATTATTTTATTCACATTACAAATCTTGTTTAGGGACTGTTCCCTTCGTAAAATTACTGACTGCCCTATAGTTACCTAGCCAGATCGGTGCCACTGATGCTTCTCTCTACTCACAATACAGAGATAAGAATACACAAGTAATTTTCTCAATGTTCTCCACATTTTATGCATGGGGAAAAAATTGCGCTTCGTGAAATTTTTAGAGAGCGAAATTCCGTCCCACAGCTAACTCTCGCTCTAAGCAGCTGTTCCCTTTGTATAATGGGAAATACTGTACTGAAAGGGAAAGGGAAGGGGTGGGGGTGAGTGGGTGGGTAGGGGTGGGGCTTCCAGAAAGTAAACAATGTGTTTCGTTTTCTCAGAAAAAGGAAGAAGTGAAAAGGAAAGAACATACGTTGACAGATGCGACAATGCAAGACAGCTTATGGCCGAAGAGGGAGGCACGATAAATCGATCAGTACTGCTTTTGGTTAAAAACCACTCTGTTCTCGGCTATAAAATGAAATGATGCAATAAAGTCCCAGAAATATTTTATCATTCCCACACAGGCTATTCAACATTTAAAATTTCACAGGAGTTGCGTAGTCAAAGGCGTCCCTGTAGGGAAGGCGCACCGAAGCCCTACTTACCGGCTTGAGCCGGCCGTGCTTTTGAGAAACCAGTAATTGCTTTTGCTTTGTTTATCGTGGGTTTCGCTGAACGTATGCGTGCGGGTAGATCTTTTTCGAATTCCAACGGAAACTTGGTTTTCCCCAGGTTTACATGAGTGACCGCAGGCGAATGATCCGCATGCTCTTCATAAAGGACAAAGAAAAAACATAATCCATCTGAAAGTTACATTTGCATATACACGGTGGCAAGGGAAGTCATGGACCATTGCAATGTCTACAGAACTATGATAGGTAGCGTTTTACGTTTTGTGTAGGAGAATGGTACACTCTTGTTCACTGTTAAAAATTTTGTGGTAGGTTGCACCAAAAAGTGGTTATACACCAGCTGCACCCCTTTCTAAGAAAAGATACACCATCATGTTTTGCAAACAAAACCCAACAACGAGGTTCAACTTTTCACCACGCTATGGTACAAGGTTGCACGCAAGATTGAACCATGTTGTTGGGTTTATTTTGCACCACAGAATGGCGTATCTTTTCTAAAAAAGTGGTGCAGCTGGTGTAGCACCACTATTTGGTGCAACCTACCAAAAAGCGGTGAAATTCTTTTAAAGTGATTTACACATTTAAACACTAAAAATTTTTTAACAGTGTGGGGCTACATGATGAAAACTGTTGGACCCCCTCGTCTCCAGTTAGGAAACGTAAGGAGTTTGTCTTGCCTCCCTTAGGAGATAGGGCAAAAAAGCCAGTTAAAAAATTGTAGAACGTGGCAAAAGTAGCAGATAATGAATGCATCCCAAAACAAAAGATGGAAAGGGACTACTCAGAAGTAGACACAAGCAGGCCGCGTTGTATTTCTCTGCTCGCAGCAACTTTGCATACATCCACTTTCGTGAGACCTGCTCATTCAGCACGATATTTAAAGGTGCGTGCGATGTGCACAATGTTACCAATCAGAGTCTAATGCTCGAAAGCAGCAGTTTCTCTGTAGTTATGGTTTTGAGCGTAGGTTTAAAAAATGCCGTGTACGATCGTAGTTACCTTAAGAATAGTATCTGCACTTACGGAAGAGAAATTTTATTTTGCGAAATGGGTTTATTTTATGGTGAACACAACCGAAGAGCTCGTGCAGCGGAACAGGTGTATGCACAGCGGTTTCTTCTAATGCCAGACATCCTGACCATCACAAATGCAGTTCGCGACTGCGTGACACTGACAGTATACGATGCGCTCAAGTACAGACCGGCAACGGTGAGATGATACAGATGCTCTGGTATACTGTACGTGATAGTATACATTATAGATACATTCCGAGTGTTGCTCACTCAGAGCTGGCGAGCAGACACAGAACCCCAGAGATTCAGAAGAACGGTTTAAATTTTGAAACTTCGAATTGAATATATTGGAAGAGGAACCAGATGTCTTGTGGAACAGCTTATGGGCAAAGAAGTTGCACAAGATGGTGTAGTGAACAGACATAATGAGCTCTACTGGTCACCGGGCAATTCACACCAGATGAAGGACACACATCAAGTGAGATGATCCACCAAAGTTTGATGTAGCCTTTGGTGTAGCCACTTAATACAACCTTTTTCTAACAAGGTCATCTGAACGCTGAACATTATTTGCATCTGCTAGGAATGTTGTAGCAGATTTCTCAGACAAGTTATTTTTTATTTTTCTACATTGCAGTTGTTTAACAGCATGTAGTACCAGCCCGACGGTGCACGAACGCATAAGAGCGTATAAGTAACACCGTATTTAGACTGTCTTTTATACACCCCTGGGCAGCACAAGGAGGCCCAATAGCATAACTCCCAAGTTTCCTCGGGGTTACCTGAATTCACAAAGGTATGCAACACCACCGTTGAAAGTTCTAGATCTTCAACGTGGGTATCACAGCTGCATGTGCCAGTGCTGATAAGGATATGTTGAACAGTCTATGGAGGGACCATGTTGAACACTAGACCTTCAACGGTTTATCATAGCTGCGCATACCAATGTTGATCAGCCTACAGACACAACTTGTTGATGGTGGATACCGCAAGTATGCAAACATGTATGTTAAATTTTATGTGCTACAAAGTCCGTTTTATTCATTCACATGTTGTAGCGTTGTTTGAATTCTCGGAAACGTTGATTTTTGGTGTTCAGATGATACTGTCGGGGGTTTTCGGGGGTTCTTTTTCCATCCTTTTGTTTGGGAATAAGCACATCACGCACTATTTTTGCACCGCTCTGCAATTTTGTAATTGATTTTGTTGCCCTGACTCCAAAGAAGGGCAAGATGGCACGTTTGTCTTCTTCCCCTATTTAGGGCGCGGAAGGTCCACCGTTGTTTCATTATATGCAGCACCATGGTTTTCTATATGATCAAATTAGTCAAATGTATACAATTAATTATTTTATTGCACACATTTAAAACTTACAGTCATATAAAAATGGAATAAACCAGGAGGAATCTGAACATATTGGTTGTAACGCGATTCCCCTATCAGATGTAAGAAAAGGAATAAAATATATAAAGGCAAGTAAGATGGTTACAACAGAAGCGTCACTGTTAGCAGCGGATGCCGGTCAAAACGCCGACAATCAAAACACCGACAGGTCAAAACACCGACAGTTCAAAACGCCGACATGTCGAAACACCGACAATCAAAACACCGACAAATCATAACACAGACAGTTCAAAACACCGACAATCAAAACACCGACAAATCATAACACAGACAGTTCAAAACACCGACAATCAAAACACCGACAAATTATAACACCGACAGTTCAAAACACCGACAATTATAACACCGACATTTCAAAACACCGACAATTATATGGACACTAAGCCGGCGAATAGAGGAACTTTATTCCGAGCGATTGCAAAATCACAGTGGGTGGTATGGGGGATGACAAGACCCAACGAATAGATGTGCTTCCCCTTAGCGGTGAACGATGCAACTTTATTCATTTCTATTCCGACCGACGGCAACATATTTTTATTCCGAGATATGGCAACATCTGAGTGGATGGGTGGGAATTGGAATGCATAGGAGTTGGATATGTCGATGCTTATGTGCTGCCCCTAGCGGTGAACAATAGAACTGCATACATTTTTATTCCGACCTCTGGCAACATATTTTAATTTCGAGCAATGGCAACATCTGAATGGATGGGTGGGAAGGGGGATGCATAGGTGTTGGATATGTGGATGTTTATGTCCCCTAGCGGTAAACGAAGGAACTTCATTGAATTCTATTCCGACCGACGGCAACATATTTTTATTCCGAGCACTAGCAACATCTGAGTGGACGGGTGGGAAAGGGGTGCATAGGTGTTGGATATGTTGATGCTTATGTGCTCCCGCTAGAGGTGAACAATAGTACTTTATTATTTTTATTCCGAGAGATGGCAACATCAGAATGGATGCACAAATGGGTGGGTGATAGAAGGGTATGACAACAACGAAACGATGCGTATGTGTTGCAGCCTAGCGTTGAACTCGGTCATTTGGAGAGGCAACTTTTTCGCTGCGCCGTTCCTTCGACTTCGGATACTTTCTATCGCCGAATTTCTGATTCACATTGCCCTCTGTTGATTTTATTGTAGCCGTTTTCTTCTTAAGATCTTCGAAAAGGAAGGAATTGCTTCCGAAATGAACAACAACGCTGCTTCTTTTGCTACCAATTTAGCTGCATCCACTTCTCATGGTATATCTCAGGAAAATCTAACCGAACATCACGTTTCATTGGAAGGAAATGAGGTAGCAAAAGTGAGTGATTTCACAGTGGTCTAAGCGATGACCTCTGATCATTCGTCCGAAAGGGGTCCGGATTCGAATCCCGGTGAGGCATGGATGTTGTGTTTGTTTTACGGCACTGTCTCTCTCCCTTCGCTGGAACCAGGGACCCTAAATTAGGGACGGGCGACTGCTTATAGCCCATTGAGTTGCTGACGGTGGTCGTAATAAAGTGGCCACTCAGTGTATGTAGATGAACTGGAGGTAATCAGGGGCAAATGCCTAGACTACATGCAAACATAACTATGGCTGATCCTGTACTTTGGGATAGAATACTAGATTGTTTCCTGGCAGGTGACAGCAAACAATAAATTTATATTACAAATTATAACTATTACTTCCACAAATTAAATGACAATAAACTGACTTTTTTTTATGAATATATGGATAATGGTACTTGCCATGGAAACATGATTTTTGTCACATAAAAAGAAATAGCTGGTTCCTAAGATATTGAAATATTTGAGACACAATGCCCTTGAAAATTGTACAGTTTCTTCCATAAGCATCGTTTGGTTGCTATCATTCCCTTCTATCACCCACCCATTTGGGCATCCACTCCAATGTTGCCATCTCTCGGAATAAAAATAATAAAGTTCCATCGTTCAACACTAGGGCAGCACATAAGCATCGACATATCCAACACCTATGCAACCCCCTTCCCACACATCCACTCAGATCTTGCCATCGGTCTGAACAAACATTAATGCAGTTCCATCGTTCACCGCTAGAGGCAGCACATAAGCATCGACATGTCCAACATCTATGCATCGCCCTTCCCACTCATCCACTCCGATGTTGCCATCGCTCGGAATAAAAATATGTTGCCTTCGCTTGGAATAAAACTTCATAAAGTCCGTCGTTCACCACTAGGGACAGCACATACATAAGCACCGTTCGGTTGTTGTCATCCCCTTCTATCACCCACACATTTGTGCATCCACTCCGATGTTGCCATTCTCGGAATAAAAATAATAAAGTTCCATCGTTCACCTCTTTGGGCAGCACATAAGAATCGACATGTTTAACACCTATGCATCCCCCTTCCTACCCATGCACTCAGATGTTGCCCTCACTCGGAATAACAATTTATAAAGTTCCGTCGTTCACCGCTAGGGGCAGAACATAAGCCTCGTTTGGTTGTTGTCATCCCCTTCTATCACCCACCTATTTGTGCATCCACTCCGAGGTTGTCATCTCTCGGAATAAAAATAATAAAGTTCCATCATTCACCGCGAGGGCCAGCACATAGGCATCGACATATCCAACACCGCATCCCCCTTCCCAATCATCCACTCAGATGTTGCCTTCGCTCGGAATTAAAATATGTTTCCATCGGTCGGAATAAAAATTTATGCAGTTGCATCGTTCACCACTAGGGGCAGCACATAAGCATCGTTTCGTTGTTGTTATCCCCTTCAATCACCCAGCCATTTGTGCATCCACTCCCATGTTGACATCTCTCGTAATAAAAATAATAAATTTCCATCGTTCACCGCTAGAGGCAGCACATAAGCATCGACATATCCAACACCTATGCATTCCCCTTCCCACTCACCCACTCCGATGTTGCCATCGGTCAGAATAAAAATGTATGAAGTTCCGTCGTTTACCGCTAGGGGTAACCACATCCATCAATTGGGTGTTGTCATCCCCTTTCCCACCCACTCTGTTGTTGCATCGCTCGGAATAAAGTTCTACTACTCGCCGGACAATTATATTAATCCATATAATTGTCGGTGTTATGGTTGTCTCGGTTAGGATTTGTCGGTGTTCTGATTGTCGGTGTTTTGAACTGTCGGTTTTATGATTGTCGGTGTTTTGAACTGTCGGTGTTTTGAACTGTCGGTGTTATGATTGTCGGTGTTATGATTTGTCTGTGTTTCGGCCTATCGGCGTTTTGAACTGTCGGTGTTTTGAACTGTCGGTATTTTGATTGTCGGTGTTTTGAACTGTCGGTGTTTTGATTGTCGGTGTTTTGATTGTCGGTGTTTTGATTGTCGGTGTTTTGTACTAGAACCGGATGGCGAGTAAAGTCATGGATCAGGTCAATATCTCTAAAATTATGAAAGCTAGCGCCATAGAGATTTCCTAAAAATATCAAAAAGTTTTCCTTGTGTCTGCGAAATTATATTGTAAATCATCCTGATCTCCATAATGAATCATCTCAAACCTATCATTAAATTGTAGTTCCAAGCTATTATGGAGATCAAGATGATTTACAATATAATTTCGCAGACACAAGGAAAACTTTTTGATATTTTTAGGAAATCTCTATGGCGCTAGCTTTCATAATTTTAGAGATATTGACCTGATCCATGACTTTACTCGCCATCCTGTATTGGTGTTTATTGTCTGTGACCACCGTATCATAAAGGTTCTAAATTTTTAGCCATTGCGTGCACATTATATGAATTCATTTATAAAACTACAGCTCAGCTCATTATTCATACAATGTACGGGAGAAAAGTATTGTAGAGCGATTTAATTTTATTGTATAAGAAAAGTACGTAATATTACTCGGCCTTACAAAAACATGAAAAAGTAAGGAGAATTGAAAAACTTCAGGAAGGCCCAGCCACTGAATTTGTATGGGGTGATAATAGCTAGCAAAAAGTTCGGTGAAATTCTGAGAAAAAGAAAAAAAAACCTTAGAGAGAAAAGCTGCAAATAAAATTCTATACGGCAATAAAAAGCTGCTATAAAATTTTGAGTCTGAAACTCTACACCATAGAATACAGGGATGGAAGTGGGTGAATACGTAATGGATATTTACGTGCAAACAAAAAACACATCGCAGTTTCTTTCCTGCATCAAAACTACCAAAGAATCGCCCATTTCATTGTGCTTTGGAATTCTAGGAGTCGAACTTAATGAATACTGCGCAGAAAAAGTTTTTCATGCGGCGAGACGCTCTCCCCGTTGGGCCATTTTTCATTTGCGCTGACGGTGATTCGAGTGAAATACTTAAGCTGTCACCCGTTATGCAAATAAATGCTTTAAATCTTTCCACAAGAATAAGCTCATACTAAACAGCGCAAGAGACATCAGAAGACAACTCTTTCAGCACCGCAATTCTGAGAGAGAGAGAGAGCTAATCCTGCAGTCGTATTCCGCAAGAAAACTGTAGCATGGGAATAATTTAAAGCAAACTGTTCTGCTGATGTCTATTTGCTCCCTATCTCAATTAAACGTAAGCGCAAAAACTGGAAAAAAAAATAAAAAAAATAAATGGCCTACTAAACAGCTCCCGTTTTTCATTTTCACCTGCTCTTTTTGCAAAAGAGTTTTACTGACGCAAAAGGGAGTTGGGAATTGAAATTATACAAATCCCATTATGTTTCTTTCCTTATTTCGAAGTCACGGGTAGGCGAACAGAGCTCCCTAGTATATGAATGTAATTCAAAGCTCAGAGCTCGTATTCACACAAATAAAATACGACGTCACCCAAAATAGCAACCTTTGGGAATTCGGAAATGCAATATTCCTGAAATACTCAAGAATTCGCTGATAAGCAGTAAAATTTCTAGATAGTACTTTGTTTTCGAATGGGAGAAGGTGGGAGAAGAGATAGGCCATTTTGTTGATCTAGAAGTATTCAAATTTCCTCAATTTCCCAGATTTGGAAATACTCTGAGTTATGAACTAACAAGTGAAAATTAAAGCACGTCGTAAACGTCACCCGAACGTGGTAAGCTGTGAAGCTTTGTGATCGAAACTACGTAGAAATGCGTAAGTTTCACGACTATGGACTTTGTGCAGGACGTAGTCAGCAGGGGCGGATCCAGAAGTTTACTCTAGTGGGGGAGGGGCTTTTCGGGTACAAAAATTGGGCAGAAGCCATTATGAATTTTTTTTTTTTTACATAACGTTAGCATATACACTGAGTGGCTACTTTATTATGACCACCTGACAGTTTTAAGCAAATGAGCTATGGCTGCACGCTGTTGCCACCAGAGGGCGAGGCTAATATAAAGAGGGAAAGCTTAGTGCTTGCGACTGTAGTAGAGGTGATTTTTGGGTGACGAGATGGGTAAAACATGCGATTTGACGGACTTTCAACGTGCGATAATTGTAGGAGCTCGGAGCCATGAAGCTAGTATCACCAAAACCGCCGCATTCGTGAAATGTTCCAGAGCAGCTGTTGTTAAAGTGTTTAAAGACTGGACTCTCAGCTCAAAAAAACTGGGTCTCTCCGTGCAACATGTGGTCGTCATCGACTAGTGACTGCTCGGGTGAAACGGAGAGTGTCGAGACTGGTAACAGACAACAGAAGGGCAACAGAGCAGCAAATTACAGAACATCTTAATCAAGGGTCCCCTCAAATGATCTCTGCACGCACTGTTCGCCGTACACTGCATCGGATGGGATATGGCAGCAGAAGGCCTGTTCGAACACCTTTGCTGTCTGCAGTTAACAAGAGAAAACGTCTCCAGTTCGCACAGGAGCACAAGGATTGGACAGTCGATAATTGGAAACAAATTATGTGGTCTGATGAATCACGTTTTCTGTTGCACCATGCCGACAGCCGAGTGAGAATTTTGCGGAAACAGCACGAAAGCATGGACAACAAATGCATTGCTACAAACCTTCAAGCTGGTGGAGGCGACGTTATAGTTTGGGGAATGTTTTCCTGGCATGTTTTGGACCCTTGAATTCGTGTTGATCAACGTGTGACTGGCATATCATATCTAAACGTCGTTGTGGACCAAGTGCATCCTGTCATGTGGATGGTTTATCTCAATGGCGATGGCTACTTTCAAGAAGTTAATGCGCCCTGCCATAGAGCTCGTATTGTACAGGATTGGTTTCAGGAACATGCCAGTGAGTTTACTTTGCTTAGGTGGCCCCCACAATCTCCAGATCTCAACTCCATTGAGAATTTGTGGGATGAAGTTGAACGAGCCATCAGACAGCTGGATCCACAACCCTGCAATCTCACACTCCTGGAAAGTGCTATTCATCAAGCATGGTCTCAGATTCCACAAACCTCCTATCAACATCTCGTGGAGTCCATGCCACGAAGAATCGACGCAGTATTAAAGGCAAAAGGTGGCCCAACGAAGTACTGAGGAAGTGGTCATAAAAAAGTGGCCACTCAGTGTATATATGTATATATATATATAGGGGATGTAAGGTCAGGTGATGCGTAACATCACAGCCTCTCCTTGACAAATGTCAACCCCGCCTTCTCGTGGTGCATCCTGTTCCCACTAAAGGGGCTCTGACGACCGCCCATAGCGGTATAACTATACCATCGGGATTAGAGGAAATTCTATTCCACACTCACCAACCCGCTTGGCCAGCGTGGTGAGTTATGGCCAAGCCCCTCCAAAATGATTCCACAACTTAAATCTTCGCCCTCAGTCTCCGGCAGCTGGAATGTACCTGGCCAAGGCAGCGGCCAGTGCGACATGAAGGCAGAGGGTGCTAAGAATCCCCGGAGGACCGGACTAGGCTGCCATCTGATGCTGACCTTGGCTACGTATAATGGACGCTCCCTATCTTCTGATTCAAGGCTTCTTGAATTGGAAGAGGAACTACAAAGGATCAAGTGGGACATCGTGGGGCTAAGTGAGGTAAGGAGAAAAGGAGAAGATCTCATCGAACTGAAAAGTGGACATCTCTTCTACTATCGTGGGACAGATACTGGCAGAACTAGTGGTGTTGGATTTATAATAAACAAGAAACTGAAGGATAAAGTTGTAGAAGTTGAAAGTTCCTCTGACAGAGCTGCACGACTTGTTATCCAACTCTCGAAAAGATACCAGGCTCAGATTATTCAAACTTATGCACCCACCACAAGTCATCCTGAAGAAGAAATTGAAGAATTTTATGAGGAAATTTGTCATCTAAATAATAAAGGTAAGCAGCATTTGAAAATAATTATGGGAGATTTCAATGCAAAAATAGGGCAACGGCAACAGAATGAAACTTCAGTAGGTAAATTCGGTCACGGCAACAGAAACCAGCGTGGAAATACTCTCGTTGAGTTTGCAGAGGCAGAAGGGTTTTTCATCTTGAACTCCTTCTTCAAGAAAAAGCCACACAGGAAATGGACATGGAGACATCCAAATGGGACGACAAGTGAAATTGATTTTATTATGTGTAACAAAAAATTCGTCATAGAAGACTGCAGTGTGCTAAACAAGTTCAACACAGGTAGTGACCATAGATTGGTGAGATGTAACATGCACCTCAACACTAAACTTGAACGTGGCAAGCTCATAAGACAAACAAAATCTATTGACATAACCAACCTTAAAAAACACCATAATACCTTCAAGTTGGAACTGAAGAACAGGTTCTCTGCTTTAGAAGGCCTAACATCGGAAGAAGTGGACATCTCTGAAGTTAACAGAAAAGTAACCAAAGCTCTTATGGAAACAGCAACAAAATTAGCTGGGTCTAAGAACAAGTTGCAAGTGAACAAATTATCAGGAAAAACCAAAATGTTGATGCAAAAAAGAAGAGAGATGAGGACAACTAAAGAAGATGTGACTTCCAAAGTGGAATATATAGAGCTATGCAAAACAGTAAGAAAAAGTATCACTGAAGACGTAAGGAAATTCAACTTTGAACTAGTGAGGAAAGCAATTGAAAACAACCAAAGCCTAAAGATAGCAAAGGGACATCTCAGTAAAAGAAGAAAACAGATTATGGCACTGAGAAAAGAAGATGGTTCTGTAACAAGAAATAGAGGCGAAATTTTGACAAGAGTGAAAGATTTCTACTCCAAATTATATGAAAGGGATGATATATGCACTCCAGACATCATGAAAGATACCAGTACCAGAGTTCCTCCAGTCCTTCCAGCAGAAGTTGCACAACAATCAAGAACATGAAGCGAGGAAAAGCTCCAGGAGAAGATGGAATTACTGTAGACATCATACAAGAAGCAAGTGGAGAAATCGAAACAGTACTCGCCCAAATTTTCACTCGATGCCTTAATGAAGGAAAGATTCCTGAGGATTGGAACAACGCTACAATGATCCTGCTACATAAGAAAGGTGACATTGAGGATCTCGGAAACTACAGACCTATCAGCCTCCTATCAGTAGTTTATAAAATCTTCACTAAAGTTCTTTCACACCGCTTGAAGGTAACACTGGACATGGCTCAACCGAGAGAACAAGCTGGATTCAGGAGTGGCTACAGCACAATAGATCATATCCACGTGCTGAGAGAACTAATTGAAAGAGCGAAGGAATATGAACTTCCATTGTGCATGACTTTTATCGATTATGAAAAAGCCTTTGATTCGGTGAAACCATCAGCAGTTACAATGGCTCTGAAAACCTGCGGTATTGAAGATGCATACATTAATATTATTAATAACATCTATGAAAATGCAAGTGCAAAGATTAGGCTGTTTGAAAATACAACACACGTAAAAATTGGAAAGGGAGTGAGACAAGGTGGCACCATATCTCCGAAGCTCTTTAATGCCACATTGGAGGGTGTTTTTCAGTCGCTGAGCTGGGAAAACAAGGGGATAAAGATTAATGGAGATTATCTAACCCACCTTCGTTTTGCTGATGACGTAGTCATTTTTGCAACTACCCCATCAGAGCTGCAGAGTATGATCCAGGAACTTGCTGACAAGAGTAAAGAAGTGGGATTAAAAATGAACTTTCAGAAGACAAAAGGGATGTACAATGCTTTTACAAGAAATGAAGATTTATCGATTGATGGAGAAAAGCTGGAGACAACAGACACGTACGTTTATCTTGGACAGCAGATATCAAGTGAGGGTCACATTGATGAAGAAATTAATCGGCGTACAAAACTTGCCTGGAGAGCTTTTGGAAGAAACAGCATAATTTTCAAGAGCAATATGCCATTATGTCTTAAAAGAAAAGTGTTTGATCAATGCATCCTTCCAGAGCTTACGTATGGTGCAGAGACGTGGACCTTAACTAAAAGAGACATACAAAGGCTGCAGACAACTCAAAGTAGCATGGAGAGGTGCATGCTTGGTGTAACCAGGAGAGATAAGAAGAGGAACTCGTGGATCCGAAAAATGACGAGAGTGGAAGACATCATGATCAGAGTTAAATCCCTGAAATGGCAATGGGCTGGACATACTGCCAGAAGGACAGATCATCGATGGACAGCCGAAATTTTAGATTGGATTCCAAGGGACAGAAAAGACCCAGAAGAAGACCACATGGGAGATGGGTGGATGAAATTCGAAAGTATGCAGGGGTGACATGGAGGAGACTGGCACAAGACAGACCGTTGTGGAGGAAACTTGGGGAGACCTTCGTCCAGCAGTGGATTGATAATGGTTGACAATGATGATGATGATGATGATATATATATATATCATCATGATATATATATGATATATATATATATATGATATATATATATATCATCATCATCATCATCATTGTCAACCATTATCAATCCACTGCTGGACGAAGGTCTCCCCAAGTTTCCTCCACAACGGTCTGTCTTGTGCCAGTCTCCTCCATGTCACCCCTGCATACTTTCGAATTTCATCCACCCATCTCCCATGTGGTCTTCTTCTGGGTCTTTTCCTGTCCCTTGGAATCCAATCTAAAATTTCGGCTGTCCATCGATGATCTGTCCTTCTGGCAGTATGTCCAGCCCATTGCCATTTCAGGGATTTTACTCTGATCATGATGTCTTCCACTCTCGTCATTTTTCGGATCCACGAGTTCCTCTTCTTATCTCTCCTGGTTACACCAAGTATGCACCTCTCCATGCTTCTTTGAGTTGTCTGCAGCCTTTGTATGTCTCTTTTAGTTAAGGTCCACGTCTCTGCACCATACGTAAGCTCTGGAAGGATGCATTGATCAAACACTTTTCTTTTAAGACATAATGGCATATTGCTCTTGAAAATTATGCTGTTTCTTCCAAAAGCTCTCCAGGCAAGTTTTGTACGCCGATTAATTTCTTCATCAATGTGACCCTCACTTGATATCTGCTGTCCAAGATAAACGTACGTGTCTGTTATCTCCAGCTTTTCTCCATCAATCGACAAATCTTCATTTCTTGTAAAAGCATTGAACATCACTTTTGTCTTCTGAAAGTTCATTTTTAATCCCACTTCTTTACTCTTGTCAGCAAGTTCCTGGATCATACTCTGCAGCTCTGATGGGCTAGTTGCAAAAATGACTACGTCATCAGCAAAACGAAGGTGGGTTAGATAATCTCCATTAATCTTTATCCCCTATATATATATATATATATATATATATATATATATATATATATATATATATATATATATATATACATAAATAAAATACAAGCACATAACCAAGATCAAAATCTCAACAAAAGCACCCAAAAAAGACAAGAGACACAAACGGAAAAAACATACACAAATTAACCCGCAAACAATGCAGATGCACTAACGGTCGTCATCAGGGAAGCACTCGTTATGCAAGTATTACACATGTAGAAATTTTTTATGGTAGTGCATATATATAAATATCATCATTGTCAACCATTATCAATCCACTGCTGGATGAAGGTCTCCCCAAGTTTTTCCCACAACGATCTGTTTTGTGCCAGTCTTGTATTTATATAATGTTAGCAGCAGGAGATGCCGAAAATTACCCCGTATTAGCCACGCTGCCTCCCTCCCAGCCCACCCCACCCAAGCGAGGATTGACTTCGGAGTAGGTGAAACAACGGGAAGCGCCCGTGAGGCGTGAGGGAGCAGGAAAAATAAGAAAAAAGAAAAAAGTCCTAAAAAGACCATCTGGGAGGAAGCGGTGGGAACATTTTTACGAATTTTCTTTATGACGCAATTAAGATGCGTACGTAGATCAGATTGTTTTTCACAGTTTCTCCCACCCACTCTGATTTCAGTACCAAGCTCTGCCTTGCCGTGTTTCGAGACGTTACAGATGCTACACAATATGACAATGGCAAAGAACTAACAAAGAATATCCCCATGTTTTTACCCCGCTGTCCCTATTTTCGATTATCTCTTCAGCTCTCTCTCTCTCTTTTTATTCTATTCCCTTGTCTTTTCTTTTTACTGAACCTACATCAATGTAATGGGTATTTTAAATCCTCCGTACTAAGGTTAATTGTTAATTCGTTTTAGAAAAACTGAAAACAAAATATGCAAAGTATATATATATATATATTACGATCTTCGCTACTTAAAAACTTCGTTAGGGTTGGGGGATTGCCCGCTGGATCCGCCACTGGTAGTTAGGGGGTGCCCGATCTGCGTTTATTTTTGCCCGTCATAGAGAAGCACATTACAGCACAGTGCCCGATCTCTTTGATATTCTTCGCCCGACTTCAATCATCAGCTGCTTCTGCCAACTTTTTTGTCTGGCTATGGGACTGACGTTGCGGCCTCTGTATCAGTAATACGATGTGTATTTACTGAAAAATCCCACTTGTAGAGATTTTTCTTATTCACATACAGATGCACGAAAATGAAACAGCTTACGGTGGAAGAATGACACTTTTCAAAGCAGGCGATAGGTTCGAGGTTTACCTTTGAGATTTCCAAGGATATACGAGGGTGATAACTTAAATTCTGCACACGTTAATCTAAAACGGAAGCGGATGATGCAATCGGGAAATGATTGCGTCATGTCAATGTCAGACTCTCAGCAACGCAGTGGTCTCAGAACGACGTGCTATAATTTGCTGTGTGGACGTGGGACTGTTTGGTAATGGAATCGTGCAGCTCTTCAGATCGAGTCACGGCGTTAGACCAAAGCTTGTACGTAAAAATAGAAACTGCCTTGCAAGAAGTTTGTGGGGAAGGAACTCTTGATCGAAGCACAATTCTCGCTGGGTATCGTGCTTTCGAGAGGGCCGAAGCAGCATCGAAGATGATCACCGCTCAGGCTGACCTCAAACGGCGACAGACAAATCATCTGTCACCATTGTTGCAACGCTTCTCGAAGAGAATCGCCATCTGACAGGCGAGGAGGCTGCTCATCAGGCGAATTTGTCCACCATGTCTGTTCACCGGATTTTGACCGACTCACTTGAAAAAACAAAAATCGCCGCGCGCTGGGTGCCCCATCAACTCACCCCCGAAAAGAAGGCAGCCAGAGTGAGCATCGCACAGGTTCACCTCCACAGGTTCGAAAGGGAGGGAGACACTTTCCTGAACAGAATTGTCGCTACCGGAACTAAAGTCACAATCAGCGGAATAGAGGCATCCAAGTTCCCCAAGCCCCTCAAAGTATCGTCGGCAACAGTCCAAAGTGATGCAAATGATGATTTTTGCCTACGATGTCCAGGGTGCTGTATTCTCTGATCGAGTACCGTTAGGGCTAAATATCAACGCACAATATTATCGTGACTTTCTGAAGACAAAGTTGAGAACGAAAATTCAAAATCGCACCAAGGGAGCGATCTTGCTGAATGACAACGCATTGTGTCATAGTACAACGCCAGTACGGGGACTTTTGTCGAAATATGGCTGAGGAACTTTAACCCACCCACCATACAGCCCTGATCTCAGTCCACCCGACTTTGATCTTTTCCCAAAGTTAAAAAAACGGCTCCGTGACATCTGCTACGTATCGCTGGACGAACTGTCATTGGTCGTGACCCGAGTAAAACGACAGATGAACAAAGATGGCGTACTACGGATCATTCAGGACCTACCTCACCACTGGCAAACTGTCATTAGCAGCAGAGAGAACAGGAATAAGGTAAGTTTTCTCCGTTACTTCAGACTTTTCTGAAAAATGGACACTGTGCAGAACTTTTGTTAGGATCCCCGTATAGGGAGATTTCTCTTATCCATCATTTTCTTTATCAAAATGTTACAGGTAACGCATTCAAAGTTCTTTTTTTTTTAGGAGGGAAAAGCCCCCGCTGCATACAATTTTGGAAAACCGATCACGACGCAGTTTCCGTTTTCTAGTTCATGTCTAGATGGAGTGTAAATGCTGACTGCTTCTGCGTCGTAAACAATTACCGAAATTACTGAGAAAAGCACGCTTCTGAATAGAGTTAGTTGAATACTTACTTGCAGTTCCTTCTTCTAAATCAAAGTCAAAAGCATAGATTCTTCTAGCTTCGGAATCAATGTAGAATAATGTCTTATAATCCAGTGCCCACGTTAAGCCGTTAGAAACGGTGATCTTATCAGCAAATGGTCGAAACTTGTAAGATGAATCCAAAGAATACAAGGAACCGCCCTCCGCTTGGCCTTCGATTAGAGTGCCTACAATAAGAAAAAATATGATTTGTGTAATGAACACCAATGAACAACAAAAATGACTGATACTTTGCGCTTGTAGATGTGACTTTTAATACAAAATATAGCACCTGTTATTTCACTGATTAAGTTAGAGATGTTTTAAGGTGTTTGTCTACGTTAAAATACCCATTTTTGGGCAAAATGTTCGAATTTTTTTATTTTATTACTTGAAAGAGTAGACTTTTAGGAATCCAAAACACTTTGATTTTTTGTTTCTACGCTTATTAGAACAGAAGTTATAGTTAATTGAATAAACCGGAAGTGAGATCGACCGAACAGTAAAAAGTTAAACATTGTAATTCATAAGTGATTTTCTTCGCTTATATATTTTTTAATGCTAACAGAATTTATTTGTAATGATTTTGGATTCATTTATTTGCATTTGGCAACACTTAATTAATTAAATAATATATTTTATGTTCTGTGGAATGGCAATCAGTATTATTCTGAGATTTGGTTACGTTTGCTTCGCGCTTTGTTTAGTCATAATTTCTGGTGAAATTTTGTATGTTCCGTTGCTATTTTAGTAGTGAACTTGCTTTAGATTTATTGTTTATCATTTGAAGTGAATTAAGATGCCAAAAGTAAGGTCTAAGAGATCGAAAAAACGATCCTTTCACGGCAATCGCTACACTGACCCTAAGCCATGTGATAGTGACGATGTAATGACTGCAAGTTCAAGTAAGCTAAAAATTCCGAATATTCAAGTAAATGTATCAGACAATGAAACAGATGCGCCTAAAGAATAGAATATTTGATATTGAGACTTTAATATCTGTGTTGTCCAAACTATCTTGCCCAGAATGCTTTTAAACTGATTTGAAATTGGTTGAAGATTCAAAATTTGGACTGTGCTCAAACTTGTGTTTAATTTGTAAGTGTGGTTTTAAAATGGGGTTTTCTTCAACTCGCAAGGAACACAACAAAAACTTGATAAATTCGGCATTAGGTCTTGGATTACGATTAATTTGAAAGGGTTATTCTGCACGGAGAAAGCTGTTATTAACTTTGAACTTGCCTTTCCTATCTAAGGCAGCTTTCAGACGGCATGAAGGCCACCTATTTGAAGCTGTACAAGCTGCAACTGAACAAAACATGCAAGAAGCAGCAACAGAAGTAAAGAATTTAAAAAAGGAGTACATCTAAGAAAGCAACAAAAATTACAGCTTGTGGTGTGTTAGTCGATGGCACTTGGCAGCGGCGTGGGCATACATCCCTCAATGGTTGTGTGTCAGTAATTTCCATTGACACTGGGAAAGTTTTAGATTTGGAAGTTATGACACAATATTGTTACAAGTGTAAAAGAGACTATGATTCGAGTAAGGAGCACCTATGCTCAAATCACACAGGATCTGCATCAAGCATGGAATCAGTGGGAGTGTATAGAATATTTGAACGGTCTAAAAAAAATCGACAACTGAAGTACACCGAATACTATGGAGATGGTGACTCCAAAGGCTATATGGAAGTAAAAGACATTTATGGGCAAGACACAGTTCAAAAACTGGAGTGTATAGGCCATGTGCAGAAAAAGAGTTGGTTCTCGCTTGAGGAATTTGAAAAAAAGCAAAAAAGGAATCGGAGGGAAAGGGAAATTAACCGATAAGTTTATAGACAAACTGCAGAATTACTATGGCATTGCTATCCGGAGCAATGTAGGAAATTTGCAGAGTATGAAAACTGCGGTTATAGCTGCATTTTTCACTACTGTTCCAGCGACAAGAACATAATGCATGGACAATGCCCGACAGGATCAGACAGCTGGTGTAAATACCAGCGCGCATTATCTGCTGGTAATCAGATTTGTGATAAATCTCCTGGTCTTCCAGATTCTGTCATACAGGTTATAAAAATAGTGTACATGAGTCTGTGTAATCAAGCTCTACTTTCAAAATGTTTGCATGGGAAGACCCAAAACTGTAATGAAAGTTTTAACAATTTGCTATGGACTGTTTTACCAAAAGAAACATTTGTTGGACTGCAGACCATGTTATTAGGAGCAAATATTGCAGTTTTGCTGTTTAATTCTGGTTATTTTGGACTGTTACCTGTGTTCGAAATATTAGGAATACCATTTGAACAAAAGATGGTTAATGATTACTTGAGACTGGACAATGAGCGAATAATGAATTCGAGACGTCAATCCTTACCCACTGCAAAACTTGCTCGGAAAAAAAGAAGAGCTGCAAAAAAATCAAAATTGGCACGAAATGAAATCAAGGAAGGTTGTACATATAAGAGTGGTGAATTTTAAATGTGATGAACAAGTAGTATATAGAATTTTCTTCAAATCAAATCTTTTAACGCGTTTTCTGAAAAACTAAATTTTCAGCTATATTTCCGTACGAGAAATGTGATTACTCAAAAAGTTTTCAAGATATGGTATCGAAATTTTGTTCTATTGTTTCAAATATTCTCTTCTATGCTTTGAACTAAAAGTTAAAGTGTACATGCATATTTGGTGATATTATAAGTGTTTAAACATGATGCGATAAGATTTTTTCAATAAATTTTCAAAAAAAATTGCAGTTTTTGTTCGATTTGCTATAATAATGTGAATTTAAGGAATATCACAAAGTTTTTAGTTCATTGCCCAGGAAAGGGTAACAGTAATATACAGTATCAAGGAAATTGAAATATATAGAGTTTAATTGACTGTACAGTGTCTGGCGTCCGTATGAAATTTTACTTAATTTTTACTCACAATGACACGTTTCATAACATTTTAAAGAAATTTTGTCAAAGTTATATGTTTTTTTTCATGTTTTGCATTGCATATTAACTCGAATTGTGTTTATTTAATTAGTTTTGTGTTAATTAAAAAAAAATGCTTCTAACGTAGACAAATACCTTAAACTATCACTCAAATACTGGATTAGAAAGGAAATGTACGGCAACAGAAAAGTACTAATTACCGTATATACAAGTACAAATCAGTCCAAAATGTAGTGGGCATCGTTTGCCACGACCTACTTCCATCGTATGGGCAGCTGTTGCATACCGTCCCTGTAAAATTGTGGGTGGCTTGATCGCAAAGAAGTGAGTAAGTGCGCGTTCGACATCGTCCCTGTTGGTTAACCGTCAGGAAATGCTGCAACGACCGGAAAAGGTGATAGTCGCTTGAGGCAATGTCCGGGGAATAGGCTGGGTGCAGCAGCAGCAGCAGCAGCAGCTGCCAGCCCAGTTCTCTGATATTGGGACAGCTAACCCGTGCTGTGTGAGGTGTCGCTCCATCCTGCTGTAGGAGGACGCCCTTGCAGTTCAGCAGTGCTGGTCGTTTCGACGTGAGCGATGCGTGCAGATCGTCGAGCTGACGCAGTGCACGTCGGCGGTAATAGTGGTGTTGTCCGGTAGAAGCTCAAAAAACACGACACCCCGCATATCCCACCAAACACACAGCAGGGCCTTATGTGGGTGTACGCCAGCTTTGGAGGTTGGCACGGGCTTCTGTTTTGGGTTCAACCACTGTTTCAGGGGGCACTGACATTGTCAAACAGAACTCATTTCTTGTCACTTATCACAATGCGGTCCAAGAACGGTTCAACTTGGTCACTAGCAAGCACGGAAATGCATGGACTCATGCGATTTGCTTTCTGCTCAAGTGTGAGTTAATGGGGGTCCATAACTCTCCTCTTGTGCACCTCCCACGTTGACGTAGGTGTGTGATAATGCTCGTGTGGGTAGTCCCCAGCTGTTCGGTCAACTCCCGCGTGGTCGTACGTGGGTCGGTCTCCACTAAGGTCTTCAGAATGTCCATGTCAACTGTTGCGGGTCTTCCGGCTTTGGGGTGGTCTGACACGACAAAATTTTCCTCTCGAAACAGTTCGAACCAACAATAGTACTGAAGATGTGATATGGCATTGGGATACGTACTGGTAATGTTCCTTACAGCACTTGCGGAGGTGCTACCGCGACGAAACTCATACAGCATGAAATGGCGGATGTGCACCTTGTCAACTTCCATGTTGGCTGGCGCTTACACTCTTCGCCTTCTGACGGCTAACTGCCACTGACTTAAGTCACCTACCTGCTGATGTCATGCCGGTGTGAAGCGCAATCTCAGTGGCCAATGTGCGCCGTGGCTGGGGTTTCGACTTTGTGTACCTCGTCATCGGACATTATTTTGTTTCCAACCCAATACAACACAGTAACAACGGACTGTATTACAGTACGTGCGTTTTAGTTCTTGAGCGTACTGAGAAATGCAAGAATATAAACAGCTTTGCTGAAACCAGTGTCTGAGTGGGGAAGATAATGCTGGATGCCATTTCGATTATTAAATAGTATGGACAAAAATATTCCGGTAGTTCAAAAGATATGAACAATTATGGGATTTTTTCTACTTGGATGGAATTATTATACTTTTTTTTCTACTTGAGTGAAATTATGGGATTTTTTCTGCTCGAGTGGAATAATGGGTTTTTTTTCTGCTTGAGTGGAATTATAGGATTTTTTCTACTCGAGTGGAATTATGAATTTTTTCCTTCTAGAGTGGAACTATGGGATTTTTTTCTACTTACGTGGAATTATGGGATTTTTTTACTTGAATGGAATTGAAATTTTTTTTATCCTACTTTCTTAACCAGCCACAGCATGGAGCTTTGTTTGTTTGCGACCAGGTTGTGGCAGAGAAGACGATGCTTTTTATGTAGTCGCATCGGTGCACAGCGCTCTTCTCTGTCATTGGATTTCGTTCCACGCACAATACAGCAGTGGCCCTCTGTAAAACATTTTTGGAGGCAGATTCAGAACAATATGAAGATTAGAACAATATGTTTTAATATTTTAGAACAATTTAATCTTGAACTCATTGCGTAATGAAGAAACAACGAAAAATTATTATTTTCAAATTTCTGGAAATGTCAGTCCTCTTATTGCACCGTTTGCAACTACAGAAATGTACCGAAATGGAAGGATCTTGTTTGAAAGAAACCAAGTCGTGCAGTCTTTCCGGAGGTTCGGTACTAAAGCTGTTAAGGTTTATTAATTTATTTTATACAACTGAAGAAAATACATTTCGACAATGTTTGTAGTCAGTATACGTACATTAAAGAAATGATAAGGACAACTGTGACGTGCCTGCACCGCAGGACGGACATGAGATTAAGGCAGATAGCAGTGAAGCACGTGTCCGCGTAGCTCAGTTGGGAGAGCGATTTACTCCGGAGTGAAGGGACACGGATTCGATGCCGACGCGGACAAACTTGTACGTTATACAACATGAGGGCAAAATTAATGGGGTGACTACGTTGACGGGCTCTAATGGGGGATATGATTTCACGTTACTGAAATGAAGGTGCGAAACACCTCTCACACTGAGAATCAAATTCTTCACACAGGCAAGGAGTCCATTCTCTTATTAGTGCACATCTGATCTGTGGAAAAACTTTTTCTTGCGCTGGTCTAAAACAAAAGCCTTACATATGTTCTGTTGGATGTAGATCCGATGAATTTGATGGTCATTCTATGAAAACAACGTCATTGCGTTCCAATAAATCGTCCAAGGGCGCTGTTGATTATCAAAAAGACGATAGTCCCTACGACACCAGGGAAAGGTGAACCCTGCGATTATAAATTATCTTCGTAGTATCTACCAGAAGTGAGCGATCAGACGTCGAAGAGATGTGGCGGTGCATCTCGGTTAAGTTTTATGGCATCCTACGTTAGCACATTGCCAGTGCGATCTTTTCCCATAGCATACAGCAGCTGTTTTTTCTGCTCCCTGTCTTCTGAGGGAATTAGCCTACAGGCAGAACCTTGACACTTATGTGAAGATATGACAGTTGCAATGTAGCAACACCATGGCTAACGTTCACACACGAGGTACGCTGTTAACGGAACACTGGCCACTGGATGTCTGATACACAGAGGAGTTTCGTGTGTATTTCTGTACAGCGTTTGGCATGACACTCATTTCACTGCGGTGGAAATAACGAAAGACAACTAGCGGGATACGCGGTTTTTCGACTTCTGCAAGTCTGAGCGAAATACTTATTACCTCTTTGGGTCGCATTCTCAGAACTCCCAGATATAGCCCAGCAAAAACAGCGCTGCTGGGCCAGCACTCAAGCCAGTAGTGGCCCAGCGCTATATTGCCGCTGCCCAATAAAATGTCCCGGCGGCCACCACATGGGCCAGTAGCTGGCCAACAGGTGGCATCCCCATCAGTTGTCATACGTCAAAACAGGGCGATCAGTTATCCATCACAGGCAGTGGCTACCACAAGCGGATCTTAAGCGGTCCTGCAAGCACGTGCCATAAATGATAGCTAGCCTAATGTGGTCCGCCAGTTTCCCGGAAGTCGCAGCTGACAATCACGTGACGTAACTGATGGTTTGCCGAATCTTGTCAGCCAATTTCCCAGTATAAGCCATAAAAAAAAAAAAAGGAACCACAGTTCTGCAAAAGCACAACTCCTCTTACGTTCCCAACGAAATATCTCCATGATGACGGAGATGATGAGAGGCGCTGTGGAATTTTCTCAACAGGTCCTGAAAAAGTCCTGTTTGGGTGAGAGTAGCATCGAACTAACGACATCATCTTTACGAAGCGGACGCTTTAGCCACTACACTAGTTTGCTTGAATGTGAGTCTCTTTTCTGTGTGATGTGAAACGAAGGGTTATCATTTTAATTTTACAATATTGCGAGTTATTTTTCATAAATGTCCGTTTCATATAATTCACAAGTTTGTTGTATCAATGTAACGATTGCTTTTATTTACCTTAAGGGAATTTCACTCATTTTTAACGAGTTACTAAATTAAAAACGTTTTCCAAAGTTTTGTGCTGTCTTTGTGGTCTTGAAAGGCGATTGTTGTTTAATTAATATATTTACCCGTTTATGTTGCATTCTGTAACATTTTTAAAGTTTGTATCTTTTTTTCCACGGTCCAAAGCTACATTTGTTCTAAAGAGGAAATATATTTTATTTTACTTGTCGATATTTTTAGCAGCGAATTCCTCCAATCTTGTATATTCAACCCATGGATGAGTACATTATATTTACATAACGTTGCCTTTTTTTTTTTTTTTTTTTCAAAAAATTGATAAATTTTGTACGCGTATAATTCTTATTATTATTTTTTCCCCCTTTCAACATGACGATTTTTTAATGTCTTTCTGGGACTTTTGTTAGAAGAGCTTCAGTGTACGTTAAAACGAAAGTTTATACAGAAATTATTTCTTGTTATTCATGAGAATGGAGTGGGTGTGTTTCATGGCTGTCTGTATTCTCGATTCTTTGTGTGTTAATGCAGGAATTTTGCTACGAGTGTTTCTGTAAATACACGAGAGTAATTGATTATTTCTTACAATTCATCAATTATTTTTACAATTTTCTACGGTAATCTTCGTCGACGTGGCATTTCATTAGGAAATTAATTCGCCTCTCTACATATGGCTTTTTTTTCTTAATATCCACTAAAATAACACGATGGCGTCGTCTTCAACTGACTGGTACCACGAGAGACTGCGCACGTGTTGCTTCTGCGCATCTGCAGTCCCGTTGCTCCCACCTCGCGTTGGGGTGGCTTCGGTTGCCAGCTACGGACCACCAGTGGAGTTTGTTTGGAGGCCCGTAATGCACGGGGATGCTTCGGGGCCAACAATGGCTGACAACTGATGGCGCTGCCACCATCGGACCGCTACCATACCATGAGCGGCATATTTCAGCCAGCAGTGACCCATCACTGCCAGCTGACGACCAGCAGTTTTCCAAAACTTGTGTTTTTGGTGGGAGGTTGCCTCACATCATATCTATAGTTTTAGAATTGTGTTCACGGAATTTATGTGAGATTCCTGCTAACATTCAGTGACATAGCAATATCAGGCTGTGTACTGTTTTTCCAGCATTCCAACGGCATTTTATCACTTGAAAGTTACCTGCCATCTACGGTTAAGGTGAGACTGATAAAACATATGGAAACATCACAACGACCTCATACGTATCGTCTGTATACTGGGATTCCGGCATCTCCTCATACATGTTACAGACTAATTTGAATGTGAGGGCTAGTGCGGAATTTCAGCTTTTACCACCAGCGTTCCACCTTCTGAGTCTATCTCCAGTTAAGCGCCAGTCAAGTGGGGGTGTTATAAACTTTTTTTAATTCGTGGTTTAACGACCACAGTGAACAACTCCACGGACAAGCAGTCATCCAGTCTCTGATTGGAGTCACTTTCTTCTGGGAAGGGTGAGAAGTAGTGCAGTAAGACAAGCGCACAAAACTTGCCTCATCCGATATTCCAGCCCGGACCAATCTCAGATAAATGATCAGAAACCAGCGCTTCGACCACAACGCCACCGGAGTGGGGCCATGCTGTACCTTCATACTAGTTGACATGTATATTTTATGCATGCAAAACAGTTTGTTCCTACACTTTTGATCAGTAGTGTATTTAAGCATCAGGACTTACGATCTAGCAGTTCAGTCCTCACTTCCGGAAAGCGCGCACACACATACACACACACACACACACACTCTTGCTTTTTCACAAAGCTTATTTTTCGTCTAGGTAAATATAAGATCTGTTTGATTATCTCTCACGGGCAATATGTTGTACCTACTTCTAGTTTAGGCTCGATAAGCTCCTAGGAAGGGAGAGATACGTAGTACGATCAAAAAGTTCCGAAACTAGGTACGTAGTGCGCCAACAGATGGTAGTACGCGGATGCGCGAGCAGCGGTCGAGGGCAGTGACTTTCATGAGTCATTGTGCCGAGTGGCGTCGTTCTGTGAACATCGGGAGCTGTGCTACACGATATTTGGTGACCACGTGCAGAACACAACTGCGATTTCGGTATGGACTGAAAACTAGAGCAGCGAGCGAACATCAAATTATGCGTCAAACTCGTAAAATCGGGAACAGAGAAGTATGAAATGTTGCGGCGGGCTTATGGCAATGAAGCAATGAGTCGTGCGAGGTGTTTTGAGTGGCATTCGCGCTTCAAGAGCGGTAGAACGGCACTGGAAGACGACCGTCCACAAGCGAAACCCCCGAAAATGTGGACAACATTAGGGAACTGGTGCGTGAGGATCGTCGCAGAACCATTGAAGACATTGCTACCATCGTCAATGTGTCATACGAAACAGTGCGTGCAAAAAATTTTGACATCGGTTTTGGTCATGCACGGGCATTGCTGCAAAGTTTGTGCCAAAGATTCGGAACCCCGAACAGAAGGTGCTCCGTGTCGAACTCGGTCAAGATTTTAGTCAGCAGGTGGTGAATGAACCAACGTTCCTGTCGCGGGTCATCACTGGGGATGAGACTTGGGTCTACGGTTACGACCCGGAGACCAAACAACAGTCGTCGCAGTGGAAGAGCCCGGCATCTCGACGACCGAAGAATACCCGACAGGTCCGGAGCGCAACCAAAAGCATGCTCATCGTTTTCTTCGACATTCGTGGGGTTGTGCACCGTGAATTCGTCCCCCAGGGCCAGACCATCACTGCTCTTTCTTACTGCGATGCTATGCGGCGTCTTAGGGAGGACATTCCCCGTAAACGACCTGGAATGTGGCTCAGGGGCGATTTCCTGCTCCATCACGACAATACAGCAGCTCACAGAGCGTTAGCAACACGCCAGTTTTGTAGCCACAACAGCATGACTACCCTTCCTCACCCAGCCTTACTTGCCAGATTTGGCCCCCTGCGACTTCTTTCTGTTCCCGAAGATAAAGCTGAAGCTCAAGGGTCGCCATTTTGAAACCGTGAACGAGATCCAGGGCGAATCGGGTGCTTGACACGATTCGCAAACAGGGCTTCCAGGGAACGTTCCAACAGTAGCAAAAACGCTGGCAACGGTATATCGCTGCCCAAGGAAACTACTTTGAGGAAGAGCATAGCCAGAATTAAGTAACGTAAGTACTTTGTTGAATATAGGCCTAGTCTTGGTACATTTTGATCGGATCTCGTATAGAGAAACAAAGAATAAACACGCCATCAGATCATATTTTTATTCGGTCCCAATTTTTATTTACGGCATAGAGAAAGATAGACAGAGAGAGAGAGACAAAGAGACAGAGAGAGACAGACAGACAGACAGACAGAGAGAGAGAGAGAGAGAGAGAGAGAGAGAGAGAGAGAGAGAGAGAGAGAGAGAGAGAGAGAGAGAGAGAGAGAGAGACAGAGAGAGAGAGAGGAATGAAGCGAAAGGGGAAAACGGAAAGCTTGAGTGAGGGATGAAAATAAATAAAAGCGTACACATGGATAGATAAATAGACTGCCTGACACAGAATCGCAAAATCGCAATATATGAAATATCTTTTATTGCTATTTTAAAGTCAATTTTATTTCGTAGCCTTCAAAAATACCTTTTTAATTTTTGAAGGCTGAAACTCTCAGATACATGATAAATTTGTAAGCCACACTACTCGCTGCTTCTGAAGTGCTTTTTTCTTTCTAACAACGACAAGATAAAATTTAACGTATGAAGAGCTAGTGTGTGTCGTCTTATTGAACAACGCATTCAGTTTGCGAAAATCGCATATATATTTAACAAGATCACGAGCGAGGTTTGAGCCTTGCCTCTGGGAATTGGTGTTTCAACATCGGAACAGTGCCCGCTGCGTAACGTCATCTTCTCATATTAATTCACTTACCAGTCCAGAGACGTCCCCTGGGGTCGCATTTACCATCGTTGAACCGAGTCTTCTGGTTTTCCGGATCCACAACTGCAACTACTTTTGACTCCTTCGTTTTCCAATTCAGTTTCTTCACTTGCTTTCCCAAGGTGATCAGAAGATTATCGTCTGGTGCACGGTAAGGGACCACCAGCGTCACTGTTCCATCTGCCAAAAGAAGAAGGCGCCAGATATAAACATTCATTATTAACAAGACCATCATTCTAAACAGACTTTTAACACATCGCAGTTTCTCTTCAGGTGTCAATTACTTCTCGAAGGCTTTTATTATTTGCAGGGAGGAGCAGGGAAAAGCATGAAGAAATTAATGCATTAAAGTACACGAAGTAAAGACTTCGTTGCGCACACTCTCACATCGCGTCTATGGAAAGGAACGCTCGTAATCGCCGTAACAGCTTAAAAAAAACGGTTTCGTAAGAAGTTACACATGACATAACCTATCTAAAGCCTCGAAATGTGGTGCAAGACTACAGCGATGAGCCATTATTAAATAAATTAAATTGCAAGACTACAGCGATGAGCCATTATTAAATACATTAAATTGCAAGACTACAGCGATGAGCCATTATTAAATACATCAAATTGCAAGACTACAGCGATGAGCCATTATTAAACACATTAAATTGCAAGACTACAGCGATGAGCCATTATTAAATACATTAAATTGCAAGACTACAGCGATGAGCCATTATTAAGTACATTAAATTGGAAGACTACAGCGATGAGCCATTGTTAAATACATTTTGCAAGACTACAGCGATGAGCCATTATTAAGTACATTAAATTGCAGGACTACAGCGATGAGCCATTATTAAATACATTTTGCAAGACTACAGCGATGAGCCATTATTAAATACATTAAATTGCAAGACTACAGCGATGAGCCATTACATTATGACCACCTACCTAATAAGCTGTAGGACCCGCTTTAGCCCGCAAAACAGCGGCCACTCGGCGAGACATCGATTCGATGATCTCAAAGATTCTCCTTCTTGCTAGTGCTTTACAGCACTCCAGTAATCGCGTAAACCATAATTCACTAACCACAAAGGCCGTTCCATAAAAACCGAGAGTATATATTTTTTGAGCTTGCGACAGTGCGAAGGAAAAATAACCAAGCAGACGACTAACTGAATTAAGAAAGTATCTATGACAACAGTTATTAGCCGTGGCAGATGATTCTGCTTTTGTTATTGCGCAGTTGTTTAAGGTACGTCTACATTTCGCCATACAGCAATGGAGGTGAGTGATTCAGAGTTAAGAGCTGAAATGCGTTGTGCGATGAAATTTTGCTACCGTTTGGGTAAAACGGCTCCAGAAACAGTTGATTTAATGAAAAAAGTTTACAAAGATAAAAGCTTGGGTGAGTCAACGATTTTTAGATGGCACCATGATTTCAAAAAACGACGTTTGTCAGTAGAACTCGCTCCTAGACCTGGTCGACCTGAAAGTGTTGTCACGGAGCGTATTGTTAAAACTGTTTGGGCAATCCTGCAAGAAGATCGACGAATGACGTGTGAAGATATAGCGGCGTCAACTAATATTTCAAAAACGTCGGCATTCCGCATTCTACGCGACAAATTACTGCAGCATCGTGTGTGAGTTCCAGATGGGTACCTCATCACCTGACGAGAGAACAATTGTGAGCCAGGGCTCAGGTGTGTCATGAGTGGAAACAAATGCTTGCAAAGGATTCAAACTTTCTAAACACAGTAATAACTGCCGATGAAACATGGGTACACTATTTCGACCCCCTCACGAAGCACGCAACGAGTGTCTGGAAATACACAGGCTCGCCTCCTCCGAAAAATAGTTCGCCAAACCAAATCAGCTGGGAAGGGGATGATGATAATTTTCTTTGATAATAAAGGTGTAGTCTATCAGCATGCTGTTCCTCCACAAATTACTGTCAATGCTGAGTATTACATTTGTGTCTTGAAGCGTCTGCGACGACACATATCGATTAAGCAACCAGAACTGATGGGCACTACACTATGATAACGCCCGCCCACATGTGGCTGATTGTGTTCAATAGTTTCTTACGAAATGCAGTATTGAATTCATGCCACTGCCTGCCTACAGTCCTGACATCGCCCCGTGCTATTTCCGGTTGTTTCCAACAATGAAGGAGAATTCTTGATCTCAAAGTCTTATATCTCAAAGTCTTATAGAGCATCATTACAGCCAAACCCGAAGTAGAAGAAATAACAAGATTAGTGGACATTTGCATAAAACAGAACAGTTTTACTTTCCGTGGAACATTTTATGAACAGACTGAAGGTCTAGCCATGGGCATCCCATTGTAACCTACATTATGTGAAATCTACATGCGTCGATTTGAAGAAAAACTTTTCAAACTCATGAAATTTGACTTATGGATACGATTTGTAAACGATACTTTCGTTCTATGGAAAGGAAAAAATTCTGAAATTCCGGAATTAGTCAAACTTATAAATTCCATTATCTCACGTTTAGTTCAGCTACAAAACTGAAAATAACGGATGCCTATAGGCATCCGTTATTTTCAGTTGTGGATGCTCTCTCGCATCCACAATTTATCGGAAGCCTTTCGCTGTTTTTTCACCTCCACATTCAAAGTCCAATCACCCTTGGAAACAAAAACTCAGCGCCTTTTACAGTTGCGTACATCGCGCGATATATATATTCAGATAAAGACAGTTTGGAAAAAGAACTTTATTTCCTTAAACGTGTTGCAGTACAGCGAGGATACAACCCTTCCATTATAGATAAGGCTCTAACAAAATTCTGAAAACCGAAGCCTATCTCCACGTCAACTCCTGTGATGGGCCCATTGCGAGAGAATTTTGCCATTATTCCATTTTTCCGTGACATTGCCTTCAAAATTTAAAAAATTCTCAAAACTTTTAATTTTAAAGTGAATTTTTTTAACCCATAAACAACATAGTCCTTTGAACTTTTGTCTTCAACATAGTCCTTTGAACTTTTTAGGATCAAAGGACTATGTTGAAGACAAAAATTCGTGGGGAATTTATCAAATTCCATGTGAATGTGGCGCTTCGTATATAGGGCAGACACGCAGAGCCTTGCGTTTTGGATTGAATGAGCACAAGACCTATATTCGGAACTTTGACCTAAAGAAGTCATTGATGACTAAACACTGTTATGAAAAGGACCATAAATTTCTCTTTGAAGAAGCTAATTGGCAAGCCAGATTCAACCACCAAACTTGATATTTTGGAAGCTTTCCGTATATATCAGAAGTCTTCGCAACTTGTTAAGGACATGGCATACATCCCATTTCTATTAAGCGCATGGAAGCATCTAAACAAAACATGTGACTGTAAACACCATTTATGATATCATATACAATTTTAATATTTACGTGCCATTCGTCCTGATGAAGCTAGGCCAATACCCAGCGAAACCATGGTCGGCTTGAAAAAATAAATATTTGTGATAAACTACGTTGTATTATCTTAATATAACAAGTTTGTAAAATCATGCAATGCATTGATTATACGAGTTATCACTCGTAATACGCTTTCCAACCTACCAGAAATCATTACTCAGGTTATCACTCAAGTTATGAGAATAATGGCTGTGGAATAAATCTCGGTCCTGTGCCATGACCTTTGATCCCATTTCGATTATATTCTTTTTTTTTTTCTTGATTGGAGGTTTAACGACCACCGTGAGCAACTCAATGGGCTATAAGCAGTCGCCCGTCCCTAATTTAGGGTCACTGGTTCCAGGGAAGGGAGAAAGCCAGTGCCGTAAGACAAACACAACATCCATGCCTCACCGGGATTCGAACCCGGACCCCGTTCGGACGAATAATCAGAGGCCATCGCTTAGACCACTGCGCCACCGGGGCGGCTTCGATGATATTCAACAGAACCGTTTCGGTATACCTCCGAAATAACATGATAAAGTTTTGTTGCAATCGAAGCATTTTTACGCAAGTTATGATGCATAAGGGCTATGGAATGGATCCCGCTCCTGTGTCCTAACCTTTCACTCAATTTCGCCCATTTTCAACAGAATTCGTCCCCAGGCAGGCCCCTACATCATACTAACATTTCATCCAAATCGAAGCATTTTTACGTAAGTTATGACGCATAATGGCGATGGAAGTGATTCCGCTCCTATGTCCTGACCTTTGACCCCATTTCGTCCATTTTCAATAGGGTTTGTCGCCAGGTGGTTCCCTACCACTTATTGAAATTTCATCGAAATCGAACCGTTTTTACGTTAGTTATGACGCATAACAACAGTGGAATGGATCCCGCTCCTATGTACTGACCTTTGACCCCATTTCGTTCACTTTAAATAGGGTTCCTTCCCAGGTGATCCCCTACCAGATACTAAAATTTCATCGAAATCGAACGATTGTTACGACAGTTTTCGTGCGGACGGACATACGCACACAACGCGTGACCTAATGAGGCAGATGGGAATCGCGACCATTTGCTCGCAAGAGTGTGACGTCATAAAACTTTAATAGGATCCACAAACACCGCGTGACGTAATGAGACAGATGGCGTGACCGCGCGCCAACACTTTCAAACGCGAGAATGTGACGTCATAAGATTTCTAAGCATTGGTAACATTAATGGAACGACGCCATGACACCAAAAACGTTATTATTCGGGGTGGTTATTTTACCCACTAAACGAATTCTCCTAAAGTCGAGATCAAGCTAAATCGATTTCTAGTACCAGAAAACGGTAGGTTAACGACTTTCATCAAAATTCTTAAGAGCTGTTTTCAAAATAAAATGTACATGAGTTCTCGTGCCGACAGACAGACAGACAGACGGACGGACGGAAAAAGCTGGAGCATATACGCTTCTTCAACCTACGGTTGGAAAGCGTAAAAAATGAAGGAGAAGTTCCGTGGCGCAACATTTAACGCAGATGCTGACGCTATTCAAGCTGTACAGGGATCGCTAAAACACCTTCCACAAAACACCTTCACCACATGCTTTGAAAAGTGGACTGAACGATGGGACCGTTGCATATCATCCGAGGGAAGACACTTTGAGAAAGAATAACATATATTTTGCTTCACCTATATTTCTTTATATTGAGTGATTTTACTCTCAGTTTTTACTAATGCGAAGTTTCTGTTAATATTTTTTTGGACTAATGCGAAGTTTCTGTTAATAACTTTAAACCGTATATGGCATGGCTTGATAACATACTTGATCAGTGTCTCACTTCTCTTAAAATTCCATGCATCTTTATGATGGTGGCATTTTTTGGCGCTTAAAAAAAAAAAAAAAATCAAGCGTTTAGTCGAGCCACCCGAACTGAGAAATAATTGCACTAATTATTTTCTCAGTTTAAAGATCTGTAGCAATACAAGTGCATTACGGATTTCATGTGCCGCTTATAGAACTCCAATCCCTCGATATCTCCACCATTATTTAGTTTTGCACCAGATCAATATGTTTTTGATATCAATAGCCAATGAATGTATCGTTCAAAATTTTTAACATAAACTTCATAATATTTCAGCAGTACTATCGTAGACGATAAAGTTGTTTTTATCTTACTGCAGTTTCACTTAATCGACGTCGACAAAAGTGATAAGACATTTAATGCGTTTTTGTAAAGACTTATGCAACATTTCCTGAAGAATTCCCTTTTTCCAAACCCTGCATGAAGAAATTAACTAATCATAATGTTCACTTGTTCCTGCTCAATATTTTAGTGAAAAAACCAAAAAAAAAAAAAAAAAAAAAAAACTTACACATATTAACAGGACAGAACACATAACTACGCCACACAGCAGTGATGGAAAGTTGCCAAATCATTTTTGGAGCAGCAAAATGCATTTTTGGAACAGGTAAAATACATTTTTGGAGCAGCAAAATGCGTTTTTGGAACAGGTAAAATACATTTTTGGAGCAGCAAAATGCATTTTTGGAACAGGTAAAATACATTTTTGGAGCAGCAAAATGCGTTTTTGGAGCAAGTGACATACATATTTGGAGCAACAAAATGCATTTTTGGAGCAGGTAAAATACATTTTTGGAGCAGCAAAATGCATTTTTGGAACAGGTAAAATACATTTTTGGAGCAGCAAAATGCATTTTTGGAACAGGTAAAATACATTTTTGGAGCAGCAAAATGCGTTTCTGGAGCAAGTGACATACATATTTGGAGCAACAAAATGCATTTTTGGAGCAGGTAAAATACATTTTTGGTGTAAGTAAACATTATTTCGGAGCAGATAAAATATTAGTAGATGGAACAAACTCTTAAGCAAAAAATGTTTTGGAACTAGATGCACCCTACTCAAATTTAAAACATCTTGCATTGAAATATGCACACACACGTATGCAAAGATTTTAGTTTTCAAATAGATCAAAAAATTTGTAACCATAGCAGGATTCTATTATTAATCATTTATTTTACAAAAAAAAAATGTTTTATTTTTTATTTTTTTGCGGCTTTTCTTAAATTGCTCACTTTTATTTTTTCCTGATTTTCTAAGATAGTTAACAATGTTTTGTTTCGCTTCTTTTAATAGTCCACTTTTTAAAGCACTCATGGGCCATTTCCGTGAAAAGTGATCCAAAATTTTAACACTTTTTTACCTTACCATCTTGGATTTTTTTAAATTTGGCTTACCTAATGTATCCTCAGAAATAGTAAAAATCCAAATTTTTAGATTTTTGTCTGCAGTAGTTTTAAAGTTATGGCCCTCTGAAATCTTAAAAAAAATACAATTTTCAGCTGACATGTAATTCCAAAATAAATTATTACTCAAGCTAGAAATGAGATAGAAGGTTGGGGTAAAAACTATTTTGTAGCTTATTTTATAAGCTTTCATATTATATGTAACATAGCTAGTTTTGGGAAATTTTTAATTTCAAGGTTATGCGATACAATTTGTGACCTTGAATCTCTCCAAAACCTAACTTTTTAAATTTTGAAAAAATTCACATACAAACTTCTATATTTTAGCATCATTTGTGGAAAGTTTCATAATGGGATCGCAGTGGGATCATGGTTTCATGGATTTAAAAAAATATATTATGCAAAGGAAAAACCAAGGAAAAGAAAAATTGTTCAATTTTAATTCACAATTTTAATTCCTTTGAACAAGCTAATTTATTGAAAATTATAACTAACTACATGCCTTTTAGTATTGTCACCATAGCTTCCACTTTAACAACTTCAACAATCCCTTGCAAGGTAGTTTTGAAGTACCATGGTTGCTGCGTCCATCTCTTCCTTGCGAAGGTAGTAAATGCGGTCAGTGGGACTTATGGGTTCCACCGTGGTCAGGATTTGGCAGACAGGCACTTTAAGTTCATCTTCAAAGTCCTGTGGGTATGTAAAAGATGGAGCAGGAACTTCAAGGTGTAGAAATTTCACTTCCACCATCTCAGTTGTCTCGTTTTAGTTTAAAACTACAGCAAGCCACCATTTCTTGTCATACTCACATGCTTTTAACTTCTGATAGAGAGAGCTTATGATTCAAATCTCCTGACAAAGAAAACTTGTGTGATTGCTCACTCTTAGAAAATACCTTTGTCAGTATTGCTTTATCTGACACAGGGAGAAAACTGTGGAACTTTTGTGTGCCTGGTATTGGTTTTGCAACCCGAAATCGCTCTTACAGCACTTTCTCTTCTTCTAAGTGTTGTTCTTTATTAAAAAAGAAAAAGAACACAATGGAGTCAATGTTGGCTTGACTCCATGCAAACAGCTGTGATAGTTTCATAATTTGTTCTTCATAGGGTCGTTGAAGGCTTGCCCTTGCTGCAAGTCGTTTCACTGTTGCCCCCGGACCATAGCTACAACGATACCACAGCCTCAAAGAAAATAAGGCTGTGGTATCTTTTGATTTTGCAGAAAATTATACCTTTGTATTGCAAGATAAGGCCCAGTCTTTCCATTAGGACAATGACCAGGCAGCAGGTTTTCCAATAGCAGTGTATTGCAAGGATTCTGATGGTTTAAAATTTAAAAGTATTGTTTGTATCTCTGAATCTCTTAAACATGATACAGTTGCCGTGCACTTGTTTCAGAAAACACTTATCTCATATCTAAGATCTGGACCGATACCCAATTTGAAAAAGATACACTACTTCTCTGATGGTACAGCTGCACAGTTTAAAAACCGAAAACCCTTCTCAAACATGTGCCACCATGAAAGTGAGTTTGGGATCAAAGCTGAATGGCATTTCTACGCAACAGCCCACGGTAAAGGAGTGTGTGATGGTCTGGGGGCAACAGCAAAACGACTTGCAGCAAGGGAAACCCTCCAACGACCCTATGAAGAACAAATTATGAAACTATCACAGCTGTTTGCATGGAGTCAAGCCAACATTGACTCCATTGTGTTCTTTTTCTTTTTTAATAAAGAACAACACTTAGAAGAAGAGAAAGTGCTTGAAGAGCGATTTCTGGTTGCAAAACCAATACCAGGCACCCAGAAGTTCCACAGTTTTCTTCCTATGTCAGATAAAGTAATACTGACAAAGGTATTTTCTAAGAGTGAGCAATCACACAAGTTTTCTTTGTTAGGATATTTGAATCACAAGCTCTCACTATCAGAAGTTAAAAGCATGTGAGTATGACAAGAAATGGTGGCTTGCTGTAGTTTTAAACAAAAACGAGGCAACTGAGATGGTGGAAGTGAAGTTTCTACACCCTGAAGTTCCTGCTCCATCCTTTACATACCCACAGGACTTTGAAGATGAACCTAAAGTGCCTGTCTGCCAAATCCTGACCACGGTGGAACCCATATGTCCCACTGGTCGCGCTTACTACCTTCGCAAGGAAGAGATGGACACAGCAACCATGTCACTTCAGAACTACCTTGCAAGGGATTGTTGAAGTTGTTAACGTAGAAGGGATGGTGACAATACTAAAAGGTACGTAATTAGTTAGAATTTTCAATAAATTAGCTTGTCCAAAGGAATTAAAAATTGTGAATTAAAATTGAACAATTTTTCTTTCGCATCCTGATGGTTTTTCCTTTGCATAATATTTTTTTTAAATCCGTGAAACCATGATCCCACTGCGATCCCATTATGAAACTTTCCACAAATGATGCTAAAATATAGAAGTTTGTGTTGTGAATTTTTTCAAAATTAAAAAAAAATTTGGTTTTTGAGAAATTCAAAGTCAAAACTTGTATCGTATGATCTTGAAATTAAAAAGTGTCTAAAACTAGCAATGTTACATATAGCTTATAAAAGAAGCTACAAAATGGTTCTTACCCCAACCTTCTATCTCATTTCTAGCTTGGGTAATAATTTATTTTGGAATTACATGTCAGCTGAAAATTGCGTTTTTTTTTAAGATTTCAGAGGGCCATAACTTTAAAACTACTGCAGACAAGAATCTAAAAATATGGATTTTTTACTATCTCTACGGGCACATAGGAGAGCCAAATTTGAAAAAAATCCAAGATGGTTTTTCACTGGATTACTTGACACAGAATGACCCTCATGTCCCTTTTTTTTTTATGCCACATTCAATGTACATCTCAGCATTGGTTAACATTTTCTGAGAGGAATCCAACTGCTGCAAAAGTTCAGCTTCTTCCCGCTTCAAAATCATCTTGTGCAACATTCAATTTCTTCTTCACTTTTTCGCTTATTTTGCTGCAATTTTCCAGCGCTAATCTGCTCTTTGTATTTTTTTCCAGGATTCTTTATGAGCTGTCAGAAGTTTTTTGGTTACATTAATTTTACTCACATCTCCATTCTTTGTGCTTCTTGCTCTCCGCATGACACCTACAATAATCGCGGCCGACATGCTCTACGCTAAAATGTTAAAATCGCAGCCACTTGGCTTACAAAACGTGATTCGGCAAAACTTTAGATGCTTGATAAAAAGGCCATTCTTTACTATATATATCATGATAGACTTGACAATAAGTTTGACCTTACTTCGTTCTTTTTGTTGTCACAGCTGTTTCACTGCTACGTTTCATTTCGTTTTAATCCCAATTAACCCTTTCCGCTGGAATAACTTTTCACCCATACTCACCAAACACTCGTTTTTTTGTTTGTTTGTTTTTTCTGTAGTAAAGGCCACAAGTTAGCAGTGAAAGCTCAGCTTTGGCTCGCTAGCCCCTACATACGAGCAATAGGTGCATCATCGGCTTGGCGGGTGACACTCGAGCTATTCGGCTAAAAAGAAATGTCTCGCGAACGTCGACATGCGAGCTATACAGGCGTCATTGGCGTGGCGGATGACACCCGACTTATTCGGCGAAAAAGAAATGTCTCGCGAGCTCCGATATGCGAGCTATAGAGGAGTCATCGGTATGGTGGGTAACACACGACATATTTGGCGAAAAAGAAATGTCTCGCAAGCCCCGACATACAAGCAACAGAGGCGTCATAGGCGTGGCAGATGACACCCGACCTATTCGGAGAAAAAATTCCTCGCGAGCGCCGCCATGCGAGCTATAGAGGCACCATCGGCATGGCGAGTGGCACCCGACACACCGATGAAGTTTCTTTTTCTCTATTCGGTGAAAAAGAAATGTCTCGCGAGCCGTGATATGCGAGCAATACAGGCGTCATCGGTATGGCAATCGAGCGGATAGGGTTTAAAACGTTGGCATCGACATTTTCACAAGCACAAAGTCACATGCAATCACGTAAAGGGTTCGCAAAATGCGCTGAGCTGAGTCCCCTCTTGGCTTTTGTGCACGCACTCTCAAATGGCTGTACGGGGAATCACGTGACAAACAGCGAACGAGAAGCTCCGTCTCCGTTAGCGGTTGGAAGACCGAGCATCGAAGGCATATAGGAACTATTTGTAAAGTGCATTTTTTTCGACCAAACGACGGTAAAAAATAGAAAATTGCGCTCAGGGACCTTGCGTGGGCTTTTCCGTAGTTTTTTGGGTGACATGGAGGAGACTGGCACAAGACAGACCGTTGTGGAGGAAACTTGGGGAGACCTTCGTCCAGCAGTGGATTGATAATGGTTGACAATGATGATGATGATGACGTAAAATCGTGAAAATCCGTAAAAGTTGGCATCTCTGAATAGCTATGAATATTTTAGAAACAGTACCATCATATCTTGCCACGGGAAAGCCATTTTCAGCTGTCTTACCTGTCAACGAAATAGCTAACAACTGACCTTACGCTGCTGTATTTACGTAATTGCGCACCTAGCCCGGAACAAAATAACTGCGCCCTCCCGAAGAGCAGGGAACGACATATAAACAATCTAAATTACACAACAATCCGAAAGTCCACCAAACCATCTGTAAACAATCTTCATCAAGATTTCATAACGTAGAGCACCGTTTCTCCTACATACCACGTGATTACACCAAAACTCCCTCTCAAAAAGCTCTTACCTACATCGTGAAACCTATTCGTCACTTATGCCGAAAAAACAACGAACTAGAAGGTAGGTGGAAAAACATTCCGAAATGTTGGGATTGGCGGTACGTGTTGATTAAAACGCCGTTATACGTTTAACCTAATTACGCGTAGACCTTAAAAACGCGTCATTCGATTCGCCGTTTAAAACGGCATTTTTTGCTGTGAAAATTTTTTTTTCGCTCGGCAGTTTTTGCTGTAGATTGCCGTTTCGGGGCAGTTGGGCGCAAATATAAACTGTTTTTGTAATCTGTAGCAGTTTGGCGCAAGATAATAAAATTGGTGCACTTCGGCGCAAACTTTTCATCACTGCACACAGTTTTCTTATAACAAGTTAATAATGTGAAATCTTTATCAGCTATAATAACAATATAATAATGGTAACAATTAATAATAATAACATAATGATGATAATTTCCACTTGCATGAATGAAATTCTGATCAGTATACGTATTTTATTAAAACTCTAATATATATTTTATAAAAAAACTCTTATACATGTATTTTATAAAACCCTACAAAAAAATTCAGGGAATAATCCAAAGAAGGCTTAATCATGAGATATAAGGTTCATGGGCTTGTACCCCCCGCAAATCAAAAGCGTTCGTACGCCACTGCACAGTTCACGAATTCATTCAAAATCGTTTGCTTGTTTCACATTTTAAAACAAAACTGTGCTTGCCCCCCCCCCCCCCCAATGAGGCAAATCACTCACTTTCGTTTGGATGGATGCCAGTTATCTTACTTTTAACCTCCAGCAGCATTACAGAACAAAAAAAGTTCGGAGTAGATACATTCCGGAACAAATCACGCCTCCTCCCCCCCCCCAAAGGAAAAAACAACCTTTGGTCCTGAATATAAAAAAATATTAGGATTACAAATGGTTTGAATTTACCAACTGTGGGAAAATTCCAATAATTTGAAATCATAGTGTGCTTCAAATAAAGCCAAAGACATGCTTTCACACTTAGGAACAGTGGCGACGCCAGCTGCGTGGAATGGGGGAAGGGGGGGGTATTGGGAAGACTAGGAGGGTATATAGTTTGAAGTGTTAGGCAGAAATTTTGACAAAAAATTTCGTTCAAGCGGATTTTACCCGACGCTGATAATGTTATAGGCGCCCATAGGCTTAGTTTTCAGGAGGGGGCGAACAGTGAAATTTTGCATATATAAAAATTTCCACTGTGCCTTCTCGTTTTTACCACACTCTCAACACATAAATTTAATTGGAAACTAGAAGACCCAAAATCTATATAAAATAGATGGATAAATGAAAGTATATATACATATACACAGTCGAGTCACATTATTGTGACCACCTCCTACTTTTGACGTCAACAGCGCGTAGCCAATGAAAGAAGGCATGTGTCGTGAGCTGGCTTGGAAGGCATATAAGGTGTGCTGCAGGCAATCTGAAAACATATCACTCGTTGCTGTCATGGATAAAAGGAGCGATTTATCAGATTTACAAAAAGGGATGATTATTAGCTTTCGAGCCAAGGGTGGCAGTATTTCTGAAACAGCGCAGTTTGTGAACTGTTCGCGTTCTGCTGTGGTTAAAGTGTATCGTGATTGGGGAAATGGCACCACTGCGAATAAGCGATGTGGAAACTGCGGAGCACCATGTGCCATTCATGTGAGAGGTGAACGTCGACTACGAAGGTGCGTGAGGGCCAATCGACACACTACAGTGGAGCAACTCACTAGCCGAATGAACCAGAAGGCTACCGGAAGTGTGTCTAAAACGAGAGTTCAGCGAACCCTGCTGCGTATGGGGCTCCGATGCAGACGGATGGCCACTGCACCCATGCTAACGAAGGTGCATCGGTAGAAAAGGCTTACATTTGCACGGCAGTATCGGATTTGAACCTCCGCTGATTGGCAAAGGATTGCCTTCTCCGATGATCCACGTTTTCTGCTTCATCGAACGGATGGACGTTGGCGTATAAGGTGAGAAATATCTTAGAACAAACACTCTTCAACCATTGCTGGAAGAACGCAAGCAGGTGGGGGAAGCGTTATGGTCTGGGGAATGTTTTTGTGGCATTCCCTGGGTCCACTCATACCTGTGGAAGGCACTATGGACCGAATTCGTTATGAATCCATCCTTGCAGACCACGTACACCCACAGATGATGATTGTCTCCCTTGGGACGGATGGGATCTTCCAGGACGACAATGCGACGTGTCACACAGCTAGAAATGTCCAAGAGTGGTTGGAAGAGCACGATGAAGACTTCAAAGTACTTTTCTGGCTCCTTAATTCCCCAGACTTAAACCCAATTGAGGATCTGTGAGACCACCTCGATAGTGTTGTTCGCTCTATGGATCCTCCACCACGTATCCTCCAGCAGCTGTCAGATGCACTGCAGTCAGCATGGCTCCACATACCTGTGAGCACTTTTCAGTACCTTATTGAGTCACTCCCGCAGCCCGTCTAGCTGCTGTCCGCGCTGCACACGGCGGTTACTCTGGATATTAGCTGGTGGTCACAATAATGTGACTCGACCGTGTATATACGTATACATCATCATTACATACCGTTGTGGAAGAAACTTTGGGCAGTGTTCGAAGTGGGCCGGTATGGCATACCAGTAGTTAACAAAAATTGAAGTGAGCATACCGTCAGTTAAGCAAACATTTTTTACCATCCCGGTAAATAATAAAGTATAAACCCGTCACAAACTACGTAAAGAAATAAGGATGAAAGCACAAATTTTAACGCAAAAATCGGCAAATGACATTTCTAACGGATAAAATTGATAAATGATTAGCAGATGGGACTAAAAGAGACCACAAACCCTTCAATGAAGGTTTTGTTTTAATTATTACATTATTTTTTTAAATATTATATACATTAATTTTCTTTATACCAGAAAAAACAAAAAACAAAAAAAAACTATTGTGTGGAATGGTACGTATTCCTTTCGAAACCTATTCATACTATGCGGAAATATGGTCGATACCATTCCGGCAATAGTTATGTGCCACTTTGACCACTGACTTGGGGATACCTTAATCCAGCAGTGCATTGATAATGGTTGACAATGATGATGATATCATCATTGTCAACCATTATCAATCCACTGCTGGATGAAGATCTCCCCAGGTTTCCTCCACAACGGCCTGTCTTGCGCCAGTCTCCTCCATATCCCTCCCGCATGCTTTCAAACTATGTATGAAATTTGACGTATATATAAACAGCATGTTCGGACAATAAAGCAAATTATTTATCATTCGTGTGATCTCTTTGATCACTTCGGTAGCTTACGCCAGAAAACCACTAGAGATAACTCAATTGGTTATCACGAATGAAAAAATATACTGAAGACAAATTTGTCTGAAAACTTTTCGAGAGATCTCACTGAGTAGCTACTGCAGATGATGATATATTTTTCATTTCTTCGTTTTTCATACTTTTCCGTACTGTAAGTTATTACACTGTTCTCCAACACGCAATGGGAAATTTTATCATTGTTTTCCGCTGTAAAATTTAGCCTTTTTTTATTGGAAATTCCCAACGCTTTTCCTATTTTTACGGCATACACATGCATCTAAAATTTCTACAGGAAAATTAGCAATTAGAATTAGTGTTATCACTAAAAGCTCTGTATTTCAGTCCAAGAAAAGAAAGGGCAAAGGGCATGGTCCAAGGGCGCCCATAAGGGGGGGTCTGGAGCCCCCTAGTCGTTGGTATAGCTAAATGATCGATAAATTTAAAACTCTAAAATAACAAAACCTTTTTTAAAGCATTTTTAAAAATAATAAGATATTAAGACCCAGAAAAAGACCACATGGGAGATGGGTGGATGAAATTCGTAAATATGCGGGAGTGACATGGAGGAGACTGGCACAAGACAGACCGTTGTGGAGGAAACTTGGGGAGACCTTCGTCCAGCAGTGGATTGATAATGGTTGACAATGATGAATGATGATGATTAATGATTGATTGTATCAATTATTTTTGTTGTATTTTGTACATTTAGTAAAATGTTTGACAGCCTTGAAGGAGGTAAGACTTTTTTTAGCCCCCCCCCGCTCCCTAAAAATACTCATAAAAATACTCATATGACATGGTCGGTGCTCGCTCTTGCTCCCTCTCTATGGATGCCATGAACCCTAGTCAAAAAAGGATTCTAGATGCATGCTGTATGTAGTATTTATTCAACGTATGTAGTATGGGAACCATGGATACGAATGTCTATGGCAAGTTACCATTTCTTCGCAATTTTAGCTTACTCATGAAGTTCCTCCTTTCTGGTTGTTTTTTCTATCATAAGGCTGTTTACGAATTTTAGTTTGTAACCTGACAAGGAATCTCTCTCTCTGTGAATTTTTAAACTAAAATAATAAAAATAGTGTTTCTACTACTATCTTAGAAATTTGCTCAGACTTTCTCCATTTCCCAAAAGTACAAACACTAAATTCAACAAAAAGGTCATTTTATATAACAATATTTCTGTGAATTCGAAAAATTCAGGTACATTTATCCAAGTTCTCTACAATCTTTGACGGTAGCACCAGCCATGCATTCTAAAAGCTTCGATGTTTGGGGGAGAGGAGGGGGGCTTCAAAGAAAAGTTGGGTGCGCTGACGCCCACCTGTAGCGTCACACATGCTTAGGAACACCAACAACAATTACTGTAACTTGTAAGCAAGCGAACGGCAAAGAAACAAGAAGTGATCTAAGCGTGATGCCATTAACTTACCAAACGGGACCGCTTCCGTTTCGCCTGAAACTGGATTTAGTTGACAAATGTCGCCTACAAAAGCGTCCACGTAGAAGAGCTTCTGCGTGGTTGGGTCCCAATGGGGACCTTCTCCAAGGTTAGACAGCCGTTTCGAGGCAGCTTCAACTACGACTTCGGCAGACATGATTATCGAAAACTCCGGCCGAAAGGTATTTATCGCAGCTTTAGAAAGTAATCGAAGTTTCGGAGGCGACGAAGACAAGGTGAATCCGCCGCCATTAAATAGGATTTTACCGTCACGTGTCTGCCGGGTCAGCGACCTTGAGACTATTGGCCAAGCCACAGAATGAGGCACGACGTCGGCTGATAACGGATTCAGCTACGTGAGGTGTTCGAAACATTCGCAACGCAGAAAAGAAGTTAGCACATATCCTTTTTCTGTCGAAATGATTGCGGCGCTGATTAGATGAAAAACAAGATACCAGCTAATGGTTAATCTCTGGGGATAACAAACAAGTGATATGGAATGTGATACATATTACAATGACTTCGGTAATTTTAATTCTTGTTCAGCATAATCTGCGACATTCGCTTCATTGAAAAGAAGCGAAACGCATGAGCGCGTGTCATTTTTCTAGGCAAAGAGATAAGATATAGCTGGTAGATAGTGTTAAAAAAAAAGAGCAGTAGTGATCATGGAAAAAAATGTTTTTTTTTTCTCTACCTAAAGTGAAATTTCAGCAGTGAAGTCATGAAACAACTTGAGATGTGTCATGGTACGAATTATTAGCACAATCGAGTGTGGGAATAACCGTTATGTTGAAAGACAACTTAAAAGTGTACTGACTTCTGAAGCAATGAGCACTTCCTCCCCTTCGCCGCGAAATATCACTAAATAAAAAAGCCAGAGGCAGGCAAACCTTCTCCAACTAAGCATGCTTAATTGAAGTTGTTAACCAAACCTCCAAACAGGGGGACAGAAGGGCCTTAGCGCTGCTTGGCGGCGCAAAAGTAGTATTTTTCTAGACTTAGAGGCGCTAAGGTGTTTTTCGTAGGTAGGCGGTTGGTTGCAGAAAGTGGGTAAAGAAATTTTTTACGTAATCATATATTCGAAAATAGCGAATACCGTGTTTTATATGCAATCAAAATATTCGCATCGCAAGGATGAGATTAAACCGTCGGATCACAATATCTCATGGTTCATAAAGGTAAAGATAAAGTTTGTTTGTTTCTGGGTTCAACTTTTACAGTGAGCTGGTATAAGATAAGGGCTATATGGCGTTGATCGTTCCTGGTTTGGGGTGGGGGTGGGAGTGGGGGGGGGGGGTAACAACCCATGCTTCGTGCGGAGCTCAGACCACCAACCAGAAACCTACACCTCTGACAACTCGGTCACCGGGACGGCGTAACGAGAATATAAAGTCCATTGTCTAGACGGTAGTCCTCAAAATTGTTTCATTGCTCGGGGAAAAAACTGCAGAGAGAAATATTTGTTATGCAGCCATTTAAACTAAGGCACAGGAGTTTTTACTAAGAAAAAGATTAACACAACAGGCATCTCCTAGAATCTTAGGAAAAAGGCGTATTAGCCCACTGTAGAATAGATGTGAATACATTAGTTATATTTATTCAATGGGACTGTGTTAGTTATATCTATTCAGCGGGAATCAAGTAATAATCACACTGAACATTTGTAATCATGTGAAATGATAGAGCGTTAAAAAAACACCATATTTTTAGGATGCGACTAACAAAAATTCTTTTACTTTATTAAAAATTGCGATTTAAACGAAAATAATTAGTAATCAAATTTTTTATAAATGATACTGAACAATAAAAATAGCAAATCAGAATTCACGATGCTTTAAAAAACTTTGAGTCTTTTTTCCAAGGCGTTTTACCTAATCAGTTCATCGCTAAGGCTCTTTTTTAATTAGAACTACATCACTGCCCTCCAAAACTTCGCATCTTTAAATATTTTGACTCTATTCTCAAGTAGAAAAGTCTTTCATTGGTACAGCAAACCACGGGCGTACTGTATAGCACCCGCAATCCCCGCAATGTTGGGGCTCACAGATAAGAGGGCCTCAGCAAGAAGGTTTTACAATTTTTTTTGGCGGAAACTTCACGTGAAGCTGGTTAAAGAAATAGCAAATAGCTAGGAATTTTTGAAGGTAGCTTTGAATGCGGTATTAAAAAGAAAAGCATTTTTTTTTTCGATAAATAAGTATAATATTTAGAAATCATTTTCACGGTTTTAGTTTATAAAAACTATGACGGAAAAGCAGCTACTCTTTTTACAGGACGTGAGGCCCCTTTTCGCAGTCATATACATGCATATTAAGAAGAGAATGTGAAAAAAAATGTCAGTTCAAAGTACGAAATGTTTATTTCAATGGGGATAAGGTGTTATGTATTACAGTGTTTGAACATAACTACACATCCTTCAGAATGCAATAAACTAAAAGGTGTAGGTGTTCTTTATGTGGACGGAGAAACAGAGACCTGTGTCATTTTTTATAACATACTCAAGAGAAAATTTTTACTATATGAAAAACATTGTGGCATTATACTGTGTTTTTTATATTCAAGAGTAAATAATTTAAGTAGTTATGCTTTTTTTCGGGCCAACATTTTTAATTGTTATTTATTTGCTTACTTATGTACCGGATTTTCGAATAAATCGGAAAAGATTAGACATTGTCACACGGAAGTTACGTGTTTTGCGTGGGCGATCGTGAGGGATTTGAATGAGGCTGGCCTTGGTTCTCTAAAATAATAAAATTTACATGATACGATTAATTTTTCCATAAATGTTTTGTAGTACTTTGTATTGGTATAAAATAAGGGCATTCATTTTAGTTACAACGTGCGCATTTGTGTAACACGCAATAAAGTCCAATAATCATTTGAATTTAAAAACTTCAGTAGTTGAAGGCTAAGAGATTTTGCCGAATGGGCCTCGAAGTTTTTGCGCGCGAAGAGGGGGGGGACGCCACTGCAGCAAACAAACGATTGTTATTATGCTGGGAGGATTTCTTCCGCTTGTTGGAAAATTTCCTGCAGAAGAAATGTCAAGTTTCGCTTCCAGCAGACAGCCACTAAATTGCTAAAAATAATGTCAAGAGAGTGAGGTTTACATTTTGGTGGCCATTCCCTCGACTATGTAAGTGTGGAGTGATGTACTGAGATTAGGAAGGTGTAATGAATTTCAACGAATGCTCCAAAAAGTGAAAGACCAAAAATTTGAGAAATAAAACAGTTTAATTAAATAAACAGAATCTATACACCAACTGTACTTAAATAGTATAACTATACTAGATATCCAAAATTTCTTGGTGTAGAATAGAAATCAAAATTTCCAAGCTTTGGAACATCAACCAGATGTCTTTTTCAAGGAGGTAGACAGCAAACTGAATAATAGAACGCTTCAACAATTTGAACGCGGTGACTTGGCTCGACATAACGAACTTAATCAGGTATTCGAAGACACGAGGCGTTATGCTCGGTTAGCACGCAGATTCATGGAAGAAAAATAAAGAGGTTATCACTATTTCAAGATATGGTTCCAAATTCGTGGCAACTCCAGTGAGACGCTATCATTGCACGACTTGCTGTTTGTTATGATCTCCAAAGTTTCGCGAATGGCAGTAGATTTTGGGGTGGAGTAGGAAGCTAATTTCTTTATGTCATCCCACATAGGGGCAGCGGACTTAAACTTGACTTCTCTGGATAGGATCGTGGTTTCTTTGCCGTTCTTTATGTACCTTTTATGTTCGTTAACTCTAATTCTAAATGAATGCTTAGTCATTCCAATGTAGCATCACTTCGAGCCGCTACTACTCCAAAGTTTCGCTACTGCCATTCACGAAACTTTGCAGATCATAACAAACAGCGAGTCGTGCAATGATAACGTCTCACTAGGGTTGCCACGAATTTGGAACCATTTCTTCAAATAGTGATTACCCCTTTATTTTCCTTCCATGATTCCGCGTGCTAAGCGAAGCATAACGCCTCGTGTCTTTGAATAGCTGATGACGTTCGCATGTTTTCGTTATTGTCAAGTCAAGTCCCCGCCTTCAAATTGTTGAAGCGTTCTATTATTCAGTTGGCAGTTTCCTGTTTACACTGTAAAAAATTTACTGTAGATTGTACAGTTTTAAACCGTTTTCCAGGGTGCTAACACAAAACCGTAAAATCTACAGTTTTATGCAGTGTTGGAGCAAAGCTATAGCTTTGCTCCAACACTGCATTTAATAAAGAAAACAGCACAGAATTTGGCTGGACGAGTCACAGTCCAAATAATCACTAAAACACAAAAATTTGGCTAGGACGAATGTGTTGATTGTGTCGGAGCAAAGCTACACTGCATAAAACTGTAGATTTTACGTTTTTTGTGTTGGCACCCTGGAAAACGGTTTAAAACCGGAAAATCTACAGTCAATTTTTTACAGTGTACCTCCCTTTAAAAAGGCATCTGGTTGATGTGCGAAAGCTTGGGAATTTTTATTTCTATTCTACAGCAAGAAATTTCGGATATCTCGTATAGTTATACTATTTAAAACAGTTTAATATACAAACGAAATAAGCAAGATGATATCGAATTCTTGGTTGTAATTAGCACATCTTTTGAATCCTTTCTGACACGAAAAATTATTTCAAAGCAGATTTTTAAAGAAAAGAAATCAGCAGAAGAGAAAATGCATTTTACGCCTCTTAACCCTGTAACGTACCAGGAGATGTGACGTACCTGCCAGAAGGACGCACACGACGTAAAGGCAGATAGGAATCAGAATAAAATGTCCGCGTAGCTCAATTGGTAGAGCAACTTATTCCGGAATGAGTGGACCCGGGTTCGAATCCTGGGCGGATAAAATTGACGGAGAAATTCACTTCGTTATAATGGCGCCCGAACTATCCGGATGACCCGACCGTTCACAATCTCGCAATGGTGTGATGTTATTTCCACACCGCGAGATAGGAAAAATAAGAGCAGCACTTCGAAAAAAAAAATAAAAAAAAATAAGGGGGAGATGATGTAACGTACCAGGAGATGTGACGTACCTGCCAGAAGGACGCACACAACGTAAAGGCAGATAGGAATCAGAATAAAATGTCCGCGTAGCTCAATTGGTAGAGCAACTTATTCCGGAATGAGTGGACCGGGTTCGAATTCTGGCGCGGATAAAAATGACGGAGAAATTCACTTCGTTATAACCCTTTAACGACCGTGACCCGAAAATCTTGTATCACTCCAAATACAATAATGCCCGAAACTGTCTGTTGTTTCACTTCTTTGTTTAATAACAACAATAATGACTAAGGGTGACTCCTGCTGATCTCTCATAGGTCGAGAAAATTTGAAGAACAAGAAAGGGTAGAAAATCTGACTCATTCTAGACAGACGTTTCGGGTGACTGCGGCCGTTTGTACGTACGGGCATTTTGGGCGTTATGGTCGTTAAAGGGTTAATCTCTCATAATTTAAAATGCGCAATATAAGCAGTGTTCTTCGTAGTGTACTGAACCCGTTACAAATAATAAATATCAACCGGATTTCTATACAGTCGTCAAAACATAAATAAAATGAAATAACTAGTTTCTGTCATTAGCGTCTACAATATGTGATACGAAAAATCACAAAACATTAATCACAATGGAACATATCCAAGACAAAGGGTATTTTTCAAATCGGGTTTGTCACGTATGTTCTAAATTAACTTTCTTTTTAGTTTCTTTCCCTATGTAAATCTTGAGTTTATTCTCAGTTATTCTTCACTCTTAACGTGATATCTTTCTCTCAAACGAATACGTTTGGCAACACAATTGAGGTTGAATGAACGTGACGTATGCCTGAGTTTTGATAAGAACAAGAGATAAAAGCGATGACTAATCAATTGCTTGAGAACGTTGGGATGTAAACTGATTATTGAAAAGAGCGTTGTGTGGTGTGTGGAGAGTTTAGTGCAATATGCTATGCTACGATGTGTTTGCTACATCCTGAATAAAGTATCTTTTTCCGTAAGTGTGACTTCTGTTGTTTACATGTTTCGTCTGGCCGTTTAAGGTTTCTTTCATTTAGGAATTATTTCTTAGTATATTGAAGTTTTAAATTAACGTAGAAGTAAGACAAGACTTCTACGTCATAGGTTCTTAAGTGGACCTTGCACGCTCAATAACATTGCCATTACTGCACTTCATTACGGCGCCGTCATTACTCCATCATTACCCTGCCATTATTTTCACACCTTACATGCTCATTTTTAAGCGTCATTACTTTCTTCAGTACCAGTCGAGTAGCCATGGAGAGTAGACCGATTTTATCTGCATCCGAGAATGGATGCAGACAAAATCGGTCTACTCTCCGTGGCTACTCAAAATGTAAACCTCACTCTTTTGCGAAGAAAAGCGTGTTTAGCTATGATTTTAGCTTTAAAAACGAATCGCTATGTTAAGCACCGGTGTTGGATGAAGGAATGGCTAAAAAAACCGGGATAAGTGTCCACAGAGACTTGGGTAGACATCGATGAAGATCTACCCAAATCTCTTCAACAACTCTGCCTTGAGGGATTCCCTTCCATGTGTCACTCTGGCATGTTTTCGAATTTCATCCACCCATCTATCACGTGGTCCTCTTGTGGGTGCTTTCCTATTTCTTGGTGTCCAGTCTTGTATCTCAGTTATCCAACGGTGGTCAGTTCTTCTAGCAATTTGTCCAGCCCGTTGCTACTTCATTGTCTTTACTTTGATGGTGATGCCAACAGCCCTTGCCATTTTCTTAATCCACGAGTTCCTGATTTTCTTTAAAAATGTGCTAGGAAATCAGGAAAGTCAATGCTTGTGTTCACATGTCAGGTAATCCAGGATTTCACTTCTTCGGACCACGTGAAAACTCGAAACTCACCAATCCGTAACTCATAAAATAAATCAGTGCTTTAGAAATGGGTCATACAATACTTTCTTGAATATTTCCAAACAGGATTTCAGTGTTTGAATTCAGAAACGGTGCTCGCCTGTGAAGATTTGTTTGAAAAGAAACTTTGCGAAGAAAAATATCTGATGTAATAAAATTATTAAATAACCTAACAAGATACGCTCATCGTCAAAAAAATAGCTGCACCCAGAAGGACGTGTCGGATTGCAACGCTATTCGGGAGGAAGGTAAAGCTTCCCAGGAACAATAAATGATTTAAACATTAAAACTGAAATGGGCAATATTTATTGAGCTACAAGCCAATAAGTAGTATCTCTCAGTGTGGCGTCGGACTGCCATGTTTGCTCACACAGCATGCTAGATGTCTCGCATGGAGTTATTCAGGTTCCTAATGATGTCCTGAATAAGCTATCCCATGCAGCTTGAATTTTCTCACGCAGTTCCTGCAGATTGTGCGGTAGGGGTGGAGTGTAAATAGCGCGTCCAATAGCATCACACACATTTTCAATCTGCGATAGGTTTGGCGATGTGGCTGGCCATGGCACAGTGTCAGTGCCTTGAAGGCAAGCTCTCGAGACAGCAGCAGTATGCGGACGAGCGTTGCCCTGTTGGAAAATCGCACCCTGAGTGAGCGTTTAGAAAAGGTAGGGCCACTGGTTGCAGGACCTCATTAACGTAACCTTGGGCTGTCAAAGTGCTTGTAATGAACATCAAAAGTGGTCTGATATCGTAGACATTTGCATCCCACACCATGACACCAGACCTTCTGGAAGTGTGACGCTCGACAACACACCGTTCATTTTGGCGCTGACCACGTGCTCCACACACGGATTCGTTGGTCGTCTCTTCCAAGACAAAAGGGGGACTCGTCGCTGAAGATCACCTGCTGCCATTCTGGTGTCATACCATGACAGTCTGGAGCGACACCATTGCAGTATTTGGCTACGATGCAATGGTGTTAAGGGCAATCGTCGTAACGGTCTGCGTGCGTGTAGTCTTAGGTCGTGCAGCTGTCTGCCAATGGTGCTGGCACCAATCGGACGATGCATGGAGGGCACTACTTCTCGCTGAATATCCGCAATCGGGGCTGCTGGGTCACTCCGCGCATGTCGGACAACCCGTCGGTCCTCTCTCTCCCCGTGATTCGTCTAGGCCTCCCAGACCCTTCCTGTTGCTCCTTTGTGCCTTTTTCTATCCACTGCCGCCAACAGCGTGCTGAGGTGATATCCGCACGACCGGTATGGCGCACAATACGGCGATAAGACCATCCCGCTTCCCGGAGCCCGACGATGCGGCCCCTCTCGAACTCCTTCAACTACTCGTATTGCTTCCGAACTTTTCTCCGAGGCATGCTTCACTTGCTAAGAATGCAACCAACACAACAGCTCGGGTCGGAACGTCAAGCGCGCGCAACGGGACTACCTTATATAGCCGGTCAGGCACAGCGCTACGATCCCTCCTTGCTTGCGTTACATGCGTGATACTTAAATCATCTGCATGTTTCACGATGTCAAACCTACCCACCAAATTTCATTCCTGTCGGTTGTTTCCTTCTGGGTGCAACTATTTTTTTGACGATGAGTGTAGTTACTTCAGGAATACCACTCATATAAAACGCTATTCGCAGCTCGATCCAAAATTTTTATAAAAAGCACCGCAAAATCCCACTGAACTCCTAAAAGGATGCCCTTTTATAAGATGCCAAGGAGTTAAGCAAATACCAAAGAGTACCGTAAGTGATAAACGGCAGTTTCAGGCAAATAATAAATAATTAAGTCTAAATTAAATTAAAGACAGGGAGAAAAACATCTCATTAACACAATCGCTTGTCCGAAAGTGCCTGAATATTTGCAATTCGAACTGAGTAACGCTGGAATAATGACGCGCGTGCTTTCACAAGATCAGTATTAATGACAGTATCCCCTCCAACCGCCAATACTGACGCTCTGATATCAGAATATCCGGATCCGCGTCATTATAGCATCATGACTTGCCTTCATCCCATCGCTGGCGACCTTACACGTTCAATAATACTCTCTTTACTTTCAAGTAATGACAGTATTATTAAACATGTAAGGTCCGCTTTAGAGACAGAAATACAGTTCCAAATATTTCTAAATATGGTACAAACAGAAAGGAACACTTTAGACCCCCTAGTTGCAAAACTGTGATGTACAAATATTGCCAAATATATAAGAAGTATTCCTTCGCTACAAACTCCATTTGATGCAAAAAGAATTTTTAAAATTGGACTTTTAGAAAAGATATATCACTATTAGAGAAATTTACATTAAAGCCCCCTTGCGGGAAGATTATTTTTAGGAAAAAGTACTTATAAATGTACTTTTTCCTAAAAATAATATGTAGTTTTGTGGTGTCTGACTGAAAAAGAAATTCTTCAGTTAGATTCTTAGAAGCGAAAGATAGGATTGCAAACATGCTAAAAAGTGAAAAACGCATTTATGTCCTCTAACGGCAAAGCATTTTGCCCCAAAATATTGTAAAATGCGTGCAAACTATTCATCATCATGATCTCTATCTAACACAAGATTTTGTTTTAAAATGCGATTTTTAGAAGCAGAGATTTCGGGGAAAATACATTGTAATTTTACGCACTCTAGCGGTGACACTATGCATTATTTCTTATAGACACTGTACGTAAAACGGCCTTCGTGGTAAAGGTTACCGGAGCGTCCAAATAATTTTTTGAATCCTTTTTCTCTTTTTTTTATTTATTTGAAGCGATTATATAAAGTAATACTACTAGCTGATGACTTTACCTGCACCGTCAAAATGTTGACTTCGCAGGGAAACGTTGAACTCTCTCGAAAGTTTTGGGATTCATAGGATCCCTGACGGCGCTACAATAGCTAGCCCGTCAGTCACCGGAAACCACAGTCTTCCACTCGGACAGATTCGGTCAAGAGACCTGTGGGGATCTGCCTCCCCCACGGGACCGGTACCTTACACCCTTCTGTCACAACCCGTGTGTGCGACGTGCTATGGGCAGTTGGGGCAAGCAACGTTTTCAAGAAAATCCCATCTCGTGGCCGGGAGATCGCCCGCCAACGCGAGTTTTTTTTTTTTTTTTTTTTTTTTTTTGGGACAAATGTCCTTTATTAGGTATCTGAGTAGATTGCAAAACACATGCACATTTCACTATGAGGGTCTCATGCACCCCTCTCACAATATTCAAACACTGAAAAAATATTAAAAACGAATCACAACATCGTCCACAGCGCTAGGGCAAGTGCTGTGGTGATGACCCCGGGCCAGGGTCATCAAAAATGCCTTGGTCAATAGACCCAAAAGCTCAATATCGAGAGCGACGTACCTCCGAGGGTACTTTCATCTGTCAACCATAGTTGACCCGGCTTTTCCTTTGCTCAAGTTCCCTGATAAGACTAGGACATGTCTTACTGAAGCTGGAGTGAGTGACGTCCAACTTCAGGCGGAACTTGGCATTCGCAGCTGTGCAGTTGCTGCACTTTGGTGCTGCTGCACACTGGTGGTGCTGGTGCCCAACTTCACCGCAATTGCCGCACCTTGCTTTTGACTCGGGGCAGCTGCCTCGGAAATGACCGAAGCCATTACACCGAAAGCACCTGACCTCCCTCAAGAATTCATTTAGACGGAGCACTGACCAACCCAAGTTCAGTGTCTTCCGCCTCACCAAGTGCTTGAAGGCCTTGGGCTCCACGTCTGCCACCCAGTGGACCCTACCTCCCTTGCCCTTGATGGGGAAACAGGCTTTGAGCCCGTTCTCGAGCTCTGGGTTCCGCCCGCAAACCGCCTGCTCGAACTCTTTCCCTGAGAGATCCCCGTCGACCCCATAAACTATCAACCGGGGGTGTCTCTTTCGTGGGGCCGTGGGGAGTGTGCAATCCTTGGTCAGCGGATTGCTTCTCAACTCCTGGGCAAGGCGGTCGAGCTCCCCGGGATGGGAACACTCCACCGCGACCCATCCTTTCCTTATACTCCGAAAGCTCTTGACCCCTATCTGCAGTTTAGCTGGGTTTACTGCAGTTTTCAGGGTCTTCTTCGTGTCCTCTGAGGACGCACTCTCAACTGTCGGGTAGACTAAAAGCACGTGTCTCATGTCTCCCGACTTTTCCTTCTTCTTTTTAATCTCAATCGGGGCGGGCGAAGGCCCTTTCACCTTGCTAGCCCCTTTCCTAGCCACTTCGGCGTAGGAAACCACTTTCGCGTCGGCTTCGCAGCCCGACTCATGCCTTCAACATAGGCTACCCGTGCAGCTTGCTCGTAGCAAGCCTTCTTGATACTGCTCAGGGCCACTTTCACCTTTTCTCTCCCTGAGGAAGTGACCCGCGAGTCCAAGAGAACGGACTCAACTTCCCAAGTGAGGTTGAAAATGTGGCTCATGAAAGCCTCAGGTGTAAGCACCGGGGGTGTCCTGGGATGCGTACTTCCCACCAAAGATACCTCTGGGCAACCCGCGGACGTCCCCTCAGGAGCCCGAGAGGGTTAGGGCTGGGGTGGTGTTTTACCCTTCCTTGCCATGGGCGGAACTGGCAAGGGGTGCTTACACCGCTAGCTGATTGAGACAGCTCAGTCGAGGCTCCCTTCGTGGGTGTAGCGGCTTTAGAGCCCTTCGCTGGGAGAAGCGTCTTTGACTGTTTCCCCCTGGCATTGGGCTCTACCTTCCGGCTGTTATCGGAAGAGGGGCTAACCCCTTTAGCACTGCCGACAGGGCTTGGTAGTGCTTCTGCCGCTACCTTCTGCGTCCGGGTTGACCCGGACGATTTGGGGGCTGACCCCTTGAGTTTCACTTTACCCTTCTGGGTAGTTGACATCTCTGTGGGAGAGATGAAAAACACAATTTTCTTCTAAGTACTGAGTGGGCACCCTGAGGTTCTCCCACTCTAGTCAAACCTTAGAAGCCGGGCGCTCGGGCTTTGGGCGGATGAGGGATCAAAGGGCCTCTTCGTCCGCGGGACCAGAACGGCGACGACGTACCCGAAACTAATACCAGAGTCTCTATGCAGGCTGAACGGAACTTCGCCCTCACAAGGGCGTTTTCAATAAGTCCCGTCACTGCTCTAATTGAAAGGCAACATGAAGTTCACCGTTTCAAAAAAGAAAAATCGCGAGATCGGGATGAAATACCGTCTCGCGGTTGATATCGTCAGTTCTGCTTGACAGTGCAGTGTTGCTCAACCAAGTCACACACTGAGAACTCTCACCCGGTCGGTTATATAAAGTAAAACATATTTCACATTTTCCAGCATGTGCATTTACGCCCCCTAGCGGCGAAGTTATGCACGGAAAAAGGAACAAAAAGCATGTATCGCAATCAGAGCTCAGGCTTTCGACTACAGAAAGAATTTATCAAATTGGACTAATAGTTGCACAGCGCGCGCGGAAGAGAGGGAGAGAGACCGACATAGGGATAATTTAAGCATGTGCTTTTTTTTTCAAAAAACGTGCTAAAATATTTATAACTAATATCAAGAACAAATGCGTTGTGGATTAAAAAAAATAAAATAAAATAAAAACACACTTTAGTTCAACTTAATTCAGCAAAAACGCACACGTATCTGCACACACAACATCTAAAGGTTTATCAAATTTTCATTTATGTGTCATCTGACAAGTTCTGAGGTGTTTTGAAAAATCAGGATTTTTCTAATTAATTCACGAAGATTATTTTATGACACTCAGACATTTATCGGTTCATATTATGTAAGAAAAGCCCCCAGTATTAATGACGGTGAAATAAGTTCGTTACTCAAAAGAACAATGAAAAGATGGACACAAGACGTAGACAGGTACTGTAGCTTGATTGCATATAACTCAACTATTTTGCAGCTAGAAATAAAACATTCGACATTTTATTGAACGAAAAGTGACAAAGGAATTTTGAAAGAAATCAACAGTAACAATAGTGAAGGTGAACGATTAACTGTAACAAGTACTAACATTTCCTTGAACGAGGTCTCAAACAAATTAAGGAATTTAATTAGTTAGATCTAAGTTCTGCAAATAAGTGAATTTATGGCATTACAAAGATATTGGAAGATTTTACAATAATAAACGTACGAGAAGTTAGTAGCTAGCTACTAACTTCTCGTACGTCTGGATATGGATTCGAATAAGGTGGAAGACATGGATGTTGCGTTTGTCCTTCCGCACTTCTCTGGAAGCAGTGGCACCTAATTAGGGATGGGTGATTATCTACAGCCCCGAGATGCTCATTCGAATAGAAAATGGCTTCCTTCGTTGCTGAGTGATCACAGGTGCTGGGTTTTAGCTAGTCGTTTGAGATGTGCTTGGGTTTGAGTTCCAGATAAGCAATGATCAAGCCTTACGGAGCTACCTCTCTCTATTCCTTGGAACCAGCGCTCCCAAATTAGGGATGGGCGATTGCTTATAGCGGTTAGAATTACTCGCAGCGTTCAAATCGCAAAAAAAAAAAAAAAAAAAAAAAAAAAGAAAAAAATTAACACACACACACACACACACACACACTGACCACCATCCCTGCTTTTACCACATTTACAATTGGCCATTTACGTTCCCTTACGAGCAAAAAACAAATCTTTTCTCCTCTTGAATTGGATATCATCTCTGCTTTTACTACATTCATTTATTAGTTGCATACCTTTCCTTATAAGCACTAACAAATCTAGTTCTCCTCTTGACGACCATCATCTTTGTTTACGCCATATTTGTTATTAGTCAATACAGACATTTGACGTGGACCAGGAACATCAAACAGAGGTAATCGCTCTTTCCACGTTTATAAGTGAGTCACGGAAAAATCCTCATTGGCAGCCACCGGGAATCGAACCGCAACTGGAAGACCCTGGGTTCGATTCCCGGTGGCCGCCAATGAGAATTTTTCCGTGACTCACTTAAAAACGCGGAAAGAGCGATGACCTCTGCTTGATGTTATTAGTCATTTACTTCCCCTTACGTGAACTATGATATCTCCCCGTTCTCCTCTTGATTAACCCTCATTCCTATTTTTACCACATTTACTACCAGTCCTTGCCTTTCCTTACTTTAGCGAATCTTCTTGTTCATGTCTTGAACTATTAACCCTGATTTTACATTTATTATTAGCCGCTTACCTTCCTTACATTTACCTACAAATCTTGTTGTTCTTGTCCTGAACTGTTAATCATTTACGTTTTAACCATATACAACGAAGAGCCAAAACATTATGACCACCTGTCAAAATATGAAGTTGATCCATCACGTACTGCCAAAACAGCTCTTACCCGGTAAGGCATACGCGCAACAAAATTTCCAAAGGTGTCTTGTGGTATCTGGTACCAACACGTTATCAGTAGATCGTTTAGCTCTTGTAAGTAACGTACACGTTACCAGTAGCTCGTTTAACTCTTGTAAGTAACATACACGTTACTAGTACCAACACGTTACCAGTAGATCGTTTAGCTCTTGTAAGTAACGTACACGTTACCAGTACCAACACGTTACCAGTAGATCGTTCAACTCTTGTAAGTAACATACACGTTACCAGTACCAACACGTTACCAGTAAATCGTTTAACTCTTATAAGTAACATACACGTTACCAGTAGATCGTTTAACTCTTGTAAGCTACATACACGTTACCAGTACCAACACGTTATCAGTAGATCGTTTAACTCTTGTAAGTAACATACACGTTACCAGTAGATCGTTTAACTCTTATAAGTAACATACACGTTACCAGTACCAACACGTTACCAGTAGATCGTTTTTCTCTTGTAAGTAACGTACACGTTACCAGTACCAACACGTTACCAGTAGATCGTTCAACTCTTGTAAGTAACATACACGTTACCAGTACCAACACGTTACCAGTAGATCGTTTAACTCTTATAAGTAACATACACGTTACCAGTAGATCGTTTAACTCTTGTAAGCTACATACACGTTACCAGTACCAACACGTTATCAGTAGATCGTTTAACTCTTGTAAGTAACATACACGTTACCAGTAGATCGTTTAACTCCTGTAAGTAACATGGCTGAGGCGCGGAAGATCGGATTTGTTGTTCCAACATTAACCACAGATGCTCGATTGGATTGATGTCTGGGGAGTTTGGAGACCAGGGCAATACCTCAAAGTATTCCTCATGTTCCGCGAACCATTTCCGTACAATCCGGGTAGCGTGGCATGGCGCATTATGTTACTGAAAGAAGGTACTGCTAGAGGGGAGTACGGTTGTCATGAAAGGATGTACCTGGTCTGCAGAGATGTTTAGGCAGATGGTAGACGTCACATTTTCCCGCACATGAATGGCTGCCTCTAGAGTTTCCCATCAGAACATTGCTCAAAGCATTACACTTCCTCCACCGTCTTGTTTTCGTCCGAGGGTGCATCTTGCTGCCAACACTTCCACACTTCCCCAGGTAAAAGACAGACACGTACCCGGCCGTCCACATGGTGCAACAGGAAACGATATTCATCGGACCAGACGACCTTCTTCCAATCATTCAAGGTCCAGTTTTGATGCTCGCGTGCCCATTGTAGGCGTTTCCGACGGTGAACCGAAGTTAGCATGGGCAGTCGGAGTTGCCTGCTGGTAACGCATTACTTCCGTCACCACCATTAAAATTACCAGCGAGTGGCGCCAAAATATCTCTACTGTTGGCTCGTACCCTACGGGATAGCTTCGCTCACCTCTAGCATCGACGATCCGTGATCGGCCCACATCTTGTTTTTTTCCCCTCCTCAAACCATTTTTGGAAGATAGTGACCACGGCTGACGGTGAGCACCCCACAGGGCTGACCGTCTCGGAAACGCTCTGACCCTTTCGATTTAGCCCTTGTCAAAGTCGCTTAAGTCCGCTGACTTTTCCATCAGAAGGACAAGAATGACACTGATTAACAGAGCTCAGCACCAGGTGTTATTTATATCGTTTCTGGTCTGCACATGCGTGGCCGTTTACCGGCAGTTGCATCCATTATTATTAGGTGTACAGATAAGTTTTAAAGCGTTTTTTGTGTGACGTGTACCGCTAATTTACATATCCGACATTCCCCAGCGTTGTTGTCATGTGACCGTAACTGGTCCAGAGTATAAAGTGTGACACAGAAGTTTGTCCAACAGTCAAACGCAATTGCAAATCGGTAGGTGAAAGATGGCAAGCGATACTGCATTTATTCGACACTGCATTCCTTACGAATTTCATCAAGGAAAAAGTGCTGCAAAAGCATGAGCATCGATCTGTTCTGTTCTCCGGGAGAATATTGCATCGAAAAGCACGTGTGAGTTTTGATTTAGACGGTGTAAAGCAGGTGATCTTGATGTTAGCGATCGAGAATATGAACGCCCCTCAGAAGGTTGCACATGAGGAACTGCAAGCATTGCTGGACTAAGATTCGTCTCAAACTCAAAAAGAACTAGCTGAACAACTGAGGGTAACTCAGCAAACCATTTCCAATCGTTTACGCGTAATGGGAAAGATTCAGAAGGAAGAAAAAGGGGTGCCACATGACTTGAATCAGAGGTACAAGGATGACCGTGTCATGAAATGTTTGAATCTGTTGAATAAACAACACAGGAAGTCTTTCCTGTAGAAAATCGTTACGAGGGATGAAAAGCGGATATGGTAAGACAATTCCAAACGCAAAAAAAAAAAAACAAAAAAAAAAACACTGGGTAGACCCTGGTGAAGCAAAGACTTGGGCACCGAAACGCAATATTCACTCCAAGAAAGATCTGTGCATCTGGTGGGATATGAAGGGTGTGCTCTATTATGAACTATTGAAACAGGGTCAAACTGTTAGTGCTGATGGCTGCAAGCAACAATTGCTGCGATTGAACCAGGAAATCTGTCGGAAACGTCCACTCAGAGGCAAAGGATCGCGTCCCGTGAAATTATTGCATGACAACGCTAGGCCGCATGTCGTGAAATCGGTCAAGGAAACATTTTTGACGCTTGGCTGGGAAGTTTTGAAGCACCCGGCGTATAGTCCCGACATTGCCCCTTCAGACTATCATTTGTTCCGATCGATGCAACATGGTTTGTCTGCTGTACGGTTCCAGACATATGACGAAGTGCACAAAAGGGTTGACAATTTCATCGTGTCACACGACGAAGTATTCTTCATGGCTGGAATCCGTCAGCTACCCGATCGATGGCGGAAGGTGATGGATAATGACGGCGCATGTTTTGATTCGTAAGGGTATTGTTGTTTTCTCTCAAAGTACATGTTGCGTTGTCTTAAAACGCTTTAAAACTTATTTGTACACCTAATATAAAGACGCGTTCGTCATAACGTTTTAGTTCTTCGGTGTATGTATAATTAGACCAGCTTTTCCAAGAATTACCTGCTAGTATATGTACATTTTGGTGTATGTATAATTAGACCAGCTTTTCCAAGAATTACCTGCTAGTATACGAACATTTTGGTGTATGCATAATTAAACCAGCTTTTCCAAGAATTACCTGCTAGTATATGAACATTTTGGTGTAAAACAACATTTTGGTGTAAAACAACTGCTTAATGCGATTGAATACGAAATTTAGCTGACATTTTTATGACCTTTCGCAAAATAAATTACAGAATTTTTTAAAGCATTGTACTTCACAAAATCTTTAGTAATTTGCATTTTTTTAATGTTCTTAAAAAGGCACTGCCAAAATACCTCCTCGCGAAACAATGCGGAGGAGGTCCTTGAACATAAGGCTGAAATACCACCACTTGTGAAAAATATTACAGACTTTGTTTGGATATTCACTTTTCTCGCAGCAAGAGCGAAGAGAGAGATTACCAGAGTAAAATCCAAGATAAAGTAAACGATTCGTTCATGAGCTAAATCAGATACTTACATTCTTTTTTTACCATTGCTACCATTAAGTCTCCTCGAAAAAAAGATACTAAAAACCTGTAGGAACAATTATCATGTTTGTACATCTCTTATACAGAATCATTTGCTTGATTACTTCGATAATGTTCGTCTTTCCCCCAGCCCTTAATCAATTTCCTTATAATGCTTAAAAAGAAGCACTAAAAGTACGATTTAAAAAAAAGTACTGGGACCAAGTGAAAAGAGAGATCCAAGGCAATGTAACCAAGCATTAAGAGGCCGAGAGCACTGGCTGTCGTGGACGAAATGTGATTTGCATTTTAAAGGGGACAAAGCTCGTTAGTCAAATTATATACCATTACCTGGACAAGCACAAAAATTCAATCAACTTCGCGTAGGAAAAAAGCACTTTTTGAGGTGTGTTTTATCTCAGGAGTTTTCACTGCAACAGGAGAAAAAAGTGGTTGCTTAAAGCTTGAACAGATCGAAATACTTTAATTCTTTTTTTACGCCGTCACTTAAGTTAATGTTTCAGTTGCGCAATTTTATGCTCATACGAGCTATTTTTTCATCTTATTCGAATTAAGAGAAGTGCCTCACAACGTGGAGCTTTCTATCTTTCTTTTTTAAAACAATGAATAAACACTATGTTGTGCTAAGGAGAATTTAAAGTTCGGAAAGCTTCAGAGAATCTATTTTCTTTCGATGAATTAAGAACATACTAAGACGGATGTCATTTCCAGAACCAGCATATGATTGTTTTCTTCTTGAAACTGGAAGGAGGTACTATACGAAGAAAAAGAGTTTAATGCTTAATTAAGATTCAGAAAATAGCCACCAGTCGCCCGATACTACTGTATTAGGTGTGCAACTTAATTCTCGGCCACAGGCACGACACGTTGACAACAATTTATAGTAAATCGAATACGTACCTAATCGGGGAAATAATCCCCGTCCTGTTGGATACATTTGAGCCATCGGTCAGGTAGCTGCCGAATGCCATTGCGGAAAAAAGAGGGCTGTTTCGAGTTGATGAAGTAATCAATATTTGTGTGGACCGCCTGGACAGAAGTGAAGTGCGTATCACTTAGGTGATGTTGCGGGGAGCGAAAGAGGTGATAATCTGACGGAGCGAAGTCTGGAGAATACGCCGGGTGGGACAAAATCTCCCATCCCAGGTCGGTGACTTTGTTTAAAGTCGTTTTCGCGATGTGAGGACGCGCGTTATCCTGAAGCAACAGGACCGACCTTCTGCCCTTGCTGGTGTATGGCCTTTTCGCCTCCACTGCGTCACTCACATGAATGCGTTGCTGACAATAACGCTCAGCATTGACCGTTTCACCAGGTTTGAGCAACTCATAGTGTACGACACCGCGTTGATCCCACCATATGCACAGTAACAACTTCCTGGCATGGATATTCGGTTTGGCGGTACTGGTGGTAGGCTGACCTGGATAAACCCACGATTTGCGCCACTTAGGATTATCGTAGAGGATCCACTTCTAATCACAGGTCAAAATCTTGTGGAGGAAATCTTTCTTCTTGAATCTGGAGAGCAAGGACACAGCAACATCGTAGCGCCTAGACTTGTTCGCAGCTGTGAGTTGGTGGGGCACCCAATGACCCTCCTTGTGAATCCGTCCAAGCTTGTGCAGGCGCTTTGCAATGGCTTGCCGTGTTACTCCGAGTTCCTGGGCGAGCTTTGATTGTGTGAGACAGGGATCCGCGACCAACAGTTGTTCCAGTTCCTCATCGTCAACTTTCTGTGGCTGTGCCGGACGTTCTGCATCACGGAGATCGAAATTTCCCTGCTTAAACCGCTGGAACCACTTCTTACACGTACTGCAGGACACAACAGCCTCACCCAAAGTAGCACAGATCATTTGCTGGGCTTCCGCGGCACTTTTGTTCAGCTGAAACGCGAACAGGAGGCAGTGCCTCAAATGTTGCTTCTCGAACGACATTGCTTTCACCGTCAACTTTCGTCCCTTCTGTCACTCCAACTATGAGCGGTTACGGTTGCCTGGAAAGCTGTTGGATGGCGCTGCAATCAGCCATTTTCTCACACGGCTATTTGCATTTGCCGACGTTCTATGATTGCTTGGGGTTAGGGGCCGAGAATTAAGTTGCACACCTAATACTTCAAAATGTAGTGCATTGCCATTGAGAAGCAGAGGCGGATCCAGACGTTTACCTGGAGGGGGGGGGGGGCAGTCTCCGTTTTATAACTGGGCAAGCTGGGAAAATGCCCAGGGTGCCAAATATTAGGGGCGAAAAGAGGGAAATATTTATTTTAAGGCAGAATCGTGGAATAATTGCATACTAATATTTTTTCAATTTCAAGGAACCTCGAGTGAGGAAAACGGCTCTACATACGGGCAGTTATAAGAACAGGAAACAACAGAATTATACAAAAAAGCTAATCTTAAAAATTAATCTAAATACGGTACATACGAAGGAAGCAATGGAGAGACAGTTGCTCGAAAAAGTAAACAAACGCTACGTTGACGTACTTAAGTGGATCAACCCACAGGTAAAATATTTTAATACGGTATCGTGAAAAAAATATTCCTGTCGTAAAATATTTCCCTGAAACTCGTTGGTCTGCAGATACAAAAGCTTTGGTGCGAAGCTTAAAAGGAAATTCAAAACGCTTTACAGGACTTGTCTGAAGATTCTCTTCCATGAAACCATCAACTCGGTTGGAAGCGCGAAGTCTTGAGCTCAAGTTTCATAATTTTGGAACTGCCTTCCTTTCTGTCTTCTGGGATGATATTTTAGAGAGGCTCAGTAAATGAAGCAACAATTTACAAAAACAAACTCTTAATCTTGTAGCAGCCACCAAGCAACTTCAAACATTGCAGGGGTTTTTGAATGAAAAAAGGAATGAATTCGAAAGCTGTGAAAAATCTGCTTTGATCATCTGTTGATGTGAAACACCAAAGTACAGAGAGAATAGAAAACGCAAAGTGTTTGCGGATGAAGAGCGAGGTATTCAAAACACTCTAGATCAGGGTTGTCCAACATACGGCCCACCGAAGGTTTTAATCCGACCCGCCTGCTACAGTTCGGAATTTAAAAAATTCCAGGATTTAAAAAAGAAAAGCAAAAAGTGTAGAAAACCGAATATATCAGAAATAAGGAAAAACCGCGGGAACAGTTTGGAATCCCTTTCCTGCGGCAGTCCTTTTCAAGTGGGAAGCCTTTTCTCTATATTACAAGTGAGAAAAGGACCGCACAGTCACTGGAAGCGTTGTTTTCTCCAGCCAATCAGGTGCCAAATATTCATCTGTTCCACGCAGAGCCGAGCTGTACGTGACGATTCCCTCCTTAGCTTTTCATTAGGAAATCATCTTTTCAATTGCAAGTTTTTCTCACAGTAGTAACTGTTTTAGCTAAACATCAGAGTGTTTATTAGCTAAATATCCAGCGAAGTTCTTGTTGAAATACATCGCACCAAACATAGCGACTCCAGTGAATACACGAAAGAAATGGGAAATTGATTCTGACTGCAGAGCTTTTAAGGGGCTTTGACCGATGATTTTTTTGTTATTGAGCATAACGGGGGCATATGTGTCTGATATGCTAAGAGAGAATCGCTGTTGTAAAAGAATATAATATCAAGAGACATTATTCTACGAAGCATGCCAGCAAATATGACAATCTATCAGGCCAAGAAAGAATCGATCGAGTGAACTCTCTAAAAAGCAATATTATCGGGCAACAATCTTTCTTTAAAGCTGCCAACCAAAGTTCTGAGGCGGCTACCAAAATCAGTTATTTGATAGCCGAAGAAATAGCCAAGAGAGGAAAACCGTTATCGGATGGGGAATTTGTGAAAGATTGCTTTTGCATATTTACATCTGTAGCACGTCCTGATAAAAGTCGATGGTGTAAAAAACGAGTCTTTCAATCCAGACAGTTACTAGAAGAGTAGAAGATTTAACAACCAACACTGAAAATTCTCTCATTAAAAGGCTCAAATCTTGTCAATTTTACAGCTTAGCGCTCGAGGAAAGTACGGATATAAGTGACACAGCACAACTGGCAATCTATGTACGAGGAGTCACAGAAACTTTTGAAATCGTTGAGGAACTAGTGGACTTATGTCCACTGAAAGGCACAGCAACTGGAAAAGATATTTTTGATGAGGTAAAACGTATCTTGGTGAAATTCAGTCTTCCGGAGGATGAATTTTGTGGAATTACAACAAACGGAGCCCCGGCAATGATATGAAAGCATAATGGATTTGCAAATCTAATGCTGAAATCAGTGCCCAATGATGCCATCACATATCACTGCATCATTCACAAAGAGCAACTGTGTGCAAAGACCATGGATATGCAACACGTATAATGGAAAAGGTTGTTTCAACAATCAATTTTATAAGGTCCAAGGAGCTCAATCACAGACAGTTCAAAACTTTTCTTCCAGAATTAGAATCATCCGATGGTGATGTAATTTACTTCAACCATGTTCGCTGGCTCAGAAGGGCGGCGACACTGCCCAGATTCTGGGCACTGCTTGGAGAAATAAAGATCTTTATTGCAAAAAATAGGGAAAGATGCAAGTTTTATGAATGACGATGAGTGGTTGAATGACTTGGCATTCCTGGAAGATATCACTAAATATCTTGCAGACTTAAATGTGAAATTACAAGGAAGGGATCAACTTGCCTATGAAATGTTCGAGTATATCCACGCGTTCATGCATAAGTCACAGCTGTTTCAGCAACAGTTGAGTGTGAAAAAGTTGTCCATATCACAACGCTATCAACAAGGCCATCTGTGACAGTGAACGATAAAAAGTACTCTGAACTGATTGAAAAACTTAGTGATGAATTCACAGAAAGGTTTTCGGATTTCAGAGAATACGGCGGTGAAATGAAGTTTTCAGATCCATTTGGAACCGATGTCAATGATGCTCCTGATATGTTGCAGATGGAACTAGTCGAGATAAAAAATGACACTGTCATGAAGAGAGCATTCGTAGAGCATGATTTGTTAACATTTTATAAAAATTACGTTCCCTCGAATTCTTAACCAAATGTCTAAAAACATGCCCTTCGATGCATTGCACTGTTTGGTAGCACATATTGCTGCGAACAGCTGTTTTCTAGGATGAAAGCCATAAAAACAAAATCAAGGTCTCATCTGACAGACGAACATCTTACTGGAATTCTGCACATCGCTTAAACAAAAGTCATTGAACGTTTATAGAGATAAATAATTTACTATGTATTTATTGTAAATAAGGACAAGTCATTTCCACACACACGACAGGGGAAAGCGAAACGTTTATCCAGAAAAAATAGCTGACCACAAGTACAACATCTTTTTTTTTTTTTTTTTTGGTTGGAGGTTTAACGACCACCGTGAGCAACTCAATGGGCTGTAAGCAGTCGCCCGTCCCTAATTTAGGGTCACTGGTTCGAGGGAAGGGAGAGAGCCAGTGCCGTAAGACAAACACAACATCCATGCCTCACCGGGATTCGAACCATGACCCCTTTCGGACGAATGATCAGAGGCCATCGCTTAGACCACTGCGCCACCGGGGCGGCATACAACAGCTTCAAATAAAGGCGTGGTAAACTTTCCCCTCTTTTTATGGCAGCAATATTAGGCAAAATGGGAACTGGAATTCCTAGAGAGACTGAAATTTTGCACCCCGATTTAGAGCCACTAATGACGCCCAGTGTTTGGCAATATTGGACTAAGCATAATGGGATTAGGCTGAATGGATGATAGCCGTAAAAAATGAAAGCTGTTTCTCATTTTAAAGTATGTTTTATTATTTTAAAAAACGATGTACAGTATTTCTGCTCTGGAAAACGTTTCATGATCAACGCTACTTTTCGGGTGATTTGTTTCTCTGTGGAAAAAGGACGACCCGGTGGCGCAGTGGTCTATAACCGCTGGCTTGTGTCCATTTTTTTTTATTGGAGGTTTAACGACCACCGTGAGCAACTCAATGGGCTATAAGCAGTCGCCCGTACCTAATTTAGGGTCATTGGCTCCAGTGAAGGGAGAGAGCCAGTGCCGTAAGACAAACACAACACCAACATCCATGCCTGACCGGGATTCGAACCCGGACCCGTTACGGACGAATGATCAGAGGCCAGCGCCTTAGACCACTGCGCCACCGGGGCGGCATGTGTGTCCATTTGTCCTACATGTAATCAAATACCGGTGAGTCATGGATGCTGTGTTTGTCTTTCGGTATTTGATCTCCCTTCTCTGGAAACAGTGTTCCTAAATTAGGGACGGGTAACTGCTTATGCGCCTTAGAGTTCACTGTAAAAATTTTCTGAAATTCACGAGCCACTTTCAGTGATTTCTTTCGTGAATTAACGAAGCATATTTGTGATACAACCTTTTCCGTGAAATGACTGAAATTTGAATTTCACGGATTTTTCGTGCGACAGGAAAATTCCCAATTTTCAAAATCTTTCCGCAATTCCTTTCTCTAAATTTCCACACTGAGTTATCATGACAAAATGTTTTGTTGCTGCAACAAAACATATTGTTACAGCAACAAAACTTATTGTGTCACAATAACTATGTTTTGTTGCAGCAACAAAACATTTTGTCATGATAACATGTTTTGTTGGATCAAACAAATTCCCCAAAATCGACCTAATATTTTGTTAAATGAACAAAACGTTTTGTCGTGATAACAATAAATTTTGTTAAATCAACAATAATTTTCAACAAAGTAATTTTGCAAATTCAACAAAATTTTTTGTTGACTGTATGTATTTCAACAAAATGTTTTGTTGAATTAACAAAACGTTTTTCTCAGTACATTTTAAAGTTGTTAACGGAAAATTCTGAATTTTCATAAACCTTTCCACAATTCCTATTAACGGGAAAACTCCGTTCTCACTTTTTCCATATCCATATGACGAAAACATTCGGTAATAGGAGATATTCGCGGGAATGCTTGAGGTTTGATTAACTGCTAAATTTCAATCGTCTGTCAAAGGAACTGATTTTGAAGTTCTGTATCGAGATCGGATATTGTGGATAGCATATCGTATGAATTTTGGTAATTGTGACACAGATTATCTCTCCTTCCTCTCCCCCATTTTGTGCACCAGCTATCATATATTGTGTTAACGTAAGAAACCGGGTATTTAAATTATTGCACAGGTGATTGTACGATGTCTATATATCAGTATGCGGAGTCCTTAAGACAAAAACTATTGCAGCTATCAAGAGTAAATTTTATATTTAGAAGTTTTGTGAAATAATATTATAAAACAGTACTCACCATTTCTTAAAGATACATGAAAGTTATTGTCAGTTAAAAACAAGTTAGTAAAATCATGCAATGCATTGATTATGACGAGCTTTCCAACATACCATGAATCACTACTCAAGTTATTACTCAAGTGATGAGGATAATGGCTGTGGAAAAAATCTCGCTCCTGTGCCCTGACCTTTGACCCCATTTCAATGATATTCCACAGAACCAGTTCAGTACATCTCCGGAACAATATACTAAAGTTTGGTCGCAATAGAAGCATTTTTAGTCAAGCTATGAGGATAATTGCTGTGGAATAAATCTCGCTCCTGTGCCCTGACCTTTGACCCCATTTCGAGGATATTTAACAGAACCAGTTCAGAATACCTCCGGAATAGCATGCTAAAGTTTTGTCGCAATCGAAGCATTTTTATGTCAAGTTATGACGCATAAGGGCGATGGAATGGATCCCGCTCTTATGTCCTGGCCTTTGACCCCATTTCATTCATTTCCAATAGGGTTCCTCCCCAGGTTGTCCCCTACCACATACTAAAATTTCATCGAAATCGAACCATTCTTACGTGAGTTATCGTGCGGACAGACAGAAAGACAGACAGACAGACGGACAAAGCTGGAGCATATACGCGCTTCTTCAGTAAGGAGCATATACGCGCTTCTTCATAATATGTCCCCTACCACATACTAAAATTTCATCGAAATCGAACCATTCTTACGTGAGTTATCGTGCGGACAGACAGAAAGACAGACAGACAGACGGACAAAGCTGGAGCATATACGCGCTTCTTCAGTTCAACACAATTTTATTAACAACGTTGAGTTCAGGAGGCGAACATGGGCGTTCTGATACATATATTGTACGGTAAAATATACAAACTCTAAAATTCTATGTACATTATATACAGCACGATGTATTGATTCACAAAGGAGCCTCGTGGTAAGAGGGGCAGGCATTTTGCACAAGAACAATAAAAGAGATTGTCGAAACATTTCGTCTCGAAGCATAAGTATATTATAGTGCTGACAAATAACAGAACGAGAATATTATAATGAAGCACTGTGCAAAAGGAGAACTGTAGATGACAAAGTAGACAATGTGAAACCTAAGGCAAACAGAAGAACGATGTCTTAGTTCTGGTAGAAAAAATGATAATCAAAGAGAAAACAAGTAAGACTATATACATTTGTACAGTATGGTGCATATTATATTCACATTTGTTAGAAGATATAAGCTTTATGTTGAAGTTTGATTCCGAAAACCAATGGTGAGCATGCACGCTGAACTGAAGTTCAACAGAGCTAGGTGCAACGAGGTTATAAACTACCGACAGTCAGTTGCAACGTCGCTGGCATGCCGGCGAACCAGGAAGCGGCCGGAGACCAGGTGGAACGGAAATGTTGTTCTCTCTGTTGGGCAACGGCCACAAGGTTCTCTAGACGAAGTCTTGAGAGGGGACACTCCCGAAAGTGGCACAGTAGTTCCACAGAAGCTTGGTGGATGGTATAAGGAGATGAGATATCTCGGCAGCGCTGATGAAATACGTAAATGGCATGTTTCACCAGGATGAAAATATATGAGCAGATGGGTGGAAGCTTGACTGGCGGAAAGAGCTGCAGAAGGGGTGTCTTATAGGCATCGAAAGGAAGATCAGTTGTGGCTGAACGTTGAGCAATGGAAAATGCAAGATGGAGTAGTGGAAGGAGGATGACACAATGTAGATAAACGTGAGAGACATCAGCTTCTTGAGCACAGAAGGGGCAAAGAGGTGAGTCAAGAATGGTCATGCGGTGGAGGATGGATGGAACAGGAAGACGGCGGTGGAGAAAAAGCCAGTAAGTGTTTATTTCAAAAGGAGCTGAAAGAGGAGAAAGGATGGCAGACCAGACAGCGGTGAGGGAGAGTATTGAGAGACATCAGGGATGTGAAGGGGAGAAGGAGAGTGGGATTTTAAAAGTAACCGATAGAGAACTGAGGTTGAAAGAGAGGAGAGTGGAAGTGTAGATCTGCCGACTGAAATAAAGAAAGGAAGGGGAAGGGAGGCGGAAGGAAACAAAGGTTAGGCCGGTGGGGGTTGCGAGATGAGGGAACTTAGCAATGATGGTAGAGAGTAGGGAGTCATAGACAGAGCGAGAGGAGGGTGAAAGTAGGACAGTGGGGGGGGGAGGCTGGCGTAGGGTCGCCAGGACAGATCTGAGGTTACAAGGTCTTTGACGGTTACAACTCCGACTCGGAGCCAAGAAGGATAGGCGAAGCATGAAAGATGAGGGGGTGAAGAAGAGAGGAGAAGAACAGGGGTTCGGCAAGGAGTTCAGTGGTGGAATCGGGTGGGGATCGAGTGAGTGGGAGAGAGCGGAGAAAAGTAAGAGTCTCCCGTAAGACAGGAGGAAGGCGAGAGTGAGTGGTAGTTCGGAGGTCCATTAGAATGAAGGAAGTGAAAGTGAAATTAGTGTTGCTCGAAGAGGTGATGACATTGACAAAAAAATACTTAATTTATGATAAGTCCTCCTACTAAAATTATTACAAACGTATTTAAACATGTTAATAAAATCATGCAATGCATTGATTATGATATGCTTTCCAACATACCAGAAATCATTACTCAAGTTATGAGGATAATGGCTGTGGAATAAATATCGGTCCTGTGCCCTGACCTTTCATCCTATTTCGATCATATTCAACAGAACCGGTTCAGTATAGCTCCAAAATAACATGATAAAGTTTTGTCGCAATCGAAGCATTTTTACGTAAGTTATGATGCATAATGGCGATGGAAGTGGTTCCATTCCTATGTCCTGACCTTTGATCCCATTTCGCCCATTTTCAATAGGGTTTGTGCCCAGGTGGTCCCCCACCACATACTAAAATGTCATCGAAATTGAACCTTTTTTACGTTAGTTATGACGCATAAGAGCAGTGGAATGGATCTCGCTCCTATGTACTGACCTTTGACCCCATTTCGTTCCCTTTCAATAGGGTTCCTTCTGAGGTGTTCTCCTACCACATACTAAAATTTCATCGAAATCGAACAATTTTTACGCGAGTTATCGTGCGGACGGACATACGCACACATCGCGTGACGTAATGAGGCAGATGGGACTCGTGACCATCTGCTCGCAAGAGTGTGACGTCATAAAACTTTAATAGGATCCACAGACAACACGTGACGTAATGAAACAGATGGCGTGACCACGAGCCAACATCTCAATCGCGAGAGTGTGACGTCATAAGATTTCTAAGCATGGGTAACATTAATGGGACGACGCCATGACACTAAAAACGTGGTAATTCGCGGTAGTTATTTAACCCACTAAACGAATTTTCCTAAAGTCGATATCAAGCTAAATCGATTTCTAGTACCAGAAAACGGTAGGTTAACGACTTTCATCAAAACCCTTAGAGCCGTTTTCAAAATAAAATTTACATACATACATACAAGAATTGCTCCTTTAATAGTATGGGATAAGGGCGATGGAATGGATCCCGATCCTATGTCCTGACCTTTGACCCCCATTTCGTCCATTTTCAAAAGGTTTCGTTCCCAGGTGGTCCCCTACTACATACTAAAATTTAATCGAAAGCGAACCATTTTTACGCACGTTATTACGTATAAAGGGCAATGGAATGCATCCCAGTCCTATGTACTGACCTTTGACCCCACTTCAAACATTTTCAATAGGGGTCATTCCCAGGTGGTCCCCTACGACATACTAAAATTTCATTGAAATCGAACCATATTTACACAAGTTATGATGCATAAGGGCAATGAATGGATCCCGCTCCTATGTCGTGACCTTTGACCCCACTTCACCCACTTTCAATACGGTTCGTCCCCAGGTGGTCCACTACCACATACTAATATTTCATCGAAATCGAACCATTTTTACGCGAGTTATCGTGCAGACAGACAGACACGGACGGACGGACAAAGCTGGAGCATACACGCTTCTTCAACCTACGGTTGGAAAGCGTAAAAAATGATAACCTCCAACAGAAAATAAAAGAAAAAAATAACTTGCATTAATGAAAATATATATATATATATATCAGTTTTACCGTGAACGTGAGTGCAATTCCTAAGACGTTCTGGATCAGTGGTTAAGATGCGTGGCTCGTGTAGACCGAACACAATCGGCCTCGGGTCGATCCGAGCCACTGGCGCGAAAGGATTACCTGGCGTAAGGGCTGAAAAAATTCAGCGTCTTCGATTTTGTGAAATTTCTGTATAAATACGGAAAACCTTGAAACGCAGTTTTCAGAAATAAACGGAATTACTGACTACGGAAAATCTGTGAAAATACGAAAATGAAAGAAAACGGGCACTTTTAAAAACGGAAATTCTGTTAAAAGACTGACACTTACCAGCTAATTTGCTACACGTTATTTTTAGAAATTTCGTGTGAATTCACACTTATTTTTTACAGTGTTGCTCACGGTATTCGTTAAACCCCAAAATGAGATACTGGGTGAGGGTTGAAATCAGTGAATGTTTTACACGATTTTTTTCACGGAGATCGAACTCTTTGTCTCTACGTTGAAACGCGTTTAAAATAATCATCGGGAGCTTTTAAACAGATCAAAAGATTTGTTTCTATGTCGTAATTTTCCTTGAAATCAACGCTTTACCGTATTTATATTATTTCTAAGTTACGGTTTAATGCTGATTACTTCATCTTCTAAATAAGTTACGTGGAACAGTGTTCATAATATGAGACGCGCTTAATTTGTGTAACACTGGCGACGTACACTTAAGTAACTTATCTACATAATGGTGTTTTTCTTTTGTTTAACTTTCGAAACAATGTTAAATTTATTTTACCTCAGAATGATGTTATGAATATATTTGATTTCCAATAAATGGCCTTTGTTGATTCTTTTAATACCCTCACGTCTCTTAAAATGTCCCCGAGAAAGATTAAAACATATTGTACTTAGAGTGCCGCAACAGCTACTTGTCGTGCAGTCGCTCTTGATCGCCGTCCCTAATAAATCAGTACATTTGCTTAAATGCAGAAGCTTTTAGTCCCAGATGAGATAGAAAATGATAATTGAATGAGCGTCGATTCCGAGGTGCATTCATCGCACAGTTGGGCGAGTTAATGGAACGTGCAACACTTCAATGGGATCTCGACGGTATCGTAATCTAAACAGCTAAAATGAATAAGCGTCGCAGTATCATAGCCAGCCAGTTCCACCATAAACCAAGAGACATGGCGTTTATTAAATAAGGCCAGGGGTGGATAACTTCTGCATGAATTTCCAGTCGCAATGCGCAGTCGCGATGCTTACTAATCATTTCTGAAGTCACTAATTCTGGAATTGAATTAACACGATCCACTAATCAATATTTAACCATATCTGAAGGTACTCCAACCCGTCGTAATCTTCTGTATACCCAGGGGGGACTGCGACAGGAAATTTCAATTCAGATAAATGAAATTACAGCCTCGATCCAACGCGCTTTCTTCCGTCCACCCGTGGAAAGACAGAATTATTTAAAAACAGTTTTGATTATTCTGGGTATTTCAGCGTACCCTTTTAAAAAAAATCAGGCTAGCTTTCCGATAATCAGCCCATCAAGTAGTTCCGCACATTTTGCTCGAATTTTTGTTTTAATTAGAACTCTAATAAAAAAATGTTTTAAAGAAAAATAATGTTCGATTAATATTGAATTTTGTTTAGCAGTTTTTTTTTAAATTTTTCGGCGCCGGGTTTCAAGTTACGGCAAAACCATTCTTTCCCCTCCTCATTTCAGCAGTACCCTCCGTAAACCTATCACTAGTAATTAATAAACAAGAACTGTACACCAACTATACTCAAAATAGCATAACCACACTGGCGATCCTAATTTCTTGGCGTAGAACAGAAAATCAAAGCTTGGAAACTTTCATTTTCTATTCTACGCCAAGAAATTCCTATCACTAGTGGTATGCGCTTGCTTCTGGTATACTTTACTCTCTGTTTCATGACCCAAGGCATGATGGGGAAGAGCTAGTCGTTCTGAAGTGGACATCATGCCACTGGGTAGAAACAAGTGACTCAAACATCTCGCTATTTTGTTAGGTTAGTCGCCATTGTTATAGCCATTTTAGTAAGTAGTCAGTGAAAAAGGATTAGGTTCAATCATCCCCCTACATGACCACTTTAAATAACTAGTGAACCTACGCACTAGTTTCAGCTACGTTTGGCTCAGTTAGGCGGCGAATATATTCATTCGAGCTGATTTCAACCCATTTTGCTAAAAGTTAATTCGTTCAAGCCGGTTCAAAGGTTAAATATTGTTGTATAAGCTAATAAATGCGTAGCTCGATTAGAAAAAGTTACACATGCTATAAAGTAAATGTGGGATGTGGTACGGGTGGCATAGATGACATTTACGTTCCAGAGATGGTGCTAGTGCTCCACGCATCTCTGGGAACTCCTGTGCCCAACGTGAGATGCGCAGTGACATGCGATGCTGTTGGAAACGTGGTCTCATGTCGAAGTGACAGCAATGATAAGGTTTTTATTGGCCGAGAACGAACCCGCAGCCGAATTCATTGGCAGCTCGACGAAGTTTATGGTGACAACGTGATGTCTTGACAACATGTGGTGAAATCGTGCCGTTCGTTTCAATCCGACAGGGATGATGTGGGGAGCCGACATCGCACAAACAGTGGATGTCCAAGTTCTTCGAAGACAGAGATCAACATTGCACGTGTGGACGAAATGATTCAAGACGACCAAAGAGTAATTTTCCGCCATGTTGCGTCCGAGCTGAGATTGAGCTATGGTGTTGTTCAACATCTTGTGGTGAATGTTTTGCAGTACTCCAAGGTTTGTGCCAGATGGGCGCCATGTTAATTATCGGTCGATCATAAAGCATTAATACACACAATTGACGTGCACTAGGAACATCAAACAGAAGTAATCGCTCTTTCCACGTTTATAAGTGAGTCACGGAAAAATTATCATCGGCTGCCACCGGGAATCGAATCCAGGGTCTTCCAGTTACGCGCAGGACATGCTGCCACTACACCACAGTGGCCTCGAATTCTCCAGACTTCTCTGGAGACAGTTCCAGGAAACCGGAACAATAACCAGTTAGTTATCAGTTAGTCCAAGAAGTAACCTGCCATGTAGTTTGGCAGTTAGTCGTGAGTCTGGAGAATTCGAGGCCGCTGTGGTACAGTGTTAGCATGTCCGGCGGGTAACTGGAAGACCCAGGGTTCGTATTCCGGTGGTGGCAGATGAGATTTTTTCCGTGACTCACTTATAAATGTGGAAAGAGCGATTACTTCTGTTTGATGATCATAAAGCAGCATGAATGATGGCATGTTTGATGCTCCTGCAGCGTTACGCTGAAGACGGACAGAGGACAGAGCTTTGTTGATTGTATAGTAACTGGGGAAGAGACGTGGCTTTACCACTTCGCTCCCACCAACAAAAAAGCTTCAATGCAATGGAAACACGCTGATTCACCACCGACGAAGTTTAAAGTCACATCGTCTGCTAGAAAAAACATCATGGCATCTGTTTTCTGAGATTCCTCGGGTGTGTTTTTGGTGGATGTCTTACAGCATGGACGCATCATCAACGCTGATTATTACTGTGCCACGATGAAAAAATTGCACGAGAGCATCCGACGAAAACGATCAGGTCTGCTGAACGATGGTGTCATTCTTCTTCACGATAACGCGAGGCAGCACACCGCCAACACCGCGCAGAACTTACTCCACAAATTCCTGTGGGAGGTGTGGAAGCACACAGTCTACTGTCCGGACTTGGCTCCTACTGACTTTCACCTCTTTCCTGCACGGTACTGGCTTCACACATGAAAATGAAGTGAAAACAGCTGCAACAAACTAGCTACATCAGCAAGGACATGAAGTTTTTCGGTCCGGGATGGACAAGCTGGCCGTGCGGTCCAATAAATGAATCGTCACGGTGATTTAATCGAGAAATAGTGCTTCATATCCATTGCCACATCGCACAAACACTTCTTGGTTGGTGAGTTTTCCTTTCTCCTACTCGAACGCGTAACCTTTTTCTGATCGACCTTCGTAGTACAAAACTGCCCATGAAAAGCGGGTTTCTGATATTGTTTTGCTTATCATGTCTTTATGAGTCTTAGGAAGAAACATAGCATGATATCCTCTTTGTCCTGTACTACGATTTAAAAACTTGTACAGTGAAGCTGTTTGCATTTCACAAAATAATAATAAAAGTCATATAGGGTGCTTCAAAAGGTTTAGCCAAACTTTTGAAGCCTGTTCAACGGCGCATAGGTGAGGAAAGTTCTAATAACAGTGGGCCGTAAACGTTCCACTTTCGAATTGTAGCACATTTTGAGAACGCAAGATGTTACTTAGTTATTGTTTCAGTTACTACAGCACATTGTAAGTGATTGACGAGGAAAGTTATGTAAATTCACATCAGAGCAAGAGCTCGAAATACTTATATTTCCGAGCAGCAACACACACCCCACAGCGTCTACCAAAAGATTGTAGAACACGTTCGAAAACTGCCTGGTGCTCTATACACTGTAAAACATTTTCTGAGATTCATCCGCCATTTTCCGTTATTCATTTCATAAGTTAATGAAGCACATTTCGGATACAACGTTTTCCATGAAATGGGGAAGTTGGAACCCGAGTTTAATGAATTTTTCATACACCTGGAAAACTCTGAATTTTCAGAAGCTTTTCCGCAATTTCTTTCTTTTGTTGACGATAAGTTGCCATTTCTAAGAAGTATTAATGGAAAATTCTGAATTTTTAGGAACTTTTACGCAATTCCTTACTTATACTGACGATAAATTGCCGTTTATAAGAAGTATTAAAGAAAAATTCTGAATTTTCAGAAACTTGTCCGCAATTTCTTTCTTATATTGACGATAAATTGCCGTTTCTAAGAAGTATTAACGGAAAATTCTGAATTTTCAGAAACTTGTCCGCAATTTCTTTCTTATACTGACGATAAATTGCCGTTTCTAAGAAGTATTAACGGAAAATTCTGAATTTTCAGAATTTTGATGTGTCTTGGAAACACGTGCTGCGGCCTGCGTCCTTCCGACATGATGCCACACCAAACTATGAGTCCTCCAACACCGTAGTGGTCAATTGATCAGGGATTCAGGGGTGATGTTGCCAGGCCCAATTCAAACGGACGTTCTGAGCGATGCGGTTAGTAGGATACAAACAATTGGCCTTCTTGCATACAAACCTCTCTCTCATAAAGTCTTCTCTAAACTGTTTGCCTCGATATCGCATTCCCAGTTGCAGGACAGAGTTCCTGCACGAGTTGCATGGCTGTCGACTCCTTATGACAGCGAGCTGTTAGATACAAATACCGGTTGTCTTGACTTTTTGTGTCACGTGGGCGTCCTTGTCCCTGCCTTCTGGTTATTGTTCCGGTTTCCTGGAGCTGTCTCCAGAGATTTGACACCACTTGCCTCGACACACTCTGCAATCTTGCTACCTCAGCTTGCGATTTCCCTACTTCTAATCTACCGACCGCTCTAGTCTTCTAAGCAACGCCGCGGAGCCATTCGTTCACTAACAGTCCAATTCAAGCTTCGATTGCCGCACCCCACTCAAAACAACCTTTATCAAGGTCACATGTCTGACAGCACAATGGCATACGGTCATCATTTACATATTTCTATGGAAACTAGCACAATGTTGCTTGGGAATGTCGACTTAGCGTTTCCCTTTGCACATGTCCCTGAAAAATCTTTACAATCGGTAGTATAGTTTTGACGTACTCTCGAATTTGTATCTGTCACGTCAACTTTGGACAGCATTTTACTTCGTCGTCACTACAAATTTCACTAGTCGATCGGTATGCACGAATTGAGACCGGGGTAGAAACTACAAAACCAACAGATATCTCTTGTACTTCCATTTCAGGTTTCCAAAATGTGCGCCAGTGAAAATGTTCGCGTACTTCCCGAACGACCTAATAGTTACACGTAACTTCGGAATAACTAATTACTAGAACGCTATGTAGCATTACTTCAACCAGGAGTGGTGGCATTTTGTTCAAGTTTGCCTACATGTATGATGACGTCAGACATGCATATCGTATAAATTCAGCTACCAACATAGCTTTTAACAGGCTTCCTTACTTACGCTAAGGAAGCCTGATAAGGTTTCCTTAGTATAAGTGCTGTTAAAACTCGAAAGGGAAACATTACTGGTTCAGTACTGTTAGGAACCTTTTTCACCATAATGCGCAGTGAAATAAGTTCCCGAAGTTTGAGTAGGCCATTTGGAAACACCTTGTATCTAAACTGATGGACTTATTCTAACAAAATTATAAGATTGTTTAGTTGGTAACCCTGTTATCTACTTGGCTCATGTGCCGTTGCAAAATAATTAAAAGTGGGGAGCTATTTGAAGAACTTTTATCTGTTCTTATGGAGTTCGTCTACTTCGTTATTCTAATGATTCTTCGTGCTAGTACATGGTTATAGAATGTACGTCTGAGAACTGCCCTGTAAACTTCTCCAGAACGTCTGGCTTTTATCTCATGAAAGACAGCAAATCAAATTGTGAGCACTTAGGATCCCATCTGCCCTCCAGCCAATCGGCGAACGTAAAGCTCTTCGCTTGAATAAATGAAATCCGCTTTCATAGTTGAACGAGAACGCTGAGAGACCCAGAGCATCTGTATCTACAGCTTTTATTACTCTGAGCGAAGAGTATGAAATGTAATTGTTTCTTTACCTTGAATAGAAACTTGAGGAATATTTGTTTAAAGAGCTTACCTCGAAAGAACCTTTTATTTTTCTATTGTAAGAGATCGGGGGGGGGATACCGTACAAGGCACGTACAACAAACCTTAATATTCTTATTAACAGAGTCTGACAACTTGGGTTCTGGTTTAGCAAGTGAACATCTCATTCACTAGTGGTCTTCGCTACCAGATCGATACCCAGAGGTACTACGGGAAAGATAAAAGGGTTGCGATCATGACAATCTTAATAAGAAAATTACTATGTTCCCTAAATATATATGCAAGTTATGCAATATCCCTCCATAGAGATACATTCTGTAGCTACCCTTAAAAGGGACTGGACAGCCCTCACACTGGAAATCGCATCTCTGTCTTAAACTCAAAGTACGACTGAAGCTCCTTTCTCAATATGCATACGTGTCGGAGGGGTGAAGGAATGACATGAACTGGAATCTTGGTTGTAGGGGTGATACTCTATTTATTTATTTCAACAAACTTATAAATATTTGCACGAATTTCATACACGCTTGCGAAGTATGTTTATTGTAAATGTTGCACTACGTGACCACAAATAAGATAATCTTAATATATTTATTTTACCTTACCAGAGCTCGGCAGCTATCTTTCACAGTCAAAATTTTTTTAATCATCTGTTTAACATATTTGCTCATTGTTGGGTAGTAGTTCAGAAGCAAATTCCGCAGAATGAACATTTGTATGGACATTGCAATCTTACACAAAAATAATTTTTTGAATCCGATTTGTAGAAAGAGAGATATCGTACCCACAGACATAAGGACGGGCAAGGCAATAAGTACATTTTTTTTTGTTTTAAAGACGCGCTCAAAATGAATGTAGAAAGAATGAGATGTGGGTGCATTCCCCAAGCTGCGTGAGGTTTCTGAAAATTTTTGCTTTTATTCAGGGTCTACAAAATAAAGGTTCCACAAAAGTTCGGTACTTTTTTTTTTATTCAGGGTTCATAAATGATGGCTTCACAAAGGCTCGGTAAGTTTTTTTTTTTTTTTTTTGTTGAGGGCCTATAAAACGAAAACTTTATAAAAATATTTTTCCTAGTGCATATTCCTTATAATAATGTCTTCATGGAAAATTTTATACACAAATCATGAAACCAACATACACTATATTGACAAAACTCACCGGACACCCCTTCAAAAGCAAATGAATGGATTCCATGCGTTGTTAACATGCGCGGTACAGCTGCAAACGGTATAAAAACAAGCCTGCAGCTGACCGCGATCATATCGCACTGTGAGGTTCAGTGAAAATGTCTCGGCGGGAGAGAACTGACTTTGAGAACGGAAAGATTGTTGGGTGTTATATCAGTGGGTTATCTATAAGAGAAACCGAGAGGCGTTTGACATACCCAAGTCAACTGTTTTGGATGTACTGAATAAGTGGAAGACACATGGCTTGCCTGAAGCAGCAAGAAGGTACCGGCAGACCAAAGAAAATCAGTGATAGAGGACGTCGAAGCTTAAGAAGAGTCGTTACAGCAGCTAATCGACGGAGTACTGCACAAGACCTCAGTGTACAGGTGAGTAAAAATGCTGAAACCTCGGTATGTACACGTACCATTCGCAGAGAACTTCATTGCATGAGTTACAGTGGTCGTGCGGCTGCTCATAAGCCTTTCGTCTCCACTCGGAATACTACTCGTCGTTTAGCATGGTGTAAAGAACATGTATCGTGGACCGTAGATCAATGGAAACGGGTCCTATGGACTGATGAATCCAGATACACTATCCATCAGTCTGATGGCCGTGTGTGGGTATGGCGGAAGCTGGGTAAACGCTATTTACCACAGTATACTGTTCCTACGGTCAAGTTTGGAGCTGGCAAGGAACTCGTGTGGTGGTGGTTTTCGTGGCATGGTCCCAGCCCATTGGTTATCGTGGACAAACCTGTTAACCAGCACGTCTACCCCGATATTCTGGACAATTAAGCGCTTCCAACTCTGTGGCAATACTACGGGACCGAGCCTTGTTGGTACCAGCAAGTATAATGCACCGAGCCATAAAGCAAGGACTGTTATGGCGTGGTTTGACGATAATTCCGTATCATGGGTGGACTGGCCAGCAGAGAGCCCTGATCTTAATCCCACGGAGCACCTATGGGATGAATTAGAGCACCACATAAGAAGTTTGGAACCAAAGCCTACTACTAAGAAACAGTTAGCGGCAGCATTATGTACTTAATGGAAGCGCATACCTATCGCTGTGTTCCAAAACCTTGTCGAAAGCATGTCTCGAAGAGTCAGTTTTCACACAGTATTTATTAGAAGAAAGATACAGGAGATGTGCTTGAATAAATCATCTCAAATGATGTATGACAAAAAAAATATTTACAGATGCTTGTAGCTTACGCTACTGCTTATTTACACGGTTTTGTACATTGATGATAGTAAAAAAAAACAGTTAATTACACTCGAGTGTCTGGTGAGGCAACAAAAGTCTCTGACAAAGCAAAGAATAGGACCAATTCAGCTTGAAGAGCATTATACAATATTAATTTTGCACAGTATTGAAGCAAGGAATAATACAGAATTCGAGCTTGCAGACATAGATTCAAAAGACAGGGGATGAGAAATTAACAGAATGTGCAGCTTGCGCTACGTTAATTACAGGATTCGGTGCAACGTTTGCATGACAACAGTTAAGTGCAGTAGAAATCATGGCGAGGCAATATGAATCTCTGGTAATACAGAGAGTAAAATCAATCCAGAATGATGAGCACTATAGAGTATAAATTTTACACAATATTGATGAAAAAAAAGTTCTGACCGAAAGGTGATACATTGTGGGTGACCTGGAAAACCAGGAGGTTGCAGGTGATCAAGGAGACAAACATGAAATCAAAAGTTCGAAAGACAGATGATGAAAAATTTACAGATGAATGTGGCTCGCGGTACTACATGTTACATACAACGGTGATATGAAAAATAGTTACATACAATAATTTTCCTGAGAATACAAAAGAAAAAATAATCTCTGAAAATACAGAGAGAAGACACAACTCATCACAGTGAGTATTGGAGAACACAAATTTACACAGTTGAAAAGTAAAATTACACATTTGAATCAGGAATTGAAGATAAGAATATACTGTAAAAACGACACAGTTTACAGATGTCTGTGGTTCGTGAAACGACCTATATACATGATTCTGTACAATGAGAAGTTACAATTTATATATATTGGTTTGTCAGAGGTGGTGGAAGTACAGTTTGTTTCCTGCAGAAGTAATATATCAGCATTCAGCGGAGCAAGATCCTCTCGTACCAGCGCATTCGCAAGAGGGGTGTCGCAAAACCACGACAATTAAGTGACACCACCTTGAATGTCTAGGTTAGTTGTGGGATGCAGTAGGAATTGACTGGCTGTAGTGATGGAGTGGAGTCGACGGAGAAAACAAGCACTCCACGGGACCTCGTCCGCAGTGCGCCGAAGAGTGTTTTCAAGTGAGTGTAATTGAACCAGCACTTGTGGAAGAGCTGCTTCATACTGCTGAATGGAAGTGTGTGCTGAGGAAGGGCTAGAGGACCCTAAAAGGCAATCCAGCACGTCCTCGTATGGCAGAGGCTCAGCAGAGAAAGCATTTTCAGCAAGAAAAGTTGTGAATTCATCTAGTGAGGGAAAGGCGCCCTCACATGCTGTCTCAGAGGAAGTGTGTAGAGGCGACCTGGAGAACGGTCGTCGAGAGCTGACGTAGCGAGTGGATGAGCGGGTAGAAGAGCGAGAAGATCTTTCGGGACGCCAGAGTCTTTGACTTCTTCGTCTTGGGGTGAGTAACACCACTGCGTTTTCCAGCAACCACAAAAGCTTCATGATCGTCTGGAGAGTCTGAACCCCCGAAGCGTTACCTGTGACTCGTGTCATGGAGCCAACGGTAAAAGCTGAGGAGTGGTCAACATGTAAATCAGCAGTGGTTGTAAAAGTACTAGGGGGAGTCGATTTTGGAAGCCTGGGAAAATTCTTAGGATCAGCAGGAGGTGGAGGCATCAAAGTCGTTTGTTGACCAATGGCAGTAAGCTGACTTTTGGAAGATCTTGATTCCGCGACTTTCCTCGAATAGGAAGAAGTCTGTGAAGCGTTGGTGGACAAAGTAGAAGATGTAGTGTGTGGAGCTGTTTGCAGGGAGGCACGTGGGCACTGAGCCCTTATGTGAGTTTCGCTCTGACAGATAGTGCAATACTGTGAAGTGATTATCTCAACTCTTCGGCGTTGCTGTCCACAGCGGATGTGCAAAACATTCGGAACCGCTTTCAGCTGAGCAACAGATGAAAAGAGGACTCGAGCAGTACGGCGGAAACCCCGAATCGATTTGTCTTCAGGGTCTCTGGGAGCCGCAGAGAGAGTTGTTATGGAGCCAACAACTCTGCCGTACCTGCTGAGCAAGGTGCAGAGTTCAGCGTCGGATACTTCTGGTGGTACGGGGTAGAAGGTCACCTGCACCGGGCGGTGCGCAACCGGTTGTGCTAACAGATGCACGTCATTGATGGTTAGACCTTCCGTAAGGACCTGGTCAGCATACGCTTATCCTTAAAATAGACCAAGACAGATCTGGGTTTTCGAGCTACAAAGTCTATTGCATCCTTTGGTAAGGTAGTTTTGAGGGCTCGGCTATATTGCCACAGCTTAGTGTCGGGAAGTGCATCAAAATAGACGCCCCGTTCCATAGTGGAGGAAAAAAGGTGACCAGCTCGGGAATCCTCTGGTATGTCAATTGTAGCAGTAGAACCGACGACAGGGACATAGGATTCAGGAAAAGGCATAGCAGATGAAACTGGGGGTGTGAGGACCCCAGAAGTTGCAGAAGCATAGGACGCTTGGGCAGACATGGGTCGAGAATTCGATGAAACGGCCCCTAGCAGTGAGGGCGGATCAGAAAGTTGATGAGAAGTAGAAGCTGTGAGCTCAGTATTGCTGATAACGGATACGTCATCATCTGCTGAGATGTAGATAGGAGACTTGGCACTACCGCACTTGGTGGGAGTTATAGCTGGAGAAGAAGCGGTGTCCATGACGTCGCAATGACGCTCGGGAGCCACCTCATTAAGCTGAGCAGGAGCTACCGCGGTAGAAGAAGAAGAGGAAGCTGGCTGATCTGCCAAGATAAGGATGTGGGCGTCACCCTTGTCTGCCTCCGCCATCGAAGCAATGGCAAGACTTTAACGAAAAAAGACCAGCTTGGTTGAAAAATAAAACAGTGAATAATGAGAAAATATGGCACTCACCAACCTGGGAGATACACGAACGTAAAGTGTAGAACTTCAACTTGAAGATACACGCAACCACAGAAACTAAAGCACTCAATAAACACCTTATAGCAACGAAAATCACGGAACTCAAAACCCAACCACTTCGAGCTTCGAAGGGTCAGTGCATGCATTAAGGCCAAAGGTGGACCGACACCGTACTAATGTATGTCAATAAATGCTATGTTGTGTTTCTCTTCTAGGTGTCCGGTGACTTTTGTCAGTATAGTGTATGTCAACAATCCAATTAATTTTTACTTCCTTGCCACTTGCCGAAGTTACACGATGGTAGAAGTTTCACGATAGCATCAACAACACGCAAACGCGCGAACAGATAATTGATATACTGTCGTAACATTAAGATAACACGCGATATTAAACTGAATGGATAAATTATTATGTACACCTACCAAATAACGTATTTATTCACCTTTTGTCCCCATAACAGCAACCAAACATCTTGGTAAGGACTCAATGAGTTGTTGAAAACTCAGGGATGTTATTGCCGCCCAAGGGCACTGACTTCACCAAATTATTGGGCGGGGGGGGGGGGGGAGGCGTGACAATCTCTTCCATTGTCAGGACGAAACAAAAAAAGGGCAAAAAGGTAAACTACGAGACTCGACGTATATTTTAAAATACAATTGAAATTGCTCATCGGCAAATGAACAAAGAAACAAATACAGATATTCTTTTGCTGAATATTAATATTTAAAAAAATATAACTCAGCTTGTGATTTTATAAAAATATCCAGAGAGATTTTATTTCGAAACGTTTATAAAAAATGAGAAATTAGCGAGATTACTCGAAGAACAAGAAGTGCAAAAAAAAAAAAAAATAGATAAATAAAGGCTCTAGAGATTATACGTTTCTACATTTTTTTTATAACTGTCTTAAACATTTACCACATATCACGATTACATGTCAAACACAATACGGGGCTGGCAACCAAGTTTCCAAATAAGCAATGCTATAAATGGGAAAAAGAAGTTTACTTTGTTATTTATTAATTTTTTGGAAATAAATCGCTTTGGCCTCATAAGTTGGAGCTTGGTCCATATTATAAAGAATAATACAATTCTATAAAGGAAAGAAATTCATTTTTTGCAATTAGCATAGCATATGATGGACTCAGTAGCATGGGAAAATATTTTTTCTGTACGGAAATATTTCAACTCACGCATTTCAAGAATGACATACACAAACAAAAACTTATTTAAACAGGGCCAAAAATATTGAGTGCCCCCTCCTAGAAAAATCATTCGAGGGGCAAGATTGACCTTGCTCCCCATAGTCGGCGCTTATGTTGCGCCCATGAAGTGAGGATTGCTTGTCGTAGAACATCCGCAGCTGCCGGTTGCGATTGACGGGCTCAAATAGAACTTTCCAATTCGTCCCTCAAATTTTCAATGGGGTTGAGATTCGGTGTTCGAGGGGATATTGGAGTGTGGTATACTCACCTTAATGCTCCTGGAGCCAACTGGTCACCACTGGGGAAATATGCGGTGCGGCATTGTCCCGTTAGAAGATGGCGCCATGGTGCGGAAAAGGAATCGTTACGAACGGATGTAGATGGTCTGCTAGGATGTTCACATACCTTGTGCTGGAGACAGAGTTCTCGTAAGGTACGAGAGGCACCAAGGAAGCTCACTTAAATGCACCCTAAACTACACCACCGCCAGCTGTCTGTACACAGTGCGGCAATTAAGTGACGAGGCTGATTATTTTTTAAAAATCCTTGTAAAATTCACGGGTCGAGAAGGCATGGTTTTTTGATGAGTCATTTATCAGCTATGCGGTGGCAACAATGTTTGCGTGAGAAGTGCGCAGATGATTACTTACGCTGTGCATGACGTCATTCGGTGGAACTGTCACAGCTCTGTCACGGAGCAGATAGCAAATATGCGGTTCTGTTTGAAAAATCGGTAAAATCGCATATGAGACAGACGAATTGTTGCGTGATGTGTATGGAGCTAATTGCCCCATCACGTGTACAAATATTCTGCTGGTTTGCACGTTTCAAGGATGGCCGGGAAGATTTAGAAAATGACGAAAGGCCCCTGACGCCCTATTTCAGTGCGCAAGTCAGAACTCATTGAGAAAGTTCGCGAAAGGATAAAAAGTGATCCTAGTGTTACCTTGAAGATACTGGAATGTGAGTATGTATATATACTGGAATGTGAGTATGGTGTTAATAAGGAGACGATTCATCAAATTTTAGTGCAAGATTTGGGTGGGGGTGGGGAGTTTTGTGCTCGTTTTGTCAGACAACCAGAAACACGCACGAGTGGAGTACGCAAAAGACATCCTGGAGACTGCACAAACAATGTAAAATCTCCTCCAAAGCATTGTGACAAGACATGGTGTTTTCGTTATGATCCTGAAACGAAGCAACAGAGTGCTTAGTGGAAATCGCCACAATCACCCAAAGGAAAGAAGATTAGGTTACAGAAGTTCAAAATCAAGACGATGGTTGTGTGCTTTCGCGACAGCAAGGGAATTCATCACGAGTTCATTAATGAAGGTATGTTTCTGAAGTTCATTCACTGGCAATGCTTACCCACCCACTTTGGATTGTTCGTGTCAGGTCTGAGTGCAAAAACAGGCAATTCCTTCTTCACGATCGTGCACCGCACATAGAGAGTAGTCACTGTACAACAATTTCTGGCACGAAACCTAGTCTGTGTGCTCAACCATCTCCATATTCTCCAGATTTGTCATCGTATGACTACTTTCTATCCCTTAAATCTGCCTTTAAAAGGAAACGTTTATCACGATATTGAAGACATACAAAGAACTGTGACATCAGCTCTTCACTTCATACTAATAGATGACCTCTGCAAGTCCTTCCTTTCGTTGGCTGATCGTGCCACGTCTTGTATTAACACAGGAGGAATGTACTTCGAATAAATATGAACTGTGACATCAGCTCTTCACTCCATACCAAAAGATGACCTCTGCAAGTCCTTCCTTTCATTGGCTGATCGTGCCACTTCTTGTATTAACACAGGAGGAATGTACTTCGAATAAATAGGAAGACATACAAAGAACTGTGGCATCATCTTTTCACTCCATACCGAAATATGGCCTCTGCAAATCCATCCTTTCGTTGGCTGATCATGCCACTTCTTGTATTAACACAGGAGGAATGTACTTGGAATAAATAGGAAGACATAGAAAGAATTGCGGCATCAGCTCTTCACTCCATACCGAAAGATGGCCTCTGCAAATCCTTCCTTTCTTTGGCTGATCGTACCACTTCTTGCATTAACACAGGAGGAATGTACTTCGAATAAATATGAAGACATACAAAGAACTGTGACATCAGCTCTTCACTCCATACCAAAAGATGACCTCTGCAAGTCCTTCCTTTCGTTGGCTGATCGTGCCACTTCTTGTATTAACACAGGAGGAATGTACTTGGAATAAATAGGAAGACATAGAAAGAACTGCGGCATCAGCTCTTCACTCCATACCGAAAGATGGCCTCTGCAAATCCTTCCTTTCTTTGGCTGATCGTACCACTTCTTGCATTAACACAGGAGGAATGTACTTCGAATAAATATGAAGACATACAAAGAACTGCGGCATCAGCTCTTCACTCCATACCGAAAGATGGCCTCTGCAAATCCTTCCTTTCGTTGGCTGATCGTGCCACTTCTTCCATTAACACAGGAGGAATGTACTTCGAATAAATATGAAGACATACAAAGAACTGTGACATCAGCTCTTCACTCCATACCAAAAGATGACCTCTGCAAGTCATTCCTTTCGTTGGCTGATCGTGCCACTTCTTGTATTAACACAGGAGGAATGTACTTCGAATAAATAGGAAGACATACAAAGAACTGTGGCATCAGCTTTTCACTCCATACCGAAAGATGGCCTCTGCAAATCCTTCCTTTCGTTGGCTGATCATGCCACTTCTTGTATTAACACAGGAGGAATGTACTTCGAATAAATAGGAAGACATAGCAAGAACTGTGGCATCAACTCTTCACTCCATACCAAAAGATGATCTCTGCAAGTCCTTCCTTTCATTGGCTGATCGTGCCACTTCTTGTATTAACTCAGGAGGAATGTACTTCGAATAAATAGGAAGACATAGCAAGAACTGTGGCATCAACTCTTCACTCCATACCAAAAGATGATCTCTGCAAGTCCTTCCTTTCATTGGCTGATCGTGCCACTTCTTGTATTAACTCAGGAGGAATGTACTTCGAATAAATAGGAAGACATAGCAAGAACTGTGGCATCAACTCTTCACTCCATACCAAAAGATGATCTCTGCAAGTCCTTCCTTTCATTGGCTGATCGTGCCACTTCTTGTATTAACTCAGGAGGAATGTACTTCGAATAAATAGGAAGACATAGCAAGAACTGTGGCATCAACTCTTCACTCCATACCAAAAGATGATCTCTGCAAGTCCTTCCTTTCATTGGCTGATCGTGCCACTTCTTGTATTAACTCAGGAGGAATGTACTTCGTACAAAACATATTCACGTAATATATTAAGATAATACAACGTTTGTCACAAATATTTATTTTTTCAAATCGACCATGGTTTCGCTGGGTATTGACCTAGCTTCATCAGAACAAATGGCACGTAAATATTCAAATTCTATAATGTCATAAATGGTGTTTACAGTCACGGGTTTTGGTTAGTTAGTTCTACGCGCTTGATAGCTTTCCACGTATATCAGAATTCTTCGTAACTTGTTAATGACCTGGTATCCACCCCATTTCTATCAAGCGTGTGGAAGCAACTCACCAAAACCCGTGACTGTAAGCACCATTTATGATATCATGTACAATTTGAATATTTACGTGCCATTCGTCCTGACGAAGCTAGGTCAATACCCAGAGAAACCATGGTCGACTTAAAAATAAATATTTGTGACAAACGTTGTATCATCTTAATATACATAATCGTCACAATACTGTAGTCAATGAAATCAAGAACATTCAACTAAGTTTTCTTGCTTTTCCCTTTAAAAAGAAAATCACTCTCATTACTTTATTACCTCACTATGTATGACCTATGACCCCCGACTTGGCGAGCTGAGTCCATCGCTTTGTGTGGTTAACAGAGGCGTAACTAGGCATTTCTGCGCCTGGGGCAAACCGCCAATTATTGCGCCCCATTTGTCTTTTTGTTTTGGTTTTGAGATTTAATAACCAGCGTGCGCAACTGTAAGTACTATAAGCAGTCCCTCGTCCCTATTTTAGGGACACTGACCTCTAGCCATGCGTTCGACGAGGTTCCGGGTTGGAATCCCAAATGACGCATGGATAGTGTGTTTGTACTGTAACACTAACTCTCTCCATTCATTGGAGCAAATGGCTTCAAATTAAAGACAGGCTACTGCTTATAGACCATTGAGTGAGTTGCTCACGGGGATCGTTAAACACCCGAGCAAAAAAGAAAAAAATATATCGGATTTCGACTGTTTGTTAAGCTTTCCCAACTGGATCGGACCTTCCGTACAACACAACAAAAGTTGAATGTTTTCCTGTGCAGCTTGTCTTGGCTCTCAGCGCCGCAGTAATGATAGAATAGCCCCTAGAGAATCTTCAACAATGTGAACGATATCCTTGCAATGTAATTCCAATTTTAATCAGATTGTAAGCAGTAAGTTTTGGCCCTCTCTTGAGCTGCGCCTGGAGCAGCTTCCCCACCCTAGTTACGCTTCCGATGGTTAACCCCTAACACTCACCTTCCCATCAGGGTAATAGAATTGAAACCGTGATTCGTCAGACCAAATGGCATGTTTCTAATCCTCAGTACTCCAGCTGAAATACGCCTTTGCAAACTGCAGCTGAATCTTTCCGTGCCTTGCAGTCAACAGAGAGTCATCATGTTCCTCGCAGCTACTATTTGGCTACTGCGAAACTCCCTTATGTCGCTGCCTTTACCCATGATTACTTTTCCGTGACTAGTTTCCAATGTGTAGAAACCTTCCCTATTTATAGGCACTGGTAGTTTCAGTGTCCCACGTGAATGGATACAATAATTCTGCTTTACATGATTGGACTGGCTACTTTTCCGTGACTGGTTTTCAATGCGTAGAAACTTTTTCTGTTTATAGGCACCGGTAGCTTCAGTGCCCCACGTGAATGGATACGATAATTCTGCTTTGCATGAATGGACTGGTAACTTTTCCGTGACTGTTTTTCAATGTGTAAATACCTTATCTATTTATAGGCCTTGGTAGTTTCAGTGTCCCACGTGAATGGCCGCGATACTTCTGCTTTCCATGTTATTATCGGGGTGTACATAATAATTTGCCTACTCACTTATTTCGGGCAGTACATCATCTTACGTTGGCACCACTGCACTGTTCTTTACACTCGGATTGGCTTTTAATTTACCTTTGACTCACTGTCAGTCATTGCCAGAGCAGAAGGACAGAAACAACGGAGAAGTTACATAACTTGCATCTCTCTCTCTCTCTCTCTATCTCGTACGCCCATGCCCACCACGGGTTTCGCAAAGACGACTATGCGCCCTCGAGGACTACTTGCAAATTAATGCAGCCGGCTTGCCATTCCTCTGCTGCATACAGGTAAGGGACAAGGTGCGTCCGGGACCGACTTCACAGAGAACCATCTACTCGATAGCGTCCCCAAACACATTGAGTCTGCGAAAAACCCCGGAAAAACCACAGACTAAATGGCCGGCAGGACCGGGATAACTTGCATAGTAATCGAAATTGAAAAAGGAAGTTAAATTAGAGATATACTTCACATTTGAATATGATTTAAGCGTTATTTCTTATTATCAATCTGTTTTAACCTCGAGACTATATTTATCAAACAGAAATCATCGCTCTTTCCACGTTAATAAGTGAGTCTCGGAAAAATTCTCATTGGCCGCCACCGGGAATCGAACCCAGGTCTTCCAGTTATGCGCCGGACATGCTACCACAGCACCACACTGTGCGGGGCTTCATGAAGTAACCTGTCAGGTAGTTTGGAAGCTTATCACACGTGAGTCTGGAGAAATCGAGGCCGCTGCGGTGCAGTGGTAGCATGTCCGGCGCGTAACAGGAAGTCTCTGGGTTCGATTCCCGGTGACGGCCAATGAGAATTTTTCCGAGACTCACTTATTAACGTGGAAAGAGCGATGATTTCTGCTTGGTGTTCCCGATCCACGGCGAGTGTTTGAATTAACTATATTTACCAAATTTCGAAAAAAAAAAAAAAATACAGGCGCACGAAGCAGAGGCATCCCGAGCAAGTATAATCAAGGAATTAAATTCTTGGTCAAGGAAAACACTCCACAACTATTCCGAACTTTTCGAAACACTGACACTTGGGTCTTATGCTATCAGGTCATTAGTGCTGCATTCAGAAGAAGATTCTAGGCGAATATTTGTTTTCTTAAATGAAAGTAAAGGGCAGATACCTTTCGTTTTCTTGCTGTTGAATAACAATGGTTACACTGCTGGCCCATGGTAAATAGAACGAAATGTGATCTCTGAAGAATACATACATTGCAAGCAATCTCATGGAAATCTATATGAGTAAAGGGATCCCACACTTGTCAGCTTGACGTTCTAAAACACCGCATTTCTGCAAACGATCGACAAATTGCGACGGATATGAAAGGTTTTAAATCTGAGGAAAGAAGAAACAAATGGGTGCGCATAAAAATGATGCCTGCTCATGTTCACGAAGATATTCACATTTTAAAAGAGAGAGATGAATAAAGGTTTAAAAAAAGTGAAATACCTCACAGTATATTGTTTCAGCTACGTTTTCAGGATCAAAGGCTTTCTGAGTGACATTTCGTTTTTCATGAGGATATCGACTGAGAGGAAATTTTAAAGAAAGCCATTTTTTTTTAGTTTATCCGCGCTTTCTTTAACAGAAGTTAGTTTACATTCCCGTTGGAGTGCTTTACTCTCATTTTTCTTTCTGTTTTGCTACTTGATACCCAGTAGTTGATGTTAGATGTAAAACTATTTTAATTCCGGGAATGTTTTGCCCCCTTCCTCCAAAAAAAAAAAAAAAAGAAGTTATAACAAGTTGCCAACGCATAATATTACGTACTTGAAAATTTTCGTAAGAAAACCAACTCTTATCTGCAGGTAACATTTCCGCCGAAAAAGAATATTCCCTTCCAAAAACGCCCATCAAAAATGTTTCCCCCCTCGAAAGTAAATATCTGTGCAAGACATTTTTCCAACAGGAAAATGATTCGAAAAAAATAACCCTAGGAAAATTTACCCTTACCTAAAGAGACCATTAAACCAATACAAGAATCAAGAACAAAAGTAATTTTCTTCATTTCGTGTTTGGAAAGGAACGGTTAAAATAACCTCTTCTTCGGAAATTTCCCCTATGAAATAAGTACCATAAAGCAACATACGCCTATAATAAATAAATAAGTAAAAATAATAAAAACAATTTTTGGATACCGTGCATTGATTCCTCCGTTTGAGAGCTTTTCAGAGAAAACGAAATACCTTTAAGGAACATCCCTACCTGACGAGATATTTTTGCATAATAAAATCGTCCCCAGGGAAGAATTCACTTTAAAAGGAAAACGAATGCAAAAAAGGCAGTGGAACAATAAATCAGTGACTAATAGCAAATTCATTCAGAAAAGAGAACGCTTCTAAGGAGAATTTCTCCGAAGAAAAGAAGGGTACCTGAGAAACCTTTCTCTTTTTCAAACTTTTTTTTCTAGGTCAAGAAATTTCTTTTAAATGTTTGTTCCGCAAAAGTGGAATGTCCCTGACAAACTTTTAAGGAGCTAATCACTCTGTTTCACAGACTTTGATAAAATACTGTATCCTAAGCAACTTTTCAAAATGTGGCAAAAATATGGAGACTATGGTTCTTAAATTTCACAGTCCATTTCCCAAAATCCCGGAGGTTCATTTGTGATGAAGAAAACCTTCATAACTTAACTGTCTATCAGTTATAAAAATTTTTAAACCTTTATAATTGCGAAAAAAACTCCTCAACTTATTGTCTCAAGTTGTGAATGCTTTGTTGAAAACCTTCACAACTTAATTGTCTAGCTTTTGCATATTATCCGTTTATAATAATTTCAATTTTCGTACGCTGATAATTAATGAAAAAGTACCACTTTTGAGTATGTGATGGTTAATTAGCCGGTGAAATAGCGTCATTTTGCTTATTTAATTATAAATCCGTCTGAAAGATTCTCAATTTTCATGCCTTATGATTGAATAAAGGGCTAATGATTATTTAGCAATAGAGGGCAATACTTTTGCATACCCGATGATTAATTAGTAGTAAAGGGTAATGTGCTTGTTCATATGACTGTTTAAAGAGCGTCGCTTTTGCATGCATGATGATTAATTAGCTGTAAAAGAGTCACTTCTCAGTATCCGAAGATTAATTAGTAATAAAAAAGATTACCATTTTTTTTGATAAATTATCCGTCAAGATTAAATCTTCATACCTTATGATTGATCAAAGGTATCACTCTTTCATACCTGATAATGAATTAACAGTACAAAAGAGTAATATTTCTCATGTCTGGCGATTAATTAGCAGGACAAAATATAGTCTCAATCTTCATACCTAGTGAATGATCAAAGAGTGTCACTTTTGCATGTACCTAATGGTTAATTAGCCGTTTAAAATCCCAATTTTCATACATTCTGATTGACGAAAGAGTATCATTTTATATATTTCATATACCTGATGATTAATTATTAGCCTGAAATAGCGCCACCTTTTGCTTTGCTGATGATTAATTAATCTTCTAAAACAGCCTCAATTTTCATGTCTTATAACAGGTTAAAGAGTACTACATTTCAACATCTGATAATAATTAATTAGCAGCCTCAAAGAGTATCAAGTTTGCATAACCGATGACAAGTGTCACTTTTGTGTGCCCCATGATTATTTAGCAGTCGAAGAGTCGCTTTTGCGTAATTAATTACCATTTTTAAGGAATGCCACTTCTAGAAAAATCGGTTTCGTGAAACTTCGCAATTTTAAGCAAAATTTGCACTGAACAAACGCCGAACATTTTTGTAAAACAATTCAGTCACTATGTCAAACGTTACTTAGTTCAGTATTAGTTCTTTTTGTTTTATTCGGGGTTTTATGACCACTATGAGCAACTCTGAGGACTATAAGCAATCGCGATTTCGGATCACTGGTTCCAGCGAGGGGAGTCAGCACCGTGGGGCTGTCGCGCCATTGATGAGACTCGAGCCCGGGGTCATCTAGCCAGAAGCTAGTGCCTCTGGACACTCGCCCACATGGGTGACCACTGTTTAGTTCATCAAATCACATGAATACACAATCTTAAGACGGATACGCTTTCACCCAAATAATGAAGAAAAATCTCAAACCTAAAACTATGCTCATTAGTTTTAGGTTTGAGATTTTTCTTCATTATTTGGGTGAAAGTGGTGACAGCATATCGATTCGCAAAGAAATCGTATCGTTCGAACATCGTCAATGGTCAACAATCTTGAAGAATTAATTCGAAAGCTTTGCTTGACGTGGCCACGCAATATCTGAAAGCATGGCCGTATCCAGGGAAGGGGATTTCAGGATCCAAACCTCCCGAAACTGTTTTGGGCATTTGTTTTCTTGTTTATCGTAAGTTATTAGATTAACAGGAGTCGCAATGATCTTCTTTTTCAGCTTTTTTACAAATTGCTTCTGTTATTTCCTTTGATAAACCTTACTTCAGAAGGACATAAAGGCATTTTTTTCTCACTATACACACTGGTCAGCAGTAACAAATTTATAAAAGTCAGGAAACTGTGTCTGGCACTTTATTAATCGGAATTGCTCTATTATCAGGTATTTTTGAGATCGCTTATTTATTTATTTATTTATCGAGTTAAGAGAGACGAAAAAAATGGCAGTTGAAACCGTAGTTCATCGTTTCTTTATAACATCAAGATGCCAGACTGGGATGGGTTGTATTTAGAAATGCGAGAGCGCAGTGAGTGATTGCATCTCAAATTTGAAACTCCACAGACCACAGGGTCCAAAGCGGCACCAGGAGAGCCGGAAATCGAGTGCTCAGGTAAATGCTGCTCTGGTTTCGCTTTCGGTCTAAATAGCCAGAGAGGGCCAGATGTGGGAAAGGAGAGGAAGTGACGTCGTTAAAAGATGGATTACAATTACATCCGAAATCTCAATATGTGGTGGCCTGTTGACATGGGTGAGGAGTGAGATTTGCGAACCTGTTGTCTTGATCTCAAAGCCTGTTGTTCTTTGAGAAGAAATTAGGGCTGCGAATTGCGTAAGAAAAGCATAAAGCACATGTTTAGGTTGAGAACGTTCTCACTTAATTCCTCGTACTTGGTGGAGGTTAGTTTGCTTCTTGCGACGTGCGTAGAGATGGAGGGAGATAGCAACAATCAGACGGCCAATTCAACGTCAAAGTCCCCCGGTATGGTGGCGTCATCTATCGTTATCGGAATTTTGAAAATCCACTTTCTGACGGAGATTTCAATTTTTTTTTATAATTTTCTTTTTTTCAGACTGTAAATGCTTTCATCTTGTCTCCTGTGTAATCTTGTTGTTTTCATGTGATCTCTGTCTCATATTGCTCAGCTTGTATTTTTGCTAATACTGAGTAAGTTCATGTGTCGTTACTCGCTAACCAATACTAATATAATAAAAACTAAAGAGTTTATTTTCTGTTAAGTGATTAGATAAATGTTTGCTGTGGAATAGTTTAAAAAACAAACAAACCCCGAAATAAAAGTCTAGTTACGGCCCTGATAAATAGAGCTTACATTTTTTCTGTGGAATATTTTTTTAACCCGTCCCTCCAAACTAAACTATAGTTACGGCCCTGTTTGAAAGAAAAATGTCTTTCGTTCCTTTAATCGCAGTACTTCTACCGCGGTTTTAAGGAACGCAATGTAAAGTCGGTCATGCTAGAAGATGTGTCCTAAAACTTGCATTGTCAAGGTAATGGCGTCAGCATTTCAGTAATGTGGAGAAAGGAAGAAAAGTTGATGCTGTACATTAGGAATCGGAAGCAAAATGCTTTAAAAGGACCGGTACGTGCTCAGAATGCAAAACCCATGAAAGGCTGTGAAAGCCTTAAAATGTACAGATCGGAAAGACACATGAACAGTACGGAAAAAAGAACAAGAAAAACAGAAAGGGGGAAATGCTTAAGAAGTTGCTTTTACGAAGGTGATAGGGAATAAAAATCAACTAAGATGCTTTAGGAGGAGAAGCTATGATTAAGACGTCAGTAAGAAACGGGATCCACGATTGGCATTCTTTTATGGTACAGATAGGTTTTCTGACTTCTGTAGCAGTGAGTGAAAACATTTATGACAAAAGTACGTAAAAAAACAATAATGTAAAGCAAATGAGTATATATTGAATGCTAAGAGATACAGGGGTTTACCAAAATAATGGAGTGTTTAATGAATGCGTACTTCCATTTCTTACATAAATAGCAGAGACATGGACCTTAACTAAAAAAGACATACAAAAGCTGCAGACAACTGAAAGAAGCATGGAGAGATGCATGCTTGGTGTAACCAAGAAAGATAAGAAGAGGAACTCCTGCATTAGGAAAATGACAAAAGTGGAAGACATCATGATCAGAGTGAAATCCCTGAAATGGCAATGGGCTGGATATATTGCCAGAAGGATGGACAACCGAAATTTTAGAGAGGATTCCGAGGGACAGGAACAGACCAAGAAGAAGACCACATGGGAGATGAGTGGATGAAATTCGAAAGCAAATGACACGGAGGAGACTGGCTCAAGACAGACCGTTGTGGAAGAAACTTGGGGAGAGCTTCATCCAGCAGTGGATTGATAATGGTTAACATTTTAAATGATGATCAAAATAATGGAAGTACTTACTGTTTGTGTAGAACGTTCGACTAATAAGCTGTAGGCCCACCTCGAGCTTTCGGAACAGAAGCAATTCGACTTGAAATAGACTTGTATAAGTCATGCACATACGATAATGGAATTTGGCACCATTCTTCTTGTAAAATATGTTGTCATTTGCGCCAGTGATGCTGGAGGTGGAAAGTGTGATCTTTCCTTTCGCTTTAGACATCCACATACTGTATGTGTTCAATAATATTGGGGTCTGGAGATTGATGTGGTTAGAGTAGCTGAGGTACCTCATGCTCTGCAAACCACAACTTCAGAGGTCTCGCACAATGCACGGGGTCATTAATTTCTTGAAACCAGGAATGGTCATTAGTAAACTATTCCTGCAAAATAAGGTGTAGGTGGTCCCAAAGAATGGATTCCTACGTTGCAGATGTGACACAATCCTGCAGAATAAGCAATGACTCTAAAGAATGCCGTGATATGACACCCCACAACATCATGGATCCACTGCCATGCTTCACAGACGGTGTGGTACGCTTCTGCAGGTTTTTCGCCAGATGTACACTTTACCAGTGGTGGCTATTACGATTAACACAGACCAGATAACATGTTGCCAGTCTTTAGCATCCCAGTTTTAATGTTTTTTGCATCACATTACACGTTCTGTTGCATCGATTTTAGCAATCAGAGGTTTGTGGATTGAAGCGCGGCCAGTTCGCGACGAGCTGTTATGACCGAAACGGGATCATTCCGGCTGGTGTCAAACTCTGCTGCCATTTGCTATGTCGTTATCTTGTGTTTCCGTTGAAAAATCTGTGCCAACCTTCGGCTATTCTTGTCTGATATATTCGCATGGCGTCAGAACTTGCGCGTTTGGGGGCAACGCCATGTCAGTTTTGACAAATGGACATAATCTCTGATACAGTACTTTCATCTACTATTTCATCTACTATTTCTGCCGTTGTAGTAATGGAAGCTCCTGCAAGACGTACTGTTTCATCTACTATTTCTGCCGTTGTAGTAATGGAAGCTCCTGCAAGACGTACTGTTTCATCTACTATTTCTGCCGTTGTAGTAATGGAAGCTCCTGCAAGACGTACTGTGGAAACACAAGTTTTACCGCTTCCCCTCACTCCGGAGTAAGTTGCTCTACCAACTAAGCTACACGGACGGAATGTATCGCTGTATATTTGTCGTACTGACACGTGCATTACCTCTGTAGCACGCCACAGTACACCATTGATCACGCCTCTTTTCGACATAACTGATATCTGACAATTACTCCACAACAGCTGTTTTACCTGCGACTGTGGCACTGCTAAGTGATAACCGACATCGTACTGTACCCGTTTATATACCTCACATTGCGGGTGACGTCGTCCCTGTGGTTTGCATACGGCACATTGCGTACACTTCAGTCGCAGTAGGTGTTTCCATTTTTTTGATAAATCCTGATACATAAAAGTGGACTTAGGAGTAAAAGGTTTAGTAAACAATAGATCATGAACGCTGCTACATTTTAAGTTAAACCTATTGTACACAGTCGAGCCCAAGGAGGTTATATTACTGGAGACACCACTCCTATCCACGCAGCATTGGCCGCCATAAGTCACCGTCCGTGCTGCAAATGACGTCATGAGCAGGCACGACGCAGCCGCAGTAAACAAGCTGCTTTGAAACCAATGGAACAAAAGCTTCTAAGCGTATAAACAGATAAAATGAGTAATTCAATAATCTTTATCAATGATACACAAGCTTATTGTTTTATCAACGATATAATTTAGTTCGTTATTGCCTGCTCGTGACGTCACACCACAGATTAGCTGTGACCTATGGTGGCAGGGCCAGTGGTGTTTCCAGTAATATAACCTCCTTGGTCGAGCCACGTTATTGCGACCACCTCCTACTTTTGATGTCAACAGCGCGTAGCCAATGAAAGAAGGGACGTGTCGTGAGCTGACTTGGAGGGTATATAAGGTGTGCTGTAGGCATTCTGAAAAGATACAACTCGTTGCTGTCATGGATAAAAGGAGCGATTTATCAAATTTGCAAAACAGGGATGATTATCGGCTTTCGGGCCAAGGGTGGAAGTATTTCTGAAACAGCACAGTTTGTGAACTTTTCGCGTGCTGCTGTTGTTAAAGTGTATCGTAGTTGGAAAAATGGCACCACTGCGAATAAGCGAAGTGGAAACTGCGGAGTTCCACGTGCCATTGATGTGAGAGGTGAACGTCGGTTGCGAAGGTGCGGGAGGGCTGATCTCCACGCTACAGTAGAGCAACTCACTGGCGGAATTAACCAGGGAGCTACCGGAAGTGTGTCTAAAACGACAGTTCAGCGAGCCTTGCTGCGTATGGGGCTCCGATGCAGACGGATGGTCACTGCACCTATGCTAACGAAAGTGCATCGGCAGAAAAGGCTTACATTTACACGGCAGTATCGGAATTGGACCTCCGTTGACTGGCAAAGGATTGCCTTCTCCGATGAGTCACGTTTTCTGCTTCATCGAACGGATGGACGTTGGCGTATAAGGCGAGAAACATCGGAGAACAAACACTCTTCAACCATTGCTGGAAGAACACAAGCTGGTGGGAGCAGCGTTATAGTCTGAGGAATGTTTTCGTGGTATTCCTTGGATCCACTCGTACCTGTTGAAGGTGCTACAGACCGAATTCGTTATGAATCCATCCTTGCAGACCAGGTACACCCATACATGCTGATTGTCTTTCCTGTGACGGATGGGATCTTCCAGAACGACAATGTGACGTGTCACACAGCTAGAAATGTCCAAGAGTGGTTGGAAGAGCACGATGAAGGCTTCAAAGTACTTCCCTGGCCATCTAATACCTCAGACTTAAACCCAATTGAGCATCCGTGGGACCACCTCGACCGTGTTGTTCGCTCTATGGATACTCTGCTGGAATGTTTGATAATTATATATGGTATGCTGAATAGAATGTTTATAAATGTACACTATATCGTTGAATCCTTTCGGAAGTAAGTAGCGCTCCGTTCCAATGGCAGACTTTTGACTTCGGAAAAAGGAAAACTAATGCATGCATGAACGATACTCACCTTCAATAACTTCATCTTGAGTCAAATAAATGGACGAAATTATTTAATGGGAATAACGTAGTAGAATCATTATACACAGAGCTAACGAGATCGCTTTTTATATCTCACAAAACATGGCAGCAATTGATGAACAACTAACAACATCAAAACATAATATCATTATTAGTTCTGTCTTAGCTTATCGTGCGTGAGTTCACCCGATGGACCATCAGCTCGATACAAAGAGGATTTCAAATAATTCTTTCTCCTCTTCTATTGGGTGCACTTTAACCATACGACTGCTGCGAACCGCGTCATATTCTTCCTCGTATTTCCAACATCCTCCACCACGCACCCTGCAGCAGCTGTCAGATGTACTGCAGTCAACATGGCTCCACATACCTGTGAACACCTTCAGCACCTTATTGAGTCACTCCCAGCCAGTCTAGCTGCTGTCGGCGCTGGCGGTTACTCTGGATATCAGTTGGTGATCACAATAATGTGACTCGACCGTGTAATTAATTTTAGTTAATGCGATGCTGCTAGTTAATTTTTTTAGTGTGTTTAATGAGTTTGCTTTATCCATAACTTACTTTTGCGATTCACATATTCATTATATAAACAGAGCTGTAGTGGGAGGCATACGCCAGCGCTTACACTAATACGGCACCGAGACGGTGAAGCGAGCTTTGTGTTTACATGATGTTATTCCACGGTTAAAATTATTTCAGCATAAAAAGAAAGCACTTTTTGTTTCCTAATTATGTTAGTCGTGATCTGCAGCCGCCAGAGAAATTGGCATCTGTAAGTTATAAGTGATAATATTAAGGTGGGTGGACACTGGGCACCCTAAAAATTCTTTTTGTTAAAAAAAATTGATTTTGTTTCTATATTTCCCACTTATCTTCTTTCCAAAAATGTTAAATTTATGCGAAAAGACCCAGTAGATCATAAGATATGATTTTTTGAAAGTTGTGTTGTTTCAATATTTTCAGTGGTATTCCATGTTTACCTGAAGTTGTACAATTTTGTCAAATTCAGTTAGGATTTTGTATTTAACTATAATTTCCTTTATTCAATATTTAATAAGTAATAATATTTTGTCTCTGAAGGGGCAACATGGCATTTGTAACCGTAACAGGGTCATTTTAACCGTAACTGTTTTGGTCGCAACAGTTGTCAGTGTTTTTTGTTCTATTCGCATGAGAAGTCGAAAGTTGGTTTGTTGGCATGTTAACTTTTTATTGAAAATCCATCCAGATTGTTTTGCATTTGCTTTTGTGTATTTAACTCTTTTAAAAACATATGTACATATATCAAAAGGTCATCAAATGGTTAAGTTTGCCATCGACAGTGCCTGAAAGGCGAGAACAGATGGTGCAAATACCAAAAATCCTTAGTTACACCAAATGTCCATTTCAAGAAAGGGAAAGGTCTTCCAAATGATGTACTAAATCAAGTGAAAACTAAATACATGGAATTGTGCAGTGAAAAGCTTTTAGCTAAGTGCCTCCATGGAAAACCCAAATTGCGAATGAGTGTTTTAATGGTCTTATATGGCAGAGAATACCAGAGATTACTTTCATTGGCCTATATCTACAATATGTTTTGGTGTTAGTGATACAGTTATCACCTTTAGTGAGGGTTATGAAGTGCTCCAAGAAGTTTTTACAACATTTGGTTGCACACCCGGCTATTATACAATCAAGGGGCTGAGGTCCTTTGATATTCAGCGTTTATCCCGAACCAGCGTTGCTGCAACACCCGAAGCAAAAATGGCTAGAAAAATGTTGAGGGGAAAAAAGAAAGGCGAAACTGGACATACACCAGACAAATGAAGGGCAGACCTACAAATATGGTGGCTTTAAATTCATTCAAATATATTATCCATTGTTTTCAACAAGAATAACTCTTATTTGGCTATTTTCTCAAATTTGAAAATTTTCATGTTTTGAAATACGATAACGGTAATTAATATCTTAATAAAAATGGTTCAATCTCAGTTTGTTTTGGTTGTATTTTCTCTTTATTATGTCTGTTGTGCAATGAACTAAAGGCTTTGCTTTGGAACAAATGCATTTGGAGATATATGACATCGAATGTAGAACTTCTACATTTTTTTCATTAAATTTTCAGTAAAAAACTATATCACTTTGAATAATTTTGTCACAGCTACAGCTGTAGTTCATTGCATAGTAGGCATCTTGATTTATTTTTAAGAAAAATAATTATTATCATGCATTAAACATTTCTCAAGTTATTAGTGTTACAAAATACCATTAATTAATTAAAATTAATTAGCTGCACATTTTCTAACTTTTTTAACAAATATTACTAATTCGATATTTAACTTCTTGTGTTCCAAATATTGAAAAGATATTTTAAATAATGAACAAAAAATTCTTTAGGGTGTCTACCCACCTTAAGTTGGTGATTATAATTAATTTACTGAAGCGTGCACGGTTGATGCCACACAGCCATTATTTACTCAAGATTCTGTCTGATAAGGGTGCGTACTGAAAGTAAATTGTTCTTTAGGGAAATGAGCAAGTTCGTGGATTGTACTCCGGCCATTCATGTGCGACCTTATTGGGGAATTCCTGTTATTTGCTTTATTTAACCAGGTATTGACAAATGACAACAACTTTTTACTTTCTCCATCTCATTCCTGACCGAAACAACTAACCAATGATGCTTCTCTTCCTTTTTGGTAATGAAAGGAGAACTCATTCATCTGTTATCCTATCTGCTTTAAATCGCTATGTCATTGCGGAAGGAAAGCAATTACAGAAGTCTTGTTAAGTAGTTATTTTCTTCATCCTGCGGATAAAAGCGAAAAAAAAAGCGCTTTTCTAATCAACAGAAACATTTCGCCTTTCATGAGATCTACGTTCTGGACGTGAAGAGAAAGGAAGTTATTCTTTAAATGGCACTAAGAGGTGGTGGTTTCCTTAAATATTCCAATAACTCGGATTCTGTTTGGCACTTCAGTTATTACGTGAGCTTGAATTTGCAAATTTTCTACAGCAACAAATCACGGTATTCCTTCAATCATAAATTAAAACTAACCTGTTTCATTATAAGCAGTTATTTACGTCAAATATCAGATCACAAGAACAGGATAATGCCGTTTCTAAATCATCAATAGTCATAGTGTTTGAACTGTAAAATCGATACCGTTGTAAAGCAATATTTACATTTTATTTTGTAGCTAAATATAGTCCGTATAAAAATACAAGCTCATTCCTACCATTCTGGAGGAATTAAGTCTCATAAAAATGTACGATTTGTACGGCCGTTTATTTAAAGAAATAAAAATTAATTTAACGAGATGGACTGAATGAATGGGATAAATTATATTAAGGTTCACCATTAGCCAAATTCCCTTTTGTTGACCGTATGGAGCTTGCGAACCATTAATTTGTCTACCGTAGTAATATGAGACGGTTCCGCAAAATTTCGTTTTGAAAAATATCTCTGTATTAACTTCTACGGACTTCCCGAGGCTGGAGAAGGTAACATATGTGGCAAAATTCCGTGTCGGGCAAATGTAATCTAACTATATTGAAGTTCTGCTCTGGTAGGTGAGTGGTCAGAGGCGTTGATTTCTGGCTAGTCGTCCAATTTGGTCCTGGGTCCGACTCCCGGATAAGGCCCGGGTGGTGCGTTTGTCCTACGGCTTTGGCTGTCTCCTCTCTCTGGAAGCAATGACTCCAAATTAAGGACAGATAGCTTCTTTGTAGTCCTGAGGGTTGCTAGTGGTGGTCTTTGTACCCCAAAGAAAAAACTATTTTAAGAGTCTGACTTGAAGGTTTTTAAAATGTTTTCTAAGAAGTGTTGGTTTATAGGAGATCATTCACTTTTTAATACAAAAGGAATATCTCATTTCATACACAAGACAATCTTAGAAATTCTTCTGTCGTTGTTGAAAAAGCGCAAAAATCCACCGTTGCCATTCCGAGGAGTAAATTATACTCAAATAGGTAAAACATTATGTAAAATTATGCTAATTGTTTTATGTTGCTATGTGTGAGCAATTGTTTGAAAATACAAATTTATAATACTAATACAGACATAAATCAAACTGTTCTTTCCATGTAACATAACCACAGAGATTCGAAAATTTTATCGTCCTGAAACGGAAATCGAACCCGCAACTTCCGATTTGGGATGGAGTATGTATTTTTTCATGTGTTTTCAACTTGATATTTACTCATTTGATGGTGATCTAACTTAGCACCGCGATGAAACACTTTGTTTCGACTAGCGCAGTGAAATAAAAAAGCCTAGCGTTTCAGATTAATGCTTCAGTTCTTTGGATTTCCTTGTCCTGGGTAGTGAAATGGTTAGCATACTCGAGCGCAAATTGGGAGATGCGGATTCGATTTCCGTTCCAGGACGATAAAATTTTGAAATTTCTGTGGTTATGGTACATGGAAAAAACAGCTTGATTCATGTTTGTATTCATTATTCCATGTGCTTTTAACATGATAAAAATTTAGAATTTAGCAGTTGTGTGAAGAAAGCACGTCCAAGAGCCGAAATCAAGGTTAATAGACAGTAAGGTTTGCTCATCCTGCCTTCTTCGCAGACGAATAATCGTGACGTCATTGAATGACATCACCGTCCTAACATGTGAATCGTAGATCCCAACTCTAGCTATGGAGGAAGATGGCTTGTTAACAGTTTTCACAACTCAAACACAGAACAAAAGCTTGTGCTAAAGCACATTTACATTGAATACAAAAGAAATTCACAGTCATGTGAATATTTTAGTAACGGAGATTTCGAAAATACCTCCCACACATTTTTGCTACATAAAGGGCGGTAAAACGGTTATACTTTTAAATGTTAATTTAGTTACACGGGGAGTTTTTGCTGTTTTTATATAAATCTAGAAGGAAAACGCACAGCGGGACATATTATTGTCAAATAATAATTTCTTTATGAGGAACAGGAAAAGCATCTCGGCAACATTCCTCAAATTTTTAAAATTGAAAATTGAAAACATTATGCATTAAAAACCCTGGTAGAATTTATGAAGATTATTCCAGCTGGTTTGCGAATAATAATTCCGACACGCTGCCATAGTACAAATATTAGGCGTACAAATAAGTTTTAAAGCGTTTTAAGACAACGCAACAGGTAATTTGAGAGAAAACAATAATACCTTTACGAATCAGAATCTCCGCCGTCATTATCCATCACCTTCCACCATCGGTATGGCAGCTGACGGATTCCAGCCATGAAGAATACTTCGTCGTATGACGCGATGAAGTCGTCAACCAATTTTTGCACTTCGTCACATGTCCGGAACTGTACAGTAGACAAATCGATCGGAACAAATGATAGTCTGCAGGCGCCATGTTTGGACTATACGCCAGTTGCTCCAAAACTTCCCAGCCAAGCGTCAATAACGTTTCCTTGACTGATTTTGCAACATGCGGCCTAGCGTTCTCATGCAGTAATTTCACGGGACGCAATCTTTTGCCCGTGAATTGACGTTTTCGACAGATTTCCTCGTTCAATCGAAGCAATTGTTGCTCGTAGCGATCAGCAGTAACAGTTTGACCCTGTTCCAATAGTTCATAATAGAGCACACCCTTCATATCCCATCAGATGCACAGCAGAACTTTCTTGAAGTGAATATTGCGTTTCGGGGTCGAAGCCGTTGCTTCATCGGGGTCTACCCAGTGTTTTTTGCTTTTGGAATTGTCGTACCATATCCACTTTTCATCACTCGTAACGATTTTCCACAGGAAAGACTTTCGGTGTTGTTTATTCTACAGATTCAAACACTTCATGACACGCTCATCCTTGTTCCTCTGGCTCAGGTCATGTGGCACCCATTTTCCTTCTTTCTGAATCTTTCCCACTGCGTGAAAAGATTGGAAATGATTAGCTGAGTTACCCCCCCCCCCTTTGTTTTTCAGCTAGTTCTTTCTGCGTTTGAGACGAATCTTAATCCAGCAATGCTTGCAATTCTTCACGAGCAACCTTCTGCTGGCCGCTGCTACGTTCTCGATCGCGCTAACATCAAAATCACTTGCTTTAAACCGTCTAAACCAAAACTCACATGTGCTTTTCGATACAATATTCTCCTCCAGAACAGAACACCGATGCTCGTGCTTTTGCAGCACTTTTTCCTTGATGAAATTCGTAACGAATGCAGTGTCGAATAAATGCAGTATCGCTTGCCGTCTCTCACCTACCGATGTGCAAGTGCATTTCACTGTTGAGCAAACTTCTGTGTCACATTTTATACTCTGGAGCAGTTACGGTTACGTGACAACTACGTTGGGGAATGTCGGATATGTAAATTAGCGGTATACGTCACAAAAACGCTTTAAAACTTGTTTGTACACCTATAACAAAGAACGTGGTTATTAGGTAGTATTACGATGGAGATTTGGACAGTGACGTCACAATGCAATCACTGGAAGTGCAGAATGGGCGTAACCTTGTCATCTACTAACCTTGAACCGAGATAACAACCAACACAATGGCCTTCATTATTGGTTGGCTCAGTCACGTGATTCAAATAAACCAGCAAAAATTTTCATTCTGTCCATTTTGTACAGAATACTGAGGACGCCTTTCGCTGTCTAGTGGAGTCGCTGCTACGTCGCGTGCAAGCGGATATTGCGGCAAAAGGCGTTCCAGTGCTCTGTTAGGTACAGGTTATAATATTATGGCTCACAAGTGTACGCGTGTTGTTTATTTTGGCACCCTTCAGGTAAATTTATTGGTAGAGACTGGTGAGTTTCGATTTCGGCTATCGTGACCCCTTTAACTGATAAACCAGTTAAAGTTGCTACAAATTCCCTTGTACGGAAGTTAAACCAGTGAGGTAGACGAAGGTTGAACTAAATCATAATGTGACAGTTAGTTCCCTATGCTGCACACGTTCAATCATGTGGGCATTACTTTGAAATATTCCCCAGCATGCTCGTTTATTCGGGAACCGGCCCTCGTGCATTTCAACCTTCGGTCTTCGTATGGCGGCCGTAGCCCGTGATGTAGGGCTCGACTTGTCACTTGTTGGAGAGACCAGGGGCTTTGGGGATCCGCCATGGCACCCACTTGGTGTCATGGTTGATACCACCTTTACATCTTTCGATAAATCCTCAACCCCTGCGTCAGTGTACCAGCAGCTGTTCGCTGAGCACCGTGACCTAAATTCTGACTTCACTCCTATTTTTACTGATGGCTCCAAAATGCATGGAGTCGTTGGATCCGCGGCTGTCTGTGTAGATGACGTTTCAGTAGCGCGGATCCCAGCTGAGGCCACGGTGTTTTCAGCGGAGATGCATGCTGTGTATCTCGCTCTTCTCCATGTTCAGTCGAGTTCTCATCATCGTGCTATGGTCTATACGGATTCCTTGAGTGTCTTGCAGTCTTTGTCATCTGCAGATTACCGTGACCATCCTTTTCTCGTGAATGTGAGACAGTTACTTCGTCGTTTGCTCGGGGCCGGTTTTCAAGTTCAGTTTTGCTGGATTCCAGGACATGTTGGAATCTCGGGTAACGAGTGTGCTGATGCGGCTGCTAGATCTGCTTCCTCTTTGGTCGTCACACCCTTGCCACTGTTTCACCGGGATTTCCGCTTTCTGGTACGCGAACATATTAAGCGAACGTGGCAAGGTCTGTGGGACCAACAGGTGGAAAATAAACTGCATCGTATTAAACCTAATCTTGAAGTCTGGAAATCCTCATATCGTCGGAACCGTAGGGAGGAAGTGGTGCTTGCGCGTCTCCGCATTGGGCATTGTCGTTTCACTCACCGCTTTTTGCTGTGTGGCGACACTGCGCCGATGTGTGAGACGTGCAACTGCCGACTCACTGTCACTCATCTTCTGTGTACCTGTGTTCGTTTTCGTGATGTACGTTTTCATTTCTTTCATTCTCATTTGTTGACCGAGGACGCCGCTACACTGCAGCGGCTCCTCAATGATCACTGTGACTCTGTTGCCGTGTTTTCATTTTTTAAAGAAATTGACTATTTTAAACGTATCTAGATTTTAGCCTTATCATCATCCTCATTTCTCAGTTTTACTGAATCAGCTAGATTTTAATCATTGTATCATGCTTTTAATACTGTTTGTTCCATTATCTTTTTTAGCCCTTCCATCGTTCTCATTTTTCAGTTTTACATGATCAGTCAGATTTTAAGGTTTTTACCACACTTTTAATACTATTTGTTTGTCTTGTTTCTGGCGCTCTTTGGCCAACCATGGCCCTTACGCCATAAAAATCAAACAACCAACCAACCAACCAACTTTGAAATATACCTCTGAAAATGTACTTTTACATATCATTAAGACTAGTAACGTGTCGTGAAATGTGAATTTTCCGCGCCATTGCTTTACAGAGCCGTCGGAAAAGTATAAGATAAAAACTGTTATGTTTTCTGAGAAATAAGCAGTAGAATGGTTGATTGTATGTGCTGTGCGAGGTATAACTATTAAATAACAAGGCTGATGCTATAACTCTAAGTAATTTACATTTTTAAACTCTTATTACCTTCAGAGCATTCCCCTTCCGCAACAACACACCGCTGCATTCTGATATTCCCTTTGGCAAAGCAGTGCTCTAGCCTAACAATATCTTTATCGATTTATCAATTTGCCTAACAGTCTCTTTATCGATGTTACTCATTTCTGCTGTGCTTCTAATACTCAGTCGTCAATCATTTTGATCCATTGAGCAGATTTTGTACACATTGTCTTCTGTTTTTGAAGTGCTTGGCCATCCCGGACGTTCGTCGTCTTCAATGCCCTCCGGCCCTCCGCTGAGGCTCTTATGCACTCAAAAACACACGCACGTGACATGCAGTCTTACCAGTATGTCTCACTTAAACACACGAAAAGATTTAGTAAGCGTTTTCTTTAATTTTACTAGAAATCTTTATCCGTTGCTCAATTCTTGAATTCAGCATTTTCCTGAAGCGCGGCAAACAAGATATCTACTTTCATTAACACGTGACACTGAACTGAATGTAGAGAGTGAGGAGATCTTTGCATTTCCTGTTAAAGGTGAATGCCACCTATTCACTTTTGACGGCACTGCTCCGTAAGTGAAGTCTATCGACAAGTACAATCGAAACAACATTCACTTTCGAGTGCATTCGCCATAAGTACAGTCTAGTTGTTTTACACACGTACCTCGTTTAATTGAAAAAAAAATATGAAAAATCATAAGTAGGGATTTTCTCGCCCTTTTAAGGAACAGTACATTCTCCTTTATAACATGCAATTCTGTTGCATGACTTTTTTTTATATTTGCAGGAACGCATTGTGACGTATATTCTAAATTAACTTTCCTTTTTAGTTTCTTTCCCAATGTAAATCTTGAGTTTATTCTCAGTTATTCTTCACTCTTTTCTCTCAAACGAATGCGTTTGGCAACACAATTGAGGTTGAATGCAATTGACGTATGCCTGATATTGATAAGAACAAGAGATAAAAGCGACGACTAAATTGTTGCTTGAAGAGCGTTGAGCGTGTAAACTGATTATTGAAAGGAGCGTTGTGAAAAGAGCGTTGTGTTAAGAGTTGTGTGGTGTGTGGAGAGTTTAGTGCAACATGCTATGCTACGATGTGTTTGCTACATCCTGAATAAAGCATCTTTTCCGTAAGTTTGACTTGTGTTGTTTACATGTTTCGTCTGGCCGTTAAGGCTTAATTTTAGGAACTATTTCTTCTTATAGTGATGTTTTTAATTAACGTAGAAGTACGAAAAGACTTCTACTTTATAGCATCATGAGGGAAAGTGGCAGTCTACCTTTATTCAGTTATCGGCACTACAGGCAATCACTGGCACTGAAATTACATCGCGTGTGATGAGAAATAACAAGTTAGTAAAATCATGCAATGCATTGATTATGATACGCTTTGCAACGTACCAGAAATCACTACTCAAGTTATTACTCAAGTTATGAGGATAATGGCTGTGGAATAAATCTCACTCCTGTGTCCTGACCTTTGACCCCATTTCGATGATATTCAACAGAACCGGTTCAGTATACCATCCGGAACAACATGATAAAGTTTTGTCGCAATCGAAGCATCCTGACCTTTGACCCCATTTCGCCTATTTTCAATAGGTTTCGTCCCCAGTGGCCCCTACCACATACTAAAATTTCGTCGAAATCGAACCATTTTTACGCAAGTTATGACGCATAAGGGCAATGGAATGGATCCCGCTCCTATGTCCTGACCTTTGACCCCATTTCGCTCATTTTCAATAGGGTTCGTCCCCAGGTGGTTCCCTACCACATACCGAAATCGAACCATTTTTACGCGAGTTATCGTGCGGACGGACAGACAGACAGACGGACAAAGCTGGAGCATATACGCTTCTTCAACCTACGGTTGGAAAGCGTAAAAAACGGCAAATCAGTGGATGGCACTGAAGTCGCAGTTTTATAATGGATTTTAAAACTGCTACTTCAGTGCCATCCAAGTGCAATTTTATAGATACATCACAGCGTCTTTCTTCGCATTTGTGATGCGTGCAGTCGAAATTTTCTATTCAGTACAGAGACAATGCATAAACCTCTACCAGATGACCAAGACTGAAAACGAAGCGCTCAAGAACCATCTAGGCAGGTTTGGGACTTTATCAGGTAACGTGTTATTGTAGATGGCGTGAGCAATGAATCGGAAGTCGCAATGGGATATCCGGAACAAAATTGCGCACTTTCGTGTCGCTAGTTTGCATAGATGAACGGAATAGACATTCATTGCAAACGGTACGAGAACTTTGCGGTAGTCTTGGAGTACGCTATGCAGCCATTTTTGGATATTAACGAAAATATGCGATGTGAAGAACATGGAAAAATGGATCCCCCTTGAGTCGACGGAACAACACAAAACACGACTGCTCTTCTCTGCGTATGTGCAATCAAATGAACAACATTTTGAGGCGTTTCGTCAAATGTGGTAAAAAATGGATATTACACGACAATCTCTGACGTTTGGCACAATGGCTCGACCGCGGTGAAGACCCAAAACACTTCCAGAAGCCATCCTACAATGACGTTGGTCAGTGTTGGGTTGTCAGTAGTAAGTGCGATCCACTCCATCTTCTCACAGGTAGGGCAAATCATCACGTGGGTGAGGTATTGTCAAGAACATGACAATATGTATTGAAAAGTGCCTATCAAAAAGCTCGCATTAGTCAATCGCCACGGATCCACATCTTATGGTAACTCGAGACACTGGTGCAGCTTCTGACGCTGTACGCCAGAAGCTGCAGGGTACAAAGCCTTATGTCATCCACCTTATTCACTTGATCTGTCTCCTATGGACTATCACTTCTTCAAGCACTTGGACGCATTTATAGAGAGTAGAGTGTTTCGAAGGCAAACATCAGCTGAGTTGCATTCCGAAGCTTGATATTTTTTTACGACGGCGTACAGAAGTTTGTATTTCGTTAGCAAAAGCGTGTTGTTGCTCTGGCGGTAATTATTCTGATTAATAAAGTTTATTTTGCTCCGTATTTTGGAGTTTGAAGTTTCTATCAATATTCCCGACATTTAATCTCGAGCAACTTAATACCACGCATTATTGCCACGCATTTGGAATCAATTCTTCAAATAATGCTGCGTTTTCTACCACGGTACCACGTGCCCAACTAATGTGACCTCGTTTCTTCAAATGGATGATCACATTTGCGCCTATTCATTTATCGTCTAGTCAACTCCCAGCGTTCAAATTGTTGAAGTGTTCTGTTATCCATTTTGCAGTTTGCTGTCTACCTTCCTTGAAAAAGCCATCTGGTTTATGTGCGAAGCTTGGAAACTTTGATTTCAACTCTACGCCAAGAAATTCGGATTCCTAGTATAGTTATACTATCTTTAGTATTGTTGGTGTATAGTTTCTTATTATTAGTTATATATTTGCAATTCTTGATAATAAACGCCACAATGAGTGGACCATCTATTTATTAATGTCTTAGACCACCATTGGCTTGCACAACAGCAGCAACAGGAGTCGAAATTCATTCAAGATGAAGCATCGTTTCGGTGAAACATGGTGGTCTCATGTAGAGTATCATCTCCCAAAACACGCCACCTGGATGGCAAGATGTCAATTGATTTAATCGTCTTCATCCTACAATGTCTGAGGACTGAGGTGGCCAATGTAGCAGGGAGAAAAGTCACCATCAAGTTCTTTAAAATACTTAGACAAAATAGAAGCTTTGCGACTTGGTGTTTGTGCTGTATGAAGTATCTGTTACTAATATTGTAGAGAGAAACTATGACTGGAGAAAGTTAATCAGAATTGGTGGAATTGACTTGTTGGTCACCTAAACCAACGGGCCTGAAGTCTTCCATAAAAACATAGCTCACGGTAACGTAGCGCGTTGTTTAAACTGAAAAAGCGAAAACAAATGACGCTGGGCTACGAGAGAACATTTTCTCACGACGAAGTGTTGCTATGGAAACTGCGGATTAAATGACTGACCAATGAAAGTTGAGATAATGACTGTGCATTAGAGAGAGTTGGAGAGGAAGGAAACAGAAAGATGTGTTGTTGGTTGTGCAGCTCTGTGAAACGATTTTTAACAGTGAAAAATGTTCCAATTATTATGTTGATTGTGTCTGATTGTGCTGAATCAAGTTTGGTTTGTTTACGTGTGTGAAAAAGTGTTAAAAGAACTCCTACGACGGTACACCACACATTGACATGTCATTGCCGGCGTGACGAGTCGCCACCATGAAAGATGGATTCATGTTATTTTGCTGTTGTCCTCAAATTCTCAGCCCCCATTAGGGGTGGTGTAGTTGAAAACACGGGTCGTTAGATCATTCGACCTTTTTTCAGAAATTTAGTTCCTACCTTCTGGTGCTCCAGACCCCACTGGAGATGCTTTGCCTTGTTCGCTACTGATAGCAATTATGTAAAGACAAGTCTTTTGTCGTGATGATGCAAATGGTGCAATGTATGGACTACCCTGCACGGGTTTGCCTTTCAGCACTGTCCCTGTGTAAGGATGCAGTGTTCACAAATTTTTAAACAAAGCGTACGCACGCATAAGCACACAGATACTAATGCACTTGTAATCAAAATTTCAGAATAACAGATTTATTCATAAGTTAAGCCGCAGGTTAAACACCATTACCAACAAAGTCGTAACAGCATATAATGGAACACACAGTCGTGATAGCGCAGGATATAACTCATTTAAGTTCAAAACACTGACAAAAGCAAGGAGTCTAACTAGTCAGATCTTTTGTTGCATGGTCCTTAGATTTACATCAGTACTCATAATTTAACTGACTGCACGTTACTGATGAAAAAGGATAACACATCATGCGAATTCAGACGTAACGTTCAGTATGGAAAGCATAATGAGATACAACCAAAATTTAAATAAGCCAACGAAAACGGAAGGTTAAAATCGCAGTAACATCAAATCTGACCCAATCCTCCTGTGTTGACTCACTGCTGGGTTTCGTTAACCTAGGGCAGGGGTGGGGAACCCACAGCCTTAAGACCGTATGCGGCCTTCTAAGCCATTAAGTGTGGCTTTTTGAGTGAATCCAAATTTTGCCAAACAAATCTTTTTATTTTTATTATGTTTTTGTTCGTATTTTTTTACTTTTATTTTAAACTTAAAATGACCGTATTTAAAATACCAAAAAATAAAAGAAGATTCAACGCAATAATACTCCCCAACTGACAGCCCCGATAGCAAAGTAATGTCGAATCGACGTCGATTTTTCGTTACCACGTCGATATTACGTCAAGGCAAAGTTTTCAACATAAAATCGGATGGAAAGTCAAGAAAAATCAGTACTTTGAATTTCAGTGTACATGTAGACGGTTTTACGCAGTTTATCCCTTTAATTCCATTAGGTCGAATGAGCGATGTTTTCTATGCGATCTGTAAGCGCCGCGCTCATGCGCCTTTGCAACCATTACGCCAAACAAACTTTTTGGATGCCGGGGTATTGGTTGGTTGTATCATTTCTGTTGTAAGACGAGATTTTTACCTGCCTCCTTTTTCGCCGGTAAGTTAAAGGCTTTTTTTTTTAAGCTTAAGTATGTTTATAAGAAGTTGAGTCGCGTTCCTTAAATAGAATTACTTTTCAACATATATAATTTGTACGTACGCATATCCCAATTAGGGAGAGGCCTAGCGTGATGCTGACAGATCACCAAAAATTCTGTAACATTTTTGAGAATTATGTTTTTCTCGAATGCGGCTGAAAAGACTTGGGTGTCGAAAGAGTAAAAAAAATTAAATGATCTTTTAATCGTACACAGCGTCGTAGAATTGTACTACAAATACGAATACATTCTACGTTTTGTGCCACAATTAAAAGTAGAATTTCATGTTTCAACATCTAAATTGTAGAGTTAATGTAGATTCGACATTACAACAGTATTAGAATCGATGATTAAACTGATTAACGTAGAATCGGCGTCTACACTACGTAGCAATAATGCATATGTTTCTCTCGAAAGGTCGGATCTTCGTCTACTGTTGACTTGATATTGACTTAATAGGTTTAAAATTCGATGTCGAAAAGACGTAACAAAAGTGGACATGGATATCTATATTCGACGTTGCATATCGACCAAAAATCGATCAAAACTTCGGCGTCGAATCGATGTAATGTGCTATTGGGGGTGGAGGAGGCACAGTTAAAACATTCCTTGTTCAAAAGGAAATTTCGGATGATCATTTTCCTCAGTTAGCAGAAGTCACTGATGAGCAGGATTCATACGAGTCATTTGAAGAGTACACAGCTGTTATAGACTTATTAACTGGAGAATACAATGAAAGTTTCACTGACTTTAAGAATCATGACATCCCACTCAAATTACCATTTCAAGCTCACCTGGTTGATGCCTACATGGCTCCTAAAGAACTACAGATGGAATTGATTGAACTCTCAGAAGATGACATTTTCAAGTCCTTATTTGACGCTAAGAAGAATCTTACTGAAATGTGGCAAAATGCAATAGAATACCCACGCCTTCGTCAACATGCACGACAAATGCTTTCTTACTTTACAATCACTTGTTGCTGCGGATCTACATTCTTCTACCTAACCCAAATCAAGACACCCTTATGGTCACAACTGACAGATACCCATCTAGACGATCAGCGGAAGCTGCGGGCCTGCACGGTGCAACCAAATATTCAAATGCTTTCCAACGAAAAGAAGTCACAACAAAGTCATTAAAAAGTTAGTTAACTTTAGAATTAACAATTTTATTTTTCATTTTTTGAAGTTAATTAGTACATAGTAGTTAGATTATTACAAAATAATGTACACTTTGAAGTATATCTAACTGAAGTTTCTTGAATACGGCATTAGATTACAGGGTACTTAATGCGGCCTTCCAACATAAAAAGGTTCTCCACTTCTGACCTAGGACGTCCACTATCCATGTGAGACTACAGATCATCGGCCAATTACCCACTGTATACTCTTCTTAGTGTTTCACTTCCACATTCTGTAAGGGCAGAAATTTTGTTTATACTCGCACCATCCTTCCAAGGACTCTTGATCATCCGACGTGCAAAGTCTGGACAATTTCCCATTAGATATTCCGTGCCTCCCCAGTGGATGAGTGGTCTGAAGCGCTGGCTTCTGAACATTCGCTTGAGTTGAGCCCGGGTTAAGGTCCCGGATGGGGCATGGTTGGTATGCTTGTATGATGGAGCCGGCTCTGTCTTTTTCCTGGAACTAACAGCCTTAAATTAGGTGCAGGCTATATATTTTCGTTTGGCGTTTAATAACACCATGAGCAACTCTTTTATCTATAAGCAGTCGCCCTTCCTTAATTCAGAGCCACTACTACCAGAGAAGGGAGAGGGCTAGCGCCCTAAGTCAAGCACAGCACCTGTGCTTTACTCGGGACTCGAACCTCCGACTATCTCAAACGAATAAACAAGAGCCAGCAGTTCAGACCACCCATTGGTTACGGGCAACTGTTTATACCTTAATGAGATGCTCACGGTGGTCGTGAAACCCAAAAGCGAACAACAAAAAGATAGAAATTCGGAAACGTATTTTTCACTACTACCGGGAGTGTTTCTGTTCATGTGATTACGTAGCTGTAATGACACTACGACCACGGATGATGTATGAGGCTATTAGCATAAAATGTCTGCTGGTCATAAAAGTATTTTGCTAAGTTACTGTTATCTACAAGAGGTGGTTTCGGAAAGTTTTTGTTTTGAGTTCGTACGTACTAATTAAGAAAGAAAGTAGAAATAAATTGAGTTCATTGTTTACCGTATAATTGCAACTGCAAATGGTTACCACTTTGGAATTGTGATGTTATCTTGAGGGATGATTATTAACTTAGATCTCAGCAGAGTGCATTAAATCCTGAAAAGACTAAGTTTACATCAATGGCCATTACTTTCGCCTTCTATTCAGATAGTACAAGACTGAATAGATGAGGAAATGCAACTTTTCTCTGCCTTCAAAGAAAATTCCAGTAAACTACAGGGGACAATAGTTCACATCTTTGCCAATAATGTTTGACATAATTGGAAATGGATCTCTCAATGCCAGGCGCTCAGTGCGCTGTGATTATTTGAATTTGCTAAGTCATTTAGTTTATCACCTTATGAAAACCCCATTTTTCAGGACTCCGTTTTCGTTTCCCAAGACTCCATTTTCGCTTTCCTAAAATAGAAATCACAACCTCTGTACACGGGGATACAAATTACTTGACAAAAATAATGGCTTCTCTAACAGCAAAGCAATTTATTGCATTAGTTCGCAAAGCTACTGCGTCCATTATCTTTCTTGAAATTAGACATGTGGGTGTTGAAGTAGAAGTACTGCGAAGCATTTATTTCCTTTAGTTCTGGAGCAAAAAAGACAATTGCATAAGACTTTCTCGGAACTTGCAAAACTATTCCTTCTTGTAATACCCTTTCATTATAAAGTACAGTATTTACTAAAATGGTTAAGTAATAGGTTTACATTAACGGAACGAAATTAAGGCACTTCTTTTTACAACGTAATAATATACTACTTATGAGATTAGAAAATCACAAGGAAAACTTGCACAAAGAGATAAATTTCCTTATGGATAGTAATAATAGCAGTTACCTTTACGATAAATAACGGTTTTATTGGGATATCATAATTTTGTCCTGCTAAAAATTAAAAATATTCGCTTTATGATTATTCTTGTTTACTCACTTATACTGATAATCATTCTAAAGGAAAGACGAAACCGAATGTTAGATACAGATTCAAACAGAAAAAATTAGCATTTTTATATGTGACTCTGACACGCGGGTTAAAACAACCGAGAATTAACCCTGGAAGGAAAATGGAGGGCACTGAGTGAACAACGTAAATTTGCTTCGGTCGGGGCATGCGCGATGCATAATTAATTAATTACTCCTTAAAGTTTTTATTTTATGTGTTACTAAGCAAATATTTAATTAAATGTTATTTTGAAATCCATTTTTTTTATTGGGGCACTTAGTGTCCCCCGTTAGAGATGAGTTCGGGCTCAATTTTAGGAGCCCGGGCCCGGCCCGCTTTTTTTGATTATATGTGTTTGCTGAGCCCGGGTCCGCCTGGGCTCCGACTCTTGGAAATTTTGCTTATCAAGGCTTGTATTTATGCATTATACACTGGCCAAAGATATGGCCCAAGCAAGGATTAGTTTAAAAATCATTAGTTTAAAAAGTTTAGTTCAGTTAATCCACTTCACAATATTGATATGTTTTTAGAAATACTACGCATAAAGCCAAACGTTCTAAAATGTGGATTTGAAAATAAATAAATAATCAATGTGCCTTTTGACCGTATCAGGTGAATCAGTAATTTTGGTAAAAGCTGAAGAAAAGAAAATCGTTTAGAAACAAAAAATTCCATTCGTGATTTCTTTTTGATTTTTAAATTTACTTTTATTTTGAATAAATTGCGTTATAAAACATACAACGCCTTACAGACAGTTGGAAGTGTTTGAAATTTTGACTATAGAAGACTAATCTTTGCAATATAATTTACATATATGCTAATTGGTAAAGGTAGTTTAGAGTGATGTAGCAGAATATAAAAAAAAAAGCATGTAGGGAAATTTCCAAAATTGAAAAAAAAAGAACGTAAAAGCATTCTAGACCAGATTATTCAGCATTTTGTAACTTTAACAAAGCTTTGCGCTTAATAGTATCATAATCACAATATTATCATATGTGTGTGCAGTTTCCAGATAATGTTCATCATGAAAAGAAAGAGAGAGAGAGAATGGCATCTAATGCCTCAGCGCTTCAACTTGATCTTCTTTTCTCTAAAACTCGACCTGCTGCACTAAAAACCAACGTCACTGCAAAAATCGCGGGAGTGAGGAAATTTAAAAAAATAAATAAAAATACTTCTAACTGCACAATTTTGGAAATTGATGCCTCATTTTAAAGATAAGATTCTTGATTTTTAATTAAATACAAAAAATGGGAATGTGATTTTTTCGATACCAGACCTCCTTAAACTAATCCTTGCTTGGGCCATAGCTTTGGACAATGCATAATGCAAGTCTTGCTAAGCAAAATTTGTCTTGCAATGGCAGCTAGCTTAGGAAATTGAAAATCCTTCCACCATGGTAACAAATCCACAATGAAATTCAACACGTGTAATTCAACCGGCCTCGGAATTACACGTGTTGAATTAATTACAGAAATGAAATTCAAAACGTGTAATTCCGAGCCCGGGCCAGGGTTTTTCGGTAGTTAATGAATTCTGAGTCGTCCGAGCCCGGGCCGGGCCCGAGCTCATCTCTATCCCACGTTTTCCTTCATGTCACTGAAACCACGTTTTTCTTCTAGGGTTAAGGCTCCACGTCTGTATTGTAGTACCGTAATACTTATATAGTTTCAAGAAAACGTTCGTTCCCTTTCGTTAACTGGTTTTAAACAGGTCGCGATTTTTGTTTCGGAAAACTGCTCGTTCAATGTCGTTAACGATTTTTTCATGAAGATATGTAGTGAACAGCTGATCCAACAGAGGGCGACTGGGGCAACGCCCCCAGCAGGTTTTTTCTTTTTAAATGGCCAATATCGTAACTAATTAATGTATTTATTTTTGTAAAATTATAGTAATAAATGCACGTATTTTTGTAACAGTTTTGATAACTGCTAAACTTTGCTGTAAATTCGGAGATACAATGTTCTGTTCTAGCTTCAGCAAGAAAAACAAACAAAACACAAAATGCAGGCTCAGAAACAGAGAAAGCTAAGAGTGGAAGGGAAAAGAGATTTTGACTGATCATGAAAAGCAATGGGTGTGCTTTGATCTGTTCTTACTTAGTACTGTGTGGTATCATTAGTAATTGGAAGAGTGGAAAGCAGCCATGTGGGGTAGACCTTAGAGTGCGCGTGGGAGTACGCACCTCGATTGGACCATAAACAAAAACCTGTAACAAATTTCCAAGCTAGGAATTTCTCTATTAAATTAATCCATCTGAATAGGAAAGGCTACACTTTATTTTGAAAGATATCATGTAGAAGTAAGATTTGTAAAGAACCAATCAGGTTTTATTAGAAAGCGGGAATTCGAACGCCATGAAAATGGTGCTGATTTTCCCGTTCTGGTTTGTAATTTAAAAATTTAGAAGAAATTATTTTAATGGAAAACGTTTAAAAAGTCTTGCGATGCCAGGAGGGGTACAGCGTTGTAAGTTTATTTGTTTGTACCCCCAACCCCAACAAAGTATCTCTCTCTCTCTTTTTCTTTTTCTTAGACAGGAACAACCTCCCCCCTTCCCAAGGTAAGCTTCTGGATCTGCTCCTGGATATGGTGGCCGCAGAATTCCATGTGTCTCTGATGTTTTTCTTTATCATGTCTAGCACTGAAAATATTTTAATTGGATGTCATTGTGCTCTTCCATTTTTCGTATTTAAGGTGATTGTTTCATGAGGATACGAATGATTTTCCCTTAGTCGAATTCCGTCTTGATAAAACTATGTAATTATTTTATTTTTGGACACAATGTACTTCGTCTTTGAAATATACCATTTTGATTTATTTTACAAAGTGCATATGAATGTCTTTACTCTTAAAGAATTTTATTTAACAATATCAATAAATATCTCCAAGTTGTCTATTCTAACTGAAGCATAGGACGTTGAATGAAGTACGTACATGAAGCAGTAACGATAAACTTATATCAAGCAGCATAATTAGTTATGCGATACGTTTTTGTGGTTTGGCATTCAAAAATTTCATTGAAAAATATTAATAACATTGATAATGTCACCCATGTTTTTTTATCACATATTTGACAAGAAGAAAAAAGAAGGAAAGGAAAGGAAAGTATAAGCTTACAGTATCGCATTGTCAGTCATTCTGCCCGTTCACCAATAGGCGCGTCATCTCTGCATCTACTATTTTTAATCGAAAAAATCTTCCTCCATTGGATAGAGGAGTGAATGTCAAGATCATCAAATTTCAAATTTATGTGATGCACAGTTTTACCGCTAGATGGTGTAAAATAATCTTAGGCTTTTGCACGACATCTGTTTCATCACTCTACAGAACGCTTTTTCACTGCACCAGGGTTCATTGGCTCCGAGCTTTAGACCACTCCACTCCAATCGACGCTTAGCGTTGATCTTGCTGATAGTAGGCTTGTGCGCTTTTGCTTGGCCAAGAAAACTCATTCTCTGCTGATCTCGACGAACTGTTACGGTGCTGACTTGCTTTCAGAGGCCTTTTTAAAACTCGCTGGTGAACGTTGTAACCGAGGACACCCGGTTTTGTCGCGCTACCATCTTCAGCTCTTAGCGGTCTTACTATGTCATTTCAGTGGATTACCAGGATGAAATTGCGTTGTTGTTGCTTCTAACAGTTTCCACTTCACAATAACATCATTTGCAGTTGATCGGGGCAGCAGCAGCAGGGCAGAACTTTTCGGAACTGACTACTGCTAAAAGATTTGATCGTGCCACCTTTAAAGTCACTGAGCTGTACAGTACAGCTCAATCTGATGTATTATATTCATTCTTGTCTATGATGTTTGCCAGGCCAAGTGCGTCTTTTTATATCAGTATGGGCAAATTATAATATTTAAAACTTTTCTTTGGTGGGCTTTAAACTTGCATCTATGGCTTTGCAGAAACCCATTTCCAACTAGGTCTTTGTGGAAGTGAGAAAATGCAGAGTTTTGCTGGTCCTTGATAAAGCCAAGGCTCGGCATTCTCGACACTTTCTACATTCAGGTTGCTATAACTTTCTATGTTTTTACTCATACCTGTTGGTTTTTGAGTTTTACTTTGTTGTTTTAGTACCTGTTAAAAATGTTTTTGATACTATCTCTACTTAATAGTATGTGAATGCGTTGCGCGTCATGATCTTCAGGTTGTTTTCTCAAGCAAGTTTGTTTTTAAATTCTTAGGTGTAAAATTTTGTCTTTGACTCTGCTCTTAGGTATGTAGGGTGATACATTTAAACCAGTACCCTAAAAAAACCTTACATTTTTGCAAGAGATCGCGCAAGGAAGTTTTTCTTTTTTTCAATAGAAGCAGCAACTCCTGGAGAATAAAAACCGCCACCGTGAAGAAGATAGTTAACCGTAACTGTAACTCAGCTCGTGATTTTTTTATTGTTGCATTGTCATTCACTTGCGTGCATTCGGAAACATGCAGTATTCTGTTCCAGAGCGTGTTTTTTTAGTGAAATCGTATTGTGTAACCAATTCTGTCATCAAAATGCAACGAGCATTTTGAAGAGAGTTTGGAGTTCGAAAAGTGCCAAGCAAGTCAACAATTCGGTCGATGGCAAAAAAACTGGAGCAAACCGGTTCTCTTCGCAGCGGTAGCGGTAGACATCACCCTCCGATGCCCCAACCGCGTGTGGACGATGTTCGGCAACGTTTACTTCAATCTCCGACAAAATCGTTGCGCAGATTAAGCCAACAGACAGGATATTCATACGGAACTTGTCAAAGGGCAGCAAAAAAGCGAATATTCGACCATTTAAAGTGCACGTAATCCATCAGCTGCAGGAACCGGACAAGAGAAAGAGAGTAAGTTACTGCAAATAGTTTCAAAATTTTCTTAATTTGCGATCTGATATTCTCTCCATCACATGGTTTACGGATGAAGCCTGGTTTCATCTGTGAGGCTACGTCAATTCGCAAAACAGCAGATACTGGGCTGCCGAAAACCCACACGTTATGTGTGAAACACCGATGCATTCACAAAAGGTTGGTGTATGGTGTGCGGTTTCGTCTACGAAAATTATTGGCCCCATTTTTTTCTCTGAGACTGTAAACACTAACGTTTATTGCCGCATATTCAATGAATTTGTGGAACAATTTAATGACACTGAATTGACAGAGGGCTACTTTCAGCAGGATGGCGCTACGTGTCACACATCGAAAGTCTCAATGGAACTCATAACCAGCTTCTTTGATGACAGATTAATTTCAAAAAAAAAAGGCCTCCCCGATCTCCGGACTTAACTTCCCCTGACTTTATTTTATGGGGCTACTTAAAGGACAGAGTTTACAAAACCCATCCAAAACATTGGATGCATTGCGTGAAACAATCATGACTGAAATTGGCAATGTTACTGCTCGTACTCTACATGAGACATCACTGAATATGGTGCGGCGTGTTCAACTGTGTTTACAAGAAAATGGAGGACGATTCCAATATTTGCTTTGATAAAATGATTCTCCAATACCACATGTATAATTCTCAACTTACTGTATGATTTTGTTGTTATTTATAAAAAAGTTATAAGTAAATCGCATGGTACTGGTTTAAATGGATCACCCTATATATATATATATATATATATATATATATATATATATCATCATCATCATCATCATTGTCAACCATTATCAATCCACTGCTGGACGAAGGTCTCCCCAAGTTTCCTCCACAACTGTCTGTCTTGTGCCAGTCTCCTCCATGTCACCCCTGCATACTTTCGAATTTCATCCACCCATCTCCCATGTGGTCTTCTTCTGGGTCTTTTCCTGTCCCTTGGAATCCAATCTAAAATTTCGGCTGTCCATCGATGATCTGTCCTTCTGGCAGTATGTCCAGCCCATTGCCATTTCAGGGATTTAACTCTGATCATGATGTCTTCCACTCTTGTCATTTTTCGGATCCACGAGTTCCTCTTCTTATCTCTCCTGGTTACAACAAGCATGCACCTCTCCATGCTTCTTTGAGTTGTTTGCAGCTTTTGTATGTCTCTTTTAGTTAAGGTCCACGTCTCTGCACCATACGTAAGCACTGGAAGGATGCATTGATCAAACACTTTTCTTTTAATACATAATGGCATATTGCTCTTGAAAATTATGCTGTTTCTTCCAAAAGCTCTCCAGGCAAGTTTTGTACGCCGATTAATTTCTTCATCAATGTGACCCTCACTTGATATCTGCTGTCCAAGATAAACGTACGTGTCTGTTATCTCCAGCTTTTCTCCATCAATCGATAAATTTTTATTTCTTGTAAAAGCATTGAACATCACTTTTGTCTTCTGAAAGTTCATTTTTAATCCCACTTCTTTACTCTTGTCAGCAAGTTCCTGGATCATACTCTGCAGCTCTGATGGGGTAGTTGCAAAAATGACTACGTCATCAGCAAAGCGAAGGTGGGTTAGATAATCTCCATTAATCTTTATCCCCTTGTTTTCCCAGCTCAGCGACTGAAAAACACCCTCCAATGTGGCATTAAAGAGCTTCGTAGATTTAGTGTCACCTTGTCCCACTCCCTTTCCAATTTTTACGTGTGTTGTATTTTCAAACAGCCTAATCTTTGCACTTGCATTTTCATAGATGTTATTAATAATATTAATGTATGCATCTTCAATACCGCAGGTTTTCAGAGCCATTGTAACTGCTGATGGTTTCACCGAATCAAAGGCTTTTTCATAATCGATAAAAGCCATGCACAATGGAAGTTCATATTCCCTCGCTCTTTCAATTAGTTCTCTCAGCACGTGGATATGATCTATTGTGCTGTAGCCGCTCCTGAATCCAGCTTGTTCTCTCGGTTGAGCCATGTCCAGTGTTACCTTCAAGCGGTGTGAAAGAACTTTAGTGAAGATTTTATAAACTACTGATAGGAGGCTGATAGGTCTGTAGTTTCCGAGATCCTCAATGTCACCTTTCTTATGTAGCAGGATCATTGTAGCGGTGTTCCAATCCTCAGGAATCTTTCCTTCATTAAGGCATCGAGTGAAAATTTGGGCGAGTCTGTTTCGATTTCTCCACTTGCTTCTTGTATGATGTCTACAGTAATTCCATCTTCTCCTGGAGCTTTTCCTCGCTTCATGTTCTTGATTGCATGTGCAACTTCTGCTGGAAGGACTGGAGGAACTCTGATACTGGTATCTTTCATGATGTCTGGAGTGCATATATCATCCCTTTCATATAATTTGGAGTAGAAATCTTTCACTCTTGTCAAAATTTCGCCTCTATTTCTTGTTACAGAACCATCTTCTTTTCTCAGTGCCATAATCTGTTTTTTTCCCTTACTGAGAAGTCCCTTTGCTATCTTTAGGCTTTGGTTGTTTTCAATTGCTTTCCTTACTAGTTCACAGTTGAATTTCATTACGTCTTCAGTGATACCTTTTCTTACTGTCTTGCATAGCTCTATATATTCCACTTTGGAAGTCACATCTTCTTTAGTTGTCCTCATCTCTCTTCTTTTTGCATCAACATTTTGGTTTTTCCTGATAATTTGTTCACATGCAACTTGTTCTTAGACCCAGCTAATTTTGTTGCTGTTTCCATAAGAGCTTTGGTTACTTTTCTGTTAACTTCAGAGATGTCCACTTCTTCTGATGTTAGGCCTTCTAAAGCAGAGAACCTGTTCTTCAGTTCTAACTTGAAGGTATTATGGTGTTTTTTAAGGTTGGTTATGTCAATAGATTTTGTTTGTCTTATGAGCTTGCCACGTTCAAGTTTAGTGTTGAGGTGCATCTTGCATCTCACCAATCTATGGTCACTACCTGTGTTGAACTTGTTTAGCACACTGCAGTCTTCTATGACGAATTTTTTGTTACACATAATAAAATCAATTTCACTTGTCGTCCCATTTGGATGTCTCTATGTCCATTTCCTGTGTGGCTTTTTCTTGAAGAAGGAGTTCAAGATGAAAAATCCTTCTGCCTCTGCAAACTCAACGAGAGTATTTCCACGCTGGTTTCTGTTGCCATGACCGAATTTACCTACTGAAGTTTCATTCTGTTGCCGTTGCCCTATTTTTGCATTGAAATCTCCCATAATTATTTTCAAGTGCTGCTTACCTTTACTATTTAGATGACAAATTTCCTCAAAAAATTCTTCAATTTCTTCTTCAGGATGACTTGTGGTGGGTGCATAAGTTTGAATAATCTGAGCCTGGTATCTTTTCGAGAGTTGAATAACAAGTCGTGCAGCTCTGTCAGAGGAACTTTCAACTTCTACAACTTTATCCTTCAGTTTCTTGTTTATTATAAATCCAACACCACTAGTTCTGCCAGTATCTGTCCCACGATAGTAGAAGAGATGTCCACTTTTCAGTTCGATGAGATCTTCTCCTTTTCTCCTTACTTCACTTAGCCCCACGATGTCCCACTCGATCCTTTGTAGTTCCTCTTCCAATTCAAGAAGCCTTGAATCAGAAGATAGAGAGAGAGTCCATTGTAAGTAGCCAAGGTCAGCATCAGATGGCAGCCTAGTCCGGTTCTCCAGGGATTCTTAGCACCCTCTGCTTTCATGTCGCACTGGCCGCTGCCTTGGCCAGGTACATTCCAGCTGCCGGAGACTGAGGGCCAAGATTTAAGTTGTGGAATCATTTTGGAGGGGTTTGGCCATAACTCACCACGCTGGCCCAGCGGGTTGGTGAGTGTGGGATAGAATTTCCTCTAATCCCGATGGTATAGTTATACCGCTATGGGCGGTCGTCAGAGCCCCTTTAGTGGGAACAGGATGCACCACGAGAAGACGGGGTTGACATTTGTCAAGGAGAGGCTGTGATGTTACGCATCACCTGACCTTACATCCCATATATATATATATATATATATATATATATATATATATATATATATATCATCATCATTGTCAACCATTATCAATCCACTGCTGGACGAAGGTCTCCCCAAGTTTCCTCCACAACGGTCTGTCTTGTGCCAGTCTCCTCCATGTCACCCCTGCATACTTTCGAATTTCATCCACCCATCTCCCATGTGGTCTTCTTCTGGGTCTTTTCCTGTCCCTTGGAATCCAATCTAAAATTTCGGCTGTCCATCGATGATCTGTCCTTCTGGCAGTATGTCCAGCCCATTGCCATTTCAGGGATTTAACTCTGATCATGATGTCTTCCACTCTTGTCATTTTTCGGATCCACGAGTTCCTCTTCTTATCTCTCCTGGTTACACCAAGCATGCACCTCTTCATGCTTCTTTGAGTTGTCTGCAGCCTTTGTATGTCTCTTTTAGTTAAGGTCCACGTCTCTGCACCATACGTAAGTACTGGAAGGATGCATTGATCAAACACTTTTCTTTTAATACATAATGGCATATTGCTCTTGAAAATTATGCTGTTTCTTCCAAAAGCTCTCCAGGCAAGTTTTGTACGCTGATTAATTTCTTCATCAATGTGACCCTCACTTGATATCTGCTGTCCAAGATAAACATACGTGTCTGTTATCTCCAGCTTTTCTCCATCAATCGATAAATCTTCATTTCTTGTAAAAGCATTGAACATCACTTTTGTCTTCTGAAAGTTCATTTTTAATCCCACTTCTTTACTCTTGTCAGCAAGTTCCTGGATCATACTCTGCAGCTCTGATGTGGTAGTTGCAAAAATGACTACGTCATCAGCAAAACGAAGGTGGGTTAGATAATCTCCATTAATCTTTATCCCCTTGTTTTCCCAGCTCAGCGACTGAAAAACACCCTCCAATGTGGCATTAAAGAGCTTCGGAGATATGGTGTCACCTTGTCTCACTCCCTTTGCAATTTTTACGTGTGTTGTATTTTCAAACAGCCGAATCTTTGCACTTGCATTTTCATAGATGTTATTAATAATATTAATGTATGCATCTTCAATACCGCAGGTTTTCAGAGCCATTGTAACTGCTGATGGTTTCACCGAATCAAAGGCTTTTTCATAATCGATAAAAGCCATGCACAATGGAAGTTCATATTCCCTCGCTCTTTCAATTAGTTATCTCAGCACGTGGATATGATCTATTGTGCTGTAGCCACTCCTGAATCCAGCTTGTTCTCTCGGTTGAGCCATGTCCAGTGTTACCTTCAAGCGGTGTGAAAGAACTTTAGTGAAGATTTTATAAACTACTGATAGGAGGCTGATAGGTCTGTAGTTTCCGAGGTCCTCAATGTCACCTTTCTTATGTAGCAGGATCATTGTAACGGTGTTCCAATCCTCAGGAATCTTTCCTTCATTAAGGCATCGAGTGAAAATTTGGGCGAGTACTGTTTCGATTTCTCCACTTGCTTCTTGTATGATGTCTACAGTAATTCCATCTTCTCCTGGAGCTTTTCCCCGCTTCATGTTCTTGATTGCATGTGCAACTTCTGCTGGAAGGACTGGAGGAACTCTGGTACTGGTATCTTTCATGATGTCTGGAGTGCATGTATCATCCCTTTCATATAATTTGGAGTAGAAATCTTTCACTCTTGTCAAAATTTCGCCTCTATTTCTTGTTACAGAACCATCTTCTTTTCTCAGTGCCATAATCTGTTTTCTTCCCTTACTGAGTTGTCCCTTTGCTATCTTTAGGCTTTGGTTGTTTTCATTTGCTTTCCTCACTAGTTCACAGTTGAATTTCCTTACGTCTTCAGTGATACTTTTTCTTACTGTCTTGCATAGCTCTATATATTCCACTTTGGAAGTCACATCTTCTTTAGTTGTCCTCATCTCTCTTCTTTTTTGCATCAACATTTTCGTTTTTCCTGATAATTTGTTCACATGCAACTTGTTCTTAGACCAAGCTAATTTTGTTGCTGTTTCCATAAGAGCTTTGGTTACTTTTCTGTTAACTTCAGAGATGTCCACTTCTTCCGATGTTAGGCCTTCTAAAGCAGAGAACCTGTTCTTCAGTTCTAACTTGAAGGTATTATGGTGTTTTTTAAGGTTGGTGATGTCAATAGATTTTGTTTGTCTTATGAGCTTGCCACGTTCAAGTTTAGTGTTGAGGTGCATCTTACATCTCACCGATCTATGGTCACTACCTGTGTTGAACTTGTTTAGCACACTGCAGTCTTCTATGACGAATTTTTTGTTACACATAATAAAATCAATTTCACTTGTCGTCCCATTTGGATGTCTCCATGTCCATTTCCTGTGTGGCTTTTTCTTGAAGAAGGAGTTCAAGATGAAAAACCCTTCTGCCTCTGCAAACTCAACGAGAGTATTTCCACGCTGGTTTCTGTTGCCGTGACCGAATTTACCTACTGAAGTTTCATTCTGTTGCCGTTGCCCTATTTTTGCATTGAAATCTCCCATAATTATTTTCAAGTGCTGCTTACCTTTATTATTTAGATGACAAATTTCCTCATAAAATTCTTCAATTTCTTCTTCAGGATGACTTGTGGTGGGTGCATAAGTTTGAATAATCTGAGCCTGGTATCTTTTCGAGAGTTGGATAACAAGTCGTGCAGCTCTGTCAGAGGAACTTTCAACTTCTACAACTTTATCCTTCAGTTTCTTGTTTATTATAAATCCAACACCACTAGTTCTGCCAGTATCTGTCCCACGATAGTAGAAGAGATGTCCACTTTTCAGTTCGATGAGATCTTCTCCTTTTCTCCTTACCTCACTTAGCCCCACGATGTCCCACTTGATCCTTTGTAGTTCCTCTTCCAATTCAAGAAGCCTTGAATCAGAAGATAGTTAGCGTCCATTGTAAGTAGCCAAGGTCAGCATCAGATGGCAGCCTAGTCCGGTCCTCCGGGGATTCTTAGCACCCTCTGCCTTCATGTCGCACTGGCCGCTGCCTTGGCCAGGTACATTCCAGCTGCCGGAGACTGAGGGCCAAAATTTAAGTTGTGGAATCATTTTGGAGGGGTTTGGCCATAACTCACCACGCTGGCCAAGCGGGTTGGTGAGTGTGGGATAGAATTTCCTCTAATCCCGATGGTATAGTTATACCGCTATTGGCGGTCGTTAGAGCCCCTTTAGTGGGAACAGGATGCACCACGAGAAGGCGGGTTTGACATTTGTCAAGGAGAGGCTGTGATGTTACGCATCACCTGACCTTACATCCCATATATATATATATATATATATATATATATATATATGTCCCACTTGATCCTTTGTAGTTCCTCTTCCAATTCAAGAAGCCTTGAATCAGAAGATAGGGAGCGTCCATTGTACGTTGCCAAGGTCAGCATCAGATGGCAGCCTAGTCCGGTCCTCCGGGGATTCTTAGCACCTTCTGCCTTCATGTCGCACTGGCCGCTGCCTTGGCCAGGTACATTCCAGCTGCCGGAGACTGAGGGCCAAGATTTAAGTTGTGGAGTCATTTTGGAGGGGTTTGGCCATAACTCACCACGCTGGCCAAGCGGGTTGGTGAGTGTGGGGTAGAATTTCCTCTAATCCCGATGGTATAGTTATACCGCTATTGGCGGTCGTCAGAGCCCCTTTAGTGGGAACAGGATGCACCACGAGAAGGCGGTTTTGACATTTATCAAGGAGAGGCTGTGATGTTACGCATCACCTGAGTAAGGAGAAAAGGAGAAGATCTCATCGAACTGAAAAGTGGACATCTCTTCTACTATCGTGGGACAGATACTGGCAGAACTAGTGGTGTTGGATTTATAATAAACAAGAAACTGAAGGATAAAGTTGTAGAAGTTGAAAGTTCCTCTGACAGAGCTGCACGACTTGTTATCCAACTATCGAGAAGATACCAGGCTCAGATTATTCAAACTTATGCACCCACCAGAAGTCATCCTGAAGAAGAAATTGAAGAATTTTATGAGGAAATTTGTCATCTAAATAATAAAGGTAAGCAGCACTTGAAAATAATTATGGGAGATTTCAATGCAAAAATAGGGCAACGGCAACAGAATGAAACTTCAGTAGGTAAATTCGGTCATGGCAACAGAAACCAGCGTGGAAATACTCTCGTTGAGTTTGCAGAGGCAGAAGGGTTTTTCATCTTGAACTCCTTCTTCAAGAAAAAGCCACACAGGAAATGGACATGGAGACATCCAAATGGGACGATAAGTGAAATTGATTTTATTATGTGTAACAAAAAATTCGTCATAGAAGACTGCAGTGTGCTAAACAAGTTCAACACAGGTAGTGACCATAGATTGGTGAGATGTAAGATGCACCTCAACACTAAACTTGAATGTGGCAAGCTCATAAGACAAACAAAATCTATTGACATAACCATCCTTAAAAAACACCATAATACTTTCAAGTTGGTGCTGAAGAACAGGTTCTCTGCTTTAGAAGGCCTAACATCGGAAGAAGTGGACATCTCTGAAGTTAACAGAAAAGTAACCAAAGCTCTTATGGAAACCGCAACAAAATTAACTGGGTCTAAGAACAATTTGCATGTAAATAAATTATCAGGAAAAACGAAAATGTTGATGCAAAAAAGAAGAGATATGAGGACAACTAAAGACGGTGTGACTTCCAAAGTGGAATATATAGAGGTATGCAAGACAGTACGAAAAAGTATCACTGAAGACGTAAGGAAATTCAACTGTGAACTAGTGAGGAAAGCAATTGAAAACAACCAAAGCCTAAAGATAGCAAAGGGACATCTCAGTAAGGGAAGAAAACAGATTATGGCACTGAGAAAAGAAGATAGTTCTGTAACAAGAAATAGAGGCGAAATTTTGACAAGAGTGAAAGATTTCTACTCCAAATTATATGAAAGGGATGATACATGCACTCCAGACATCATGAAAGATACCAGTACCAGAGTTCCTCCAGTCCTTCCAGCAGAAGTTGCACATGCAATCAAGAACATGAAGCGGGGAAAAGCTCCAGGAGAAGATGGAATTACTGTAGACATCATACAAGAAGCAAGTGGAGAAATCGAAACAGTACTCGCCCAAATTTTCACTCGATGCCTTAATGAAGGAAAGATTCCTGAGGATTGGAACACCGCTACAATGATCCTGCTACATAAGAAAGGTGACATTGAGGATCTCGGAAACTACAGACCTATCAGCCTCCTATCAGTAGTTTATAAAATCTTCACTAAAGTTCTTTCACACCGCTTGAAGGTAACACTGGACATGGCTCAACCGAGAGAACAAGCTGGATTCAGGAGTGGCTACAGCACAATAGATCATATCCACGTGCTGAGAGAACTAATTGAAAGAGCGAGGGAATATGAACTTCCATTGTGCATGGCTTTTATCGATTATGAAAAAGCCTTTGATTCGGTGAAACCATCAGCAGTTACAATGGCTCTGAAAACCTGCGGTATTGAAGATGCATACATTAATATTATTAATAACATCTATGAAAATGCAAGTGCAAAGATTAGGCAGTTTGAAAATACAACACACATAAAAATTGGAAAGGGAGTGAGACAAGGTGACACCATATCTCCGAAGCTCTTTAATGCCACATTGGAGGGTGTTTTTCAGTCACTGAGCTGGGAAAACAAGGGGATAAAGATTAATGGAGATTATCTAACCCACCTTCGTTTTGCTGATGACGTAGTCATTTTTGCAACTAGCCCATCAGAGCTGCAGAGTATGATCCAGGAACTTGCTGACAAGAGTAAAGAAGTGGGATTAAAAATGAACTTTAAGAAGACAAAAGTGATGTTCAATGCTTTTACAAGAAATGAAGATTTATCGATTGATGGAGAAAAGCTGGAGATAACAGACACATACGTTTATCTTGGACAGCAGATATCAAGTGAGGGTCACATTGATGAAGAAATTAATCGGCGTACAAAACTTGCCTGGAGAGCTTTTGGAAGAAACAGCATAATTTTCAAGAGCAATATGCCATTATGTCTTAAAAGAAAAGTGTTTGATCAATGCATCCTTCCAGTGCTTACGTATGGTGCAGAGACGTGGACCTTAACTAAAAGAGACATACAAAGGCTGCAGACAACTCAAAGAAGCATGAAGAGGTGCATGCTTGGTGTAACCAGGAGAGATAAGAAGAGAAACTCGTGGATCCGAAAAATGACAAGAGTGGAAGACATCATGATCAGAGTTAAATCCCTGAAATGGCAATGGGCTGGACATACTGCCAGAAGGACAGATCATCGATGGACAGCCGAAATTTTAGATTGGATTCCAAGGGACAGGAAAAGACCCAGAAGAAGACCACATGGGAGATGGGTGGATGAAATTCGAAAGTATGCAGGGGTGACATGGAGGAGACTGGCACAAGACAGACCGTTGTGGAGGAAACTTGGGGAGACCTTCGTCCAGCAGTGGATTGATAATTGTTGACAATGATGATGATGATATATATATATATATATATTATTATTAAAAGATCAAATAATGTATTCATTATACTGATATCTATCATTATTTCTACATTTCGAAATAAGTGCTGCTACTTTGTTACAGAAAAACTGATATATCTTTTTGAAGACCTTGCACAGCTTTACCGGTTCTTTAAAGAATTTCGGTAATGTTTTCATTTTACGCCCCCGACGCCTGCCTGGTGAGAGGTGTAAGTTTTTGAGTAGTCATCTGAGATGGGCAAGGATTCGAGTTTGTTACAGAAAACTGATATATCTTTTTGAAGACCTTGCACAGCTTTACCGGTTCTTTAAAAAATTTCAGTAATGTTTTCATTTTACGCCCCCGACGCTTGCCTGGTCAGAGGTGTAAGTTTTTGAGTAGTCATCTGAGATGGGCAAGGATTCGAGTCCCGGATGTGGAATGGGTGGTGTATTTGCTTTTGGTGCTGGTTGTCTCCTTTCCCTGGAACCACTGACACATGAAAATTAAGGACGGACGATTGCTTACTGCTTTGAGTTACTCACGACGGTCTTTAAAATACGATACAAAAATAAAACCTTTATTTGATTTTCATGAAGCGAAACTCGGCAGATAGTATAATCCTACAACGGTAAACTCCTGCACTTTCTTGTACCACTGGGAAAACTGCTAGAGGGAGAAAAACTCCTACATCAGGCATGTCCTACACCTTTTTTATATAAGGGACCGTATAAAAAATTGCATTTCTGAAATTTTATCAAAGTGTAGGAGTTTCCTAGTGCTGCAAAAATGTGATATAAAATCCTGGTGCCATAAGGTGCTATGTAGGATTCTTTTGCCTCAATAAATCTTGAGTTATGAATTTAATATTTGGTATATGTAAGCACGAAATAAAAGCTAATAAAAGGAACTCGGGAGATACGTTCTCAGGTGTCTACGTGGGCAAGCATTTCTGGGAGGTTTTAAGTTGCAATTTAAATATTTGGGACGTAGGCACACACAATCATATTTACTAAAAGAGACTCAACATGTTTTTTCTCAGACGATTTCAAGGAACCTTTAGCCCTTAGACTTTTATGAAAGTTTTTACGTTATAAACTAACTATTTAGTATATGTGCATGTATAAACATGCAACAAAAGCTAAAAAAAGAAACTCAGCAGATCCATCTTCAGATGTTTACAAAGCACCCGAGTCGCAGGATTTTTGGAAATATTTTAAGTTACAACCTAAATATTTGTTACATGATAACCAGTGGCGTATCTTGGGTCCAAGACCTGGGCTATCCCCCCTTCCCCACCACCAGTACTGTTTTTTTATTGTGAAGTTTATTTTTCAATTGCTAAGTAATAGAAGTAACTTTTTTTTATAAATTTTAGGTACATGCTATTGCTAACATGTTACCAAATAATTATGAAGATTAGGATTTGAACACTTGTTTGAACATGAACTCCATTCTTCTTCTGAATACTTTATTTGTACGTGAACTCCATTCTTCTTTCCTTTTGTGTGGACTTGAGTGTTACGTTTCCATAAAAAGTTTCTTCCGAGTACTTTTCCATATTTAAAAAGAACGTTTTTCTCTATTGACAAAACAGCCAAGTTGGTCAAATGTATATGTCCTTGCGTGGCTCTAAGATATATCTTGATCATTTTTAATGTAGAAAAACTTCTATTGGCAGTTGCAGTTGTTGATGGAAACTTTAATATTAGGTCTGCTGATTTGTACACCTCTATAAACACGATGTCCAACAATTTTTTCATCTTTATGTAACAAGTAATGTCTCTTACTGATTTCTTTTTGTATTCATCAAAGGAATAAAACACCTTCAGTTCATTTTTTTGTCGAGCTGTATCAAAATTTGAAGCATAGAGTTTAAGTTCTGACAGTAGATGTTCAGGAAAGCTTTCACAAAATTTATCAAAACAGTTCGAATCCAACAAAGCCACGAATTTTAGGTACAATGCCGCTGATTTTAATTCATTGACACTCCACACAAACTGAAACAACTCTCGCGAAACACATAGTGTTACCGGTCGGAGCATGCGAGTGACAAATGCAATCCAAGTCTTCTCTTTTCTGAGCGAACCGTTGCCAAAGCATTCCCCTTCACCCGCTCATTCTGGTTGTCATGGTAACGCTAGCTGGCGATCGTATCGAAGATCTTCGGATCAGAAGAGCGAAGACTGACTGGTAGAGCTGTTTGTGTTACGATGACACCATCCCACCGCAAGGAGACCCGTTGGTCTTCGCTCGCAAGAATGATTCTCTAATCAAAAGAAGCGAATCAGCACGTGTTTTGTTCGCAGCAAAAGGATCGATATATCTTAATACCGTTGCTAATTGACCTTTATTTGTGTATATTTAATTGACTTTTATTTGTGCATTCTATGGGCTTCGCAGCTAGCTTAACTAGCCTCGAATATACGCTACTGGTGATAACATGTAAAAGCTAATGAAAGTGACTCAACAGATCAGTTTTTAAGCGTTTGCATGACGCCTAGGCCGCGGACCTAGGTTGCCTTGTAGACATCAGGCACCTAGGCCGTGAGCCAAGGACAGGGTAAACATTACGAAAGTGGTTCGGCTTGGAAAAATATTTTGGTCAAAAGTACAGAGATACTGTCTGCATTCTGTTCTTACCCATATGAAATAGTAAGCTTTTAATTTAAAACATTTCAAGAAGACCTGCAGACAACAGATCTTGTAACCTGCGGAGAACTGACCCTTTAGACTCATTTATTTCATTTTATAACATGTTTTCCATACAAAATATTTAGCATGTAATTTCAAATCTTTAGGAAGATCTGGCGCATGCGCTCAGTGCAAACACTTGAAGGCTTTTGTGTTGGGTTACCCTTTATTAGATTTTTATCGCATGTTTATAGACATGCCAAATGTTTAACTTCTAAAGTCTTGCAGAAAGGCCAGCAGTCTAGGTGTCTTGTAAACACCCGAATACTGACTTGTTGAGTACCTTTCATTAGCTTTTATAACATGCTATCAAATACCAAATAAACAGATTGTAACTTAAAATCTTGCAAAAAGGTCTGTGGCTTAGATCCCTAACAAACACCTGAAGACTTACGGTTGAGTCCCATTTATTAGCTTCTCTTGCATATTTATATATACATACTAAATACTTAGGTTGTAACTTAAAATCTTCTAAAAAAACTTTCCAAATACATTGAAGAGCAATTGAATTAGAGATACCTGTCTAGTAACGTGTAGCACCACCTTTCGCCCTGATGACGGCGGCGATTCGTCTCGGCATGGACTCGACAAGACACCGGAAGCGTTGGGAAGCCATACGGATCCACGACCCCTGAACAAGCTCCCACAGTTCACGAAAATTTCATGGATGGGGTCAGAGCCTTGAACATCTCTCTCGATGGCATCCCAGATGTGCTCAATGGGATTCAGGTCAGGTGACCTACCTGGCCAAGGAAGCTAGGTCACGTCGGTGGAGTGTTCATCCAGCCATTCGGATACAATTCGGGAGCTGCATTGTCTTGTTGCAGGATGAGGTCCCCAGTGGGATGTTGAAGACGCACAAACGGGAGCAAACGGTCGTCCAGGATATCCCGGTAACGTTGACCTGTGAGGGACGATGTCACACGTACCACGGGTCCCATTTGAGTTCACGTAAACAGTCCCCAGACGAGAATGCCACCGCCACCAGCTTGAAGAGTACCCTGCTGGCAAGAAGGATCCATCGCTTCATGTGGTTTGCGCCGTACTCGTATTCTGCCATCCGCATGTACCAACGTGAATCTCGACTCATCAGTCCAGGCAACATTTTCCCACATGTCTAGGGTCCAGTGGCGATGTTCCCGCGCCCATGCTAATCTTTGCACCCTGTGATGTGTGGTCAGCAGCAGTACACTCGCGGGACGATGGCTTCTGTATACCCCATAGCGAGGAGATGTTTCTGGATGGTGTGGCTGCTTACACGTTTTTGTGCACCAGCGTTAAATTGCCGAGTGATTTCTTGCACTGTGGCCCGTCTACCCGCTGTTACAATGCGACCTAGCCGACGATGACTCCGCTCATCCACGCGCTGTTATCCACGGCAGTTGGCCCTTGCAGGGATGGTTTTGACCCATTCTTCGGGCCCCGACAATTTGCCCACGATCAAATGCGCTTAGATCCTTCGTCCTACCCATACTGCGTCCGACTCTTACTGATTCCCGTCGCATCACTACTTATATTGTCGGATCGCTGCATACGTCATGTCGTTTCCGTTTACATGGCCGCCCACAGCGCCACATTTGCATAACGCCAGCTGTCTCTAATTCAATTGCTCTTCAGTGTGTAGATATACCTTTGCGAGTTCCTTTTGTTAGCTTATATTACATGCTTACTCCTACTAAACATTAAAATTATAAGTGAGGATTTAGTGAGTACAAACATTTCTACGTATCCCCTTATGCCACTCCAGGACCTTACACACCCTCTTATTTCACTAGGAAAACTTAAACATATCGGTTTACACACTAGAAAAACTCCTACATTTTGACTCACCATATCAAAGCCGGAAATGTTTGTGTACGATCCCTTATACGAAAAGGTGTAGGAATTTACCAGTATTGGGATTGGGTAACTTTCCGGTGTAGGTGTTTCCCGTGGTGTAACAGTTTTCCTCGTGGAAAACTGCTACACCACGTTTATCGGTGCAGGACTTTACCTGGATTTGCGAAAAACTCATCGAAAATATTGATTGAATGTAAGTTCATTAGAAACGACTATGCCTAGGAAAGAAAAACCCACAAACAGACGTAGCATCAAACAGAAGTCATCGCTCTTTCTACGTTTATAAGTGAGTCACGGAAAAATTCTCATCGCCTGCCACGGGAATCGAACCCTGGGTCTTCCAGTTACGCGGTACCACAGCGGCCTCGGATTCTCTAGAGTCACATACGACTAACTACCAAACCAGTTATTCGTATGTGAGTCTGGAGAATCCGAGGCAGCTGTGGTGCAGTGGTAGCATGTCCGAGACTGGAGAATCCGAGGTCGCTGTGGTGCAGTGGCAGCATGTCCGGCGCGTAACTGGAAGACCCAGGGTTCGATTCCTGTGGCGGCTGATGAGAATTTTTCCGTGACTCACTTATAAACGTGGAAAGAGCGATGACTTCTGTTTGATGTTCCTAATCCCCGTCAATTGTGTGTATTAATTATTCCGACGTAGCATTGTTTTCCGCCACCTTGACGTTTAAAACGCCAATTCCCAGAATGGTTCTTGCTACTTGAAAACAACTGACTTTCATTAAATGCAGCAGCAACTCCCTATTTTGGAGACTGTTCCGGCGATTTCGGATCCCTCTTCTAAAACGAATGCACTCGCCGTTGAGGTGCTAATCTCGTTAGTCGGTTATTGAGCTTTTAATGGCGTGTGTCTCCTGAGAATTGACTAAACATTGCGATACATATACATATTTACAAAATATTTCACCTAACGGAGCGCAGTTACTGTGTGTTGTTTTCAAGTCTACTGAAGTTCTGTTAGAACGTTTATCCGGTTTTTCAGAAAATTACGTTATTTTGTCAGCATCATGTATATTTTCTGTTTTTTCATCCACACTACACCACGTTCCTTGTAAAACTGATTAAGGATTGCTTTTGCTACGTATGTACTCGTGCATGGCATGACGTGTGAAAATTATTTGTGGTAAAACAACGGTAAACATGAAAGCCGTGACTCTACACAGACGGGCATTGCTTTACGTTTTTCAACACTGCCTTAGGGACATACCACTAGATTATTTTCCGCGTCGTTTTCTTCTCTTTTGTGATAACACACCCTGTATACACTCATTGATTGTGAGATTTTAGTAAGCGCAGAAAGGCGACATCGTCTGCCTTAACTGGTCAATGCTCCAGACGGAAAGAATCAAACTCTAATCCTTACAACAGTGTGAACATCATATCAGAAAAAACATACATCCACGTGAAGACGTCTCTCACGCTTGAGAAAAAAGCCACGGGACACAGACTTTCATTACAAGGGACGAGGAGAAACTCAGGAGAAAGAATTTTTACAATAAAATAAACTCTCAGATTGTGACTTTTGTTTTCTTTCCAGCTGTCCACATTTCGAGGATTTCTTACAGGACGTTTTCGCCCTAAAGCAACGCTGTAAGAAATGAGAGAGAGAAACTGTGTAGCGTAAAAGGAAAGGCAAGTTCAGGCGTCCTCAGAGATGGTTGAATCGGATGTTTTACTGAAATTAAAGAAGCTATCCACATATTGTACATGCTTGTGTGGATTTCAATACATTTTTCTTTATGAAATGAAGCAAGAATTTGTTGAATATTTAATTCTCTTGATATACTTTGTTCCTTCCTTATGAAAGAATTTGAAGCATACCTTTCTAATTTAAAAGCAAAATGGAACAAAACAAAAACCGTGAAGACAACTTTGATGGATTTAAGAAAGTAAAGGAAGGTATTGGTATCTTGAAAAAGTTGCTCAAATTTCTAAATGAGACGTTACTTTCACTAGTCAGTCGTGGACTTCATTTCGACGGTGAGGAAGGAAATGGCAAGTATTTCAATAAATTAAGCAATATGTCATAAGAAGTTTAATTTTCAACAGATCTTCTCTGTTAGCAGAGTAGTAAGAGGTGCGGCTTCTGGCTAACCCTCGAATTTGGGCTCGAGTTAGAGCAGCACAAAACGAATTGCGTGGGAAGTTTGTTCCACGATGATGGCTTTCTGCCCATGCCGAGACCAGTGACCCTAAATTAGGGACGGGTGACTGATTATAGTCGTACATGCTCACGGTAATCATTAAACTATAGAATCAAAAAACTTCAATAGAAAAAAATCTTGATTAACAGGAATTCGTGTTGCCCGGAAACTTTTTAGCTCCAAACGCCAGCAATCTGTGAAACGGATTGTGAGTTAAGAATTGGCAGTTGATTCTGAAATAGGCTTTTATTGCTCTAAATCAGTGGAAGGACGAAATGATTTTATTGGTCTAAATTAGGGTAAGGACGTAATGCGTGAACCACTAGGTTAATGCTGAAAATAGAATGAGTCAGAGCAAAATTATTGGGTGTGTGCATAAGTTCTACACGTTTCTGTTGGCTACAAAGAAAGCAGGAGAACACAACAAATAACGTACCTAGGATTTCACATAATTACCATCATTCTGTATGACCCCTTGCCATCTTTGTAGGAGTAGATGAATCCCACACCGGAAAACTTCCTGTGTTTTAGAGTAAAAAAAGTCATGTAATGTCGTTTTCACATCGTCCACATCATCGAAGGTTTGGAGAGCGAAGGCGTTCTGTAACGATCGAGAAAGGTGGTAGTCCGTAGGTGCCAGATCAGGGGAATACGTCGGGTGAGGTAATAATACTCCCAACCAAAGTCCAGTAATTTTTGTAGAGTGATAAAAGGAGCATGAGGTCTGGTGTTATCATGATGAAAGATCACGCCTTTGCGACTGACGAGTGCTGGCCGCTTCGATGTCAGTTGTTCTCGCAATCTATCCAACTGTTAGCAGTAGAGGTCAGAATTTATCGTTCGGTTAGGTGCCAACACCTCCCAGTGGATTATTCCCTGGACATCCCACCAAACACTCAACAAAACCTTTTTGGGATGCAGTCCTCCTTTTGAGGTTGATGGAGAAGGCTCCTCACTTTGGCACACAGTCCGTCGACGCATTACATTACGGTACAGTACCCATTTCTCATCACCCGTTACAATTTGCCCCGAAAGGGTTTATTTCTGTGAGGAGAAAGCAAAGAAACACAGGTATGGATTATCTCCTCTCGTTGCTTTGCAGAAAGCTGGTGCGGAACCCGGTTATCGAACTTGGTGATGAATCCAAGCGCATGCTTCCGTATTTCGACTGTTGTTTTGTGTACCGACAACGTTTCCGCTAATTCCTGAATGGTTGGATGTGGGGGATTTGTTATGGCTTGGTCCACATGCTCGTCAGAAACCACAGATGGACGTCCGGGACGTGGTTTAACTTTACAGCTTCTGTCTCTGTCTCGGAATTTCCGAAACCAACAGCGACATGTGCTATCATCAACTGCATTCTCCACATACACTTGACAGATGTTGAGGCAAGCCGCGGCCGCAGTGCGTCCTTTATCGAACTCGTACAATAAACAATGTCGAATGTGCTCCTTATCGCATGGCATGTTACACTGTCCGTGATTTCCGTTATGAATGACTTACTCAGACAAACGTAGTGCCTCAATATGCTGTACTGCTCCACGTTTTATTGGCCGAAAATTCGGCATCGCAGCAGCATCTGTGACGTAACTACTCCAATCGCAATTTGCATCTATTAAAGTTTGAAAGCATACATTTGTCATTGGGCTGAAAACAACTTCATGAAGTATAATTTAACTGTTGTAAACTCACTGTTTTGTTATAAGCCCAAAAGAGAACAAAATTTTCTCCCTTGTTTTCACATCAGACAAATCCATAACAAAAGTATTTTGTCTGAGTGTCTGTACTTGATAGCTTGAAATTCTCTGCCATTCTGAATTCATGTGGCTACATTTATGTTATTGTTGAAACTTTCTTCAAAAATAGATATGATGCAATATACACACATAAAGGATAAGTATAGGTTGTGAAAAAAACGTGCATGTTATGTTCTGAAAGAAATTTAAAATACACTTACATAGTTTCTTTTGGAATGTGATGTGCACGGCATTCAGTTCTCCTGAAGCAAATTATTCTAAGTGGGGTAACTTAGAATTTTAATTACAACGTCTACAGATTCAATTACGTACTGTATTTCTTTTTTTTTAAATACATTTTCGCTTATAATAATTACTGAAGGCACAGGAGATAGAGAAAAAGATGGAGATATGGAAGTAGGGGAGCGGATTTTCCCGAATTCCTCTTGTTTTTCACAAATCATTAAGAAACTCTCATATGCTCATATTAAAAATAACTAGCTTTAATCTTTAACTGTGAGTGCTTGTATTTCTACACTGGTAGCACGAATAAAAGACGTGATTCCGAAAAGGAACATTTTTTTCTTCACTGGTAGCACGAATAAAAGACGTGCTTCCGAAAAGGAACGTTTTTTCTATCTTTCAGTCGATAGATGCAAAAACCGGCTTATATTTTATGGCCTTCAAACAACGCTTGATACTGCTCTAAGTTCTACGACACCCAACGGATTTAAACATTTGTGTAATTTTCCTTTCGTCATTTCACCATGAAGTTTTCAAAAGGAAACGGTAATTGCGAGTGATAGGATTTCTGTATAATCTTACAGGATCTAAAAACCCAGAATGTTCTGAAAAAATGTAGTGAAGATTCATTTAAATATGAGTCGTCCCTGGTGATTTGAATAAGAAGCCACAGGGTCATAAAAACATTCATGCGCTCTTTTGGACAGTTCTTGCGGTAATTTTTCTCCGAAGAATCCCGAATGGGGATTTCTTTTTATTTACCGTTCCTTTTCATATGTTTAACGACTCTAACCGGTAATTAGTCTAGTATTTATGTCTTTTCCAATGCATTGTGTAATTCAAGAATATTCATTAAATGATCTCTACGACTTCCGCATTCTTTTTCTGCCGGAGTCGAGAGAATTTCGTACTGAAAAATCGTGGGAGGTGAGTTGTATTTACTTTGGTTGCAAAAGTCGCGGTTTCTCTATGAAGATGCAAATAAGAGATTTAAACAGCAAAGTAATGCTTTTTTTTTTTTTTTTTTTTTTTTAAAGCTTAATTCACGATAAGTCCTATCTTATCTCCTCTGGATTGGCCTTTTTTGAACTATTTAAAGTGACTTTAATTTTCATACACAGAAAGCTCTGCAGATACTTCGCGATGAAAATTCTTGATCACGTAGAGCATTTTTTTTTTTTTTTTAATTAATGGGTAAATATCGCAAAATCATTCATTTTAGGGATTAATTTCGCAACAATATGTTATAAGCAGGCAGCATCACGCAGTGTTTTGAAATTATTATAATACTAAAAAAAAAATAAAAAAATACACTATTCCATGGAGTAGATACGTCAGATCATACAATACTTGAAGCTCCGTATTGATAATGCGATGCGATAAAAATCACAGATTATTTAGAAATCGATAATAACACAACAGAATGATATTGTCTAATGCATGCGATTTTTATACCATTTGGTTAGCTTATTACATGGTGATAAGTATGACAAATTACTCTTAGAACATGCAACAGCTGAGATAACAGTACTTACATTTTCAAAAATACTTCTATATTACACAAAGGAAATAAACAGTATTTTTTTTTTTTTTTTTTTTTTAAATATCAAAATTTCTAGGAAATAGTAACACTATACTAGTGATCCGATTTATTGGCGTAGGAAATTGGTACATAAGCGTTTTCAAGCTTTCGCACATCAACCAGATGGCTTTTTCAAGGAAGTTAGACAGAAACAGCAAACTGAATAATAGAACGCTTTAACGGAAATAGGAATAGCGGACTTGAATTTGACTTCTGTGGATAGTGCCATGGGTATTTTTTAAGGGACACAAAATACGGTAAAGTAGTCACTACACTATCCAAATAAGTCAAATTCAAGTCCGCTATTCCTATGTAGGATGATATAAAGAAATTAGCTACCTACTCTACCCCTAAATGTACAGCCGTTCGGGAAACCTTGGAGATCATTACCAACAGCGAAACTTGCAATGATAGTGTCTGACTCGAGTTGCTATGAATTTGGAACCAGTTCTTCAAGAAACGTCTTCTCCCTACCAGGATACCGCGCGCACAACCAACGTTATGCCTCGTATTTTTAAATGAATATAACGTCGTATCTATTTATTGTCAAGTTAAGTTCCCTCATTCAAATCGTTAAAGCGTTCTGTTATTCAGTTTGCAGTTTCTGTCTAACTTCCTTGAAAAAGCCATCTGCTTGATGTGGGAAAACTTGGAAACGCTTATGTGTGTATTTCCTACGCCAATAAATAGAATCACTAGTATAGTGTTACTATTTCCTACATTATTGGTGTACTGTTCCTCGTTATCAATCAAAATTTCTATACAGATGAAAAAAGCTTAGAATGAGCATTAGTGACAATGAGAGCAAAGTGCATTCTTTAGTTTGTGTGCCATTTATTTAAAATCGTAGTACACAAAATCTTTTCGCGTTGCATTATCGTCTTCGTTTCCATATGACTTATCATAATCGTGACCGGTCAGTCTGATGCCGACCGGGTGAGAGTTTCCGTGTGTGTTTGTAAGAGCTGAACTGCGCTGCTGAGCAGAACTGACGATTCCAACCGCGAGACGGGTTTCAATCCCGATCTCGCGAATTTTGTTTTTTTTCGAATTGGGTACTATATTTTACCCATCGAATAGAGCAGTGACGGGACTTAGTAAAAACGCCCTTGTGAGGGCGAAGTTCCGATCAGCTCGCATAGAGACTCTGGCATCAGTCATCGGGTACGTCGTCGCCGTACCGGTCCCGCGGACGAGGGTCCCTCGCCCGCCCAAAGCCCGAGCGCCCGGTTTCTAAGGTTAGACTAGAGTGGGAGAACCTCCGGGTGCCCACTCAGTACTTAGAAGAGTTTTTTTTTTTTTTTTTTTTCCATCTCTCCCACAGAGATGCCTTCTACCCAGAAGGGTAGAGTGAAGTCCAAGGGGCCCGTCCCCAAATCGTCCGGGACAACCCGGACGCAGAAGGTAGCGGCAGAAGCACTACCATGCCCTGTCGGCAGTGCTAAAGGGGTTAGCCCCTCTTCCGAGAGCAGCCGGAAGGTAGAGCCCATTGCTGGGGGAAAACTGTCGAAGACGATTCCCCAGGCGAGAGGCTCTAAAGCCGCTACGCCCACGAAGGGTGTGAGCACCCCCTTGCCAGTTCCGCCCATGGCAAGGAAGGGGAAAACAACACCCCAGCCCGAATCTCGGGCTCCTGAGGGGTCGTCCGCGGGGTGCCCAGAGGTACCTTCGGTGGGAGGTACGCATCCCGGGACACCCCCAGTGCTTACACCCGAGGAGTTGTTTTTGAATCGCATCACCCAACTCACCTCGGAAGTACAGTCCGTGATCTTGGACTTGCGGGTCACTTCCTCAGTGAGGGAGAAGGTGTTTGCTGCCTTGAGGAGCATTAGCGATGCTTGTTTTAAGCAAGCAGCACGGGTGGCCCATGTCGAGGGCATGCTATCCGTGAGGGAGGAATCGGGCGCTAAGGCCGATGTGAAAGTGGTTTCCTACGCCGAAGTGGCTAGGAAGGGGGCTATCAAGGCGAAAGGGCCTTCGCCCGCCCCGATTGAGAGTAGAAAGAAGAAGGGTAAGTCGGTAGACAGGAGACACGTGCTCTTAGTCTACCCGACAGTTGAGAGTGCGTCCTCAGAGGACACAAAGAAAACCCTAAAAACTGCAGTGAACCCAACAAAACTGCAGATAGGGGTCAAGAGCTTACGGAGTATAAGGAAAGGAGGGGTCGCCGTGGAGTGTTCCCATCCCGGGGAGCTCGACCGCCTTGCCCAGGAGCTGAGAAGCAATCCACTGACCAAGGATTGCACACTTCCCACGGCCCCACGGAAGAGAAACCCTCGGTTGATTGTGTACGGTGTCGACGAGGGACTCTCCGGGAAAGAGTTCGAGCAGATGGTTTGTGGGCAGAACCCAGAGCTCGAGAACGGGTTCAAAGCCTGTTTTCCCATTAGGTGCAAGGGAGGTAGGGTCCACTGGGTGGCAGACGTGGAACCCAAGGCCTTCAAGCACTTGGTGAGGCGGAAGACACTGAACTTGGGTTGGTCAGTGCTCCGTCTAAAGGAATTTTTGAGGGAGGTCAGGTGCTTTCGGTGTAATGGGTTCGGCCATTTCCGAGGCAACTGCCCCGAGACTGATGCAAGGTGCGGCAATTGTGGTGAAGTTGGGCACCAGCACCACCGGTGTGCAGCCGCACCGAACTGCAGCAACTGCTCCGCTGCGAATGCCAAGTTCCGACTGAGGTTGGACGTTGCTCACTCCAGCTTCAGCAAGACATGTCCTAGTCTTGTAAGGGAACTTGAGCAAAGAAAGAGTCGGGTCAACTATGGTTGACAAATGGAAGTACCCTCGGAGGTACGTAACTCTCAATAATGAGTTTCTCGGTCGACTGACCAAAGTGTTTGATTTGACCCTGGCCCGGGGTCAACAACACAGCTCTGGCCCTAGAGCTGTGAACAATGTAAATAATTCAATGTTGTAATGTGATTGTTTGTTTGACTATTGTGAGAGGGGTGCATGCGACCCTCATAGTGAAAAAATTTTGTAAATGTGCTGAGTTTCAAAATAAAGGACAGTAGTCCCAAAAAAAAACTCGCGTTGGCGGGCGATCTTCCGGCCACGAGATGAGATATTTTAAAAAAGTTGCTTGCCCCAACTGCCCATAGCACGTCGCACACACGGGTTGTGACAGGGGGTGTAAGGTACCAGTCCCGTGGGGGAGGCAGATCCCCACAGGTCTCTAGACCGAATCTGTCCGAGTAGAAGACCGTGGTTTCCGGTGACTGACAGGCTGACTGTCGGAACGCCGGCTAGGGATACCATCTATCCCAAAAACTATTCGAGAGAGTTCCGCATTTCCCTGCGAAGTCAGCACTTTGACGGTGCAGGTAGTGTCATCAGCTAGTGTTATCATAATCGTGAATCATTATCAATCCAGTGCTGGATGAAGATCTTCCCAAGTCTCTTCCACGGCTGCCTTGAGTAGTCTCCTGCATGTCAAACCAGCATGTTATCGAATTTCATCCACTCATCCAACATATACTTCTTCTGGGTCTTTTTCTGTCCCTTTGTGTCCAGTCTAATATTTCAGTTGTCCATTAGTCGCCCATTCTTCTAGCAATATGTCCAGCTCATTGGCATTCCAGGGATTTTATTCTTATCATTATATCTTCCACTCTTGTCGTTTTTCTGATCCACGAGTTCCTCTACTGATCTTCACCGGTTACATCCAGCATGCACCATTCCATGCCTCTTTCAGTGTTCTGTAGCCTCTGTATGCCTTTTTTTAATTGAGGTCCATGTTTTTGCTACATAACTAAGAGCTGGAAGGATGCATTGATTAAACAGTTTTCATAATGGAAAATAGCTTTCGTAAACTTTTGTGTTATTCCAAATACTCTGTAATCAAATACGTCGATTAATTTCTGTTCTGATGTGGTCCTCGCTTGATATCTGTTGCCCAAGGTATCATTTACCTCTAGATTTCTCCCCATCAATTGCTAAATTTTAAATTCTTGTAAAAAAATTGTACATCAGTTTCGTTTTCTGAAAGTTTATTTTTAATCCCACTTCTTTACTTTTGTCAGCAAGTTCCTTAATCATACTCTGCAGCTGTGAGGGGTACTTGCAAAACTGGCAATGCCAGTCTGGGTTTATAATTTAAAAAAATTGCAACTTTTCATGGGGCAATCCACCGATTACATTTTTGAATTGAAAGTGACGCAATACACAAAAATCCTAATAATAATTTATTAAATGATAAAATTTGATAAACTATGTTCCAAATCCTGATATCATCTGTCTTTTTTTCTCCGGTATTTTTATATCGGACTGACAAATTTTAATCAGTCTGTTAGAAAATTCGAGAATTTAAATTTTCAAATTTCAGCTGATTATTTGTATGATTAAGGGTTTTAATAGCAAAACTGGTAATAACACGCCCAACTGTGGACAGAATTAGGAGTCTAAATGGGTAAAATTGGCAACTAGACACCGAACTGGGGATGAAATTTAGGGTAACAATTGTTGAAACTGTTCATAATGTAATCAGAAAAGAGATATGAACAAAAATGGAGTGTCGTAGTTTTGTTCACCGAGGAAAACTCGCATGGAGGTTCAGCTGAATAGTTTGCTTGTAGCAACACACAAGAGCTCGCTTGCTCCCGTTACTTACACCTGGACATCATCCATTTTCCGCAAACAGTTAATTCCGTTTACAAAAACTGTGTGGTGGAGCCAGAAATAATATTCAGTTGATTTTTCAGGGTCCAAATACACTGGTGCTCAAAAATAAACGATAATTTATAAATTCGTTCATAACTCGAAGTATTTCTGTGGATATTCAACGAAATTTGGTAAAGGATTTTATTATTACATTACGTATACACCTCAACCAGAAGAAAATCATAACCCTATAATTTCCATGTGCTAATATCATATTCTTGTGATTAACATGAAAGAGCAGTCCATAGAACAATATTTAATCTTTTACTTTTAAGACGTGGTATTTAAATACGGAGTATGATAACCCATGACAGCTATGCAGATTAAGCACCTACTCCTCATATTGTTTATGAGGGTTTTAAGACATTAATGACCACTCCTCAACAAGAACTGTTCTGAGTTCTTGAAATGTTCTAATAGAAGATTCACGAGCTCCAATGCGTTTCCCTAATGAATGCCATACATTCTCAGGGTCAGGAGGATCTGGGTATCACTTGATTCAGCAAGTAGTTTCCTCTTTGAGAAAATCCTTAACCAAATGAGCTCGATGACGTTGGGCATAATCGTCCATAAGAACAAAATCTAGACCGACGACTCCCCTCAGCCAGACATATGGGTTCAGGATCTCCTCTGTGTACCTCACGGCAATAACACAGCGATGTTGAAAGATGCGCAGGTCTATGCGCCAGTTAGCCCTCACCATTATGTCACTGCCATCACAGCAGTCCTTTTCTCTGTTGTTTTTGCGGTTTTCTGGTTCTCTCTAGATGAGAATACGCTGCGGATTGTACACTGAAGGCCAAAAGTCATGGGACAGCAGTATGAAAATTTTTAACTGGCGCTGCCATCGTATAAAGGCTTCGACGCACGTCACGATTTTTATCAGTTGCGATGTGTAATCTCGTGCGTCAGGTTGAACAACCGCCAGTAGGATAAGCCGACGTGAATTATCAGAGTTTGAACGAGGTATGGTAGTGGGAGACAGACGAATGCGACATTCAATTTCCGAAGCTGTGGAAATATTCAACGTTCCTCGATCCACGGTGTCACGTGTGTACCGAGAATACCTCATGGAAAGCATTACCACCCACTGTGGACGGCGCAGTGCCAGCCCACGGGTGCTGAAAGACCGTGACAAGTGGTGTCTGACCAGGATTGGTCATGCTAACAGACAAGCGACACTGGCTCAAAAACATCCACATTCAATGCAGGAGGTACCAGAGACATATCCATTAGGTCCGTGCAGCGTAATTTAACGTCCATGGGATATGGGAGCAGAAAACCTACCAGAGCGCCATTGTTAACACCACGACATTGGATACAGCGCCGAACCTGGGCTCGTGAACACGGTGATTGGACCCTGGAAGACTGGCAACATGTGACCTGGTCCGATGAGTCACGCTACCAATTGTTACGAGCTGATGTTAGGGTTCGGGTGTGGCGAAGACCCTATGAGGCCATGGACACAATCTGTCAACAAAGCACGGTACAAGCAGGTTGTGGTTCCATACATGTGTGGGGTGTCTTTACGTGGCACGGTTTGGGTCCTCTGGCCCTCGTAAATACGTCATTTACCGATAATTGCTTTGTTGCTCTACTGAATGACCATTTGCAGCCCTTCATGGACTTCATGTGTACACCCCAACAACGATGGAATTTTCCAGGCGGACAATGCACCATGTCATGGGGCCCAAGTTGTCCAAAATTGGTTCGAGGAGCATTCTGGACAGTTCCGACGGATGGTGTGGCCACCACGTTTGCCCGACATGAACGTAATAGAACACTTATCGGACGTAGTTGAAAGGTCCATTCGCACCCAAGATCCTCCACCTGCAAATACCAGGGAACTGTGGGCGACTGTTCAGACGGCATGGCTCAGCATCTTTCCAGAAGCATTCCAGCCACTTGTGGACTCGATGCCACGTAGAGTTGCTGCACTTCGCCGGGCTAGAGAAATTATAAAGGCCATGGACACAAGCTGTCATTAAGTACACTGAAGTGCCAAAAGTCACGTATCCCATGACTTTTGGCACTTCAGTGTACTGAATCTGAATCGCGATTCATCTGTGAAAAGAACACTCGCCCACAGGTCTGGACTCCGAGTGATGTTGGCGATTCTAAGTTAAACGAGGTCACCGTGCGGTGAAAGTTAAAGGGTCACAAATAATTAGTCTCCTTGGATAAATGCATTGTTCACATTGTCTTCTATAAACAGTATGCTTAAAACCCTCTTTCCTGTCGCTGCACATCTCGCTCATCTCGTCTGGCAATAAGAGTCATATAGCGATCGTTTGAAGAAGTTGTGGCTCTGGAAAGGCCTTGGTCTAGTTGAGGACGAACATTTGCGTTCTGTTGAAATTGTCTCCAGAGTCTTGAGAGGATTTTATGCTCTGGAAAATTCCGTCTGGGACTGACATGCTATCATTCTACCAATCACTCTCCACTGCTGAAAATCGTTCATACGGTGTCTTCGTAACATTTAGGTGGAGAAATATTAAAAGGAGCACTTTCGTCAATTCGCGTATGGAAAATACGTGAAATTCAGGTGTTTTATTCTTTCTTTCTTTTTTTTTTTTTTGATTGAAAGTTTAACGACCACCGTGAGCAACTCAATGGGCTATATAAGCAGTCACGCGCCTCTAATTTAGGGTCACTGGTTCCAGCGAAGGGAGAGAAACAGCGCCCTAAGACAAATACAACATCCTTACCTTACCAGGATTAGAAGTAGACCTTCTCGGACGAATGGTCATAAACCATCGCTTAGACCACTCCGAAACCGGGGTGGCAGGTTTTTCCCGTCATTTTACGGGAAATGTTGAATAAGGAATATGCTTCGTTAATTCACGAAAGCCGCCCGGTGGCGCAGTGGTCTAAGCGATGGCTACTGATCATTCGTACAAGAGGGGTCCAGATTCGAGTCCCGGTGAGACATTGATGTTGTGTTTGCCTTACGGCACTGGCTCTCTATCTTCCCTGGAACCAGTGGCCCTAAATTACGGACGGGCGACTGCTTATAGCCCATTGAGTTGCTCAGGGTGGTCGTTAAACCTCCAATCAAAAAATCACGAAAAGAATCACGGATAATGTCTCGTGATTTTCGGGAATTTATTCACAGAGTACATCGTTTACTGTTGAGCTTTTCTGAAAGTAACTATGCTTTGTAAACTTGGCGATATTCTCTCTCTCTCTCTCTCTCACACACATGGTCGTTCCGAATCCTTCTTCCGCACAAACATGTAATTTCTCGGAGCTCTGAATGCAAGCTTAAAGGCTAGTTCTCCCAAGTTACAAAAAAAAAAAAATCAAATGATAAGGTACGCTGTGTTATGCACGATTAAAACGAAGTCTGAAGATGACAGACGTACTATGACGCATGCACCGTCCTAATCACCAAAAAAAAAAAAAAAAAAAAAATCATTACTCTACGAAGGTTGTTCGGCCAAACAGCCAACCCGACCATGTATAATTTCTTCATTTTACACATTCCGGTAGAAATGAAAAAGGTCACAAAATATCCTTTTAATAAATAAGGAAATAAAAATATATCTTTGATTTCACAGAGCCGGATGCACAGAAATAAAACAGGACAAAATGAGAAATTTCCAACCTACAAGTAATGGAAAGTGTAGATAAACATTTTGAATATTTCACTTTATCATACGATACACCCACGCCCCATCCAGTTTTCTCTGCTCATCAGTCCTGCTAGATGTGTGTGTGTGTGTGTGTGTGTTTTTAGATGCTTTCTTGATGACTCACCTGAGAAGAATTCCGGAATAAAAGAAAAAGTCCCGCTTATGAGAAGGAAGTCATTTCCTGAGACATGTTCTTTTTTTACACAGCGAGGAACTCCGATGTATTGACCGTAATCGCCCCAATGTAAAATCAGCGGAGCAGCACAAATTGTGTGTCGCATCTTCCAACACTGGGGCTGACAGAAACCATCCTTCACTAGGGGCAGCGACAGCAGCAGCCGCTGCGTTATTCTGTCGACTGGCGAAAGCTTTTGCCCTTTCCTGTGATGCAGAGTTTACAAGGAGGCTCTTAGCTTCCAGAGCTTTTCCTATTTGCGGGCGTCTTTTGTTGGAGGATTTTCTGCGTCCCAGCGTTCGTTTCCTTGAAAATAGTGGCCCACAGCCTCAGCAAATTTTACTTTGAGAAAAGCATACGTAGTATTGTAGTGCGTACAGCCTTATAACTGTTTTTATCTTTGATGATTATGTGCCAGACAAATACCGCTTTTTGCATAGTGACAAAACGCTCGTACACAGTCAGCAAAAATCGCATATACTACAGGGTGATCGAAAAGTGGCGGCCTCCAACATTAAAACTTAGGTTTTCAAAGCATCAGTGATAACAAAAACACGAAAACAATAATATGAATAGAACAAAATGTCAATGAATGAAATACGGGATTGCACAATACAAATTTGAAAGATGTGAATCCGTTTATTGGTGTAAATATGACATAGATGTTAAGTCAGATAATATCCGAAAACTTGAAAATTTCGTCGTCCTGGAGCGAAAATCGAACCCGCGTCGCGCCTCCCGGATAGCGCCCGAATATGCTAACCACTATACCACCCAGAATGATCAAGTTCCCGATCAATTTGAATATAACCATCACAGGATTCGCATCTTCCAAATTTGTATTATACAATGAAGAGCAATTGAATTAGAGACAGCTGGCGTTATGCAAATGTGGCGCTGTGGGTGGCCCTGTAAACGGAAAACGACATGACGTATACAGCGATCCGACAATATAAGGAGTGACGCGACGGGAATCACTAAGAGTCGGACGCAGTATGGGTAAGACGAAGGATCTAAGCGCATTTGATCGCTAGCTCGCATTGTAACAGCGGATAGACGGGCCACAGTGCATGAAATCACTCGGCAATTTAACGCTGGTGCACAAAAACGTGTAAGCAGCCACACCATCCAGAACCATCTCCTCGCTATGGGGTACAGAAGCCATCGTCCCACGAGGGTGCAGCTGCTGACCGCACATCACATGGTGCAAAGATTAGCATGGGCGCGGGAACATCGCCACTGGACCCTAGACTTGTGGGAAAATGTTGCCTGGACTGATGAGTCGAGATTCACGTTGGTACATGCGGATGGCAGGATACGAGTACGGCGCAAACCATATGAAGCGATGGATCCTTCTTGCCAGCAGGGTGGTGGGGTTGGCATTCTCGTCTGGGGACTGTCTACGTGGACTCCGATTTATTGACCGTAATCGCCCCAATGTAAAATCCCTGGTACGTGTGACATCGTCCCTCACAGACCAACGTTACCGGTGTATCCTGGATGACCATTTGCTCCCGTTTGTGCGTCTTCAACATCCCACTGGGGACCTCATCCTGCAAAAAGACAATGCACCGTGCCATCGCTCCCGAATTGTATCCGAATGGTTGAATGAACACTCCACCAACGTGACCTCGCTTCCTTGGCCAGATAGGTCACCTGACCTCAATCCCATCAAGCTCATCTGGGATTCCATCGAGAGAGATGTTCTAAGCTCTGACCCACCTCCATCAAATCTTCGTGAACTGTGGGAGCTTGTTCAGGGGTCGTGGATCCATATGGCTTCCCAACGCTTCCGGTGTCTTGTCGAGTCCATGCAGAGACGAATCGCCGCTGTCAACAGGGTGAAAGGTGGTGCTACACGTTATTAGACAGGTATCTCTAATTCAATTGCTCTGCAGTGTAGAACAAAATGTATGTTTTACCAAAATAAAAAAAAATGTCACTTGGACGTTATTACAACAGATGTTGAAAATGTCTTCCTTGCTCAGGAATGTAAGCACGAACTCTTTTTCCCAGATTCGAGGCAACTTTGTGCAGAGTTACAACACTGATTTTTTCAATAGCCGCAGTAATGTAGGACTTCAATTCATCCTTCGTATGTGGGTTGCTTTCGTACACTGTCCCTTTCAGATATCCCAAAGAAAGAAATCCGGCATTGTTAAGTCTGGGGACCGGGGGTGGAGCATAAACCTGTGGAAATCAGCCAAGCGCCATAAAACTATCTAAGAAACGTAAATGTGTCATTGGAAGTGTGGCATGTTGCTCCATCCTGCTGATACCAACAATACCTCTCGACTTCTTCCAGCAACGATACAAATTGTGTGACTATGTCCTTGTACACAGTTCCACTAATCGTACAGCCAAAACATATCGGGCCCATTATTCGACGACTGGAGGAAAAGGAATAGGAAGAGGCCCAGGATAGAAAGAATAAAGGTTGACAGGCTCCTTGAAGATCATCAGCATTATTCTGACTTACTCAGAGAACGACTGAAGAAGCTAAAGTCTGGTGAGAGGGATGTAGAAAAGAAGTGGGAATGTTTTAAGAGATGTGTTGTCACTGCTGCTAAAGAGGTTTGTGGCACCACAATAGTGGGTAACAATAGAGGTGATAAATAGTAACACTGTACTAGTGATACCATTTATTGGCGTAGGAAATAAACACATAAGCGTTTCCAAGTTTTCGCACATCAACCAGATGGCTTTTTCAAGGAAGTTAGACAGAAACTGCAAACTGAAATTTGGAACGCTTAACAATTTGAACGCGGGAACTTGACAATAAATAGATGCGACGTTACATTCATTTAAAGATACGAGGCATCACGTTGGTTGCACGCGAGATCGAGACGTCTTGATCTTTACTTTCAAGGAACATCTTTATTTCGTCTCTCAAAACCCAAAAAACTTGTTACTGATAAAGAGGATGGCTTTGCTAAGCATTACTATGTTTACATTATATTTAATATATTATAATATACTTTAAAAAAGAGTGAATTATTTTTATTTTGTAATTATTCATGCGGGCCGCAAAATAGTTGGTGTCGGGCCGCGGGCAACGAATTTGAGACCACTGCTCCAAACTTATAAGCAGTCGCCCGTTCCTAATTTAGGGTAACAGCACCAGCACCATTGGACAAACACACCAATCTTGCTTTATCCGGGATTCAAACAAGCGTACAACGTTGGTGATTAACCGGAACCAGATCTTCAACAGCTATGTGCTGCTATGATTCATATTTTTGCAAAACCTTCATTTGAAAATGCTGCGTGAAAGCCAGCAGGGAGTTCGAAGTAGCTGGCACAAACGAGATCATGTTTCCTTGGACGCCAATCATACACAATTCTTTTTTTAAATCTTATAAATTGTTCGAACTCGCCATGTGAGTAAGTACTTGATCGTGAAAAACTGCCTCATTAAGATCAGGGTATGAAACAGTTTGCTGAAGTAAAAAATAATAATACTTTATTTTAAAAAGCTCTGTGGTTCATACTTCATGAAGCATTTCGTCACTTCCCTAAGAAATATGTTTTTCCCTAGAGTGCTAAAACTATCAGCTTTCATTTTTTTTTCATTTTTTGAAGCAATATCCTTTCCCCAGGAAACGTACCTTCCTATCAAAGAAGATATTCGTTTCCGGTCGAGCTTTTTTTGGTCCAGTTTTTCTGAGTCTCACGTTTATTCATTTTGCTCGTCTGCCCGCCATCTGAAATTTAAACTTGAAAGAAATGTATGAAGAACCTCAGTTTAAAGATTTTATTTTCTTCAATGGTGCCGCTGTTTTTCGTTAGTGCTTTTTTACATGAAGTCTGTGACAGGCCTTGAGACATTAATGCCACCCTCGGAGGATTTTGAATATTCTCAAGGCAAACACCTTTGCGACTTTCCTCAGCAGTTACTCATGCACACGAATTCGTATATACACTGGCGGAAAGTGAAAAAAGAACACCAAGAAGGAGACGTCTGATACCAACGAAATTTATACAGCATAATAACGGAATACAGAGGATAACGTGATCAAAACATTATGGCAAAATACAGCTGTATTTGCTGGTAAACTGAAAAATAACATTTCCATGTAACATAGTTAGTACGAGGTTAAACCGCCATAAACTGCGTCACACTGTGCAATTCTGGCATGGAGTCTGTCGTACAGATGTTGGATGTAAGTTTGTGGTATTGAGTTCCGAGCATCGTCAACCTGGACGCGTAAATCGGGGATGGTCGTGACTGGCCGTGGAGACCGGATAAGTCGTTGTTCCATAAAATCCCACACGTGCTCAATAGGGGACAAATCCGGTGAACGTGCAGACCATGGTAGTTGTCTCACACTCTGAAGTGCATGTTGCGTTGCGCGTGCCGTGTGTGGGCGTGAGTTATCTTGCTGGAGAACACCACGATGGACCGACCTTACAAATGGCACAACAACGGGCAGAATTATGTTGTTGATGCAGGAGGTGCTGTTTAATGTACCCGGTAGAAACACTAGTTGTGTACGGGAGTGATAGCTGATCGCTCCCCACACCAAGAGACCAGGTGTAGGCCCTGTGTGTCGCTGGCGGATGCAAGAAGGGTGGAGACGCTCCCCTGTGCGTCTGCGAACACGCACACGGCCATCGGAGGCTCCCAAGCAGAATCTGCTTTCTTCGCTGAACACGACAGATCGCCATTGCGTTCTCCAGTGCAGACGTTGGCGACACCACTGCAGCCGTTTCTGACGGTGGGCTGGAGTCAGAGGTACACATGCCAGAGGCATACGTGCACGTAGTCCTGCATCCAGTAGACGGTTGCGGATTGTTCGCACAGTCACCTCAGGTGCAACGGCAGCTCGGATTTGCGTCGCAGTGGATGTTCTGCTTGACAACGCCGCTCTTCTTATGCGTCGATCGGTCCGCTCATCAGTCCGTCTGTGACTCCCGGTTCCACGTCTTCTCGTGTGAGAATGTTCGTCGGACCATCTACGCCACCATCGTACCACCACCGATACTTCCCGTCCAATTCGCTCCGCAATACGACGATACGACCACCCGGCCTCGCGGAGTCCGACTAGACGACCTCGCTCAAAGTCCGATAACTGCTGAAATCGTACACGTCTTCCATGTCCAGGCATTGCAGCTTCTTCAGGGTCTTTGCACGTGTCCGTACGCCGACGACTGATTACATTCACTTCGCCGTACTCCTTAAATACCACCGACGATAATTTGCATATTATGCCGTGCTGTGGCGTAAGCGCTCACCGGTTGGTGCCGAAATTAACATCACACCTACGTAAACTGGACCCCATTAACATATGTAAGTTTCATGATCGTCCGCCAATTCCTTCTTGGTGTTCTTGTTTCACTTTCCGGCAGTGTATATAAAAAATAAGGGGCTTTTCTACAGTTCTGAGAACATTTTTTCAAAAGTAGTGAGCTAAAATTAGTTACGGAATTAAAAAAAATCAAACGCTAGGCAGAACTGTTTTTCCGAAATCATACATATACATGTTATTATTATTCGAGGGTTGTACCGAAAGTAATGCAAAAGTAGGCATAACTTTTTTATTAACTGACAGAGGTCGTTCAAACTGCACATATTGGTAGAGTAACTTTTCCTCTGCAGTAACCCTTCTTTTTCATTGCAGGTAAATAATGGATTCTAAGCAGAAGCAAAGTGTCGTCATTGAGTTCTTGACGAAGGAAGGGTAAGGCTGTCCAACATCCACAGAAGGCTACAGAATGTTTACGGAGATGACATCATTCAAAAGAGCAATGTGCACAGATAGATGAAAAAGTTTAAAGAAGGGTAAACCAGAATTGAAGACAAACCACGCAGTGGTAGACCGTCATCTGCTACCACTGACACGAATCGTCAGCGAGTGGAAGAATTGATTCGCGCCGAGAGACGAGTCACAATCCGTGAGATTGTTGCATAATTGAACTGTGATCACAATGCCATACAGAAGATGATGGAAAACGTAGGGTATCGGAAAGTGTGTGTAAAGTGGGTACGTCGGCAGTTGACACCCGATTTGAAGGAGAGAAGGGAGGAAGTCTGCTCTGATCTGCTGGAAGCGTTTGAAGCCAATGAAGACACGATTGTTTTCGATCTGGTGATAGAGTTTGAAATGTGGGCGTATCTTTACGATCCGGAAACGTAGAATCAATCCACGGAATGGCGTCACACCTCATTCCCAAGGCCTAAGAAGTTCAAGAGCCAGCGATCAGCACAGAAAATCATGGTGACTCTTTTTTTTTGGAATGACAGGGGTGTCCGTCTCTTTGATTTTCTAGAACGTGGACGTAACGTGACCAGCGAGCGGTACATTGAGACACTCAAGAAGCTTAGAAAACCCATAAGGAGGAAGAGACCGAACAAGAATCTGAAAAGGATTTACATTCACCATGATAATGATAAACCACACACATCTTTGGCAACAAATCAGGCGATCAGCAAATTAGGCTGGTCGGTGGTCCTCCATCCACCGTATATCCCAGATCTGGTGCTCTCCGACTTCCACCTGCTCGGTCCAGTGAAGGCCAGTCTCTGGGGGAAAAGATTTCATGAAACAGACGAGGTGAAAGTGGCTGTGAAGAAGTGGATACAACAGTCCACACCAGATTTTTTTAAGGAAGATTTGAGAGTTGGGTTCAACGAAGGCGCAAGTGCATCGCTTGTAATGGAGACTATGTTGAGAAGTACCTTTGTATAGAGAAAGAGTTACTCTACCAACATGTGAAATTTGAATGACCTCTGTCAGTTAATAAAAAAGTTTTGCCTACTTTAGCATTACTTTCGGTACAGCCCTCGTATATGATTTCATTATCAAATAAAGCCGAAAGACTGAAATACACTGACTGATCGATACAGAAAAGGCCACAAGAAGTACACCGGAGAGCTACGTAGATTTGTAGGAAAGTGTCAACAATTAGGATGCAATTGATTGGTGTTGCGAACCAATCACCCCTCGCAGGAGATGGGAAAAAAAACCCTGCTCGGCGTGTCTAAGATTGATCTTCTTCATCTGAGGGTGTGAACCACTACTTCTGAGTGATCTCGGTGGCATAAGCACGTGTAAGGAGTGAGAAGGCCTGGGCGACGTGGTAGAAACACGCGGACACCTTTACTAGAGGTTCCATCATAATCATACGAATACGTAAGGCTGGTTGGTCCCTGCGTCGTACAGAGGCGGAAACGCATCGGGATGCAACAATTGTCGGCTAAATGGGGCGACAGGTGCTGTGGGTTGAGTGACTGCGCAAAATCCATCAGATAGGTGAAGTCAACCTGTTATATCCTGTTACCTCATGAGAGAAATGTTCGGACGTAGGAACCTTCTCATCCCCCTAGACGGAAAGAAGAAAAAGTCACCGCATGAGAGGCATTTTCTTTCCCGCGGCGTGTGATACAGTTAACGAAACGTGAGGGTGAAAGAACCGCTTCATGACTTTTCGGCACTTTTTAATCTTAATGTGACAAAGTGGCAAAGAAGAATGTCTCCATGTTTTGCGAGGGAGCAAGATTTATCGTTCTCTTAGGGCTTGGTAAGCTGTCCTCTGTCATCGTGTTATTGTGGAAAGTGCAGAAATGGATAGTTAATTTATGGACATATGGATAGCATGGGCATAGGTACACACACTGGTAGATGCGATTATGTGGCACGTAGTAGGGAGAGCGTCCTTATTTTAAATTGTTAAATCGCTGACTCACAAATGAGTATGTATTACGGGCGCTCAAATTTGACCTGGACTTTATACATTAGTTTGAAAAATTGTGCGTAATATTATTATTGTGCGTTTGGCAACATTGGTATCTCACGCTACCAGAACGCCACTTGTTACGTTAATTGTGGTTGCCATGACAACTCCCGCATTGCACAAAGAGAAATGGCGAGTGAAGGTGTTTCGATTTCGGTGCAGCAGAGAATAATTATCAAATTCCTTCGCAATGAAGCTGCGAGTGGCAGTGAAATTCACCAGCTACTTCAAACATAGTTTGGTGATTCATGCCTGTCCCGTTCATCCGTCTTGGAATGGTGCAAAGCGTTCAAGGAAGGCAGACAAAGCGTCGGCAACGAACCTCGCAAGGCACGACCGGCAACTGCTGTTAACGACGCCATGACTGCGCATGTAAATGCTAACCTCCTTGATACGGAACAACAGGAGGATTATTGTAAATGATTTGAGCTCTGCACTGAACATCAGAGCCTGCAACGTGCATACAATCATCCACGATAAGCTGCACTTCAGCAAAGTGTGTGCCAGATGGTTACCGAAGTAGCTGTCCGACGAGCAGAAAGCCAGCAGGTTGCAAATTGCGTACACGTTGTTCCGAAGACATTAGAGAGAAGGAGACAACTTTCACAGACGTGTGGTGACAGTGGATGAGACATGGATTCATCACCATATGCCGGAAAGCATACGTGCAAGTATGGAGTGGAGACATCAGAGAGAAGGAGACAACTTTCTCAGACGTGTGGTGACACTGGATGAGACATGGATTCATCACAATACGCCGGAAAGCAAACGTGCAAGCATGGAGTGGAGACACAGTGACACGCCCCCACCCAAAAAATTCAAGATCAGGGCATCAGACACGATGGTAATGGCTGCGTTGTTTAGGGTCATTAACGGTATTATTCTTACGGATTTCCTGGAAGATCGTCAAACAATCAATGCCACCTATTACAGCTATCTCCTCAAGAACTCCCTTAAGGCAGCACTGAGAAAGAAGAGACCAAGACTCCTCAACAGTGGAGTATGACTTCTCCAAGACAACGCCAGGCCCCACACCCGCTAAAATGACTATGGAAATATTGGAGGAATTGGGATGGGACGTTGTACCACAGCCTCCGCACAGCCCGAATTTGTCACCATGTGAGTACCACCTGTTCGGCCCATTAAATGAATTTTTGGGAGGACAGAAGTTCAGATCAAATGAAGAGGTGAAAGTGTCGTCCTGAGATGCTTTAAACAACAGAGTAAATAATTCAATGAAACTGGGATCCGGAAGCTTCTGGAAAGCTGGAAAAAATGTATGGACCACGACGGAGATTACTTCGAAAAGTAAGTGATGTAACATCAGCTGTATGGTAAAGAAATATATGATTAAAAAAAAAGTGCAGGTCAAATTTGAATCCCCCTCGTATATATAGAGAAAAAAAACGGTTGCTTTGATAGCACCAGCAGAGTTTATAAAGCTTGTTGATGTTTTATTTGGAGTGAGCTTAAGAAATCGAAAAAAAACAAACAACATACAGCAGGAAGCTTACTAAGATCCTGTGGCTTACAGAACCCGCAGGGGCAATGCCCACACAGCCTTTGATTTGTAGGAGCATTCGACCCACTGCCCTTATTTGGCGCCAATGAAGCCATTCCAACCGAACTCTTTCCTTGCAGTATATTTGAAATATGTTGTCTTGAGCATTTCAAATATTTGATAAAATTTATTTAACGGTGATGATAAAGGATGTTGGTAAAAGTCTTTCCTGGCCCAATTACTTTCTTGGCGGCCATAATCAGAATATTGATTGGCACTTAAATGTCCAACTAAAGACGAGGATAGTTTTTCGTGTGATAACAAAGTAGCTGTTCAAGTTAAGTTCCACGTATCTGTACTAGTACCACACAATAAAATAATTACTACCATTTTTGGGGTTAATAAATGAGATGCTGAAGCTCTAAAGCTTGAACTGAATGTAAGGGAAAAAAACGCATTAGTCATCTTCTGATTCCTTGGTATAAAAAAAGAAATTCCGAACTGAAGTTCGAAAGCATTCGGATTTCTTTTCCAGCACATTATTTATTTTTATGACTCATCTAATTACCAACCATCGTGAAGATGGAGAATTTATTCACAAAAGTAAAATATTTGCGAAGCTAAGAAGACAATAAACATTGTTCACATCAGCAAAAGGCATAAAAAATAGATCACAAAAATTCTACCTGCGCGACTGCTTACGTATTCATGATCCTTTTAAACGCATAAAAATCCATTTACTTCTGAGAAAGGGATCTAAGCAGTTCACTTTGTGAAATATTGACGGTATTTTTACAGAATGTTAAGATCGTCCAGTGAAAAATGAGGTGAGGCCAAAGTTGGAACTCTGCCAATACCCATCCTTTTCAGTTTAGGAGAGCAAATATCGAGCTACTAAAAGATAGAAAAAGAAAAAAGAAAGGCAACAACAGAGAAAGTGAATAAATCAGGTGGATCATATTCAAAGCAGTGCATTTGCAACAGAGTAGTTACATCAGATTCCGTACACAGTGAGTTGGGAGTGTCGCACAAACTGACGGATGAATAACAAAAATCTTATACTAAGGGCGAAAACAAGAACGAACCGTTAATCAGATTTATCAAGTTCATGTGGGTCACTCGTACAGACTGAATTATTTATCTATCAGGTGAAAGCCCGTTAATAATGACGGAGAAAAATAAGATATGTAGAGAAATTTTTTAATAACCAGGTATTCGTTTTGTTTGTGATATCCAAATGTGAAAGAAGGTTTCATGAACATTACAATATAAAAAAATACTTCCTCTCATGTTATTATGTCAAGCGCTGATATACGAAGTCTGACAATTAAGTAATGAGACTGGGTCAAAAAAATACATTTACTTACACTTTTAATCAACTACAATGTGATCACCTTCGAAGTAGTTCCCTTGAGCTTGCACACACTTATTCCAACGGTGCTTCCATTGCAGATAGCAGCTGTGGAACTCATCAGATGAGACACTGTTCAAGGCCTGCGTCACAGTCTTTTGGACGTCTGCTGCTGTGTCAAAATGGCGTCCTTTCACAACTGATTTCAGTTTTGGGAATAAAAAGAAGTCACAAAAAGCCATGTCGGGTGAATAAGGAGGATGCGGTAGTATTGCAATGCATTTGGAGGACAACAATTGGCGTACCGACAGTGCGAGATTTCTTTAGTCTTTGGGGATGTCGGCGTGCACCATTGCAAACTTTGCCGTTTTGTCTCTGGATCGCATTGGAAAAACCAACTCTCGTCACCAGTGATGATCCAGTTCAGTAAATCTGGCTGCAATTCCACTTGTTCCAACAGATCGGCTGCCACATTTTCGCCCTTCTTCTCGCTGTTGTTCTGTGAGATTTTTTGGAAACAATTTCGCGCAAATTTTTCTCTTTCCCAGATTTTCAGTCAGCATTCGGCGAACACTTTCGCGATTCACGTTCAGTTCTTTCGCTATCATTCTCACTGTTAATCGCCTATCACGTCGCACAACTTCACTCACCCGGGATGTGTTGTCCTCAGTCCGTGTTATTGTCGTTAGTCGCCCCCTCCGGTGTTCGTCTTCCACATTGGTTCTGCCCTCACAAAACATTTTGTGCCAGCGGAAGGCTTGTGCTCTTGACATTACCTCGTTGCCGAAAGCCTGCTGCAGTTTTCCGTACGTTACCGCCGTAGTTTCACCGAGTTTCATTAAAAAAAAGATGGCATACCGCTGCGCAATATTCCGAGAGTCCATTTTCCTGAAGAGGAGCACACACACAACTTCACGAGCCAAGCAGCTACTACACACTGAGGCCTTCCAGGGTGCTACCATTTGGACTACGGGTGGGAGAAGAACCAATGTCACATATATGTGACGTACGAGGCTGTAGCGTTGCAAGACCGCGCGCGACAAAATTAGTCTCATTACTTAATTGTCAGACCTCGTAATGCGCAGTTTTTATTCACGGAACACATGCCCGAAAACACGACACGAAAAACTAAGCGGGACGTCTCAAATATTTCTCTCTCAGTTGGTGTTATGGAGATGGCGTCACATAATTATATCCGGGAAGCAGTTTCCATTCACTGAACACCTGCCCGAAAACACGAAAAGCTAAGCGGGACGTCACAAATGTTTTTTCTCTCAGTTGTTGCTATGGTGATGACGTCACGTAATTATATCTGGGAAGAAGTTTGCATTCACTGAGCACCTGAACGAAAACACGATAACTAAGCGTGTCGTCACAAATATTTCTTTCTCAGTTGTTTGCTAATGTGATGGCGTCTCAACCCTTAATCTGCAAAGCATTTTCCATCCACTGAACACCTGCAAGAATAGCTGAGCGTGACGTCACAAATATTTCTTTCTCAGTTGTTGCTATGGTAATGACTCCACTGCACCACCAAGGTCTAAGATCCGGCTTCTGACAATTCGTCCCAGATGGAGTCCGGTTTCGCATCCCGGGTGGGGCATGGGTGGTGTGTTTACCTTTAGGCGCTGGTTCTCTCGCTTTCCTGGATGTGCTGTAAGCAGTCGCTTGTCCCAAATTAGAGACGGCCGATTGCTTATAGCACACTGAGTCAGGGCTAGAGAATAAGGAAGGGCTGGCCCACCAGGCAGTCCAAAGCAAGTCGCTTTGCTGGGGAGGACGTGACGTCACTGCGAGTACACTGACGATTTGGGATGCTGCCTCTGAGGGCAGAAGTCATAGCTGTGGGAGTAAGCTGAACACCTTTGCACGTATTATATTTTTTTTACACAACTCTGAACGTTATATACATATATATCTATCGTAGCAAGTAACGTTTTTGTTTATTTTATCGGAAGGCGTAAATAATAGAAAGAGAAAAATTTATTAACATACCTGTATAGCTAAGAAGGAGGAAAATATTCACCAGGTTTAGATATTGATAGCGTCGTGCTACGTTTTTTAACGGCAGAATTTATCCATTTGGTTTTCTTTTGATTTGATTTTCTTTCCGACACTAAATCTTTGTTCTGATTAATATACCGAATTCTGATAAATGTTCGTACTCGCAATAAATTTTCACAGCTTCTTTGCAGGTATCTGGAAATCTCTCTTCTATTACAGTTTTTAATTTTCGAATTATGCCTTTCTCTCGGGAAATCTCTGTCCCGTGAATTGACTTAAAAATTATTTCAAATTGATCTACCGTTTTCATCCACTTTGGAGAAGGCACCGTTAGTCCCCCGAGTGATAAAGTTTTAATCCATTGAGCAGATGGAAAATCTTCGGCATTTCTAGAAATTGTTCCGAGAGAGAGATCTTTATCGCGTAAGCGATAGGCAATATAACCTGCGACATAACTCAGAGCTTGTTTCTCTGCATTACATTGCTCATCTTGAACTGTTTTAAGTATGTCGTCGTCCCAATCTTGCGGCCATGGTTCATTGCAAATTTCTTCTAAAGCTTCTAAGTCATCTGCGTTTATTTCTCCAGATACTTCATCAAGAATTTCTTGATTATCAGCTGTAGTGAAAGCTTCCTGTAGTAGCTCTGCTGTCAAATATGTTTGGAGCGTTATACCTTCTTGAAACTCTGTATTGACTTTTTTAGTCAAATTAGGCAATTTATTTGCCAGCAATATGTGTTTTAAACGACTAATAAATTCCGTAGGTGAGGGATGATCATAAAAAGCACCTATGCCTCTTATCTGACTGAACAAATTCTCCAGGGCATCTTGAGTCAAACGAGTAGTTAAAATGTAACGGATTCCACGAAGCGTTAAATCCTCGTAGAGACCGAGAAGAGAGGAGATTGATACAAGAATGCCTTTTGGAAAGGCAGCATATGTTTTCTTCCCATTACTCTGAGATACAATATTTCTGACTTCATTTTGTTCAGAATTTCCTTTTGTTGTATAAAAAGGGGGTTAATACCAAAACCTGCTTTTAGAGGTTTGCTTTTGTCAGGGTGTGGGTAACTGCTATTCATAATGTCAAAAAATGAATCTACTAAATTGAAGAAAACTGCAGCGCTTTTATGCTCTGTCTGATATTCGATACCCTTTGCAGTGGTGGCTGAAAACAAATATTTTGCTGGTCCTACTTTTTGTCTCTCGTTTCCTTTGATTGCTATATAGCACGGCAGCAATTTAGGACACAACTTTATCTCTCCAGAATCCTTCTCGAAAACTTCTTTGATGATGCCAGTTTGGAGCACAGATCCGTCCTGCAAGACAAGTCCATGGTCAATGAAATGATTGCGTAAAATTTTTAAATAGTGAGGAGGGTCTGCAAAAATCCAAATCTTAGAACTATCGTCCAGCGGATGGTTGAAAAATGATTTTTCGGGAGAAATTAATAGTTCCATCCACAAGGTCATACAACCACCTAAATCTGAAACAATCGCTTTTACTATAATTCCTGCTTTTTCAAGGTTTACAATTATTTCAAACAGAAGCTTTTTATTCATTGTACGTTGAAAGTAAAAATACACGGGTTGTTTCCAGGAAGACAATATTCCTCTAGCCAAAACAACTAGCACCTTTGAATACGGACCTAAAATCTGGTCCATTCCTGTATCGTAACACACTTTACTATCAACGTGTACTTCATCAAAGCTTAAGACGCAAACTTTGTCATTTTTGGAAAAGGTTTCGCTATTTTTCCGCATCAGGAGCAAAACATTATGCAGAATTCCGGGATGACAACTAAATTTAGAACACCATCGCTTTAGCGTGCTAGCACTTGGCAAAGGAATGCCAATTTTACACTTCCAAAATTCGTAAGCTTTTCTTGAAATAGCCCTAGTTACTATTCCTCTAGATATATCTTCTTCTGTCCATTTGTTAATAATGTTTTGTGTTGCGAAAAACTTTATCTGTGTTGGTGTAAAAACTTTCCTGAAGTTCATTTCCATCTGTTCAAGTATTTTATTTTTCATATTAGCTTTTGACAGGGCTTTTCGTATTTGCACAATTTCTTCTCTCTTATTTCGTATGCTGATATTTTTTTGACGCAAAACTCGTACAGTATTTTTGTGTTTGCTTTTCAAGTTACGTATTTCTCGTTCCCGTATGTCAAGCTTCTCGGTGAGAATTTTGTTCTGACTTCTAACCTCTGAGCAAGACATGCACTGAACTGATGCACACCTTTCTTCTGAATATCCATTATCAGAATTGCAAGCAACTTCATCAACGTGTAACTTTTCAGCACTTGACTCCGAAGTTCGATTTAATGTCCTTATACGGATATCTCTCTTAATTCTTCTATGTTCCTTGTATGTGGTGTTGATTTTTCATTCCGTAAATTTAAACTGGGAACAGCTGTGGGTTTCAGAATTTTCTTTTCGGGAAGCCCAAGAAGGCGATTTCGCATGTCATCTTTGTAGTCTGAATTTTGGAAATGATCACTACATATTCTTGCATTTCCAACTTTAAACTTGTCAGCACGCTTGCACTTAACAATTCATTCTTTTATCACATTAACATTTGAAGGGAAAACATGGTAAATAACGCCACGTTCTTTTGTTTTCTTATGCGTATTTATACAATTAGCGAGAGCACAGGATGAAGGCATATTGCGTATTACTTTGAATGAAAAAAAAATAGACGCTGAATTTTAGTTAAAATAAAATTTACATCAGTAAAAAACAGACGTTAATGAACAACTACATAAACCACTACCAGTAAATGGAGAGCAAGAGAAATAGACTGCACAGAACGACTGGAATGTCACGAAGGTCACCAAACTCCAGTCCTAGGTTGTATTATTTCCCAGTGAGATGCCCAATACTGTACGTCTCCCTCTTATGTTTTCTTATGATAAATTAGAATAAAGCGATTTTGAAACCTAGGTTGGCACAGGGGTCACCGAGTGTCCTCGCAGTGACGTCACAGCGCCTTCCAATTGCCCCTCGGTCGGAGCATGAAACTGAGACCGCAAGACAAAAGGATGAGCCAGCCCTTCCTTATTCTCTAGCCCTGACACTGGGTTCCTCATGGTGGTCGTTAAATCCACAAAAAACAAATAAATTTAACTCTGCCTTTTACTCACCTCCACACACGACACTGCTCAGCATAGAAAATGCTACACGAGAAAGTATTTACCGGAGCGTCATGCAAATTGGTGGGTATGTGTTTACAATTGGGTTATGTACACGATTGCAGTTTCGAACCAATCCCGTGATAGGTAGGGAGATAAAAGAGGAAAACGGCTCGAAGAAGCTAAATTCAGTCGTTCTCACGTGGGTGTGGGGTGTGTAGACCATTGCATCGGAGTGATCTCGGCAGTGTTGCCAATTTAGTTGATTTTCAACCAGATTTAGTTGATTTTACCCAGCACTTGGTTGGAAAATTTCTGATTTAGTTGATAGTTGCAAAATCTAGTTGATTGCCGAAAAATTTAGTTGATTTCTAGTTGTTTTCATTATTCTTGTTTGTTACTGTCATTTTTCATTGTTTTCTATTTTTAAGTCGTAATCAACCGTAATCACGTCACCAGAAACAAAGTTTTTTTTTCCTATGTTGATACAATGTTTACTGTTAAGCCAAATTTCCTCGGAATTACACCATATAATACAAATGTTGAAGATGACAATCCGATTTTTGATGTAAATGTGACAAGGATGGTAAGTCAGATAATAAAGCGGGTTCGAGTCCCGCTCCAGGTCGATGAAATTTTCAAGTTTTCGGATAGCATTTGACTTACCATCCTTGTCACATTTACACCAAAAATAGGATTGTCATCTTCAGAATTTGTATTATATGGTGTAATCCCGTATTTATTTCATGAACAACAGAATAATTGAACACCACGCTCAGAGACGAGACTTTTAATGCAGCTGCGTACGTTGCAATACACAAAGGTATCCACCACTTTTTGGATGGAATAGCTTTGTTTAGAACCTCAAGGTCCTGTTTAAGTGCATTTAAAGTATCTTGTTGCAAAATTTCTTTCAGGGTGATGACGAAATGAGCGACCTAACGGACTTCGAAAGAGGGATAATTGTTAGTGGCCGGATAGTTGGTGCCTCCGTGACAAAAATAGCCGCCAGGGTAGTGGGGATATCGAGAGCTACAGTGTCTAGAGTCATGACAGCATACCGTGTTTGTGGCAAAACCTCGTCTGCGAAATACAAGAGCGGCCGGAAAACGACCCTGACTGATAGAGACAGGAGAGCATTAAAGAGTATTGTTACCCGTAATAATATTACTGCGGAACTCAATCTGCATTTCCAGACCCCAGTATCAACGAAATCAGTGCGCAGGGAACTGCATAAACAAGATAATTATGGCAGAGCTGCTATTGCAAAAACTTCTGGTGAACCAGGTGAATGCACAACGGCGACGGCAGTGGTGCCAGGTGCATACAACATGGATTGTTGATGGATGGAAGCGTGTAATGTGGTCGGATGAATCCATATTCACACTATTCCCCACTGTGGGACTTAACACGTTCTGGGGTGTTTTAAGTCCTGCTGAGAACCGTTAAGTCCTGCGTGTGAAGAACACCATCAGAAGGGTACAACCCAGACTGTCTGCTCCCAACAGTGCAGCATGGTGGTGGTTCTGTCATGCTCTGGGAGGTCATATCGTGGTTTTCAGCATCACCTTGAAAGGACGGGCGACTTGCAGGCCGTGTGAAACCATTTTGGCCAACCAAGTCCATCCAATGGCTCAGACATTGTTTTCTGCTGGGGATGCCATCTATCAAGATAACACCCGAATTCACAGAGCTCGGAATGTCCAATCATGGTTTGATGAACATGAGGACGAATTATCACGCCTTCCTTGGCCTCCCCAATCACCAGACTTAAACATCATCGAGCCACTGTGGTCTATGTTGGAAAACAGAGTAAGATCACCTTATTCTCCTCCTGCATCTCTCAAGAACCTGGAGCAGTTTCTGCATGAAGAATGGTGTAACATCCCACTAACCACCATCCAGGATTTGTGTGAGTCCATTCCAAGAAGGATTCAGGCAGTTTTGAATGCCAAAGGTGGTCCCAGTCCCTATTAGGTATGTAAAACCTTCTTTTCCTAGGTGTTCACATTATTCTGTTCAACCATTGTATGTGTCTTAGAATACAGAATATATTAAATTAACGATACAGTCGAACCCGTGTATAACGAAGTTGAAGGGAGATTCAAAAACATTCGATATGTATGAATTTCGTTTTAATCGGATAGATAAACAAGGGCTATTTTTCACATATCATATTATGTCAGATTAAAACTGATCTGTCATATCATATTATGTCAGGTTAAAAGTATGCTATTTGTCAATTAATCGAAGGTAGATAATACTATAGCTTGCAAAATACTATGAGTGATGAAAATAACATCAGTTGTTATAAAGTCAGCTTGAACCATGAGGTTTCCACTCGACAAATGGTAGATAAAAGAAAAAAATGAATTTATTGCACTACGTCAATTGAATTACGATTGAGCGCTTCTGTTTTTAACTTTTATACAGTCGGACCCACATATAACGATCTCGCATAATACGAAGGTCCGCTTAAACCGAAAAGTTTTTCTCAATCTCTTGAACTTCGTAATATTCTCTGAGATCTGCAATAAGTAAAATATTTAAGGAATGTAAAAGTTAAAGTAACTTCAAAAAATTTTAAATTTCAACTATTAGAACTTACGTTTGAAATATGAAGCAATTTTAGGTTGTTTTGTGCTCATCAAGATCGCTGTTTTAACAGTTTTTCAACTTCCTTTGACGCGGTGGTTAAGATGTTTCAAGATGCAAAATAAACTACGATTTTCTAAAAAGAGATTACAGGATTGAAGGATGGCGAGAAGAGGGGAAAAAGAGTAAAGTGACAAGGGGAAGAATAAAATTACGAAGTTTAAGGGATGAGGGGAAAAACAATAAAATGATAAAAAAGAATAAAATTACGAAGTTTAAGGGATCTATAAAAACTTCGGCTTATGTGAAATTTGTCCGGGAGATGTATGTTTAGCAAGCGTGGAAAGAGGGGTGGGGGGCAGTGGGAGGTAGTAAAAAAAAGCAACTGAGATATTTTTGTCTTCACCCCATATTTCACCTTACAGACAGGTGAACCACCGGGAGTATGACACTTATTTTGTTTGCTGATAACTGTGTTGAACTTCGACATATGTAGTATCTCCAAAAATATTGTTCATAATATGCGGTCAAAATAACAAGGGAGAATATTACGAAGTTCAAGGGATTGAGATGAACTTTTCGGTTTAGGCGGACCTATAACGAAGTAAATTTCTCCGTCATTTTTATCCGCGCCAGGATTCGAACCCGGGTCCCCTCATTCCGGAATAAGTTGCTCTACCAATTGAGCTACGCGGACGTTTTATTCTGATTCCTATCTGCCTTTATGTCGTGGGCGTCCTTCTGGCAGGTACGTCACATCTCCTGGTACGTTACATCATCTCCCACTTATTTTTTTTTTTTTTTTTTTTCGAAGTGCTGGAGAAGGGATTCTCTTATTTTTCCTATCTCGCGGTGTATAAAGAACATCACACCATTGCGAGATTTTGAACGGTCGGGTCATCCGGATAGTTCGGGCGCCATTATAACGAAGTAAATTTCTCCGTCATTTTTATCCGCGCCAGGATTCGAACCCGGGTCCCCTCATTCCGGAATAAGTCACTCTACCAATTGAGCTACGCGGACGTTTTATTCTGATTCCTATCTGCCTTTATGTCGTGTGCGTCCTTCTGGCAGGTACGTCACATCTCCTGGTACGTTACAGACCTTCGTATTGTGCGAGATCGTTATATGTGGGTCCGACTGTATAAAAGTTAAAAAACAAAAGCGCTCAATCGTAATTCATTTGACGTAGTGCAATAAATTCATTTTTTTTTCTCTTATCTACCATTTGTCGAGTGGAAACCTCATGGTTCAAGCTGACTTCATAAAAACTGATTTTATTTTCATTTGATTATTTTTTGACTTGTCTTATAGATGGTACCTATTAATTCTACTTGTACTTAAACATATATGACCTACAGCATATAAATTGAACTTAAATCAAATGATATAAAGCAAAAATTGAAATGCAGAACTTTACCGTTTTGAATGATTTGAATCTGAAAGCGGTTTTAGAAGTTTCATGTGGATAATATAGCACACGAATATTTTTCAACTGAAAGCACACACAAAAAAAAAAAAAAAAAAAAATACAGAATTGAGTTCTATATTGAGCTTTAAGAAAAAAAGAAGAAAACAAAAAGCAAGTATTTTCTGAAAATCACGCTAAGAAGCAATAATTATGAAGGTACGTTCAAGGGTAATTGACTTAGAATGCTTTTAATAACATATTGTAAATAACATATCAGTAATGGACTAACTACTATTAGGTGGAGTTAAGCGAAGCTTAAAGGCCCACACGACGTTAGAGGTCCCAAAGACGATTAGGTAAACAGAATTTTAACGCAAATCTACCGACAAAAAAAAAAAAAAGGAAGAAAAATCAGAGATGGGAAGGAGAAGAAGAAAAACATCTGCATATACTAAGCTAGAGGGAGAGAAAAATTCTTTTCAGTTCGCTTGTATTCCATGGTGTCAGCAGTGCATGGGACGTCATTGGCATGATGCCAGCCATTCAGTTAGATTTAAAAGAGCTGAAGACGCATTCTGGGTAAATGTATTGCACAGAATTATATAAACATATATGACACAATTTACAGAAAGACTTATGTGTATGAAAACAAATTCAGTAATTTGAAGTTTTGCAGCCTTCGAACTTGTTTACGGGGAGTAATAATTTAAAATATGCTGATAATTTGCAAAACATATATGATAAACATCTAAATAAAACTTTCCCCATTCAATTTTTACAAATTGTTTCAGATAGTTTCATAAAAGAAGAAATAACATAAATAAATTCAATAAAAGAACTAGCAGAATTGTTGATAATAAAATTTAACAATTTGTCACGTATCTGCGGCACTTATTTAATACCTAACACTGCCTGTAACACTAGCAACCTCAGATAATTCATTCAGCAAGCTGAAAACAGTCAAAAATCATTTGCGGAATATAGTGTGTCAAGAAGGCTTTCACTAATTACCACTGAAGGCTTATTAGACAGGTAGATTAAATACCAAATATTTAATTAAAGATTTCGCTAATACAAAAAATGTAGGAAGAAATATTTTATTTTATTTTAATGTCTATAATTTATCTATTTATAAAAATATAAGAATTTGCTTAATGAAATAAAAGTTTTTACGAGTTAAAATATGTATTTTTATTTTATTTTTTGATTTTGCAAATGGAACAGCAGCAGGTGGGGACTTTTTAATGATTTTCCGTAAGGTCCTAAAATTTGTCGTTACACCAATGCATGCCACACATAATTAAAACAAACATTTTATTAGAACGCAGAGTTCTATACCCAACAATCAGGGCAAAAAGAGAAAAAAGCAGAATTGGATGTTTTATGTAATTAATTCGTTATGTGTGTAGTAATCTATGGATAAGATTTGAAACAACATATAAAATATTGAAATAAGAACAACGTTCTTAAGACTACATATGCAAATATGCGATTTCGTGCGGGCATGACACTAGAGCATACAGTTGTAATAAAGATTTATTCAAAGGCAGTTTTAAAAATAAGCGCTGCCTTTAGAAAAAGAAAGGGTGATTGACAGCATATGAAATATTTGCATGCATGAAAACTTCTCCAGAATAAAAGACTTAACAGGTTATATGCCTCATTCGAAGCATAAAAAAGAAAAAAAAATCTTAGCCCAGAAAAAAGTGTACGTAGTTTGTTTTGAACCGGTCCTACTTTTGTAAACAATATTGGAATTTTTCCTCCACCAGATAAGACATTTCCGAAATTGGCAGAAAGCCAAATTTTTTTAATTTTTTTAATTCTTGCCTTAACGCAGCTTAGACATGGCCCTCATGAAAGAAATAATGTGAATCAGCTACCGAAAAACTCATTTTCCTGTGCTAAACTTTTTGTGTTTCTCGAAAGAAAAACTTCGTCGTCGAATGAGTCAAATGTAATGAAAGCCAATGAGAAAAGACCCACCAAAAATGAAATGAGAAAAAGGAACAAATAAAGAAGCAAAAATCAACAGTGAAAAGAAAGAGTATAAAATAAAAACAAGGAACGAAGAGTTAATCTTTATTTTTTCCTTCCAAATGGGATTTTACAGTTTCGTTAAGGAGTTATATCAGACACGTGTCTTTTAATGTGGAATCCTTTTGTCAAAATAGCAAGTACTTATGTCAAAGTTTAAATTCTTTCTCATAGTTTCATATCCGAATCATCCGACATGTAATTCGCAAATGGAAACGTTGCTAGATCCATATTAAACAATTCAAATTGATTGCAACCTTTGATCCACATGCAGTACTGTCGATATCGAGAGAAGATGGTGGCATGCACAGCGATGTGCTTATTACATGAGGACACATGTAATAAGCACATAGACAGTGTATAATAAATTACCACAAATTTTAATTAACTTTGGTAATTGTGCGCTTTCAAGTACACTCATGCTCAAAAGTTCAGTTACAAAAGTTTTTTTCCATCAAAAGGAATAAAACACATGGTCTGAGACTTTTACACGAAGTACAATAGACTGTGACGGGCATATAAATTACAATGACAACGGGTTCCTTAAACTTAGCCGCGGGTGGCTTAGTAGTTAACGTTCGTAACTGCCACGGTGAAAACCTCAGGTTCGATCCCAGCAGTTACGATCGCTCGAACAATTAAATATCCGCCATGCGTCGGATGGGCACGTTAAGCCATCGGGCCTAGGGTACTGGCCCCCCTGTAATAATAAGGGCGTTTTCCTACCCCTTACTTTCGTCTCACTTTTCTATCGGGCACTCTAGTCAAAATCTCCTAGCTTCCTATTTATGAGGGTCGTTTAAGACCTGGGGTGAGACACTCCCTTTCTAAAATCGTCTACATATGATCTGATCTGACCTGGTTCCCAAAACATAGGTTTAGTTTCGATACATCGAAGCCTATGGTCGGGCCATTACAAAGGGGAATGTGGGAACAGACAGCACAGGGTACATGAACGGGGAATGAAAAATTTGAGTTGAAGAAAATACACGCGGAGGCTTCAAAAAAGGAAATTGTAAGCTCCTACATAGGTGTTGGGCATCGGCATGTGACCATGGTGCTAATACATAGTATATATTGTACTTAGCTACCGTGAAATAAGCAAGGTATATAAAGTAATGCAGACGGCATGATGTTTCGCGTATGACGTTCCAGTGGGCGTTGTACATAGACTCGAGGAGCCAATAGTCGTGAAGAACGGACAGGAACAAGGGCATAACAGATCTTAGCTGTTGTCAAACTGCAAGTAGGCAGCTGATGGCCTAGTGGTCAATGTTCGTGACATAGAAAAGTCTCGGGATTGAACCCCGTCGGGTATGAATGCTCGAACCGCTAAATATCCGCGGTGAGTTGAATGGGCACGTTAAGCCGTCGGACCCCGTCTACTGGACTCCCGGCTATAAATAAGGGCGTCATCCTCCACCTTCCTACCTTGCTTCCGTGTGACTTTCCTGTCGGGCACCCTAGCCCAAATCGTCTAGCTTTTTATTACTAAGGATTATTTAAGACCTGAGGTCAGACACTCCATTCCTAAAATCCTCTACATCAATCACCTAAAATCCTCTACATCAATCAATCAAACTGCAAGTAAAGGACATGTCTTGAAAATGTCACACAGACACCGTTTACGCGATGATATGCAATAGCGGGCGATTGGGAGACTGGAGGCCGGGAAATCCCGAGCATAGGATGCAAGTTGGTTTCGTGTGTCTCGAATGGTTGTCAACAGGTTCTGGAGACAGTTCCAAAACACAGGAAGTGTTCGTAAACGAGCTGTACCAGGTCGTCCAAGGTCAACTTCCGTCACCGATGACCGCTTTTTCGCCTTAACTGCAAGACACAACAGAAGCATGGCATCTTGTGAGCTGTCTTCAGAGCTGACAGCAAGAACTGGGCGATCAGTATCGCGCTGGACAATGCCCAGAAGGCTTCAGAAAAGATGCCTTTATGCCAGAAGACCTGTTGTGTGCGTGCTGCTAACATCTTCCCGCAGGCTTCATCAGAGCTGGAAGGAGCAATTGGACAATCAGTATCACGCTGTGCCCATACGTCTTCAGGAAAGCGGTCTTTATGCCAGAAGACCTGTGGCGTCCGTGCCGCTAACATCTTCCCACAGGCTTCAGAGCTTGCAGGAGCAACTGGACGATCAGTCTCACGCTGCACAGTTCCCATAAGGCTTCGGAAAAGCGGGTTTTATGCCAGAAGACCTGTGGTGTGTGTGCCGCTAACATCTATTCACAGGCATCAGAGCTGACAGGAGCAATTGGACAATCAGTATCACGCTGCACAGCGCCCAGAAGGCTTCAGGAAAGCGGTCGTTATGCCAAAAGACCTGCGGTGTGCGTGGCGCTAATATATTCCCACAGGCTTCATCAGAGCTAGCAGAAGCAACTGGACGATTAGGATCCCCCTGGAAAGTACCCAGAAGGCTTCAGGAAGCGGTCTTTATGCCAGAAGACATGTGGTATGCGTGCCGCTAACATCTTCCCACAAGCTTCATCAGAGCTGGCAGGAGCAACTAGACGATCAGAATCCCACTGGAAAGTGCCCAGAAGGCTTCAAGAAAGCGGTCTTTATCCTGGAAGACCTGTGGTATCCGTGCCGCTAACGTTTTCCCACAGGCTTCAGAGCTGATAGGGGGAAGTGGACGATTAGTATCCCGCTGAACAGTGCCCAGAACGCTTCCGGAAAGTGGCTTTTATGCCTGAAAGCCTGTGGTAAACGTGCTGTTAAATTCTTCCCACAGCAGAAAACGATTACGTCGGGCTTGGGAACACCACGCATTTCTGCGCCCGGGGCAAAGCACAGAATATTGCGCTCCCATCTATCTTAGAAATTAGTTATATATATAATATATATCAAATACGTGGAGATAATGTAAAATGGACGATGTAATCTCTCTTTCCACGTTATTTTTTAAACAACGCATAGCGACTGAAAAATTGTATTTCGGCACTGCTGGGATCGAACCCCAGAACTCTCGATAACTAGTCGAGTGCGTTCGAATTTACGCTACAGCGCCAACAATTCTCAGCGCAATGCGTGGTTTATCAGTCAGCATCTGACTATACGAATGCGTATTGATGGTCTCAGCAACTGAGATGTCGTCATCTGGTGGCATTTAACGCAACAGCTATTTTAATTGTAGCTGATAAATTCAAAGGGCGATAGAAATGTTTAATATATATCAAATACGTGGAGATAATAAATGGACGATGTAATCTCTCTTTCCACGTTATTTTTTAAACAACGCATAGCGACTGAAAAATTGTATTTCGGCACTGCTGGGATCGAACCCCAGAACTCTCGATAACTAGTCGAGTGCGTTCGAATTTACGCTACAGCGCCAACAATTCTCAGCGCAATGCGTGGTTTATCAGTCAGCATCTGACTATACGAATGCGTATTGATGGTCTCAGCAACTGAGATGTCGTCATCTGGTGGCATTTAACGCAACAGCTATTTTAATTGTAGCTGATAAATTCAAAGGGCGATAGAAATGTTTAATATATATCAAATACGTGGAGATAATGTAAAATGGACGATGTAATCTCTCTTTCCACGTTATTTTTTTTTTTTTTTTTTTTTAACAACGCATAGCGACTGAAAAATTGTATTTCGGCACTGCTGGGATCGAACTCCAGAACTCTCGATAACTAGTCGAGTGCGTTCGAATTTACGCTACAGCGCCAACAATTCTCAGCGCAATGCGTGGTTTATCAGTCAGCATCTGACTATACGAATGCGTATTGATGGTCTCAGCAACTGAGATGTCGTCATCTGGTGGCATTTAACGCAGCAGCTATTTTTTTAATCTCTCTTTCCACGTTATTTTTTGTTTAAAAAATAACGTGGAAAGAGAGATTACATCGTCCATTTTACATTATCTCCACGTATTTGATATATATTAAACATTTCTATCGCCCTTTGAATTTATCAGCTACAATTAAAATAGCTGTTGCGTTAAATGCCACCAGATGACGACATCTCAGTTGCTGAGACCATCAATACGCATTCGTATAGTCAGATGCTGACTGATAAACCACGCATTGCGCTGAGAATTGTTGGCGCTGTAGCGTAAATTCGAACGCACTCGACTAGTTATCGAGAGTTCTGGGGTTCGATCCCAGCAGTGCCGAAATACAATTTTTCAGTCGCTATGCGTTGTTTAAAAAATAACGTGGAAAGAGAGATTACATCGTCCATTTTACATTATCTCCACGTATTTGATATATATTAAACATTTCTATCGCCCTTTGAATTTATCAGCTACAATTAAAATAGCTGTTGCGTTAAATGCCACCAGATGACGACATCTCAGTTGCTGAGACCATCAATACGCATTCGTATAGTCAGATGCTGACAATTGATAAACCACGCATTGCGCTGAGAATTGTTGGCGCTGTAGCGTAAATTCGAACGCACTCGACTAGTTATCGAGAGTTCTGGGGTTCGATCCCAGCAGTGCCGAAATACAATTTTTCAGTCGCTATGCGTTGTTTAAAAAATAACGTGGAAAGAGAGATAACATCGTCCATTTTACATTATCTCCACGTATTTGATATATATTAAACATTTCTATCGCCCTTTGAATTTATCAGCTACAATTAAAATAGCTGTTGCGTTAAATGCCACCAGATGACGACATCTCAGTTGCTGAGACCATCAATACGCATTCGTATAGTCAGATGCTGACTGATAAACCACGCATTGCGCTGAGAATTGTTGGCGCTGTAGCGTAAATTCGAACGCACTCGACTAGTTATCGAGAGTTCTGGGGTTCGATCCCAGCAGTGCCGAAATACAATTTTTCAGTCGCTATGCGTTGTTTAAAAAATAACGTGGAAAGAGAGATTACATCGTCCATTTTAGTTATATATATTACTAATTTCATGGCATACACACACACACACACACACACACACACTTCTCGATAAAGCAAAATTAACATCACACTCCACTGTATCAATCTATACGGGAGGCACAATCCAACGATGACTGTTTGCATGGCTTCAGACTCAGGACGTACGGCACCACATTAAAAGACCAAATGTATCTGGAAATCGAGGCTCACAGTCGCAGACATGTTCAAATAGTCCCTAGAGGATCTTCAACAACGTGAACGACATCCTTATCTTGCACAGCACGTACAACCGCGTCTTCATGTTTGAATGAGAGCAACTAATTTTCCCTGACATTTTGTGGAAGAAGTGTGAATTTTAAGTAGCCAAGACTACCAATACTGGTGAAACGTATTACTCACAAATTTTATAAATGGACAAATGACAAAGTATGGCGATTAAAACCTAACCAGAAATTGTGCCCTCTCTTCACCTGCGCTCCGCCCTAGTTACGCCTCTGCTTGGGAACATCTGCACTGAACACGTAACCAGTGGTCTAACTTTCTCTTCACGGATGATACGCGTTTCTCATTGCAACTGGATTCCCGACGTGTATTGATCTGGTGAGAATGTGGTATGCGCTACCATCCATTAAACATCTGAGAGAGGGATACATATGGAAGCGGTGGGTGCATGGTGTGTGTAAGCATAATGCGTAATGAACGAACTGACCTGCACCTGTTTTCCAGGGGTTCCATCAATGCTGTCCGCTATCGAAATGAGATCGTAGCACCTTATGTTCGCAGCAGTTGTCGGCCCAGAAATTGTTTTAATGCAGGACAATGGCCGAATCCATAGCGCCCGACTGGTGCTGGAATACCTTGAAAGTGAAGGTGTTGCGGTCATGGAGTGGCCAGCAAGGTCACCGGACGTTAATCTCATAGAACACCTATGGGACGATTTAGGGAGATGAATGGCTTCTCGGAGTCCCCCTCTAAGAAACGCACAGGAGCTGAGAAGTTCTCTTGTATAGTAATAAGACAGACTGCCCTTAGAACTTATTGGCTCTCTTTTGGATTTGGACAGCATGCCGCGACACTGTCAGTCACGTGTCAACCATGACAGCGATCACACACCATATTAAGGTCAAAGAATGTCCTTCTGGTATGTTCATTTATTTATGTATTTGTGTGTTTTTTTTTTTTTCGAATAACACTGTTTATTTCAAATGCATTCAGTGCTTCATCTTTATTTTGGAGTATATTACGTGTTGTTGTCCATGTTATCATTCTGCAGAATTTCGTTGTAATACCTCTAATGAAAGGAACATAATGAATAGTATAAAAAATAAACATTTTTATCTATTATTTCCACCATATATAAAAATATCTACTTATCTATAAATGATCATGTAAAAATATATATATATATATAAATAAAATAAAAAAAAATATATATAAAAATAAAAATATTAAAAAAATGTATTCATTCATATATATAAAAATATACCATACGTATATATGTATATATATTAAAAATATATAATATATATATATATATTCATTTTATATAAAAATATGTACATAAAAATAAATAAAATAAATAATAAAAAACATGTAAAAATATGTATTTTTCTATAAATGTTGATATTATATATCATCATCATCATCATCATTGTCAACCATTATCAATCCACTGCTGGACGAAAGTCTACCCAAGTTTCCTCCACAACGGTCTGTCTTGTGCCAGTCTCCTCCATGTCACTCCCGCATACTTTCGAATTTCATCCACCCATCTTCCATGTGGTCTTCTTCTGGGTCTTTTCCTGTCTCTTGGAATCCAATCCAAAATTTCGGCTGTCCATCGATGGTCTGTTCTTCTGGCAGTATGTCCAGCCCATTGCCATTTCAGGGATTTAACTCTGATCATGATGTCTTCCACTCTTGTCATTTTTCGGACCCACGAGTTCCTCTTCTTATCTCTCCTGGTTACACCAAGCATGCATCTACCTCTCCATGCTGCTTTGAGTTGTCTGCAGCCTTTGTATGTCTCTTTTAGTTAAGGTACACGTCTCTGCACCATACGTAAGCACTGGAAGGATGCATTGATCAAACACTTTTCTTTTAAGACATAATGGCATATTGCTCTTGAAAATTATGCTGTTTCTTCCAAAAGCTCTCCAGGCAAGTTTTGTACGCCGATTAATTTCTTCACCAATGTGACCCTTACTTGATATCTGCTGTCCAAGATAAACGTACGTTTCTGCTATCTCCAGCTTTTCTCCATCAATCGATAAATCTTCCATTCTTGTAAAAGCATTGAACATCACTTTTGTCTTCAGAAAGTTCATTTTTAATCCCACTTCTTTACTCTTGTCAGCAAGTTCCTGGATCATACGCTGCAGCTCTGATAGGATAGTTGTAAAAATGACTACGTCATCAGCAAAACGAAGGTGGGTTAGATAATCTCCATTAATCTTTATCCCTTTGTTTTCCCAGTTCATTGATTGAAAGACATTTTCCAATGTGGCATTAAAAAGCTTCGGAGATATGGTGTCACCTTGTCTCACTCCTTTTCCAATTTTTATGTGTGTTGTATTTTCAAACAGCCGAATCTTTGCACTTGCATTTTCATAGATGTTATTAATACAGTAGTTTATACGCGTAATTTTAAATATCTGTTCTACACTTGTGAATGAGCTGCAGGTCTGGGCATTTACATTTGACGAGACGGCTACGATACAGGGTATGCTCACACAGTTTTAGAAAGTTTTTGACAAGAAATTACAGAAAATGAAAGTAGGTCAAAGAATTGAAACTGGCAACAGCGTGTTAGATGAACACGAAAGAAACATCTGCTGCAGTTAAATATTGTCTGATAAGAAAATGGCGTACGTAAAAAAGCTGTGGATAGAAGGTTATGTTTTCTCTTTTTACGAAGAGGAATATCCGTATTCTGTAATTAATAAACGCTGTGAAAATCATGGAATGAGCATTTCCAAATGTGAAAGAAGCAGTATTACTAACCATAGAGGGAAAAATTATCAAGCATTGTTTTCTAGCAGGAAAAGAACACCAAATGAATATTCAAAGAAAGTATGTACTTTTACGACTATTTCAAAAGCAAGGTCTAAAAGAAAATCTACCACTCAATGACCAATCGCTAAGTAGTTAAAAATTTCTGTATCAACTGTAAACAAGGTAAAAAACTAATATTCGAATACGGAAAAAAAAAACATGGTCACCGTCTTTCACCTTGTCACATGGCTGAGCACAGAACACGGTGTAGACGTCCATATGGATGTCTTTGAATGAGTATTACGGTTCATCTTATTCGATAGATGGCGCAAAAAGTCACTCCTTGGGCGTGGCTTTTACGTCTTGAGTGACTGTCAGAGAAGTTGGCGACAGCGAATCAATACACACCTCACCATATTCAGAATGGAAGCGGCCTTTGCTTGGCTTCAGAACGAAAAGACAAATTACGAAGGCGGAGTTCAGTAAGTAGGCGGAGCTGTGTAAATAGGTAAAGTTTCTATAGCCCAAATTCATGGAATCTCTGCTAATGTACATATTTTCTTTTCAGAAAATGAGCGTACAATAGGATTTAAAATGACTTACGGAAGAAATGATTCCCATCTCACTTTAGTCCCATTTCATTTATTTCTATTTGGCTCAGATAATTAGAAAAAATCAGACAGAAATGAGACATTTCGTTACTTCCAGACAGAAATACTGTTAAGCTAACTTATCGCGCCATCTAGCGCCAAATTGAAATACTTTCGAGTCAGATAAATTGAATAAAAAAATTCTAACAAATTTTTCGGAATAATAACTGTGCCATATATTAGCTATGGATCGTTTTTATTTGTGCTCAAAGTTTGAAACACCACAAAGTGATAGTTTTTGAGAAACTGTGTACAGAAGAATTAACATTGCAGACCTAGGAAAGAAGATGATCCCTAACTCTCATTCAAAGACAACCTTATGAAAAATCACTTAGCCGGAGACAGATGGAAATTTATTGTGACTACTGATGAAGCCTGGGTTTACCTAAAGGACTGTAAAAAAAAAAAAGGTCGATTTACTATTGCAAAATAGCAGAAAAAGACTTACAAACTTGGCTCCAAAAATCTACAGAAACTTTCAGTAAAGGATTCATGATTATTCTGGTTTCTCGTACAACGGGGAATTAAAGTTACGAAAAATTAAAAAGAATGTTACAATTTATTTTACATATTACCAAAATAATGTTTTAACTCTTATATTTAAAGAGGAAATACCATTCCTTTATCCACACAGCCTTCGAACAGTAGAACTCCATCAGGATAAGGTTACCAACTATACATCAAAATCTACCACCCTATTTCTTGAAAAAATGAAAAAAAAAAAAAATAGACGGGTATCAAGTCTAAACCTTTTGCTGATATTTCTTAAAAGTTCCCTGATGTGTCACAAATGGATTATTGTGCCTTCGGACTGCTAAAAAGAGCGCTTTCTAAACGTAAACTTAAAACAATGATTGGACTATGGCAAGCCGTGGAAGAGGAGTGGAATAAAATACCACTACAAAATTTAAGAAATGCCCTGTTATTTTGGAAATTTAGATGTATGTTCATTCCGCAGAATGGGCTATCAGGTAGAACATTTAAGAAAGAAAAAATTTATTTTAAAGATTAATTATATTGCTGGAAAATCGCTCTAAAAATCTGTGAACATCCTCTATATAAGTTACAAAAATGGGCCGAGATTCCGCGTATTCCGAGAGAAAGTACAGGAAGTTCATTCACGCCCCAAATTGCGATTTTAAACCCAAAAATCAGTGTGTCGTGGAATGATACTCCTCTATGAACATTGTAACCCTAGGTTGCGCAGACAGGTGAGGATGATACAGAACTGTAATTAATACAAACACATATACGTTTGACAGTACAAAGATCATTATTACACTCTGAAATCCACGTATTCATTTTCGGTGACCCGGTGTAGAAGAAAATATTGCGTACAATGTACATTTTACTTAAAACATTCCCACCCTGTATTTTTTAGTATAATTCCCATTAGCATCTAATACTGGAAGGACATGCCCGTCCTTGGTTTAAGACTATTGTTACAAGAAAGGAAGAAAACATGTGCCAAAAAGAACAATAAGAAAGAAATCAAATAATAGTGGAAGGATACGTGGAAGAACGAAAAATCTAATCGTGGAAGGACACACCCGTCCATAATTCTACTATGGGGCGACTCCGTTTCTTTCCAGTTTCTGGGAATACTGTGCTCAACAGTTAAGTTGTACATATACACTCTCAAAAAAAAAAAAAAAACAAAAAAAAAACGAAGCACCTCGAGGAAGTCGTTCGATCTTGATGAAACTCCGCATAGAGTATATATCAAGCAAAGCTCGCACGCAAGGACAATTGTGGCAGCGGATTGAGATTGCATTAACCTCTACCGACTGTGAGGATGCCTCGACGTCGGATTCGTGCACAATACGAGCAGTCCAGCGAGTTTGAGCGAGGACGAATAATTGGGCTGAGAGAGGCCGATTAGTCAAGTCGCCGTATCGCCAAGCATTTCTGTCGAAGCGACGCCGCAGTCGGATGATGTTGGCTCCAACGGGTCGAGAAGGGCACAACAAATTAGCGCGAGAGCAGTAGATAGTCGAGAGCAACGACAGAACGCGAGGATCGAGCGATTGTGAGAACACTACGAACAGAACCGAATTCGTCTCTCTCCATCATTTGTGGCCATTTTGCGTCGAAGAGGCCACTCCGCCGTGTACCACTGACCAGCGAGTCTCGCCGGCACCGGCTGCGGTGGTGTCGGGCACGATCAACGTCGTGGGATAGTGTCCAGTGGAGTAGGGATGGGCGATATTTATCAATATATCGAAATATCGATATTTTTGCCCGATATTTCGATACATAGTATTGATATCAAAGTTTCGATATATCAGAAAATCAATATATCGGTTTTTGATATATCGGTGCGATATTCAATGTATTGGTGTTTGATATTCAATATATCAGCGTATGGCCGATGTGATTTCACTTGTGGAATGAAATCTGTGTTCTTTCCTCTGGCATGTCACGAAAATTATGTTGCTTGAGGACTATCAAACTGCGATCTCATTATCGAGATTCACATGGTATTATGTCACCTTCCGATTTCTAGAACTCTACAAGGAAAAATGCCTGCTGTGTTGAAAACCTCCATGGTTGAAAATTTTAACTATTAGTTGACGGTAGGCACCTAGAAAAGAAATTTAAAGAACGGTCGATAGCAGATTGTTCTTTTGCCTATGAGTATTATGTTTGAAGTTAAGTAAACTGGCACTTTGACCAAAATTAAATACATACCAATGACACACAATTTGAAGTTGAAGATAAGCATTTTTTTTTTTGATAAAGTACGTAGATCTTAACAGCTGGCTAAGGAAATACAAAACAGCTTTTCGAGAGTTTTCTTGATGTCTTACAAGTTATGTAGTATAAAGTTTGTTGTAATTCAGGCTATGTATATATCAGACGTAATTTTTTTTATCATTTGATAATTATCTTGTTAATACATAGTGAAACTTTCTGAAGTAATTAAATAATCTGGTAAAAATATGAGCATAATTAACTTTCGTCTTGATCTGCTGATTTTCCCACACTTATAGCATGTTATTTCCTCTGACTGTCCATTCGTTTTTATGCTATCTAGGAGAGACAGGCTTTCATACATTAATTAGTAAATATATACTCGATCAATTTGGATTATGATATTTTTTATGATTTTATTTTTATGATCGATTTTTAACAGAGGACTAATAATCGTTAGCATTTTTTTAAATATCTTTCTGGAAAAATAATTGCTTTCTATGAAAAGGCCATCACAAATTATTCGTACTCTAATTACTGTTTTTAATAAAAATGTCACTTGTGAACATATTATAAGCACTTTAAATTTTTTTGCTTATGCCATGGGATCTATTTTAGCTTACACCATGGAAGTAATTATATCTGTATACTCCATTAACATTGTGTTCTGTCTTAAACGATAAAAAAATAGCAAACCATTGTTCACATCTTCTGAAAAATATAAATGTATACAAAATGCTCTAAAAATTACAATAACAAAGTTTTTTTAAAGAATTTTTTCCATAACATTTCCTTGCAAGCTGATATAATGTTAACTTTGACATTAGCATGCCAATAAAAAAAGTTATTCTTTCTATAATTCAGTTATTCCCATGTTAATTGATGGTTAAGATTCCAGTCTGCTGGGATTAATAAGTACGTTTGTTTTGTCATTTATGCCATACTGAAGCTTCAACTTACCTTTCCTCGAAATGTTGGAAATACATATTTCTCATAATCTCACATTTATGAAAAACTTATGAAAACATTCCTTTGCAACTGGGATTTTTGGAAACTTCTTGGCAGAAACCATATCCATGCTCGTCGAGCAATGCCCACACATGAAACAAGAAAATCACTTTTGGGATTTGGAAAGTATATTCAGCATTTCTGCAGATTACAAGCACACTTCTGTTGCATGATTTATTTATTTATCTTTGCATCAAAACTTTCTGGTATATATATTTTTTATTTTAGGATCTGAAAAACAATATTTTACGTGTTTTTCATACCACTAAAAATACAGCTTGAGAGCTGCAATCTTGCATAAAGATAGTTTTAAGCCATAAAATGTAATAATAAATGGCAAATAAAATTGCTCCCTTTTAGCAGGAAGAAGCAGCTCTCGTTTTAAGAACCCTGGAACTAGAGTATAAATTTCGTGTTTTAGAAAGAAAAAAATGCTATGAAAATTTCTTGTGACATAAGTTATACAATTATATCATTTTCGGATAACTCTGTAAGGAATAGTTTATGTGTATTTATTTATACACACTTTGACACTGCATTCAATAAAGCAATACAGATTTGCAAATGGCGCCGCACATAAGCTTTATTTAATTAGTGCTGGCTGAGATTTGTGCGAACAAGCCAACAGCTCGCTTTGGCCAACAGCCAATTAGTTCCAAGTTCCCAACAGCCAATACTTAGCGCAACATCAGATCGGATCGGATTCAGTGATAACCCTGAGGCAGTATAAACCGGAATATCAGTCGTATTGAGATCAGAAGTATTGAAAAATATCGAAAAATATCGAAAAATCGATCCGATATATTGATCTTTCAATACCAATATTTTCGATTCAATATATCGGTCTCAGAAATATCAAAAGATATCGGTATCGATACTTTTGGAAATATCGCCCATCCCTACAGTGGAGTCTGGTTGTCTTCAGTATTGAGTCACGGTTTGTACTTAGCGCCGATGACCAGCGCATGCGTGTCTGGACATGAGCCGGCCAGCGCACGGATCCTGCCTTTACCGTGGAATGGCATTCGGCTCACACGCCGGGAGTGACTGTCTGGGCAGCCATTTCCTACGATTGCCGGACACCCTTGGTAGTCCTCCGTACTACCCTCACGGCTGAATGGTACGTCGACAACATTTTACGACCTGTTGTGTTGCCATTCCTGTAGCAGCAGCATCATCGAGTAATTTTTCAACAGAATAATTCCTGGCCATACACGTAACGGCTCTCACAGGACTGCCTCCGTAAAGCCGACACCCTTCCATGGCCAGCCCAACCTCTCACCGATCGAACATGTTTGGGACATGTTCGATGATAGGACACAACCTGCGCCCATCCCGGAATGTCGGCCAGCAATTTGGACACCATCTGGCATGTTATACCTCAGGACATTATCCGTGAACTGTATGCGTCTATGCCATCCCAAGTAACCGCTTTTATCCGATCCAGAGGTGACGCTACATCGTACTGACTTGTTCCACTCGTGTAGCTGTTGTATCCGAATAAATGACTCAACTGCTGTGGAATTGCAATAATTTTCTTTCTTGTACATGTACATTGCACATACCAATTTTCATTTCGATTTAATTATTCCTTCTGGGTGCTTCGTTTCTTGTTTCGTTTATTGGCAGAGTGTATTTGATATCAGTTTGCAATACTAAGGTTGTGTGATCCCATACGAATGGACACTGACTTGTTATACCATAACGACACGGTATACTTCCTTAGAAGACATATGCGACGGCTGTTGGATAACTTTTGATAAGACGATAAGGTTTTTTTTTATTGGAGGTTTAACGACCATGGCGATCAACTCAATGGATTATAAGCAGTCGCCTGACCCTAATTTAAGGCCACTGGTTCCAGGGAAGGGAGAGAGCCAGTGGCAAAAAAAAAAAAAAAAAAAAAAAAAATACAACATCCATACCGCATAGGGATTTGAACCCGGACCGCGTCACGGATGAAGGGTCAGAAGCTAGCCAGCGCTTAGACCACTGGGCCGCCGAGGTAGCAACAGTTTTCCACAATGATTGGAGATTTATTAATTTCATGTTTGGAGAATTCGGAGTTCAAATCAAAGCTATTACGGATGATTAATATTTCTCCCCCTCCCCCCGGTTTTTGTGCAATGTTGATCTTAATTCCTTTGTCTGTATGATGTTCAAGCGGACAACACTACTATCATATAAAACATACAAAGACGGGGTGAAAGATAAAATTTGAACGTTTACGAATAAAAAAGTGTCTGTTTTTTTTTTCTCACAGTAAAATTCTTTCATAACAAGAGAAAGTTTGATTGAAATTTGTTTTATAAATCGAAAAAAAAAATATCTCGTCTGAAATATGGATCAAATGCGCTTGTAACTGAAAGATATTTGTCCATTTTTTTACTTAATTCTCTGCTCGTAAGTCATAATTATTCATTAAGTTTCCTAAGCACACACTGAAGTTCTTTTAAGCTGAAAAAATAATAAAAAAACAACTGATGTCCATGTATCAAAGAGTACGTCGACAATTAATTATCGTTATCGTTTGAGAGTTTTATCATAGTGCATACGGCAAAAACGTTTTCACGGATTAATTTGTTCTTTAAACATCGCAGCACACTGATTAATTTTTATTAATTGAATGAGACATGATCGTGCTGTTGTCGGGTTTTTCATTACCTTTGGCCTTTGGCTCAGGGGAGAAGTTATAGAAAATTTACCTTTGCCGTGAGGACCTCATTAACTTCAAAAATGGAATTTCTTCTTTCCGAAAAATGACTGTGCAGTGTCACAAGCTGTCGCGAAGAGGAATAAAGGATACATGAATTTCTCTCATTAAAAAAGATGAAAACAAAATTTTTGATATACGGAAAAAATTAAAAAAAAACATACGGACACCCAAAAAATGTACTTGATATTTCCGTCTTCTGTGAAAATATGTGCTTGAATTCTGTGTTTGTTAAAATATACAGCTGCACAAATAGAACTCAAAATGTTGAAACCACACAATTTTTTTTTCTGTTGTTTTCTTCTGAATTTTAATATGTTCGCAATGGTAACTTCTACTACAAAATGTTTTTTTTTCTAGAAGTTTTTATGACTCACTGGAAACCCTTCCTTGACATTCCCTTCGAAACTATATCCACCGTCTTGACAGCTGCTTGTGCAGTTGCGATCAGACGTCATTTACACTTTATTTATTTGTTAACGCCATTTTTACATTCGGAAGCATAAAAATAGGTGACCCGAATCGGTCGGAGCAGGAAGAGCGGTGAGTGACGTTCACCACAAATTGTTCTCAGATTTTTAATGGTTAAACCCTTACCACAGATTTCATTCTCTGAGCGAATTTCAAGTGAAACTTTCAGAAAACGCACTATGATATGCATTTGTTACACACATATTGAACTACTTTGCCCTCTGTTCCCGAAGACATGAAGGGCCTTAAAATTTTTAACAATTGTGACGTATATTCTATTTAAATTTAATTTTTGTTCCTTTTCCTATGTAAATTTGAGTTTGTTCTTTTTTGCATCTTCCAAACTTAACGTGATACCTTCTCTCTCACATGAATGGAGGTTTGGCAGCACGCTGAGATCAGTAAGTAAGTTACGCATACATGTGATAAGAACAAGACGAGATATCTAATGACTACACAGTAGCTGTGAGATGGGGAGTTTGATGGTGAACGTTAATGCTTCTTTTGTATACGAGACTGCTTAATTGCCTTTTAAGTATTTGTGCTGCGTGCTCTACTTTAATGACAGTGCACTGTTCTTGTGGATATTAACTCAAGTTCCAGTGTTGTGTTTTATAGTTAATTGTTATTGTGGATATTAACCCACGTTTTGTGATCTCACCTTGTTGAAGTGCAAATGATCAAGTGACTATTGACAGCAATAAAGGATTAGCTGTAGGTAGCAACATCTTGAGCTTTATTTGAGGGACTCGCATTTCACTGTAGGTGAAGTTTTGATCTATGGAGTGTTTTAGTAAGTCAGCTACACACAAACGGTACACAATGGTCTCCTTATTCTAAAAAAAAGTAACTGCCGCTGCTGCCGCTGTTAGAAATTTCGCGACACTCTTGCTTTCCTAGCTCGCAGCGCAAAACGTATTGAACACAAAAATAGGAAATTTACATCGTTTGTAGAGAATTGTTTGGAAAACACGATGAAATAGACCGTTTCTCGATTCTTGCAATACTTCAAGAGCTATTGTATTTCAAAGTTAAGGCAAGCAAAAAAGTGCTAACAGGTCGCGTTCCGGACACACTAACAGCAACAGAACCACAAAACTTTGTAGGCATGTAGTGCCATGACCGAAATTTTGCACCTTGTCGCTCTTTTTTTGAATTTCGATTTAGTTTACGAGAAATTAAATTTCTAAATTTCACAAAATTCTCTATTTTGCGATGGGGTCTATTTAAAAAAACGGATATATGACATACTGTAAATCATAACGCATTGCAATTTTCACAGCATAAACTTACAACTATCGTCCCTTTTTTACAAAAAAAAAAAAAAAAAATTAAGAAAAAGCCATTTTCTGTTTTTTAAGCATTTTTTAAAGACGCAAAGAAAGAACCGTCCTGGTCCCGTGACCTGCTGCCATGGTGACGCAGAAAATTTTTTATGCATATGTTTTGTTGGTAAAGCTGTCGCAGTAGTTTAAGGTGGACGTCAAGTAATTTTGCTTCCTATACTTCCAATGGAAAAACTTCTGTACACATTTTCTTCATAATTAATGCGTTCCCAAGGATGAAAATTTGAACATCGATTAAAATAGCTTCATTTTATAACTTGGAATACTTAATATTTTCTAAAACATAATCATAATTATGCAATCCAACATTTGTTTGTCTACTGACGTCATCAAAGTACAGGTCGCGCCATCTTTCTTCTGGTTCCAACACCACCAAAGGAAAAGTTATTGATTTTTTATATAATTATGGTTATGTTTTAGAAAATATTAATATTCCAAGTTAAAATATGAAGTTATTTTAATCGATGTTCAAATTTTCATCCTTGGGAACACAATAATTGTAAAGGAAATGTGTACAAAAGTTTTTCCATTGGAAGTATAGGAAGCAAAATTACTTGACGTCCACTTTAACGGTTTGGCATAACGGTTTACGGTTTACGGAAATGCTTTTTGGACCGCTTTTGTTTTCCTTTGTGGTAAATTTAGTAAGCGTTATAAGTTCAAAGGACAAAAGTCCGACCTTCCAAATATTAACGACAGTAAAAAAACAACTGAAATTTCGGAATAACAAGTCTTATTTGCTTAGACATGCAATAAAAATTGAAAGTCTGTTAAGAAATAATAATAATAATAATTATTGTTCCGAAAAATTATTCGAAACAGAGCTGACCTGGAGCTTTTGGCGACTGGGATATGCACTGAGGGTCACGAACCCAAGTTACTACCCGAAGCGGAAGTCGAGGAGAGAGGCTTGTTACTTCCTGCAGTTGATCAAGGGGCTGAAGTCTGCCAAGGTTCGTCAGATGACGTATGCTTTTAAATTGCTTGGATATACATTTGTAACAGTCTATTACCACGATCCCGGTAAGTTGCGGAGGTGGACGAATACACTCAACGTAATCCAGATTATATTAGGAGTATGCAAAAGTTTCCGCCGCCTGCGCTAGCGGGAGCTGTAGGTGTCTAACCGGCCAGCGAACCGTGCGGTTAGTTCGTACATGAAACCAAGAATGGCGGTCGATAAAGTTTATTTGCGGCATTGTTTGTTATTCATGCATAATTTAGGGAAAAGTGCATGTGAAGCATACGGTTCAATATGTGAGGCGTATGGCGAAACGGTTATGGATAAGCGGATGTGTCGAGAATGGTTTGTCAGGTTTAAGAAAAGTGATCTAAGCTTGGAAGACAAGCCACATGCAGGTAGACCGCAAGAACTCGCAGACGAGAAGCTAGAATAGCTGTTGCAAGAGAAGAGGATGCCACACAATCGACAGTGCGACTAGCGAAACGTTTCAAAGTGGCTCAATCGACGGTGGTACGGCTTCTAGAGGCCTTGGGGAAGATCCAGAAGATTGGTAAGTGGGTTCCGCATACTTTAGCGGAGTGTAATGTTGGGTAACTATTGGGCATCTGCATGTCGTTGCTGAAGAGGTTTCAAGGAAAGAATTTCTCGTGGAAGGTTGTCACTGGGGATGAAAGATGGGTCTATTTGCGACAACCCCGTACGCAAGCGATCCTGGTTCGACCCAGACCAGCCATCGACATCCACTGCAAAACAGGATATCCACGGGGAAAAGATGCTGTTGAGTGCGTGGTGTGATATGCATGGAGTGCTGTACTTTGAACTGTTGAAACCGGGAGAAACAATCACTGCACAACGACATAGAGATTATTAGTTGATGAAACTGAACGCCGCAATCGAGCAAATACGCCAATGGAAAGGTATAGGACGCTGCCCAGCCATCCTGTTGCACGATAATGGCAGACCACATGTCGGTGCCACCACGAAATCAACCCTTGAACAGTTACACTGGGAGGTTTTACCGTACTCGACTTACTCCCCGAACATTGCACCCTCAGACTTTCATCTGTTTTGCTCTATGCAATACGCCTTAGCCCAACAGCTGTTCATTACAGTTCTAGAGGTGGAAATTTTTTGTCACTGCGTTCTTCAGCTCAAAAACCGAGTCCTTCTATCACAGGGGCATTCATTTGTTGCCTGAAAAATGGTAAAAGGTCATTGATACTAGCGGCCAAAATTTCGTTGAATAAATGTGTTCTAGTTTCCTGATTGTTCCTGTCTTCTTTCTCCTTAAAACGGCGGAAACTTTTGCATACCCCTAATACTTCGGCAACTCGGTACTTAAGAAGGGCCAAAAAGTCGTAAAATACACTTTCTTTACTTTTAGAAGAGCAACGAGTTGTGGCAATGTAAACTGTGACGTCCACTGCAGCCCCTGGGCGACATAGACAAAATTTGCGAAAACGTATGCACAATATTAAATACAGATCTTGATTATACATATTTAATACTATTTCGCTTCGAATTAAAAATACATGGCGGAATCGAAGTTTCACAAAATTTCCACTTTAAAGCAGGATGAAAAAGACCTGCGTAGTTAACAGAGTACCGATAGTAACTCTCTTTCAAAAGAAGAAACACAGAGCAAGCAAAAAAACGAAGGGAGAAGAAATATTCAGAGTTCGGTTTTTATGCTGACTCCCGTTTTTCAGCTCGTTCGTCACACACATATTCGAAGTGAAAAAAAAAAAAATTGTTACAATTTTAACAAAACTTTAGTTTTTGTGACTACTGCTAATCTGTCCCCGCATCTCGCGTGCTAGATGTTCAATGTCCGGTTGGTACTGCGTTATTTTCATCTTCAGACAAGCTTGGAGACCCTCATCTGTGAGTGAACTTCTCAATTTGCTTTTGATCAGATTCATGCTGGAAAAACTTTGCTCACAGGAATAAGTTGAATCAAATATAGTCAATGCACCATGTACGTACTTCTTCAAAGAAGAATATGATTCAGGAAGACTGTTCCATGTCTCGAAAACAATTTTGTCGATAGAAGTAATGTTTCTAAGTTCAGTCTACTTGTGATCTGAAATTAATTTACTGCGTTCTTGATCATGTTATTCCAATTTGCGTCCCAAATCAGAGAATTTTAATGCCCATATTTTCTTAAATTTCGGATCAATAAATTGCAATTCAAAATCGGCACAATTTAAATTAAGAAATGTTGAAAAATCTAAAGATTCTAAATCGCATATCAGCGGTTTTGTTAAAAACGACAATACGTCCTTGTAATTCCTGAACTCTTGGAACCTTGTGAGAAAGGAGTTCCTCATTCTATCGATACAACATTTGAAGTATTTGAAATCTATCGAAACTCCAGATTCGTGATGTTTCTTCAAGAAATTGAAATGCAAGTAGGTGACCCGTTGCAAGTCAGAAGCAAACAAAAGTACTTTGGAGAGTAAATGGGATTTTTCGTTGAAGTAGAATTACGTCGAAGAAGAAGCTGAAACTTTGCAAATTTTCCATTTCTTCAAGTATCAAAAGAGCCATATTTAGATTCACAAAGACTCATATATCTGTCTCGCGAGCCATATTTTGCCGACCCCGGATCTAGATGGATAAGCGGTGAGGTTAGAACTTTCAGAAATTTAGGGACCCAAGCTGAAAGTTTACGAACTTCGCGTTGTGATTTCATACGAGCTCTTTACGAGGTATTCACACACACACACACAAAACAACAACAGCATATGCCGCATATTGTGATAGAGAAAAATTTACACAGCCTTGAACAGTGCGCCACGCAAAAATAACGAAGTAACAGTGCGCCACGCAAAAATAACGAAGTAACAGTGCATAGTTTATTATGAAAAAAGGCAAAATACGTTACACCTTCTTGGTGGAAGCCAACTTAAAGCGAAGGTTACTTTGAATCCTACTAGTCAACATAAAAAAAAAAAAATATTATGAACTCAAAATTACCTGATTACACACTCTTGGCCTTAGTGGCGTATATTCCCAGATAATGCACAAATAAAACTGAATTAAATATACACAAATAAAAGTCAATTATCAACGGCATTAAGATATGTCGATGCTTTCTGTGCGATAAAAACACGAGCGGATTCGCTTCTTTCGATTGTGAGTATCAGACTGACGAGAAGTCCAACGGCATAACGCAAGCAGGTCTTCGAGAGTCTTCGCTGTTCTGATGCGAAGAATGTCGATGCGATCACCTTCTAGCGTTTCCATGACAACATGAATGAGCGTATGGAGGGGAATGGACCATTGCTTTGCGCAACGGTTCGCTCTGAAAGAAAGAAGACTTCGGACTACATCAGTCCCTCCATGCTTCCGCCTTTAACAGCGCGTGTTTCGCGGGAGTTGTCTCAGTTTGTGTGAAGTGTCAATGAATTAAAATCAGTGATATTATATCTTAAATTCGTGGCGTTGTTGGATTCGAAGTGTTTTGATAAATTTTGTGAAAGCCTCCCCTAACATCTACTATCAGAGCTTAAATAACTCCATGCTTCAAATTTTGATACAGCTCGATTAAAAAATGAACTGAAGGTGTTTTATTCCCTTGAGATATACAAAACAAATCAGTAAGAGACATTACTTGTTACATAAAGTTGAATAATTGGACATAGTGTTTATTGAGGTGTTCAAATTATCAGATCTGATATTAAACTTCCCATCTGCAATTGTCGAAAGAAGTTTTCCCGTATTAAAAAGAATCAGGATATATCTTAGAGCCACACAAGGACATGCACATTCGAGCAACTTTGCTGGTTTGTTAATAGAGAAAAACATTATTTTTAAATATAAAAAAGTACTCGAAAGAAACATTTTTGTGAAAAAGTAACACTCAAGTTCACACAAAAGGAAAAGAAGAATGGAGTTCGTGTACAAATAAGTGTTCAAATCCTAATCCTCATAATTATTTGATATCATGTTAGCAATAGCATGTACCTAAACACCTAAACTTTAGAAAAAAATGTTACTTCTATTACTTAACAGTTAAAAAATAAACTTCGCAATTAAATAGAAAAACAGTACTGTGGGGGGAGGGGGGGGGAGACAGCCCAGATATCGGACCCAAGATTCGCCACTGCTTGGCCTCCACCAAGAGGGTGTAATGTATTTTAATCCAGTAGCGTACATACAACCCACACAGCCCCGCAACTGCGTGTGGGTGCAAGTAACGAAGAAGCGTACTGCAGCTGCCAGTAATGGTTTTATGAAAAAATTAACATGCATACGAAAACAAACAAACGAATAATTAATCCAAAAATTCATATTTTCCTTTAATGCATGTGTAGCTTTGCCTAAATAGAAGCCAAGTTTTACTTTCAAAACACTGGATGCCCTACTGATTGAAGCTGTTCGGCCCTTGGGCTCCGGGTTGTAATGCGATCACTCTGCAATGGGTTGTAATACCATCGTTCTCCAATGGATGGTAAATAATACGATCGCTCTCCAATCGCCTCAGGAAATGTATGAGACCACCTGGGGATTCCCCGTGGAGGATGTGAGAAAACAGTCAGTTATCAAGATTTTCGTACACGACAGGCACCAACATTTATTAAAAGCAGCAGCAGATATGCATGTAAAAGAGGGTGATTTCTTCAAGTGATTTACGGTATTTTAGTTTTGGACAAAGCAATTACACATTGCTTTGCTCTTAGTTTTTCTTTATAGTAAGTATGTTTATCTCATTTACTATGTGGAAACTTTAACATAGAAGCGAATGGCATCCAGTTACTTTCTAATCCTCCGTGTGGTTATATAAAGGCAGAACCTGATTCACACGCCAGTACGATAACGCGTAAGACTTTGTATGTTTCTGACCGTTACACTGTCATAACGTTGCATCAGGAAGGTACCTCTCTATGCCAAATTGCTTTAAAAGTGAATTGTCAGCATTCTATAGTGTCCAAAATATTCCAGTGTGAAAGAAACAGCATCCGTCGCTCATCGGAAACGCAGTGGACGGCTACCATGCTCATCGGAATCGCGGTGGACGGTTACCATGCTCATCGGAAAGGCGGTGGACGGCTACCATGCTCATCCGAAACGCAGTGGACGGCTACCATGCTCATCGGAAACGCGATGGACGGCTACCATGCTCATCGGAAACGTGGTGGACGGCTACCATGCTCATCGGAAAGAGACAATAAGATGCTTAAGAGACTTAGCCATGCAAATGGGATGCTGACATCACCGGAGCTGGCAAGAGAATACTCCGGGAGTACTTCAGTGACCTGTTCTGCTTCGACAGTCCGTTGTCGACTACTATCCTTGGGACTCAGAGGCCGTAAAGCAAGGAAGAAACCGCTGTTGTCAGAAGGCCATCGGAAAGTTCGGCTACTCTGGTCTAAGCAATGATCGACATTGGTCGATGGCTGACTGGGAAAAGTGTTATTTAGTGTAAGTCGACATTATTACTGCAGATAATGGTACCTCATATGTAAGGAGGTATCTTGGTGAAGAATTCAAGCCAGAGTGCACCAAGCTAACCGTTAAGTACCCAACACCTGTCATGATTTGGTCTTGTATTTCTGCATCTGGCGTTAGGACACTGTATATTGTTGATGAAATGATTGATACAAGCGAGCACATTGGTATCCTAACCGATGAAATGCTTTCTAATGCTGCTGATTTATTCCCACATGGTGCCTTTGTGTTCCAGGACGACAATGTTCCTTGCCATCGACTGAAGACTGCAAAATGGTACAAAACCAGAAGTGTGCTTGACTGGCCTGCGCAATCTCCTGACTTAAGCCGAATCGAGAACTTGTGAAGGAAACAAAGTGTGAAAATATCAAAGAAGCAGCCAAGAAATAAACAAGAGGAAATTGAAAGCATAAATCACGGATCTCATCGTGTAATTTTTGTTGACTTCGTGAAAAAACTTGTCCATACGATGCCCAAGAGCTGTACTCTAGTGCTCAAGAATAAGGGCCATCGCATCAAATACTGACAGGTGTTTCAGTAAGTGTATGCCAAAGTCAACTGTATTCATTTTCATATGTGTTTTCTTTTTGTAATTTTAAATGTATCTGTAAACAACTCATACATTACCCTTTTCCTTAAGAAACATTAAATGGATATATGACACATACTCTGCATTTTTGTCTCATAATTTTTATAACGTTATGGAGTGCTTAAATGTAAGGTGAAATTTGAAATCTGCATGAATTTTCCTTTCATTTGATATATAATATACGTTAGTACCTCTTCTTTTCATATGTTTTATTGCTATTCAAATATATTGACGACCATGACGAGGCAGGTGTTTAAGACATGCATACAGTATATTTTTTACTTGTTGACTTTCCTTTTAAGTTAGGTGTATAGATTAAGTCCTTTTAATTTCCCACGTGTTCTGTGCGTGCTCTCAGCCCCTCAAACAATTCATTAAACCAGAACTTAGATATGCGAATCTTTGGAATTAGGGGCGCCTGCCCAACACTACCACCTAATTGATGGAGGCAGACATTACTTAATAATGAGAATGCCTTGGTTTCTCTCACGAGGGTAAAGAAAAATAAAATACCCTGATCATTCCCATGGGTGTCTGCGAAGAATGTAATAAGGTAATAAGCTGACTTGACCACCTGGGCCTGATAGTGCAGCTACTAGTATGCTCCGACTGGGGGAGGGAGAAGAGAACACAAGGAAAATATAAATAAAAAAAATAGCAACTTTTACGTCATACCTTTAACTGTTCAAGGGGTAAGACAATGTGGACCGACGTACAAAGAATTTCAACGGCAACAAATCTTAAAGTATTTGTTGTGAATATTACAACAAGAAGACTCTTGTGAATATGGCAGTCAGAAGTTTCTTGTATTCTTCTTAGATTGTATTCAGTGCGATGGGTGTTCTTGTTCATAAGTTAGAAATAAGAGGTAGTTTTTTATTGATACTGATAGTTGTTGTTCCGACTAACCAGATGAATTGGGTAAATTTCCTTTGATCTAACAACCTTCTTGTTCCTGTGAATTTCTTAAGTCACAGAAAATCAGTTCTGACACTTGATAAAACCTTGTAAAATAAAAGTTCACAGGTGATTACAGTAGGCATACTTTCTGGTAGATTAACGATACATGTGTACATTTTATCCTAGATATTGGCTAAAAGGCTGCTTTCGTCAAACGAAAAGTCCAGCTGGAAATCTTCACGAGGAGGAGCTTCAGATATTACCCTCCTTATGTAGGAGTTTTCAATGGAAATTTTTGTCATAGGAAAGGAATGCATTGACGTTACACTCTGTGGTTAGTTTAGCATCACGCGTACTTATCAGTGCATTGACTATTTCTTTTTTTTTTTGCTTGTGTATGGTTTTAAGACAATCACAATATAGAGGTTTATAAGCATTCACGCATCTCTAATCTGGAAACAGTGGTTCCACGGAAGGGAGAGAGCCAGCGCCGTATGACAAACATACCGCCAAGCCTCATTCAGGGTTGTAAACCCGGACCTAATTCGGATGAGTAAACAGAAACACACTCCTCTGATTATTACAGCACCGGAAAGGCAAACTAATGTATTTCCTCGAAAGATATTCATTCGTAAAAACTAGTTCACACAGAAATTGTATTGATACAGGTAAGAATTTTTAAATGTGTGTGTGTGCGTGCACGCCATGCATCTCCAAACTACTTTCTGTTCCCTTTAAAATCCAGATACTGAGCCGATAATTGCGCCGTGAGCGCAAAAATGTTAACATATGCTCACCGGACAAAACTTAGTCACCCGTGGCAGAACTTGCCAAATAACGGGTGATGGCGCCTCTAGCCTAGATGACAGCCTGAATTCAGCGTGGTAAACACTCCACGAGGTAGTGGATGTATTGAACATCGATTTGTAGCCACTCGTGCATCAATTCGTATCGAAGTTCCGCCAGATTACGTACGTGGGTGTCTATTCCGGTGTTTCACCTTCTGTCCCAAATGATTTCACAGATTTTCAAAAGAATTTATATCTGGGGTTTTGGCGCGCCAGTCGAGGTGAGACAGTGTTGCTGATTGTTCGTCGTGCCATTCACACACAGTTTTACCCATGCGCACACGGCAATTGACGTCTTGGAAGACAGGAGTGGCAATGTGGTGCTGCTCCTGGAAATGTAGGGCAAAGGGCACCACTTTGTCGTTCAGAATGCGGAGGTACGCAGGCTGGTTGAAGTTTATCGTCACTGCAACGAGGGGCCCATTTCGTGGTACGAAAGACATCCCCAAAACATCACAGAACCTCTCCAGCTTGAACAACACCTTCGACACAATCGGGATTAAAGGCTTCATTGGGCCTGAGATGCACTCGTCGTCTCCCATCATTAGAATATAAACAAAAACGAGACTCATCAGACCAAAATACTCGTTTCCCATCCTCCACAGTAAAGATTTGGATCCTCTGGGCCCGTTGATAACGTGCAACTTTATGCCTTGCTGTTAAAAGAGGCCTCTACCGTGGTACTCTGCTGCAGATGTCCATCGCATGAAGTTCTCGTTGCAATGTTCTTTCGGAAATTGGTTGGAGTGGACTATCATTGACTGTTTGGAGCAATTGCAGTCTGGTTTGAAACCGATTTGCAGTTACTAGGCGTAAAATATGGCGGCGGTCCCTGTTGGTGAGAATCGCTTTCGCGCCCCTGCTACGTCGGCGATCTTCAGTTGACTGCGAACTACACCACTGTTTGTAATCCAGCTGGACAGTACGCTTCGACACACCAAGAAATTGGGCGACTTCATTCACTTTGTGTCTGTGGGTACAGCCAAACATGATGGTTCCTTTTTTCCACTCAGTAATGTCTGCCTTAAGACCCATATTGCAGATTAAATTCAACACACACACATTGCTCTTCACCACTTCACGAGACAGAAATGATCCTGTAGACCTCGTCAGTGCTATTTATCTCCCAACAATGCTATCACGGCGCCCTCTGTGCAACCGGTAGCGTCCTACTATCATTTCTGTAAGGGGTGACTAATTTTTGTCCGGTGTGCTTATCAGAGCATATAAAATTCGCCTTCTTGAGCCTGCGCTATTATTCCATTGCGATATCCAGCGTGAATGAAGATAAAATATCGAAAAAGAAATGAATGACAATCAAGATCGTTGTTTACATAATAATTTGACTTGTTTAATCCTTTGACAAGTACTACAACAAACAACCATTAACGTTTTGCATTTAACAAACTGCGAGCCATTTTACATCTGCCAGAAATGAGATTCCCATCCATCTGTTCAATGTTAAAACTCTTGTGGTAGGTTGCACCAAAACGTGGTGATACACCAGCTGCACCACTTTCTGAAAAAAGATACACCATTATGTGGTGCAAACAAAACTCAACAACATGGTAAAACCTTGCCCATAATGTGGTGCAACCTTGCACAGTAACGTAGTACAAAGTTGTAACATGCTGTTGGGTTTTGTTTGCACCACACGTTGGTGCATCTTTTCTCAGAAAGTGGTGCAGCTGTGGTGGCACCACTTTTTAGTGCAACCTACCACAATATTTTTAACAGCGTTCTTCGTTGAACACCTTTTAATGACACGTGATGAATTACGTCATCTGTGTTTTTCACGAGCCTTGCTATCCGCTTGGAGTCTGAAGAATTATTTCTCAATGTCTTGCCCTAATTATGCAGCTGTTAAGAGAGTCCCTTCAGGAAACTCAGGATTTCCGAGATTTTCTAGTGTCCGAAAAGAGTTGGACGTCATGAAGGCAGGCGATCTCTTCCTGTGTCAATCTCATATTTTTTTTTCTATGATCTCTTATACAGACACTATACTTCTGCAATTAGCGGCACATACGTATATGGGCTTTTTTCTAAAACACTCATAAATATTGCACATAATTTTCATATGAGATATACTGTATATAGAGCTTCACGATTAGGCTCCATTCCGAGAACGTTTGGGTACTCTAAATAAACTGCATATTTTTCAAATATTTTTATCCACGAAAGAAAAAGATTAGAAATATTGCGGACTTAATACTAGCGGCTTCTGTTGATTTTCCACCGAGAAGGATCATTTGTGACCAAAATATTTGAGTTACCTCACACGTGTTTAACGAAGACGATTTTTGGTTGTATCGAAAATCACTTTCGTAAACAAATATTTTAGTATTAAGCTCTCGGAAATTAACTGAAAAGCGAGTAAAGAGATTCCCTTTCTAACCTTCATCTGGAGATTAAATTTAATTCACCCTTCTAAAGAGGAGAATGGCGGATTCTCGCCAACCATCTAGTTATTCACTGTCGATTCTTGTCAGAAGCACTTACAGACGCTTGTTAGATATCCTATGTCTACGGTTAAATAAAGCGCAGTTTATGTTTGTATGCTTCATATTTAATTAGATCTGCGCTCGTCTTAATTGTTGGGAAACGCATTATCATGAATAACCTAAATACGTTCAGACGTTAATGGTGGTACTTTCAGAGAATTTATGAACGTAAAACAAAGAATTCATTGACAATATGAGTAGTAATATCATTAGTAATGCACAAGAAGGTGAAAAAGAAGAAGAAGAAGGGAGAAATTAAATATATCCCAGAGAACGTACAATTTTGAAAGCGTCTGCAAAACAGAGCGATATTCATTAATATGAAGTTATTAGTTTTATTTTTCAACAGGATAAAAAAGTAGAGAAGATACTTTATCAGCCGTATAAAAATATTTTCACTGAGAAAACGGGTGGCTTGATGATTGAACTGTCTGTACATATTAGATTTTTTCTCTTGCATGGAAGTAATAGGTGGTCACGAAGAACCTTATTTTATTGCAGGTTAGGATGTGCCGAAATAAGAGTAGTAAGAGGTAAAAACGGGTGGATTCAGTAGTACAACAGAGTAGTAGTGTATGCTGTTATGGACCTAGGCAGAAAATTGCATGAAAAATTCTTGACAACCAATTTTGGCGAAACCTCCACGAATACAAAAACGAGTTCGTAGCATCAGAACAGGTTCTATTAGGAAGACATCGTAACTTAGAGACGAATACAAAACGTACGTTGATGAACAAGTTTTAATGCGGAGATAACAGAATCGGTTAAGTCGGGAACCAAGCCAGAGTTTATAAGTTTTTGACGAATAAGCATGTGAGTCTCGGCAATAGGTACGTTATGATACAATGAAACCGCATCCAAAGAGACTAAAAAGAAAGGTGTATTACCCAAATTTGTGGCCTTTATCCGGTCAAGAGCTTGCGTCGAGCTCTGTACATAGTAAAGTGAGCCCACTAGGAGGGGGCAAGAAATTTGGACAGAGCTCTTTCAAGGGGTCTCGTGGGACTAGCGTATCCCGAGACCAAGGGGCGAATCGGGTTGCCAACTTTGTGGGTCTTCGCCTTCCCAAAAAGTTCAGGAATTTTTTTCCAGGATGTAATATATAGACAAACAGAGGGGGCAGCCATGGGCTCCCCCTGTCAGCATGTCTAGCCGATATTTTTCTCCAGCATCTCGAAAATTCCGCCTTGAAGACTTACAACTACAAGCCACTTCTGTATGTAAGGTACGTTGATGACGTTTTAGTTGTTTAGCCTCACTCTTACGATGAGCTAATTATTTTCGGGATCATATGTCACTACAATCTCCTACCATATCCTTTACAGTGTAGTGTGAAGAAAACTACACCTTGCCATATCTGGATTTTAGCTTAATACGCAATCCTGTTAACCATCAACTCAGCTTTACAGTTTATCGTAAACCAACCTCTTCACCTTCGATGATACCTAAGGACTCTTTTCACCCGAGTAACTATAAGTCAGCCTCAATTTCGTTTATGGTTAGACGGGCAATAACTCATTGCTCGAATGACGCTCTCAGATGTTCTGAACTTTTAAAGATCAAAGAACTGGCCTCCGTTTTTGTTTTCAATAATACTACTGCAGACAGACTCTACAATAGAAATCTGTTCTCACGGAAATGCTCCTTAATTCGTGATACCCCAAAAAGGAAGTACGTAGGTTCACTCGACTACCGCCCACGTTTAACTCCGGTGTTAAAGAACCTGTGCAGACATCATGACATTGACTTTGGCTCAAAGACTCTTAATCTCTTGCATCTAATCAGGAGTGATCGTGACAAGGTGAGTGTGGAAAACATGCATGGAATTTATTCCATTCCTCTATTTCCCCATTACCCATCGCAAACTAAAAAAATTATATATCGGTTCTACCAGGACGACCTTAAAGACTAGAATGAATGAACACAAGTATGATCTCAAAAATGGTAAGTTAACTACGGCTTTAGCCCGTTGTGTTCAGGAAGGACAGCATTATCCACAATGGAAGGAAGCAGCTACACTGCAAAAAGCAACTAATAATAATTCCTTACTGTTGTATTATAGCTAACACTACCTTTTGCTGTAATGATAATTTGCCTAGTTATATAACTGAAACTTAGAGATCACTGATCCCTCATAGACAAAACTCAGTTCTGGATGTTATGAACATATGATTCTTTATGTAAATCACTCTATGCAATTGTACTGGTCACATGTTACGTATTTACTTTATTTAACGCCGGCCTCTGTTCCACTCTTTGTCAAACATCTGTTGATGACGCCAAAGTGGTAGTCGAAAGATCTCATGTGGTCATTTTATTTAATTTATTTTAACTGTAAATAAATGTTTTTAAATTATCCATCTCTGACCATTTGTCTTCATATATCGTGCAACGATGGCTTGCTCCTCCTTTATTCCCAAAGTATCAAATTGCACGAATATTCTTTAAGTCACTGTAATACATTACGATGTGAAGCTGTAATGTGTACATCTTGCACTGTACTACGGGAGTTCAAATTTGACCTGGACTTTTGTTTCTAATACATTAGTTTGAAAAAATGTGCATATTATTATTGTGCGTTTGGCAACACTGGTATCTCACGCTACCAGAACGCCACTTGTTTCGTTAATTTTTGTTGCCATGACAACCCCCACATCGCAGAAAGAGAAATGGCGAGTGAAGGTGTTTCGACTTCGGTGCAGCAGAGAATAATTATCAAATTGCTGTGCAATGAAGGTGCGAGTGGCAGTGAAACTCACCAGAGATTTCAAACACAGTTTGGTGATTGGTGTCTGTCCCATTCATCCGTCTTGGAATGGTGTAAAGCGTTCAAGGAAGGCAGACAAAGCGTCGGCAACGAACTGCTTAAAGCACGACTGTCAACTGCTGTTAACGACGCCATGACTGCGCGCGTAAATGAGCTCATACGAAACAAGTTAGTAAAATCATGCAATGCATTGATTATGATACGCTTTCCAACATACCAGAAATTATTACTCAAGTTATGAGGATAATGGCTGTGGAATAAATCTCGCTCCTGTGTCCTGACCTTTGACCTCATTTCGATGATATTCAACAGAACCGGTTCAGTACACCTCAAGAATAACATACTAAAGTTTTGTCGCAATAGAAGCAGTTTTACGCAAGTTATGAGAATAATGGCTGTGGAATAAGTCTTGCTTTTGTGCAATGACCTTTGACCCCATTTCGTTTATATTTAACAGAACCGGTTCACTATACCTCCGGAACAACATGATAACGTTTTGTCGCAATCGAAACATTTTTTAGTAAGTTATGATGCACAAGGGCAATGGAATGGATCCCACTCTAGTGTCCTAACCTTTGACCCCATTTCGCCCATTTTCAATAGGGTTCGTCCCCAGTGGCTCTCTACCACACACTAAAATTTCATCGAAATCGAACCATTTTTACGCAAGTTATGACGCATAAGGGCAATGGAACAAATCCCGTTCTTATGTCCTGCCTGACCTTTGACCCCATTTCGCCCATTTTCAAAAGGGTTCGTGCCCAGGTGGTTCCCTACCACATACTAAAATTTCATCGAAATCGAACCATATTTACGCATGTTATAACGCATAAAGGCAATGGAATGGATTCCACTTTTATGCCCTGACCTTTGACCCATTTCGCCCATTTTCAATAGGGTTCGTCCCCAGGTGGTTCCTTACCAAATACTAAAATTTCATCGAAATCGAACCATTTTTACGAAAGTTATGACGCATAAGGGCAATGGAATAAATCCCGCTCTTATGCCCTGCCTGACCTTTGATCCCAATTTGCCAATTTTCAATAGGGTTCGTGCCCAGGTAGTTCCCTACCACATACTGAAATTTCATCGAAATCGAACCATATTTACGCAAGTTATGACGCATAAGGGCAATTGAATGGATCCTACTCTTATGGCGTGACCTTTGACCCCACTATACCCATTTTCAATAGGGTTCGTCCCCTGGTGGTCCCCTACCACATACCAAAATTTCATCGAAATCGAACCATTTTTACGTGAGTTATCGTGCCGACAGACAGACGGACGGAAAAAGCTGGAGCATATACGCTTCTTCAACCTACGGTTGGAAAGCGTAAACAAGAGGAGGAATACTATAAATGATCTGAGCTCTGCACTGAACATCAGCGCCGGCAACGTGCATACCATCATCCACGATAAGCTGTACTTCAGCAAAGTATATGCAAGATGAGTACCGAAGAAGCTGTCCGACGAGCAGAAAGCCAGCAGGTTGCAAATTGCGAACATGTTGCTCCGAAGACATCAGAGAGAAGGAGACAACTTTCTCAGACTTGTGGTGACAGTGCACGAGACATGGATTAATCACCATACGCCGGAAAGCAAACGTGCAAGCATGCAGTGGAAACACAGTGATTCGCCCCCACCCAAAAAATTCAAGATCAGGGCATCCCCCACGAAGGTAATGGCTACGGTGTTTCGGGACATTAACGGTATTATTCTTACGGATTTCCTGGAAGATCATCAAACAATCAATGCCACCTATTACAGCTATCTCCTCAAGAACTCCCTTAAGGCAGCACTGAGAAAGAAGAGGCTAGGACTGTTCAACAGTGGAGTATAACTTCTCCAAGACAACGCCAGGCCCCACACTGCTAAAATGACTAATGGAAATATTGCAGGAATTGGGATGGGACGTTGTACCACACCCTCCGTACAGCCCAGATATGTCACCATGTGACTACCACCTATTCGGCCCATTAAAGGAATTTTTGGGAGGGCAGAAGTTCAGATCAAATGAAGAGGTGAAAAGTGTCGTCCTGAGATGGTTTAAACAACTGAGTAAAGAATTCTATGGAACTGGGACCCGGAAGCTTCCAAAAGACCAGAAAAAAAGTATGGGCCACGGCGGAGATTACTTCGTAAAGTAAGTGATGTAACATGAGCTGTATGGTAAAGAAATATCTGATAAAAAAAAAGTCCAGGCCAAATTTGAATCCCCGTCGTACATATATCGCACGTGATGGAGTATTTTTACAGTCCCATTTGAATTCAGCAGCCCGAAATTAGTTGAAAATACCTCATTTCCCCTATGTTATGAAAACAAAGTTTAAAAATGTTGACTAGTGTTATTATCGATGACCTCTTACCATCTTTCTGGTAGTAATTGAATTTTCCTTCCGTAGAACTCCTTCGTTTTGGGATAAAAATGCACTCTTGTAATGTAATTCTGACATCTTCGACTTCATCGAAGGTTTTTCCAGCGAAGTTGTTCTGAAAAGATCGAAATGGAGGTAGTCCGTAGGTGCCAGGTCTGGGGAATACGGGAAGTGAAGGCAAGACTTCCCATGCAATGTCTAGTAATTGTCTGAGTGGTTAAAGCTGTATGGAGTCTTGGTTGTCATGTTGCAAGTTAAAGCCTTTACGATTAACCAGTGCCGGAGGCGTAGATTTCAATTTTCTTTTCAGCCTTTCCAACTGTGGGCAGTCGAGGGTAGCATTTATCGTTTGGTTAGGTGCAAGCAGAACTCAGGGGATTACCCCCTTGACATTCCACCAAACACTTAAGAAGTCCTTTCCCGGATGCAGTCCTCCTACATTTCTGTAAAGAACCCACTATATCACCCGTAAATTATCATTCCAGGCTCTCCAACTCTGCATACAGTTTTTTGACGCTTTACATTTCTGAAAAGAAACCACTTTTCTTCACCCGTAACTAACCGTCCCAAGAAAGGTTCATTTCTGTGACGCGCAAGCAAAGAAAGACAGGAGGTCATCCTGTCCGATCGATTTCTTGCGAATATGACATGTGGTACCTACTGGCCGAACTTTGTGATATATCTATCCTTTTTTCTACTGTGGTTCAGTGTGAAAAAACTATTCTGATAATTCTGCAACGGTTAGATGTTGGTCATTTGATATGGCTTGGTTGATATCCTTTTCAGAAACCTTTGATGGACATCCAGAACGTGGTTGATCTCTGCAGCTTTTGTCTCCTTCACCGAATTTCCGGCACCAACGGCGACATGTGCTTTCGTCTACAAACTCCTCGCTATACAGTTCGCAAACGTAACGGCAGGCTTCAGCTGCATTGTTGTCTTTTTTAAACTCATAAAGCAAACAATGCGTAATGTGATCAGTATTGCTTGACATGGTAATCCTTGTGTGACTTGTTTACGAATGAGATGTACCTGCGTACTTGACGCTATAACACGCACCTTCTGTTAGTGCACTTGTTACTTAATTTTTTTTACTCAGAATTTGTATCACGAAAAACAGGTAGAACTTTTTTTAGTCTTGGTTGATGGTTTAACGACCACCGTTAGCGACTCAATGGGCTATAAGCAGTCGCCCGTCCCTAGTTAAGGCCACTAGTTCCAGGGAAGGGGATGAGCAAGTGTCGTAAGACAAACGCAATTTCCATGCCTCACCGGGATTCGATCCCAGACCCACTTGGACGAACGGCCATAAGCCACCGCTTAAACCACTGCGCCCCCGGGGCGGAGTAGAACTTTTGCACATACCTAATATGCTACGTCAGTCGACTAATCGCGCCCTCTCGAAAATCATATGGTCAACGGGCTGCATCGACTTTTAATAGGGGTGGTCATAATTCCCTGATCACTCCGTGCATTTTACTACAATCACCAATGTACATTATAAGCCACTTTATTCGTGGTCGAGTCATATTATTGTGACCACCAGCTAATATCCAGAGTTACCGCCGTGTGCAGCGCGGACAGCAGCTAGACGGGCTGGCAGTGGCTCCATAAGATACTGGAAGGTGTTCAGAGGTATGTGAAGCCATGCTGACTGCAGTGCATCTGACAACTGCTGGAAAGTGCGTGATGGAGGATCCATAGAGCGAACAACACGATCGAGGTGGTCCCACAGATGCTCAATTGGGTATATGTCTGGGAAATTAGGGGGCCAAGGAAGTACTTTGAAGTCTTCTTCGTGCTCTTTCAACCATTTCCGGACATTTCTAGCTGTGTGACACGTCGCATTGCCGTTCTGGTAGTTCTCATCCGTCCCAGGGAAGACAGTCAGTATGTATGGGTGTACGTGGTCTACAAGGATGGATTCATAACGAGTTCGGTCCATAATGCCTTCCATAGGTATGAGTGGACCCAGAGAATGCCGCCAAAACATTCCCTAGACCATAACGCTGCTCCCAATAGCTTGTGTTCTGCCAGCAATGGTTGAAGAGTGTTTGTTCTCCGATGCTTCTCGTCTTATACGTCAACGTCCATCCGTTCGTTGAGGTCGAAAACTTGACTCATCGGAGAAGGCAATCCTTTGCCAATGAGCGGAGGTCCAATTCCGATACTTCCGTGCAAATGTAAGACTTTCTGCCGACGCACCTTCGTTAGCATAGGTGCAGTGACTATCCGTCTGCGTCGGAGCGCCATACGCAGCAGGGTTCGCTGAACTGTCGTTTTAGACACACTTCCGGTAGCCCCCTGGTTCATTCGGCCAGTGAGTTGCTCCACTGTAGCGTGTCGATCGGCCATCACGCACCTTCGTAGCCGACGTTCACCTCTCACATCAATGGCACATGGTGCTCCGCAGTTTCCACGTCGGTTATTCGCAATGGTGTCATTTCTCCACTCACGATACACTTTAACCACAGCAGCACGCGATCAGTTCACAAAGTGCGCTGTTTCTGAAATACTTCCACAGTTCGCCTGAAAGCCGATAATCATTCCTTTTTGCAAATCTGATAAATCGCTCCTTTTATTTATGACAGCAACGAGTGATATGTTTTCAGAATGCCTACAGCACACCTTATATACCCTCTCAGCCAGCTCACGACCCGTGACTTCTTTCATTGGCTACGCGCTGTAGACGTTAAAAGTGGGAGGTGGTCACAATAATGTGATTGGATTGTGTATAATGCATAATAACTTCAAAGTTATTACTAATGCTTAAGCTTTTTTTTAGTTTATTGCTTTACATCACATAAAAACACTTGATTAAAATTTCGAAATGAAACTAATGCAAGGGAATGTAATTAATTACAGCATAACATAGGATTTCTACTCATGTGCAATAGAATAGTTAGTCTCCTATTACAAAATAACTCAGTCTGAAACAATAATTCTGGCTAATTCATAACAAAATAACATTTCCGATAAAATTTTATCCAGACATTATGGTCATACTCAGCGATATCTGAAATTTCTTTCTGTAATACAGTTCACCACTCCAGAGAGAAAGCACAATTCAAAAGAAAACTTTCATTAAGCTGATGTACTTCCAAAGTTTTTTGCCAGCTGCGAATGAATATCTTCCAAAACTGAAAACTGTTCATAAATAGAAACAAGAAAGATGACACCGAATTTTCGGTTGTAATGAGCACGTCTTACGCGAACAAAATTTATCAAAGTTATTCAAAGTCAATGCAACCGGTTAGAAAAAATCAATCGGGTTTCTACAATCAATAAAACATCGAGAAATAGAAACAGCTATTTACTTACAACAGCGGCTAAAAAGTAAAAAGTATCTTGCGAAAATTAACAAATGCTGCACAGAAAGTTTTCGTAGCAGAAGGAATGTATCGGAGAAAAATGATGTTCAAATGCAAAAAGTTAAAAATATTTATATTGAAGGAAACATGATATAATTCTATGCCTTCTAGAGGAAGAATTTTGCATAATGGGAAAGTTGAAAGCAGGCGAAAAGAATTATCCACGGGAAAAGCTATGCTAAGGAAAAACAACTTCTCAAATACATCTCCCGGAAGCAGAGAAAACGAGAAAAAAGATATTCACTTTTACGCCCCCTACTGGGAAACCTGTGCGTTGTTTAAAGAAGATAATGCTCCAAATCTCTGTTGTAGTGAATGGCCTACAGTGAAAAAAAAAATCTCAATAGGATTTTAAGAAGCGGAGATGCAGCTGCAAACAAAAATACACAGACACGATCTAACGACAGAAGTGTGAACTGCAAAACTCCTCCAATACTAACCTAAACTGTTCCACAAGGTAAATGGCATAAGGTGTTGAAAGAATGTTTAAATAACACATGTAGAAACAGAAATATTGAGAAAAGCAGATTAAACATTTGCGCTCCCTAGCGGCGAAACTGTGGGTTACTTTGGGAAGAAAATATACAAAAAGAGTTTTCATCGTTAGTAGTACCTGATTGAAAAATGATTTTTCAATCGAGTGTTTAGTCTCACAGATATTTCAATAAACGGCAACGTGAACTTACGCCCGCTGGTAGCAAACGTGTGCGCTAAGAAAAATATTAAATTATATCAGAAACATTTCGCAGCGGAAACGCTCTCTAACAAAGAAAGAAGTTTTCAAATCGGACCATTAGAAGCAGAGATATCGACAAAAATATGATATATATTTATGCCCCCGGCGAAAAAACTATGAATTATTTTGAAAAGAAAGTATTCTGAAAATATCTTCCGAGGTGAGCGGTATCGGTCCACGAAAGATTTTTTTCAGTCGAGTTTTTAGAAGCTCAGATTTTGCTGCAAATACATCAGAAGCGGAAATAAACACTTACGCCGCCTGTTGGTCAAACCATTCTTTATCAAAAATCAGAAATATAATCAAAACATTTCCCATCAGGAGCTGTACTGACTGCAGGGAGAAATTTTGAAATCAGAGTGTTAGAAGCAGGGATATTGGGCAAACGCAATTTATCTTTACGCCCCCTAGCGGAAAATCTATACTTATTTGAAAATTTTGAAACTATATGAGGAACATTTCGCACATGAAACGCTCTCCAACAAAGAAATAATTTTTCAAATCGGACTCATGGAAGCAGAGATATCGACATAAACATGATATATGTCTACGCACCCTGGCGGCAAAACTACGCGCTATTTTGAGCAGGAGGTATTCTCAAAAGGTTTTTCGAGTTGAGCTGAATCGGTCAACGGAAAACGTTTTCAATCGAGTTTCCAGAAGCTTAGATTTTTCTGCAAATACATCAGCAACAGAAATAAACACTTTACGCTTCCTGTTGTCTAAACCATTCCTTACCAAAAATTAGAAATTATATGCAAAACATTTCCTACGAGGAACTTTTTGATGCAGGAGGAATTTTTCAAATCGCAAATTTAGAAACAGAGATATCTTGGAAAACGAAATCTACCTTTACGCCTCTAGCGGAAAATCTATGCATTACATGAAGAAAAAAAAACTGTGCTCAAAATAGTTTTCGTTATAAATGGCATTGAATGCAAAGAAAGAATTTTGCAATCGAATATTTAGAAGCAAATATATGCAATAAAATGTATTTTGAATTCGATATCATCTGCATATATGCTCTCTAGCGGCAAAGTTTTGCATAAGAAAAGATACGAAATCAAAGATCATCATTCTCGCATTTCTAGCTTTCCAATGCGAATAGTTTCTTAAATCGGACTTATAGTTGCAGAGATATGGTGTTCACGGACGGACAAACCGATAACATAACACAATCTTTTTTAAAAAACGACGTGCTAAAAAAATGAACAGTTTTCCCTGTTACTCAAACATCGGATGCAGGTCACATTTTGCGCGAGGCATTGCGAAGAGGATCGATGTGACCAATCGTCTCCAAGTTAGGTATTACTTAATCTCTGACCCAAAGACAACAAGAACAAGTTAGTAAAATCATGCAATGTATTGATTATGATAAGCTGTCCAACATACCAGAAATCATTACTCAAGTTTTTCCTCAAGTTATGAGGATAATGGCTGTGGAATAAATCTCAGTCCTGTGCCCTGACCTTTGATCCCATTTCGATGATATTCAACAGAACTGGTTCAGTACACCTTCGAAATAACATGATAAAGTTTTGTCGCAATCAAAGCATTTTTACGTAAGTTATGATGCATAAGGATTATGGAATAGATTCCGCTCTTGTGACCTAACCTTTGACCCCATTTTCCCCATTTTCAATAGGATTCGTCCCCAGGCAGGCCCCTACATCATACCAATATTTCATCCAAATCGAAGCATTTTTGCGTAAGTTATGACGCATAATGGCGACGGAAGTGATTCCGTTCCTATGTCCTGACCTTTGACCCCACTTCACCCATTTTCAATGGGGTTCATTCTCAGGTGGTCCCCGACGAAATACTAAAATTTCATCGAATCGAACCATATTTACTCAAGTTATGACGCATAAGGGCAATGGAATGCATCCCGCTCCTATGTCGTGACCTTTGACCCCACTTCACCCATTTTCAATAGGGTTCGTCCCCAGGCGGTCCCCTACAACATACTAAAATTTCATCGAAATCGAACCATTTTTACGCGAGTTATCGTGCGGACAGACAGACAGACGGACGGACAAAGTTGGAGCGTATACGCTTCTTCAACCTACGGTTGGAAAGCATAAAAAACGACGTGCAAAAAAATAAACGGTTTCCCTGTTATTCTAACCTCGGATGCAGCTCACATTTTGCGCGAGGCATTGCGAAGAGGATCGATGTCACCAATCGTCTCCAAGTTAGGTATTACTTAATCTCTGACCACACAGACAACAAGAACAAGTTAGTAAAATCATGTAATGTTTTTTTTTTTTTTTTTGATTGGAGGTTTAACGACCACCGTGAGCAACTCATTGGGCTATAAGCAGTCGCCCGTCCCTAATTTAGGGTCACTGGTTCCAGGGAAGGGAGAGAGCCAGTGCCGTAAGACAAACACAACATCCATGCCTGACCGGGGCCGCCCCGGTGGCGCAGTGGTCTCAGGCGTTGGCCTATGATCATTCGTCCGAAGGGGTCCGGGTTCGAATCCCGGTGAGGCATGGATGTTGTGTTTGTCTTACGGCACTGGCTCTCTCCCTTCCCTGGAACCAGTGACCCTAAATTAGGGACGGGCGACTGCTTATAGCCCATTGAGTTGCTCACGGTGGTCGTTAAACCTCCAATCAAAAAAAAAAAAAAAAAATGCCTGACCGGGATTCGAACCCGGACCCCGTTCGGACGAATGATCAGAGGCCATCGCTTAGACCACTGCGCCACCGGGACGGCAAATCATGTAATGTATTGATTATGATAAGCTGTCCAACATACCAGAAATCATTACTCAAGTTATTATCAAGTTATGAGAGTAATGGCTGTGGAATAAATCTCGCTCCTGTGCCCTGACCTTTTTGACCCCATTTCGATGATATTAAATAGAATTAGTTCAGTGGACATACTGCCAGAAGGACAGATCATCGATGGACAGCCGAAATTTTAGATTGGATTCCAAGGGACAGGAAAAGACCCAGAAGAAGACCACATGGGAGATGGGTGGATGAAATTCGAAAGTATGCAGGGGTGACATGGAGGAGACTGGCACAAGACAGACCGTTGTGGAGGAAACTTGGGGAGACCTTCGTCCAGCAGTGGATTGATAATGGTTGACAATGATGATGATGATGATGATCTCCGGAACAACATACTACAGTTTTGTCGCATTAGAAACATTTTAGTCAATTTATGAGGATGATAGCTGTGGAGTAAAGCTCGCTCCTGTGCCCTGACCTTTGACCCCATTTTAATGATATTCAACAGAACCGGTTCAGTATACCTCCGGAACAACATGAAAATGTTTTGTCGCAATCGAAACATTTTTACGTAAGTTATGACGCATAAGGGCGATGAAATGGATCCCGCTCCTATGTCCTGACTTTGACCCCATTTCGCCCATTTTCAATAGGGTTTGTCCCCAGGTTGTCCCCCACCGCATACTAAAAGTTCATCGAAATCGAACCATTTTTACGCGAGTTATCGTGCGGACATACAGACAGACGGACAAAGCTGGGACATATAAGCTTCTTCAAATTACGGTTGGAAGGCGTAAAAAACGGAGGGATTTCCTCGAAACGAAGTCATGAGTTCTCTTCAAACAGCATCTGCTATGTTCATCTCCTCAAAAAATATCCCCTTTTCCTTTTTTGCTGCTCAAATTTTTTTCAAGATGACCTTTCTTCAGACTAAGACTTTTAACTTTATCAAAAGAGTCTTGCAGTATTTTCCTTTTTTTTTTCTAGTAACATTTCCATCTTGGTAAATTAACGTTTTTTTTTTGTTTTTTTTATTGGAGGTTTAACGACGACCGTGAGCAACTCAATGGGCTATAAGCAGTCGCCCATCCCTAATTTAGGGTCACTGGTTCCTGGGAAGGGAGAGAGCCAGTGCCGTAAGACAAACACAACATCCATGCCTCGCCGGGATGCGAACCCGGACCCCTTTCGGACGAATGATCAGAGGCCATCGCTTAGACCACTGCGCCACCGGGGCGGCCCAGGCGCCACCGGGGCGACAACTTAACGTTTGCACAGTTAAGGGTTTCAGTATTTTTTTCAATGGTTGAATAAGAAGGCGTTCATCATATAGTATTCGCAGTCGCTATTTAAAAAGTGCTCACAGCAAATTACAGCGTTAGTCACATTAAAAGAATCTGATCTGGAACACGTGTTAATCCAATCTTTTGTCACCGTAGGCTTGCTTCGAGGAACAGGGTGAAACAAAATCGTCCTCCCATTTGTATTCTCTCTGGAATTTCACCAAGTAGCAACAGCGCATGAAGCTGTAGTACAAAAACGATATACTACCTGAGAAATTAAATTTAGAAAAGAAATTCGACTTCAGGGAAAACAAGAAAGATGACACCGAAGTTTCGGTTGTACTGAGCACGTACTTTGAATCTATTCTGACGCGAATGAAATTTATCAAAGTTATTCAAAGTCAATGCGACCGGTTAGGAAAACAATCAATCGGCTTTTACAATCGATAAAACATTCAGAAATAGAAACAGCAACTTAGTTGCACCACCGGCTAAACAGCATGTTACGAAAATTAATAATTGGGGAACAAAAAGTTTCTCAAAGCGCAAGGAATGTGTCAGAGACAAAGAGATTTTCAAGTCGAACAGTTAAAAGAAGAAATATAGAAGGAAACGTGATGTAAGGATATGCCTGCTAGAGGAAGAATTTTGTATAATGGAAAAGTTGACAATAGGTGAAAAAATATTCTTCATGGCAAAAGCTATGCTAATAAAAAAGAACTTTTTTTTTTTTTTTTTGGTTGAAGGTTTAACGACCACCGTGAGCAACTCAATGGGCTATAAGCAGTCGCCCGTCCCTAATTTAGGGTCACTGGTTCCAGGGAAGGGAGAGAGCCAGTGCCGTAAGACAAACACAACATCCATGCCTCACCGGGATTCGAACCCGGACCGCTTTCGGACGAATGATCAGAGGCCATCGCTTAGACCACTGCGCCGCCAGGGCGGCAAAGAACTTTTCAAATACATTACCCGGAAGCAGAGGCAGCGAAAAAAAGATTTCGATCTTTACGCCCCTAGCGGGAAGTCTTTGCATTATTTAAAGAGGATAATGCTCCGCATCTCAATTCCAGCGAAAACGTTTTTGAGCGTACTCTAATATATAAACGAGAGCATATAAATGAAATTTACTCTCAGAATATTTATTGGGATACAAATAAAGATACTCTCAGAATATATTAAATATAGAAATAGAAAAAATCTTTTTTCGAAAAGGTGCTTAGTGACACTCAAGTCATTCCCGAAACCACTCCCTCAATGGTTTATGTTTTAGCTTTCCAAGAGGCTCAAATTATTTATCTTACTCCCAGACATCTTCGATACGCCCTTATCTAGTCTGTGAGTGTAAATGCTGTGCTTAACGCAAAAGCGATTTTACAGTGTTATTAAAATATTAACTGCATTTGTCGGGTGTTTCAAAATTTAAAATTTTTGGCAGCGCACTGTATGCACGCAATTAAAACTGCACAAATTCTAAATTAAGGATTTGAGGTTTAATTACAGCAAATCAGGAAATGAGTGCAAATCAGTTTCGTAATAGGCTCATGATTTTTTTTGTTCTACAGTACGTCTGTGATAATTAGCTTATGTATTAAGGAAACGATCCATTAACTTAAAAAAAAAACGCTATAATTTAATAACTATTTCTACTTTCTTCGCTATCTCAGATGCTTGCGTGGAAATTTTTATAAGCACAAAAATGGAAAATATGAAAAAGAAATTGGTTATAAAAGTGGGTATTTTTCAGATGATCGCTCTTGGAACTGCCCACACTCTTTATAAATTCAGAAGTTCTGTCCTACTTAGTTCACCTAATTACTGGTATCTTGATGACTGTTCCAATATTATAATTTAAGTGAAAACTTTTAAGGGAAGGATTTATTAAATTTCAGTTGGGCAGAGAGCTCCTCAATTTCGGTAAGAGAAGCTGGAATACTTTCTAAGAAACTGTCTTTTCTTTTTCCTCAAAGATTTTAATGAGATTGATTTTGCTTTTTGTTCACTGCTTTTCTGTATTTCATTATTTCGGCTCTTTAAATAGGGCAACTGCTTTTTTTTAATATTGTTTTAAAAGTAGATCTCTCAAAGGAAAATAGCGTCTACTGGTGCATATCTACGCGGCTTGCAAATCGACGTTGCAAAATATTATAATTTCATGAGAAGTGATTTACATAAAGCAATTATAGAGATGTACATACTAGATAATTGACAAATACGTAGAATTCTCTCCAAGACTAATGATGTACTGCTTTTTGTACTGACTAGTCATCTTAGGTTTCACTGATTTCCAGGTAGTTTGTTAACATATGAATTTAAAGTGAATTAATTATGTTCTTTATAGCAAATAAATTTTCAATTAAGCTTTCTTCGAAGTTTCTCTGACGAAGATTTTAAAATCTCGCATTTTACTTTTAAGAAAAGCCATTCTTCTCGTAACACCTGTATCTTATTTCATTTTAAGAACAGAAACTAAAAATGGTAATAGTTTAATTAAAACGCTTTTCTCAGAAAATGATTTTCCTGGCAGCAAACATCTGTTTATTTTACTCCTGAACTTACAGAGAGCTGAATGAGAAAAATCACGAACATTCCTGGAATTCATTCAAATGCTCTTGTTTTAGATTCTCAGGAAATCACGGTAAAAAAATTAATTAAAAGTAATTCGGTTCTTAACTTTAATTAATTTGTGCGACAACTCTTTCCAATATCACCAAAACTTCAGCAAGACGAAAAGCTAATTGAAACTTCTGTACACCAGGTCTAAAAAGACTTCATGTTCTTTATTTCTTTCTGTCTCTCTCTCTCACTCTTTTTTGTATTTATGTCCGATCGAATGTTTGTGCAGTTTTTTTAAATGATGCAGAAAATGAACTTCCTACAAAAAGCTGCTACGGTAAGGTTGCTTTAAGAAAAAAACAAGGGCGATAAAAAGAAATAGGTGATCCAATTCCATTAGGTGGATCTGGAGATGGACTTCATTTGTGGTCCTAGAAAAAGCACTAAACACCCAGACAGAAATTCGGTCTTAAAAAAGTGCCATCTTTTTCAAGACCGAATTTATTTATTTGAAAATAAATCTAGTCTCTGTTTTATTACTTAATGACAAGCGTAGTAAGTTTATTAGTATGTACATTTGTCGAGGGCACTAAACATTTTTCAGAACAAAATTTTTCATTACTGATAAGTTTCAATGGAAGCAAATCTTGTCCCATTAAAAATATTATCAGATTGTAAAGAAAGTTTTCGGAGAAAATCGTACGTGTCGTGTGTAATGCAAGATACTGCGGGACTGCGGTGCAATGGACATCCTAGAGTGTTGTGGCCGAAAGAATAGATTCTAAAGCAAAAAAGTACACTGTTGTGGTGAAGATTAGTTGCACGTGGCGACGATACGATGGCGATATCAAAGGAGGTGTGCGTGCAATCTATGAATATTTGAATGGCGTGAACGCTACGGAAGCACTTGAAAAATTGCGAAACGCGTTTGGTGACGATATTATCGGACAGAGTACTTGCTATGACTGCTACAGAAAATTCGACACTGGCGCAGTGGCGTAACTAGCATGAAGTGCGCCCCCCACCCCGCAAGATTTACTTCAGCACCCCTAAGCACAGTCATTTTCCCAGGATTTTGACACACGAGGGAGGATGCATTTTTCGCGGTGTGTCTGTGTGGTGGTTGGAGGGGTGGGGGAGGGGTTAGAAAGTCAGGGAGGGTGTCCGCAAAAGTAATGCGGTACCTAGGGCCCTGTTGGTTCAAATTTTTTAATTAATAAATTTGACAATACGTGTAATTGCTTTGTCCAAAACTAAAATAAATCGCTTGAAGAAATCACCCTCTTACACATGGCAGATCTGCAGCTGTTGTGAATAAATGCTGACGCCTGTCGTGCACGTAATCCTAGGTGACAGGCTGTTTTTCCACATTCTAAACGGGGAATCCCACTGTGGCCTCGCTCTCTTCCTCAGCAGCGCAGAGAGAGGGCGATTGGAGGGCGATCGTATTATTTACAACCCATTGCAGAGCAATCGTATTACAGCCCAAAGTCAAAGAGCCGAATACTTTCAATCTGTAGGACATTCAGTGTTTTAAAAGTGAAACTAGGCATTTATTTAGATAAAGCAAAATGCATCTTAAAGCAAAATATGAATCTTTGGGTTAATTATTGTGCGCGTTCGAATATTTTCATACAACTATAACTGACAGCTGCAGTACGCCCCTTCGTTACCTGCGCCCCCCCTCCGCAGCTGCGGGGCGATAGTTACGCCACTGCACTGGCGCACGGGATCTGTCTGATGCGTCCAGAAGTGGCAGACTCAGTAAGGTTCAAGATGATGCACTGCAACACGTGCTTTCGACCAAGCCTGAAGCAACACTACGGGAACTAAAGACCTCCCATACGACCATCAAATCCCCACCTCAGAAGTTGGGATATTCGTGTAAACTGCGAGTATGGGTACCCCATGCTTTCTCTGACCAGAATCAGATGCACCGCTACTTCATTGCTGTTGCTCTGCGTGAAAGAAAAAAACGGGGAGGCTTTTTGCATCGGTAGGTGACGGGTGAAGAAAAATGGGTCACATACGTGAATGTTAGGCGACAAAGAGCACGACCCCAGCAGGGACAACCCCTAGAGAAGGTCGCTAAACCACCACTACATGGCGTAAAGGTGATGCTGAGTTACTGGTGGAATTGCCGCGGTGTATCTTACTATGAACTCTTACCGAGGAACAACACCATAACAGCGAATGCTTACGTAACAGTTGGACCGTCTCCATGCTACACTGCAAGAAAAGCGCCCAGCGTTGATTAATCATCAAGGAGTCGTTTTTCACCAGAGGAAATACCGCGGTGTATTTTACTATGAACTCTTACCGCGGAACAACACCATAACAGCGAATGCTTACATAACAGTTGGACCGTCTCCATGCTGCACTGCAAGAAAAGCGCCCAGCGTTGATTAATCATCAAGGAGTCGTTTTTCACCAGAGGAAATACCGCGGTGAATTTTACTATGAACTCTTACCGCGGAACAACACCATAACAGCGAATGCTTACATAACAGTTGGACCGTCTCCATGCTGCACTGCAAGAAAAGCGCCCAGCGTTGATTAATCATCAAGGAGTCGTTTTTCACCAGAGGAAATACCGCGGTGTATTTTACTATGAACTCTTACCGCGGAACAACACCATAACAGCGAATGCTTACATAACAGTTGGACCGTCTCCATGCTGCACTGCAAGAAAAGCGCCCAGCGTTGATTAATCATCAAGGAGTCGTTTTTCACCAGAGGAAATACCGCGGTGTATTTTACTATGAACTCTTACCGCGGAACAACACCATAACAGCGAATGCTTACATAACAGTTGGACCGTCTCCATGCTGCACTGCAAGAAAAGCGCCCAGCGTTGATTAATCATCAAGGAGTCGTTTTTCACCAGAGGAAATACCGCGGTGTATTTTACTATGAACTCTTACCGCGGAACAACACCATAACAGCGAATGCTTACATAACAGTTGGACCGTCTCCATGCTGCACTGCACGAAAAGCGCCCAGCGTTGATTAATCGCCAAGGAGTTGTTTTTCACCGGAGGAATTACCGCGGTGTATTTTACTATGAACTCTTACCGCGGAACAACACCATAACAGCGAATGCTTACATAACAGTTGGACCGTCTCGATGCTGCATTGCAAGAAAAGCGCCCAGGGTTGATTAATCGTCAAGGAGTTGTTTTTCCCCAGAGGAATTGCCGCGGTGTATTTTACTTTGAACTCTTACCGCGGAACAACACCATAACAGCGAATGCTTACATAACAGTTGGACCGTCTCCATGCTGCACTGCACGAAAAGCGCCCAGCGTTGATTAATCGCCAAGGAGTTGTTTTTCACCGGAGGAATTACCGCGGTGTATTTTACTATGAACTCTTACCGCGGAACAACACCATAACAGCGAATGCTTACATAACAGTTGGACCGTCTCCATGCTGCACTGCACGAAAAGCGCCCAGCGTTGATTAATCGCCAAGGAGTTGTTTTTCACCAGAGGAATTACCGCGGTGTATTTTACTATGAACTCTTACCGCGGAAGAACACCATAACAGCGAATGCTTACATAACAGTTGGACCGTCTCGATGCTGCACTGCAAGAAAAGCGCCCAGTGTTGGTTAATCGTCAAGGAGTTGTTTCTCACCAGAGGAATTACCGCGGTGTATTTTACTATGAACTCTTACCGCGGAACAACACCATAACAGCGAATGCTTACATAACAGTTGGACCGTCTCCATGCTGCACTGCAAGAAAAGCGCCCAGCGTTGATTAATCATCAAGGAGTCGTTTTTCACCAGAGGAAATACCGCGGTGTATTTTACTATGAACTCTTACCGCGGAACAACACCATAACAGCGAATGCTTACATAACAGTTGGACTGTCTCTATGCTGCACTGCAAGAAAAGCGCCCAGCGTTGATTAATCAACAAGGAGTCGTTTTTCACCAGAGGAAATACCGCGGTGTATTTTACTATGAACTCTTATCGCGGAACAACACCATAACAGCGAATGCTTACATAACAGTTGGACCGTCTCCATGCTGCACTGCAAGAAAAGCGCCCAGCGTTGATTAATCATCAAGGAGTCGTTTTTCACCAGAGGAAATACCGCGGTGTATTTTACTATGAACTCTTACCGCGGAACAACACCATAACAGCAAATGCTTACATAACAGTTGGACCGTCTCGATGCTGCATTGCAAGAAAAGCGCCCAGCGTTGATTAATCATCAAGGAGTCGTTTTTCACCAGAGGAAATACCGCGGTGTATTTTACTATGAACTCTTACCGCGGAACAACACCATAACAGCAAATGCTTACATAACAGTTGGACCGTCTCGATGCACATTGCAAGAAAAGCGCCCAGCGTTGATTAATCATCAAGGAGTCGTTTTTCACCCGAGGAAATACCGCGGTGTATTTTACTATGAACTCTTACCGCGGAACAACACCATAACAGCAAATGCTTACATAACAGTTGGACCGTCTCGATGCTGCATTGCAAGAAAAGCGCCCAACGTTGATTAATCATCAAGGAGTCGTTTTTCACCAGAGGAAATACCGCGGTGTATTTTACTATGAACTCTTACCGCGGAACAACACCATAACAGCAAATGCTTACATAACAGTTGGACCGTCTCGATGCTGCATTGCAAGAAAAGCGCCCAGCGTTGATTAATCATCAAGGAGTCGTTTTTCACCAGAGGAAATACCGCGGTGTATTTTACTATGAACTCTTACCGCGGAACAACACCATAACAGCGAATGCTTACATAACAGTTGGACCGTCTCTATGCTGCACTGCAAGAAAAGCGCCCAGCGTTGATTAATCATCAAGGAGTCGTTTTTCACCAGAGGAAATACCGCGGTGTATTTTACTATGAACTCTTACCGCGGAACAAGACCATAACAGCAAATGCTTACATAACAGTTGGACCGTCTCCATGCTGCACTGCAAGAAAAGCGCCCAGCGTTGATTAATCATCAAGGAGTCGTTTTTCACCAGAGGAAATACCGCGGTGTATTTTACTATGAACTCTTACCGCGGAACAACACCATAACAGCGAATGCTTACATAACAGTTGGACCGTCTCCATGCTGCACTGCAAGAAAAGCGCCCAGCGTTGATTAATCATCAAGGAGTCGTTTTTCACCAGAGGAAATACCGCGGTGTATTTTACTATGAACTCTTACCGTGGAACAACACCATAACAGCGAATGCTTACATAACAGTTGGACCGTCTCCATGCTGCACTGCACGAAAAGCGCCCAGCGTTGATTAATCGCCAAGGAGTTGTTTTTCACCGGAGGAATTACCGCGGTGTATTTTACTATGCACTCTTACCGCGGAACAACACCATAACAGCGAATGCTTACATAACAGTTGGACCGTCTCGATGCTGCATTGCAAGAAAAGCGCCCAGGGTTGATTAATCGTCAAGGAGTTGTTTTTCACCAGAGGAATTGCCGCGGTGTATTTTACTTTGAACTCTTACCGCGGAACAACACCATAACAGCGAATGCTTACATAACAGTTGGACCGTCTCCATGCTGCACTGCACGAAAAGCGCCCAGCGTTGATTAATCGCCAAGGAGTTGTTTTTCACCGGAGGAATTACCGCGGTGTATTTTACTATGAACTCTTACCGCGGAACAACACCATAACAGCGAATGCTTACATAACAGTTGGACCGTCTCCATGCTGCACTGCACGAAAAGCGCCCAGCGTTGATTAATCGCCAAGGAGTTGTTTTTCACCAGAGGAATTACCGCGGTGTATTTTACTATGAACTCTTACCGCGGAACAACACCATAACAGCGAATGCTTACATAACAGTCGGACCGTCTCGATGCTCCACTGCAAGAAAAGCGCCCAGCGTTGATTAATCATCAAGGAGTCGTTTTTCACCAGAGGAAATACCGCGGTGAATTTTACTATGAACTCTTACCGCGGAACAACACCATAACAGCGAATGCTTACATAACAGTTGGATCGTCTCCATGCTGCACTGCAAGAAAAGCGCCCAGCGTTGATTAATCATCAAGGAGTTGTTTTTCTCCAGAAAAATTGCCGCGGTGTATTTTACTATGAAGTCTTACCGCGGAACAACACCATAACAGCGAATGCTTACATAACAGTTGGACCGTCTCCATGCTGCACTGCACGAAAAGCGCCCAGCGTTGATTAATCGCCAAGGAGTTGTTTTTCACCGGAGGAATTACCGCGGTGTATTTTACTATGAACTCTGACCGCGGAACAACACCATAACAGCGAATGCTTACATAACAGTTGGACCGTCTCGATGCTGCACTGCAAGAAAAGCGCCCAGCGTTGGTTAATCGTCAAGGAGTTGTTTTTCACCAGAGGAATTACCGCGGTGTATTTTACTATGAACTCTTACCGCGGAACAACACCATAACAGCAAATGCTTACATAACAGTTGGACCGTCTCCATGCTGCACTGCAAGAAAAGCGCCCAGCGTTGATTAATCATCAAGGAGTCGTTTTTCACCAGAGGAAATACCGCGGTGTATTTTACTATGAACTCTTACCGCGGAACAACACCATAACAGCAAATGCTTACATAACAGTTGGACCGTCTCCATGCTGCACTGCAAGAAAAGCGCCCAGCGTTGATTAATCATCAAGGAGTCGTTTTTTACCAGAGGAATTACCGCGGTGTATTTTACTATGAACTCTTACCGCGGAACAACACCATAACAGCGAATGCTTACATAACAGTTGGACCGTCTCCATGCTGCACTGCAAGAAAAGCGCCCAGCGTTGATTAATCATCAAGGAGTCGTTTTTTACCAGAGGAATTACCGCGGTGTATTTTACTATGAACTCTTACCGCGGAACAACACCATAACAGCGAATGCTTACGTAACAGTTAGACCGTCTCCATGCTGCACTGCAAGAAAAGCGCCCAGCGTTGGTTAATCGTCAAGGAGTTGTTTTTCACCAGAGGAATTACCGCGGTGTATTTTACTATGAACTCTTACCGCGGAACAACACCATAACAGCGAATGCTTACATAACAGTTGGACCGTCTCCATGCTGCATTGCAAGAAAAGCGCCCAGCGTTGATTAATCATCAAGGAGTCGTTTTTTACCAGAGGAAATACCGCGGTGTATTTTACTATGAACTCTTACCGCGGAACAACACCATAACAGCGAATGCTTACATAACAGTTGGACCGTCTCCATGCTGCACTGCAAGAAAAGCGCCCAGCGTTGATTAATCATCAAGGAGTCGTTTTTCACCAGAGGAAATACCGCGGTGTATTTTACTATGAACTCTTACCGCGGAACAACACCATAACAGCAAATGCTTACATAACAGTTGGACCGTCTCCATGCTGCACTGCAAGAAAAGCGCCCAGCGTTGATTAATCATCAAGGAGTCGTTTTTCACCAGAGGAAATACCGCGGTGTATTTTACTATGAACTCTTACCGCGGAACAACACCATAACAGAGAATGCTTACATAACAGTTGGACCGTCTCCATGCTGCACTGCAAGAAAAGCGCCCAGCGTTGATTAATCATCAAGGAGTCGTTTTTCACCAGAGGAAATACCGCGGTGTATTTTACTATGAACTCTTACCGCGGAACAACACCATAACAGCGAATGCTTACATAACAGTTGGACCGTCTCCATGCTGCACTGCACGAAAAGCGCCCAGCGTTGATTAATCGCCAAGGAGTTGTTTTTCACCGGAGGAATTACCGCGGTGTATTTTACTATGAACTCTTACCGCGGAACAACACCATAACAGCGAATGCTTACATAACAGTTGGACCGTCTCGATGCTGCATTGCAAGAAAAGCGCCCAGGGTTGATTTATCGTCAAGGAGTTGTTTTTCACCAGAGGAATTGCCGCGGTGTATTTTACTTTGAACTCTTACCGCGGAACAACACCATAACAGCGAATGCTTACATAACAGTTGGACCGTCTCCATGCTGCACTGCACAAAAAGCGCCCAGCGTTGATTAATCGCCAAGGAGTTGTTTTTCACCGGAGGAATTACCGCGGTGTATTTTACTATGAACTCTTACCGCGGAACAACACCATAACAGCGAATGCTTACATAACAGTTGGACGGTCTCGATGCTCCACTGCAAGAAAAGCGCCCAGTGTTGGTTAATCGTCAAGGAGTTGTTTCTCACCAGAGGAATTACCGCGGTGTATTTTACTATGAACTCTTACCGCGGAACAACACCATAACAGCGAATGCTTACATAACAGTTGGACCGTCTCCATGCTGCACTGCGAGAAAAGCGCCCAGCGTTGATTAATCATCAAGGAGTCGTTTTTCACCAGAGGAAATACCGCGGTGAATTTTACTATGAACTCTTACCGCGGAACAACACCATAACAGCGAATGCTTACATAACAGTTGGATCGTCTCCATGCTGCACTGCAAGAAAAGCGCCCAGCGTTGATTAATCATCAAGGAGTTGTTTTTCTCCAGAGGAATTGCCGCGGTGTATTTTACTATGAAGTCTTACCGCGGAACAACACCATAACAGCGAATGCTTACATAACAGTTGGACCGTCTCCATGCTGCACTGCACGAAAAGCGCCCAGCGTTGATTAATCGCCAAGGAGTTGTTTTTCACCGGAGGAATTACCGCGGTGTATTTTACTATGAACTCTTACCGCGGAACAACACCATAACAGCGAATGCTTACATAACAGTTGGACCGTCTCGATGCTGCACTGCAAGAAAAGCGCCCAGCGTTGGTTAATCGTCAAGGAGTTGTTTTTCACCAGAGGAATTACCGCGGTGTATTTTACTATGAACTCTTACCGCGGAACAACACCATAACAGCGAATGCTTACATAACAGTTGGACCGTCTCCATGCTGCACTGCAAGAAAAGCGCCCAGCGTTGATTAATCATCAAGGAGTCGTTTTTCACCAGAGGAAATACCGCGGTGTATTTTACTATGAACTCTTACCGCGGAACAACACCATAACAGCAAATGCTTACATAACAGTTGGACCGTCTCCATGCTGCACTGCAAGAAAAGCGCCCAGCGTTGATTAATCATCAAGGAGTCGTTTTTTACCAGAGGAATTACCGCGGTGTATTTTACTATGAACTCTTACCGCGGAACAACACCATAACAGCGAATGCTTACGTAACAGTTAGACCGTCTCCATGCTGCACTGCACGAAAAGCGCCCAGCGTTGATTAATCGCCAAGGAGTTGTTTTTCACCAGATTAATTACCGCGGTGTATTTTACTATGAACTCTTACCGCGGAACAACAACATAACAGCGAAAGCTTACGTAACAGTTAGACCGTCTCCATGCTGAACTGCACGAAAAGCGCCCAGCGTTGATTAATCGCCAAGGAGTTGTTTTTCACCAGAGGAATTACCGCGGCGTATTTTACTATGAACTGTTACCGCGGAACAACACCATAACAGCGAATACTTACATAACAGTTGGACCGTCTCCATGCTGCTCTGCAAGAAAAGCGCCCATCGTTGATTAATCGTCAAGGAATTGTTTTTTTACCAGAGTAACGCTCGTCCACATGTCGCTTTACATGACCAGTAAAAATTGCCCGATTTGGAATGGAAAATAATGTCGCAACCCTCTTGTTTCCCGAACTTTGCCCTGTCGTGAAATTCTGTAGTGGAATTCCTTCTGTGTCGTGGGCATGTGTGTGCGATACCCACGTCGCTAGTTTGCTCATTAGGCTTAAATCTTCCGTCAGCACGGTATTAACCGTTGCGTGAGAGATACCTAGTTATGCGGAAGGTTTATTGACTCTCACCCTACAAGACGTCTGTAAGGCCTCTTGGATGAATCGTTTGGCTTCTTGTCTAGAAGTCAAAATCAGCCGATCGTATCTTGGAGCATCATTGGGTGATGTCCTGCTTTTCTTGTATCCTTTCATTCAGTTGTGCACTGCGGTTATCTAAAGGGCATTATGGCTTACTGCTGAAGACTTTGTGTCACGCCCTCTGAATGCTGCAATATGACAGAAAACTTAAAAAAAACACATAAAGTTCTTCCACTGTTACTAATCGGCTCAGCTACTTCGCATCGTTATTCCAACTCTCCCTAGCTGCTCAGTAGGCACAAAGTGACTCCGACGTACGTACTACGCAACCACCAGATATCGCCTGTTCAGCAACTTTACGTTTCCGAAACGTACGCTAATGAAAATGATCGCATATTTTCCGAATGACATGTTACATAAACTCATAAGTCATAACTAGGGCTAGGATTTTTATGGCTTAAAATTGTTAGAAAATGCACTTACGACCCTAAAAGCTAAAAGAAATGCCCTACAAAACACATTTATTATTTTGTTTCTTTGCAAAACTAATTAATTGAAAACACATAAAACAAAACAAAAAGAATCTAAAAGAAAATAATTTAATCTGTTGATTGTTGCTGTGTCAACTGAAATTCTTTATTTTACTAACCAACACATGGGTTATAAAATAAAACAAGAAATACAACTTAAGAGTTTTACAGTTTCCGTACCAAACTAAAAATTTATTGCCCAAAAGCATGCCCTATAACACACACAAAAAAAACTTAAAAATATAATTTTACTTTTTACAGTTTCTATCCCAAACTGAGTTTTCTTTTTTTGTTAAAAAATATGCTTTATAAAAGAGAACAAGAAAAAGACATAACAAGTTAGTAAAATCATGCAATACACTGATTATGATACGCTTTCCAACATACCAGAAATCATTACTCAAGTTATGAGGATAATGGCTGTAGAATAAATCTAGCTCCTATGACCTGACCTTTGACCTCATATCTATGATATTCAACAGAACCCGTAAAGTATACTTCCGGAACAACATGATAAAGTTTTGTCTCAATCGAAGCATTTTTACGCAAGTTATGAAGCATAAGGCAATGCAATGCATCCCGTTTCTATGTCCTGACCTTTGACCCCACTCCACCCATTTTCAATAGGCTTCGTCCCCAGGTGATCCCCTACCACATACTAAAATTTCATCGAAATCGAACCATTTTTACGCGAGTTATCGTGCGGACAGACAGACGGACGGACGGACAAACGGACAAAGCTGGAGCATATACGTTTCTTCAACCTACAGTTGGAAAGCGTAAAAAATGGAACTTGCATTTTCTGACAGTTCCTGTGCCAAATTGAAAGTTTGAATTTTACTAACAAAAAAAATATTTGAATATTTTTAGTTTGCCATGGCAAAGTGAAAGTTTTTATTTCATCAGTCCAGAATTGCAATGCACAACAAAAATCATGAGCAGATTTTTAAAAGAGAGCGATTGTCTATTGTCTGCCAACAAAGTTTTAAACATTGAGAAGCCCATTTCTACTTTTACTGACCCCACAGGAATAAACTACGTCTCTCAGTACAAAGTCTCCTGAAATTTCATCAAGGGAATAGCTTCTCCCCGATGGCACAGCTGCAATTAAGCACAGCTTTTCACATCATAATTTTTTTAAAAACTTGCTCAATTTTCTTTTGCACAGCCTTTTAAAATTTCCCAGTCCCAATGTCCAAGTCATTCACAACTTTCTTCGTCAAATCTATTTGATGCACTAATAGCACTGCTGACTTCTTGAAGGAAGTAATGGCACCAGGTAGAAATCCAAAATTCAACTTTATGTAGGAAAGTTTCCCTGCGATTTCAGGATCAGAAAATAGTCGCTGTGCAATCTTACTTGAAGCAGCTTCATTGTTGTCAAATGAGTCGATGTTCGTCTTCATCAAAGGGGAATTCATCCAAAAATACTTTTATTATTGAAAATACAAAGCAATGACTCAAAAAGAAAAAAAAATGCCCTTAAAATGACCGAAAAACCTGAAACAATGTCATATTGCGTAAAAATCGCAAAAAAAAAAAAAGTTCCTGAACAAAGGTACTTAAATCAGCTTGGTTTTGCATGAAACACACTTGTATACACTTAAAAAAACGTCTTTAGTATTGCCAAAAAAAAAAAAAATGTAAAATCATAAAAATTAAAAAAAAATTCTAGTCCTAGTCATAACATTACGGACTTTACTTAAAAACGTGTTTGGTAGTCTTCCACACCGATAATTGCTTGCACCATGCTTGGCATCGACTCTACTACACTGCGGAAGATAGTCTTAGGTACCTCGTACCAGTCGGACAGAATCAGGTCTTTGGCGGTCAAGGGGAGCGCGCAAAATACCTAGACATGATTCTCGAGCCACTCCTGCACAGTGTGAGTTTTGTGACACGGGGCGTTGTTTTGGTGAAGCAGTCCAGTGACATAATTATGCACAGTCTCCATTTAGGACAACACTTGATCTGAAACAATTCTAGGTAAATCTGGATGTAAGAGGGCATTCAACGACGATGAGGTGGGTTACCTCATCGCCCACTAATATGCACTAGAACAATCACCACTCCATGATACAGATGACGCGACGACCTGTTTCCATATTACGTGCATTCTCGTTGTAACTGTTCAGCCGTGCAGCGTCGAAGAAAGATCCGTTTATTGGCATACAGCTTGAACCTGAACTCATGTAAGAGGCAACTATAATTTCAAATCGCTCATTATCTTGCCCACTGCAAATGTGATGACGATGATCCGACAACAACTGCTCATGGAATTGGCACCGACTCATTAGGCTCTTCCAGAAGAGGGTACTCAGGGTCCTGTGCTTAGGAACGTTTTTCTGTGGGTCCTAATTGCTGTCTGAGTATAACTGAGGTATAGTCAGCCGTGTGTTTTCCCTGACAGCACGCGGCAATCTTCCCTTTTCAGCACGGTGGGTTGATGCATATCTTTCTTCGGATCATTTCAGCGCACCGTCCTATGGAAAACCTCGAACACCGAAAAATGCGTGAGGTTACTGACGTGCTCGCTGCCTTCCTTCTTCTTGCCGATTGTTCAATCTCCGATGTCAGCCCCCTTTCGCTATTGCACAGGCTTCGTACTAGCCAACTAACAATGGTGCCGTCTATATAAAATGGAATATCAGTTAAACGTTTCTCAGTTATACGTTTTTCACTTTTATACGAAATTTTGCGCTAGTCTTGATGTTTTACAGTAGTTTTGTACCGCTTTCTCAATTTGGTTATGCGTTTTTCATTCATAGGCTTTTTGCGATTATACGTTAATAATTGAGATTATCAAAACCACACGATTCTTTTATTCTTTTTTTTATTTGAAGGTTTAACGACCGCCGTGATCTACTCGATGGTCTATCAGCAGCAGCGCGTCCCTAATTTAGCTCCACTGGTTGCTCAGAAAGAAAAAAGAATCCAGTGCCGTCCTCGGGATTCGAATCCAGACCCATCTGGGACGAATGGTCAGAAGCCAGCGCTCAGACCAATGCGCCGCCGGAGCGGCTTAATTCTGTTACACGTAACCCAGTATATTATAACTTCAAAAGAATCCAGACACCGCTTTTTGAAGCTATGAAATAGATGATGCAACTAAAAATTTACTGAAAAATGTTCACAGTTCTGTTCTCTTTTCTCTGATTTCAAGAAATTTGAAACTATTTTACTTGGCACTAAGGCTAAATCCACTGGTGGACAAACTGCTTTGAAAAGAGCGGTGCTTACATCTAAGTAAAGAATGTGCAACAGCGGTATTGAACACAAAACAAAATCATATTAAGTTTTATTACCCAGTATTTCAAACGTAGGGTTTTTTGTTTGTTTTTCATCTATCGAAAATATGAAATCGTACAGAATTCCTTAACCTAGTTTTTATAACGAAACAATAGAAAAAAAATTAATGCAAAAGTTAAAATAGACATAAGCTTAAAGTAGCAAACGATGTATTCATGTTGCATGTTTATATTATATTGTAAGTCTAAAATTTTACATTTGTATGTATGTCTTACATTATAAATTAGCGTAATCTAAAACCACGTTTTTTTCCGTTTTGGAGGTGTTCAAAATTTTACAATAGTATTTTGAAAATTCTTTTATAAAGATTTTAAAATTTCTTCTATACGTTTTTAAAGATTTTAAAATTTCTTCATACGTTTTTTAAAGCCATCTCCTAGGAAAACGTATAACCGAGGTTCCACTGTAAATTTTATATTTCTCGCAGCTCGATGTCGTCACTACTACGTTATGTGGGACGCATCCATTCGTACAAGGAGGCGTGGTTATAATGATTTCCTCCATGAGTGTTTATGGAGAAAAGAAATATTTTAACACCTAATGAAAAGATGATTAACGCGCAGCTTATGAACAGATCTTATTACCTTACACTGCTGGCCACCCAAAATGCAACACCAAGAAGGAAGCATCCGATTGGCCTGAAATTCGCAGCATGCGTCGCTCGCGAGAGGACATGCAAACGATTAGCATTGCAGGGCATATGCAAATCACGTGCGCCCGGCACGCCACCGAGAAGCACTATAAGAAGGATGCACAGAAAGCGGGCTGTAAGTAGTGGAAGTGTGTTGTGCTGTCGGACCTGCCTGTGCGTGGGAAGCATCCTGATGCCTCGTCGCAGAATACGGCAGTCATTCCAGCACGTTTCGGAGTTCGACAGAGGACGAATAGTGGCTTATCGCGACAGTGGTTTATCGTACCGAGACATCGGCGTCCGTGTGGGACAACATCCAGCCACAGTGAGGCGAGTATGGATTCGGTGGGGGGACGGACGGACCGACGTGAGCGATTGCCGCAGCCGCAGCACACCACCGAACGAGCGGACCGACATGTTGTGCGACGGGCACTGACGGCTCGCACCGCCACATCACGAACGTTAGCGCAGGAATTAGGGTATGTTGCGCAAAAACCTGTGTCAGCACGTAGCGTTCGACGTCGTCTGCAGGAGCGGGGCTTATCGCTCGGTGCCTATTTCTCCGATTGCAATTGACGTTACACCACCGGCGAGTACTGCGGCAGTGGGCCGTTAAACGCCGCACCTGGACTACGGAATGGCACGACCTTGTCTTCTCCGACGAATCCCGCTTCTGCCTGCAACACCACAATGGTCGGATCCGCGTGTGGCGGCACCGCGGCGAGAGACTGTATGACGCCTGTATTATGCATCGCCATACCGGTCCGTCGACTGGCGTTATGGTTTGGGGCGCAATTGGATATGACACCCGCACCCCTCTGATACGCATCGCCGGTACACTCAACAGCCACCGCTGCATCTCCGACGTTTTGGAGCCTGTAGTCCTTCCTTACATGCACGACCTGCCAGCGGCCACGTTTTAACAGGACAAGGCGCGCGCGCACGTGGCACGCATCGTGCAACAATTCTTCACGGCCCACCAGGTGTCACTGCTGCCGTGGCCAGCCTGTTATCCCGATATGTCGCCCATCGAACACGTCTGGTCGCTGATCGGCAACCGAGTGGCCCAGCAAGCACCACCCGCGGCTACGCCTGATGAACTGTGGCAACGTGTGGAAGCAGCCTGGACCGACATACCCCAAGCCCACATCCAAAGCCTCTTTCGTTCGATGCCGCTGCGTGCAGCAGCCGTTATTGCCAGCCATGGGGGCCACACGAACTATTGATGTCTGTGTGTTCCGCAAGTCGCGCGGGCCTGTAAGCTCAATCGTTTCATCTTTGTATCTGTTGTTATGTGCCCAGTAAATCTGGCTTTGCTATCTCGTGTCCTTCTTGGTGTTGCATTTTGGGTGGCTAGCAGTGTATAAATGAGAACTCCGTATTTATATATTTAGAAGATATTATTACTCCACTGATAAAATTTATACATATAGAATGTTTAAAAGAAATCTTTCGTGATTGTGGGGGGAGTTTGTGTGTGTGTGTGAGAGAGAGACACACACAGAGAGAGAGAGAGAGAGAGAGAGAGAGACAGAAACGTGCCAGAGGAAATGTTACAACAAAATAATTCATGGGTTACATCTTAAACATTCTATCCTGGTAGTGTCGAATAATATTCAGTTCGTGTTAAGTAAGGGACAGGACGGAATTATGAATTATTCCTTATTGTGAATCCATTTTTATGAAAACAGCGCGAAATAGTTCTCACATATACCTATAATTAACCTTCCTTTTGGATTTCTGTTTTCTTATATAAATTTGGCTACTTCAACATTTTCGTACTGAACGACACGTTAGTTTCTTTAACGACGTGTACGTTCTAGCAACGCTGCCAGAGTGTCGAAAAAAATAAACAAGAAAGATGACACCGAATTTTCGGGTGTAATAAGCACGTCTTTTGAATCCGTTCTGATGCAAATGAAATTTATCAAAGCTATTCAAAGTCAATGGAACCGGTATGAAAAACAATAGTATCTGACGAAAGGAAGAAGTTTTTCAATCGGGTTTTTAATCCCTCAGATATTGCCGTAAACGGAATTGTGAGCTTACGCCCTTTGGTTACAGACTTGTGCGTTAAGAAAAACATGATTTTATATGAGAAACATTTCGCACCGGAAACGTTCTCCAACATAGAAAGAATTTTTCAAATCGGACTCTTAGAAACAGAGATATCGACAAAAATAAGATGTGACTTTACGTCCCCGGTGGGAAAACCATGCATTATTTTAGGAAGAAAGTATTCTCAAAAGGTTTTTCCATATGAGCACTACCGGTCCAAGAAAAAAAAAATTTAGTCGAGTTTTCAGGATCACAGATTTTGCTACAAATACATCAGAAGCAGAAATTAACACTTATGTCCCCTGGTGGTCAAACCATTCTTTACCAAACATTAGAAATTATGTGAAAAATATTTTCCATCAGGTCTTGTATGCGATACAGGAAGAATTTTTCAAATCGGAGTTTTAGAAGCAGAAATAACGCAGAAAACGCAATTTACCTTTGTGCCCCTAGCGGAAATTCTATGATTTACTTGAAAATTTTGAATTTACAGGAAAAACATTTCGCATCGGAAACACTATCCAACAAAGAAGGAATTTTTCAAATCGGACTCCTAGAAGTAAAGATATTGACAAAATAAGATATATACTACTCCCCCTGGCCTAGAAGCCATGCATTATTTCAAGAAGAAAATGTTTCTAAAATTTTTGTCGACATGAGTAGTATCGGTCAACAAACCACTTGTTTTTCAATCGAGATTTTAGAAGCTCATATTTTGCTGTAAATACATCAGACGCGGAAATTAAGACTTACGCCACTTGGTGGCCAAACCATTTTTTTCAAAAATTAGAAATTATGTGCAAATTATTTCCCATCAGGAGCTGTATCCGGTGCAGAAAGAATTTATTTTTCAAATCGGAGATTTAGAAGCACAGATATAGGGGGAAACACAATTTAGCGGAAAATCTATGAAATAGTTGAAAATTTTGAAATTATATGAAAAACATGTCACACTGGAAACACTATCCCACAAAGAAGGAATTTTTCAAATCGGACTCCTAGGAAAGTAGAGATATTGCCCAAAATAGGATATACATCTACGCCCCCTGGTGGAAAAACTGTGGAATATTTTAAGAAGAAAATATTCCGAAAAGGCTTATCAGTGTGAGTGGCATCAGTCCACGAAAGAATTTTTTCAATCGATATTTTAGAAGCTCAGATTTTATGGCACATACATCAGAAGGAAAAATTAACACTTACGCCCCCTGGTGGTCAAAGTATTCTTTACCAAAAATTTGAAATTATACGCAAAAGATTTTCCATAAGGAGATGCATCCGCTGAAGAAATAATTTTTCAAATCGGAGTTTTAGAAGAAGAGTTATCGGGAAAAATGTAATTTACTTTTACGCCCCCTAGCGGAAAATCTATGCGTAATTTGAAAAAGTAACTATATCTAAAATACTCTTCGACATAAATGGAATCTAAAGATAAAAGAATTTTTTCAATCGGATGTTTAAAAGCAAATATGTGGAATAAAACGTATTTTTGAATTCGACATCATCTGCATTTACGCTCCCTAGCGGCGAAATTGTACATTGTAAAAAAAAAAACGAAATAAAGGATCATCATTCGCATATTTTGAGCTTCTCAATGCAAAAAGAATTTTTCAAATCGGACTAATAGTTGCAGAGATATCGTGGGTACAGGCTGACGGACGGACGGACGGACAAACCGGTAACATAAGCACGATCTTTTTTTACAAAAGACGTGCTAAAAAGCTAAGACGGAAGTGTTGTGGGGTTGAGGGATAAAAATGAAGAGGGTGGAGAGTTGACACAAGCGTGAAAAGCAGGGGTTATGGATATCTTGTGGACATCGCTACTTTTGTTAAAATCATATGAGCTTACTGCTACGATAACCTGATGTACGATTTATGACTCTCCATTGAAAGCTATTTCTACTTCTCGTTCGTAACTACTTCATTTTCTGAGAATAAACCAGTTCAAGTTTCGCGTAAGTGATGATTCATTGGCCCAGGCTGTTACTTCCTAAATTTCCAGATTTAGTTAATTATGTTATGTGTTCAACGATTAATTATCTAAGAACAATAATTATTTAATTAATTACAGCCGCGAAATAATTAAAACACTACACCATCTTTTATCGTTTCGGAAATGTGATTAAAAGAAAACATTTTCTTGCCCAAGAACACCAAGACCTCTCCCCCTCCAAAAAGAAAAAAAAAAAAAAAGGAGAAAAGTAAAAAGAAAATAATTATTCTAGATGTTGAGTCATGAAATCGGTTAGTTACAAAATCAGAAGATAGTTGCAGCTTACCGTCTGAGCACGACATTTTCGTACACTAACAGATGGAAAACTATTCGTTCTGTCTGATCGCGACGGAGATAAAGCTTATTGATATTTCAATTTTGGAAGAATATATTCACCCTAGGATTGAGTTGGCAGTACTGGTACAGTGCATCATAGTCTTCTGCTACACGTAGTCAAGAAGAAGATTATATTTATGTGGCTGTTGTCTTTAGGAAACAGCGCGGATTTTGAATTTTTGTTTCACCTTGACTGACGATGTCGGCTGCTGTGGGGGAAAGAATGTTTCGCTCGCTGACCTTTGAAGTCGTCGGTGGTGGGAAAGACTTCGTCACTCTAAATGCGCTAGATTAAATATTAGAAACAATCTCTAATATTTGCCGACTGGATTTTATCCTCTATGATGGCTGTATTCACAAAAACAAATATTTCCTCGTTTATCTCTTCTTCGGAAAAATAAAAATCATTTCTTTCATCACAGTCTGAGCTATTACAAAAGATTTATTTTATCACAACCGTTTTGTCTTAAAGCACTGAAACAATTGATGAGGAACGTCGTGTTGGAGAATATTTAACAGAGCTAGCTCGCCAATAGAATGTACTCGTATAACATTATTTCTTCATGCTTTAATGACCTCTTTTACGGCGGATTTTGGCAATGAGTCTGGAGAAGCTCATTAACTTTAATTAAGTTCTTCAGGATACTCATTTGAGAGAAGCTTTACAGATATTAAGAATCGTTCTACATCGAAATCACCACTCCTGTAGCAGATGATTGTTGTCACGTGATCTTGACGTCATACTTGCTGGAAGCATTTGTCTTCTTCGTGGTTAGCCCGCTCCGCGAAGTTACACGGACACCAAAACTTAATCGCTTTAACGACAAATCCCTAAAAGCACGCCATCATTTAAGAGGCAACAACAAAATTTAAATACAGTAAAATGAAATTTAATTGTACGAAAGCAAATTGAATGCAGTGAAAAACACTGCGACACCAGTAATCTTTTAAAATTAACAGTTTTGTAACACAAAATCAAAGAGCATATTTAGTGACAACCATATATCTTTCTTGTTAGCCCGGTAAAGAATATAAACAGAAGAGTTTTGTTAGTGGGTTTCTTTTTTTGTATTAGTATACCAAAAGCAACAACGTTGAAATGGTTTTCTATTGCTGCATGAGTCAGACAATGTTGTGTAATGTCACCATGGCTGTTTAATATACTTATGGATGCGTGCGTGATGTCAAAATAGATAACATTGGTTTATGTCTTGCTAAGATCCGTGTATGCATATTGCTGTATGCTGATTACAAGTCCTGTTGGAAGAGAGCAAAAGTGAGTTGCAGAGTATGTTGTCTCTGACGCACGAAGTTTGTATGAAATTCAAACTCAGTGTAAATAACGGAAAAAAATAAAAATTTTGAGCCAGGAACTGTTAGTACCGAATGCAAATCAGGTGTCTTCGAAGCGATGCCCGCGGACCATGGGTGGCCCGCCGACGATATTTCCGTGGCTCGTCGAGTCATTTCATGTCAACTAGGTAAACATTCCATCAGCGGCGGTATTTCGTTTGTGGAAGCGAAATTGTATGTGCCGAAATCCACAATGGAAAATAAATACAATGTTTTTGTGCGGGGTTGGGGAGATTATCAGTTTCAAAAATATGACAGTAATTTACTAACATCACAGTAATGTTGCGATTTTCAAAACGTATTTTACCATAAATATTTGCGTTACATAATTTAACAAAATATAATTATCACCTATTGGAGTGATGAACGGCGGCTGCTGGTGTCTGGAAGAGGTGAAAAGTGCCTGCTACCGTATCCGCCCCCCATTTTGCCGCATATGCATTCTATTTCTCAAAATTGCGAATATCCTGTTAAGAGTAATGGATGCTAGGAGGAAAACGTTTACGCCACCCTCAGGCTAAGAAGGGAGAAGCTGGACGTCAAGCTCGTGATTGGTGGGCGATAAGAAGGGCCCCGAGTAGTTGACCTGAGCCGGATAAAGTACTTCAGTCAGCAGACATGTTTGGTCTTTGATTGCGTCAACAATGGCGAGCTGTGATAGCAAGAAGAAGAAAGTTGGAGGCAAAGTGCGATTTTGTAAGAAAAGTGGTCGTACAATTACTTTTTTGTTGAGCATAAGAATAAAGTAGTTTGCCTTATTTACAAAGAGAGCGTTGCGGTAATTAAAGAATACAACATCAAGTGGAATTATGATACGAAGCACAGTGCGAAATATTCTGGATCGTTTTTGGAGCGAAACGGTTAATGAATTAAAAGACAAGCTAAATTGTCAGCAATCGTTATTCTCTAATGTAAATAAACAGTCTGAAAACAATATTCGTGTTAGCTACATGATTGCAGAAAACATTGCAGAACGTGGAAAGCCCTTTACTGACGGAGAGTTCGTGAAAGAATACCTTCAGTGCATAGTTGATGTGTTTTGTCCATCACAGACTCAAGTTGTTTCGAAAATTAGCTTGCCTGGTATGACAGTAGCGTGGCGCGTGGAGGATCTGGCAGAAAATGTGTTCAGCAATTTCAAATTCAAGTGCAAGGAGCTTCTGTTTTATACTGTAGCAATGAATGAATTCAAAGATGCAACAGATACAGCAAAAGTAGCCATTTTCCTTCGTAGCGGTAGTAGAAACTTCGTGATTGTCGAGGAACTAGCCAGTGTAATCGACTTGTGTAATCGATTGTAGAGGAATCAGCCAGTGTAATTAGCCAGTGTAATCGACAACATCAGCTTCAAATTTTTACTCAAGTGGAAGAGATACCTTGGCTAAGTGTAAGTTAGACTTGAGCAACATACACTGTGTACACTGCTGGCCACCCAAAATGCAACACCAAGAAGGACACGAGATAGCAAAGCCAGATTTACTGGACACATAACAACAGATTTACAAAGATGAAACGATTGGGCTTACAGGCCCATGCGACTTGCTGAACACGCAGACATCAATAGTTCGTGTGGCCCCCATGGCTGGCAATAACGGTCGTTACACGCTGCGGCATCGAACGAAAGAGGCTTTGGATGTGGGCTTGGGGTATGTCGGTCCAGGCTGCTTCCACACGTTGCCACAGTTCATCAGGCGTAGCCGCGGGTAGTGCTTTCCGGGTTACTCAGTTGCCAATCAGCGACCAGACGTGTTCGATAGGCGATATATCGGGAGAACAGGCAGGCCACGGCAGCAGTGACACTTGGTGGGCCGTGAAGAATTGTTGCACGACGCGTGCCACGTGCGGGCGCGCATTGTCCTGTTGAAACATGGCCGCTGGCAGGTCGTGCATGTAAGACAGGACTGCAGGCTCCAAAACGTCGGAGATGTAGCGGTGGCTGTTGAGTGTACCGGCGATGCGTCCCGGAGGGGTGAGGGTGTCATATCCAATTGCGCCCCAAACCATAACACCAGGCGATGGACCGGTTTGGCGATGCATAATGCAGGCGTCATACAGTCTCTCGCCACGGTGCGGCCACATGCGGATCTGACCATCGTAGTGTCACAGTCAAAAGCGGGATTCGTCGGAGAAGACAATGTCCTGCCATTCCGTAGTCCAGGTGCGGCGGTCAACGACCCACTGCCGCCGCACTCGCCGGTGGTGTAACGTCAATGATAATCGGAGCAATGGGGGCCGTACGACAAGTTCCCACTCCTGCAGACGACGTCTAACGGTACGTGCTGACACAGGTTGTTGCGCAACACACCCTAATTTCTGCGCTAATGTTCGTGATGTGGCGGTGCGAGCCGTCAATGCCCGTCGCGCAACATGCCGGTCTTCTTGTTCGGTGGTGTGCCGCGGCTGCGGCAATCGCTCACGTCGGTCCGTTCGTCCCTCCTGCACCCACCGAATCCATACTCGCCTCACTGTGGCTGGATGTTGTCCCACATGGACGCCGATGTCTCGGTACGATAAATAGCTGTCGGGATAAGCCACTATTCGTCCTCCGTCGAACTCCGAAACGTGCTGGAATGACTGCCGTATTCTGCGACGAGGCATCAGGAAGCTTCTCACGCACAGGTCCAGCAGCACAACACTCTTCCACTAGTTACAGTCCGCCTTCTGTGCACCCTTCTTATAGTGCTTCTCGGTGGCGTGCCGGGCGCACATGATTTGCATATGCCCTGCAATGCTAAGCGTTTGCATGTCCTCTAGCAGGCGACGCATGCTGCGAATTTTAGGCCTATCGGATGCTTCCTTCTTGGTGTTGTATTTTGGGTGGCCAGCAGTGTATTTGCCATAACCCCAGATGGTGCGTCTGCTATGTCCAGAAAGAAGGGAAGAGTGAACACTTTAATGAAATCTGACGCGAAATGAGTGTGGCAATATTACTGGTCACCTCACCTCACTGAGCTACCGTTTACTTGGGAAAAGTCAACTTGTTTATTACTATGTAGGAGCTTTTGAGACCAAATTAATCCTATGGGAACGTGAATTGCAAAATAAAAACTGCATTCACTTTCCAACATTAGCGCCGTTGATGAATACAAATAAAACATGGAGCACAGAGGATTTTCTACAGTGCATTTCAAATCTGAGAAAGGAGTTCAAAAGCAGGTTTTCTGACTTTAGAGAAAACGAAATTTCCTTGTAAATGTTCTCGACCTTCTTGGTTGGCATCGATAGAGTTCCATCGCATCTACAATCAGAGTTTGCAAATCTGCAGTGAAACGCAAGTCTTTACAAATACTTAAATATGCATTGTTCATGTCTTCTATCTTTGGCAATACCTACATGTGTGAGCAGTTGTTCAGTCAAATGAAGAACATAAAATCAAAAAGAAGAACACGTCTCACAGATCAACATTTGGAGGGCATTTTGCGAATCGCGACAACGCGGATTACACCTTATATTGAAGCTTTAGTCAAGCAAAAACAATGTAAAGTTTCTAATTAAGACTGCAATGACATCCATCCCTGTTGTAATGTGAGTACCTTCCCCTGGCGTAAAAACTATGCATTTTTTTAAGAAGGAAGTAATGTCAAAAAGTTTTCCGAGGTGGCGGATATCGGTTCATGAAATAATATTTTCAGTCGAGTTTTCAGAAGCTCAGATTTTTCTGCAAATACATCAAATGCAGAAATAAACACTTACGCCCCCTGGTGGCCAAACCATTCTTTACCAAAAATAAGAAATTATATGCAAACTATTTCCCACCAGGAGATGTATTCGATACAGGAAGAATTTTTGAAATCGAAGTTTTAGAATCAGAGATATCGGGGAAAACGCAATTTACCATTACGCCCTTAGCGGAAAGTCTATGGATTACTTGAAAATCTTGAAATTATATGAGAAACATTTCGCACCGGAAAGGCTCTCCAAGAAAGAAAGTAATTTTCGAATCGGACTTTTAGAAGCAGAGTTATTGACAAAAATAAGATATACATCTTCGCTTCCGGGAGGAGAATTCATGCAATATTTAAAAAAAAAAAATATTCCGAAAAGATTTATCGACATGAGCGGTATCGTTCCACGAAAGAAGTTTTTCAATCAAGTCTTCAGAAACTCAGATGTTGCTGCAAATACATCGGAAGCAGAAATTAACACTTACGCCCCCTGGTGCCAAAACCATTCTTAATGATAATTAGAAATTATATGCAACACATTCCCCATCAGGAGTTGTATCCGTTGCAGAATTAATTTTTATAACTGGAGTATTAAATTAATGAAAAAATTTACAATTGAAAATTCATGAAAAATTTACAATCTCGGGGAAAACGCTATTTACTTTTACGCCCTCTAGCGGAAAATCTATGCGTAACTTGAAAAAGTGACTATACCTAAAATAGTATTCGATAAAAATGGAATCGAAAGGTAGAAGAATTTTGTAATCGGATATTTAGAAGCAAATATACGGAATAAAATGTATTTTGAAATCGATATAATCTGCATTTACGCCCCCTAGCGGCAAAGCTTTGCATCGTAAAAACCTGAAATGCAAGGATCATCATTCTCACATTTCAAGCTTTCCAATGCAAAAATAAAATTGAAATCGGATTAATAGTTGCACAGATATGGTGTCCACAACAGTCGGACGGACAAACCGGTAACATAAGCACGATCAGTTTTTAATAGACGTACTAAAAAGTACGCGTTTATGCATTCACCACTATGTTCGTACAGCTTTGTGTGAGCAAGCACGTGTGCACCTATTAATCTGATATGAAAGCAATTCCTTTTTGCATTCGAAGATTGAAATGTGAAAGGGAAGATGAAACTGTACTTACCATTGCATCAAAAATCGTGGCAATATTATCTGTAAACTCTTCATGAACACGAAAGAAATGAAATTAATTCACAATGTACATGTATATAGCAAAAAACATGGAATATTAGAAATTTGCTTTTCTTAATATCTCTGCTTCTATAAATGTGCGATTTAAAAAATTCTTTCAAAACTGAATGCCATTAACTTTGTGGAACACTTTAGGTTTAACAATTGAAGAGTTTTATAGTTCACAGTTCTGTCGATCGGTGGTGTTTGTGCAGTTCTATTTGCAGCTGTATCTCCGCTTCTAAAAACCCTATTGAGAAATTTCTTTTTCACTGTTGGCTATTCGCTACAACAGAGATGTGGAACATTATTCTCTTTAAACAACGCACAGATTTCCCATTAAGGACGTAAAAGTCAATACCTTTTTCTCACTATCTCTGCTTTTGGGAGACGTATTTGAAAAGTTATTTTTCCTTAGCAGAGCTTTTGCAAGGAAGAATATTTTTCACTTATTTTCAACTTTCCAATTATGCAAAATTCTTCCGCTAGAAGGCGTAGAGTTATATCATATTTCTTTCTACATTTCTCCTTTTAACTGTTCTATTTAAAATCCGGTACCTCCCTTTTGCTCTGAGAAACGTGTTTTGCGCCATTTGTTAATTTTTGTAACATACTTTTAAGCCGCTGGTGGAAGTAAGTAGCTGGTTCTATTTCTGGATGTTTTATCGATTGTAGAAATCCGGTTGTGATTTTTTCTAACGGCTTGCGTTGACTTTAAATAACTTTCATAAATTTAATTTGCGTCAGAAAGGATTGAAAAGACGTACTAATTACAACCGAAAATTCGGTGTCATCTATCTTGTTTACTATAAAAAGGTACAACAGCAGGCTCACGATTAAAGTCCGTTAAATCCGTTTTGTCATCAAAAAAATGTAAAAACTATTATGTTCATTAGGAAATTCACCGGATTTTGGCCCTATAGAAAACCTATGGAGGAAAATGAAAAGGGAAGTTTATGCGAAATACCTTCACACAAAAACGGAATTGATTGAGACAGTGATTCGGGTATGGCGTAATGAAATACCTCAAGCAACATTACAAAATCTTTTGTGCCTGATGGTAAAATGTTGTAAAGATGTTATCATTCACTCGGGTACAAATAAAATACTGATTAAAAGTTTAGGTAACGAGTAAATTGGATTTTTAAAACTTGTCATTAGTTGCTGTTATTCTGGCGCTAGTATGACATATCTAAACATTTTAATTTTCGCTGAAAATACTATTTTAAAGTGAAAAACTTTTTTGTGCACCTAGCTTTTGCGCTAAGGAAATGAAATTTATTCCGAATTTCTGAGCATAAACCGAGAAAAACAACCAAATCCAACGTGTTGCTATTACGTTTTACAGAACTGTCTTCTCATTTGTGTCTTGTCGGGATATATGCACATGAAGTCAGTTTTAGTTGCGGCATTTTCTTTAGTTTCAAGATCGGTACGGTTCGGAGGCCCGCTTAGCTCTAGGATTTTTTGTTTATTCCTAAACACAGAGGTAGATGCGGGCAGGCAGAAAATTTTATACTTTTCTCTTAGTGGCAGTGAGAGGTCATTCCTTAAGTATGTGTTGTTCGAACGCATTTATAGATTTTATTGCCATCGTGACATAAAATATTTAGAATGTGCACAAATACTTGTGTGTATCTGAAAAATTCCTCCAAATCTCAAACTGAAGGTCGAATCCAAACGAACGTTTGTAAGAATGAACTCAAAGTGTTATTCTACTAGAAAATGGTGATTTAGATGACTTCATTTCTGATCGATCCTTTGCAGAAAACTAAGTTTTTACGAGCAGGCGAAATCCACACGCACGGAACGTGGGGATAAAGTTCCACACAAAAATTTAAAAATGCTTCATTGTTGTTACTACTCCCCTGTTCAAAACGTAATTTATGTTCCGTTAGGGTGTTCCACAAAAAGATAAAGTTTTGAATTTATTTGTTCTCGCCCTCCAATATTTGTACAATATACATAAACATTATTTATGCAAAATTTCCGCCCAGTCGAATAATAGTATTTAGGGTTCGCGCAACACCATCTAATTTCTATTGCAAATTAGCAGGATGGACAGATGAAGGATAATGTATAATGCCATTACCCTAAATGATAATACTGTCGAAAGGGTATAATATCGAAAGTTTAACATCTCTACAAGTTAAACAGTGTCCGGTCAGTTAAAGAAATAAGATCTTCCCGCTTGTCCTGGCTTTCTCAGTAGCTGCGCATCGCGAGTGCAACCGTGCGCGCCGCTGTATGGCGGTCGCCGTTTAGTTGCGCGGGCCGTGCACTGCCAATGCTCATTGTTTTTGCTGTGCGAGTTTATCCGGCTAGCATTATGTATTATTGCAGTTATTTTATTGTTTTGAGACTGTGTTTAAAGATGACAGCTCCCGCTCCCTGTGCCTGTGCACCGACAAAACACAATACGATGCTTTACCTGTTAGGAACGTCAGAAGAGAGTAAAATTAAAGGGAGTAAACTCCCATCTAATCGGCAAGTTCTAAGTATATTTTTTTTACCACCATAAAACACTGATCAAGACTATTCGCGAGAGATCACGAGCTGTGATAAGAGAAGTTGCATTATTTTAGTCAAAGACCCGAATTCCCACTCGTGATGAACAACATTCAATTGCCAGGCTGGAAAAACTTTTCGATAAGTGGAGCCCACTAAAGAAAAGTAGCAAACAAACGAGTGAAACTCCGCGTTCTAATGAAACAGCATTCGTTGATAAATTGGATGATTTGTTCGATATTGCACATGCTGATGCCATGAGTATGTTTACAATAAATGAAGACAGATAGTTCCTTCGTGGACAGCGAGAAAAAAGTTGACCAGGTTGTATGATGGAACTCGACAGAACTCTTGCTAAAAAAGAAGTCAGAGCTGAAAAAAGGAAGAAGGCAGAGATGCTCAGAATCTAACGAGAAGAGCAGCGGACGTCCACCAGTGCTAATACGAGGCGATTGTCACGTTGGAAATAATTCCGTAGACAATGTAACCAGCGACGAACTGATGAAGGTAGTAGTGATAGTGAAAAAGCAGTATACTAAGTTGATCTAATATACTGCTTTTTAAACGATTTCAACAGACATGGTCAAAGATTGACCACTCTAAGTTTGAACCCGGAGTGAGGCATTCTGAGGTGCTGGCAGCCATTCAGAGCCAACAAAGCCATGCCCAATGCATGAGAGGATTACAGAGAGACGCTGGAGCTTACTGTCATTTTTCTTGGAGAAACACCTCCTCGTGGTGTACGCTTTCGTGCTCTAGGAGATATACATCATGCCAGATAGATGTCGAAGGTTCATTACAGCTCGCAGCTGTGGATGTTTCGCAAACAATTCAAACTTACAGCACGAGAAAGTAGAGATCTTCGTGGCATCTGTATTTTCATTGTGAAAGAATAACTGAGAGCTTGGTTCACAGCACCCCTTTCTTTACAAGCACGGAGAAATGGCCTGAAACTTCTTCAATGTTTTATAGCATACAAAGAAAACCCAGATATTTCAACTGTGGCCATCGACAAACTCTCACATCTTTGGTATCTCAGCGAACATCTCGTAGCATTGGCTTTCTTCGATTCGGATGTCTCGGCGGAGGAAAAGTGAAAGATGGTAAATGCCGCTCATGAACGAGATGAGATGGTGAGGACGATACACTGAAGCGCGCAAGACTACAAAAGGAGGAAATTGACGAATTAACGACTAAGACGTTATCCGACTTTGTGACAAAAAACACAGACATGTTTTATAGTCAATTATGCATCGACAGGGAGTTTTTGCAAATCGATCCTGAGCATTGGGAACTTCAAGGTAACTACCAGCGCGGGTTGCAAAGAAACTGAGAGTTGTGAACGACAACACAGAGCGTGGTGTGGCCCTTATCGAAACATTTGCTAAGGCTATCACAAAGGACGAAGAGCACAAAGAATGTCTTCTTCAAGTGGTTCAGGAGCATCGAAGAAAGTACCAAGATTGTAAGAAAAGTACCCCTAAGAAATAATTTCAGAACTGAAGACTGATGTATTATATATTTTATGTACTTGATTTGTTTTTGATATTTTTTTCTGTAATATATGTTTTGTGTTTTTATGGATATAAAAAGATGTAAAGTAACTTTATAATTCATTATGCATCCTTGCACATTTTCGTACATATTACGAAATTTCAATGAGGCTGGTGACCTCTAAATATAAACCTACTTTACCAAACTTTTACGCAAATTATCATTATATACAGTATATTGGCACGAAATAAGAGGGTGAGATCAACAAAACTACAAACTTTATTTTTTCCCCATACATTTCTGAAGAACCCTAATGTTCTATGTGTGTATCGGAGAGCACAAAGAGGGTTGTTAATTTTTAAAAAGCAATACAACTTTCGCACAAATATGTAAATATAAATTAATAAGGAATAAGAACAGCACACCAATTATGTAAAAATTAATTAAACTATACTAGTATTCCGCTTTATTGGCGTAGGAATATATAAATAAGCGTTTCCAAGCTTTCGCTTGAAAACATGATTTCCTATGTAAACATATTTAATTCCTAGAACTCTTACGCTGTTCAACCTTAAACTACACTCCATGTATATACGGAATAGCCCCTAATTGCCTACTAACTTTTGAAATGATATTTTTATGGGAAACCATAGCAGAACAAAACCTGTAAGACTTAATAAAATCTATTCAGTATTTCAAAACTAAACGCGGCTTATGTACGATATCACTGAGCAATCTGAAATACTTTTATTTAGTTCTGCGCGTTATAAGTGCTCGAGAAAACTTCACTTTTCGTAGCAGTACGATACCGTATGTAAGGTATAAGATTTTATGGTGTAAGGTATAAGATTTTAAGGAGGTATAATACAGGATGTTGAATAAATTGTGAGCTGAAGCTTACAATTATAATAATGATATATAATTAAAATTATAATAATAAAATATAATGCCACCCCACATGGATGTCTGTTGATTTTGTTTCAATAGGTTGTTGATATGTTTTTCAAACGTTAACTACACTCCAAAACAACGAAAAAGTACAACATTCTGGCAGTGTTTATTTTCGATTTTGGAAAAATGGCTCTCTAAGTACATGCTCGAGAGCCACAAAGGAAAGTCAAAAAGTACCAATTCCGGTGGTGTACAAAATTTTCTTTTGGGTGAACAAAACTGTACAAAACTAGTAGAGAACTTTGGCAGCATTGATTTTTTATTTTGGAAAAGTGGCACTCCAAGTACATGTACCTACGAAAGCTTAGAGCTCGTAAGGTTTAACTTGATTGGTAGCCTTAATGAATTTGCTTCACTGTAAAACCCCGATAACTTCACTGCTGGTTGTAGCTGAGAGACTTAATTACACATAACAGGCACTTTTAGACTAACGACCAGAATTGAATGAACACAAAATTTATTTTACTTACGAGTTCAATTCCTTTTTTATTAGTCTTGAAGCACGTCACCCAAAGACATCATTCTCTTTGCTCATACTAATACACAGCATCTGACTTCAGTCAACAAATTTTTAGAACTTGGACTTAGATTGTTTATTGTTAGTGGGTGATGCAAGAACCGCAACCGCAGTGCGCTAGTGGTTTTGTTTCTGGTTTGTCTCGATGAGCTAACGAAGAAGAAAAGATACGTAGGTGCGAAGTGAGAATTAAATAAGGAGTTTATGTGATTTTGTACTCCAGGATGACGTGGGCGTGAATGTTTTGGCATAAGTATGTATTTGTGCATAAAGGTAATAAATGGTACCTAGCAATCTCATCCTCGTCAACTCTTACTTTGATGGAGCGACTCCTCAAAAAGGTAAGATTTATACTATCAAATAGGTAATTCGAAACAAACTTCGTACAAAATACGTGATACTAGTCACTCTTTAAAATACGTGATACTAGTACACTCACTACAACAGTATTATCAAATACAAGTTATTGTAGACGATTATTCAAAATCTATTCATTCGTAAATCTGTCTCTGTCCCTCTACCCCTCTCTCTACATCAAGATGGCTTGTTTAACAATTGCACACAGAATACTGCTCACCAGGCTCAGCTCACAGCAAAATTGACATCGAACACTACACCTAGAGTAATGCATACTCAGTTCTTATCGCATCAGTCTTTAACTACGTAGGTTGCCTCTTTGACCTGCTGTCAGAAGTCAACTTCAAATTCGTCAGGAGAAACACGTGATGTTAAGCTTAGAGAATACAACAAGAAGAAACCAACTTTACATAAGATACAAGAACTCAAAAGGAAGGTTGAAATAAAGGTATTCGTCATAGATGTTGAGAGTATTTTCATCATCTCTGGGTAATTTATCAAGCTTGAATATCAAGCTTGTCCATTACGTCAGTTAAAAAAGACGGATTAAAATGTAAATATGACATTCCGGGAAGTGATCAAATTTTTAATGAAAGGAGGAACTTCGCCAGTCAACATTAACGAGAGTATTATTAGGGTCTGTTGAGGTTATTCATCATCCTAGAGACATTTATTATCCAAAAAAACGTGGAGAAAATTTCAGAGTCGGTAATAGAACGTTACAAATCTGTGGTTCACAGGAAATTACTATTATTATTACTAATTTATTACTAATTATTATTACATATTATTACTAATTATTATTACTTATTTATTACTAATCCAACAAGAACTAATGTGCGCTGAGGACACTAACGGTAGCGTTGGCAGCATCGAAACGTAATGCGCAGTGTTACCTAATACTAGATATTGTGACGCACTACAGGGGCGAATCACGTTTCAAGACGACAAATCTGCAGCAATACATTCCGTCTGTGTAGCTTAGTTGGGAGAGCAACTTACTCCGGAGTGAGGGGGTCGCGGATTCGATCTCCGTCAAGGAAAAATTTGTGTTTTCACAATATAGGTGTGTTAGGCGTACAAATAGTTGGACGCCTAGCGTAAAACACGACAGGTTCTACTTATGGGGAAAGCAACTAACGCTTTACGTGCCTTCCAAGGGGTTCGGACGTATAACAGTGTGAATGATTAGAAATATGCCGCCTGGGTGGCCGAGCAGATTGAGGAGCTGAACTCCGACCATTCACCCTAGATGGGTCCGCAGGAGGCATGAGTTGAGTGCTCGTCCAACCGATGGCGTTGACTCTGTCCCTTCCCTGGAAACAGTGGCCTTACTCTAGCGGCGGCTGATTGGTTATAGTTCTCTGAGTTGCTGCTGTGTGTCGTTAAACCTCGGAAAAGAAATTGATTAGAAATAACTTACACCTGTAAATTTCTGCGGATGAAGTTGCTGAATTTCGTTAAAATTGGGAAAGGGGATGCCTTCAGTAAGGATTACTTCATTATGACTTAAATCATACGTGTGCCAATTGCAGTTAAAGTTTAAACAAAAATTAAGGACAGAGATCCTCACAACTGAAGAGAATTATCATATTCATTATTATTTTTCATGATAAATACCTGACATTTAATTTCCATGCTCTTACGTCTTTAATTTGTATTCTGTGATACAGTACATGAATCTTCCACATGAGATGTTTTACCTTAAAAAGTAATCGAAATAATGATACACTTTTAAGTAAAACGCACGTAAGTTGTAGACAGTGAAAAAAGTGTTGATATTTGTAGCGTGTTATGCTGAAAAAAACTGACGACGGGGAAGTCATTGTTATCACCAGCAGAGGTTCTTATAGCTCCATAGAGAGTTTCTCCAATGGAACGGCTTGTCACATGGGTACCATATTTCTTCTAGCTTGATCAGATAGATAGCTGCGGGTGTTCTGTGAAATCTTCAGAAGGTTTTGTTAGAAGAATCTTATTCCGGCTAACTTCGAAACGAGCTTATCTGGATGAACCGAGTTTGAAGCACAGCAGATTTTTAAATCGTTCTCTTATTACTTTTTTAAATTGTAAGGAAAGTTCTTTCCCATGAGATTGTTCATTCTTCCCTTTAGTTCTCACTTTATCGTAAGAATTCGGTTTTGGAGTATGTACATATATATCATCATCATCATCATCATCATCATCACTGTCAACCATTATCAATCCACTGCTGGATGAAGGTCTTCCCAAATTTCTTCCACAACTGTCTGTCTTGAGCCTGTCTCCTCCATGTCCCTCCGGTAGGTTTCGAATTTCATCTATCCATCTCCCTTCGTGTCTTCTTCTGGGTCTTTTTCTGCCCCTTGGAATCCAATCTAAAACTTCAGTTGTCCATCGGTTGTCTGTTCTTCTGGCAACAAGTTCAGCCTATTTCCATTTCAGTAATTTCACTCTGGTCATGATGTCGTCCACTCTTGTTATTTTATTCTTATCCACAAGTTTCTCTTCTTATTTTTCCCTTTTACACCAAGCAGGCATCTCTCCATGCTTCTTTGAGTTGTCTGCAGTCTTTGTATATCTGTTTTAGATAAGGTCCATGTCTCTGCTCCATACGTAAGCACTGGCAGAATGTATTGATTAAGCACTTTCCTTTGAAGACATAATGGCATAGTGCTCTTAAAAATTTTACTGTTTCTTCCGAAATCTCTCCATCCGAGTTTTATACGGCGATTAATTTCTTTATCAATGTGACCCTCACTTGATATCTGCTGCCCAAGATAAATGTAGGTATCAGTTGTTTCAAGCATTCCTCCATCAATCAATAACTCTTCTTTTATTGTAAAGGCATGGTACATCACTTTTGGCTTTTGAACGTTCATTTTTAATCCCACTTCTTTACTCTTGTCAGCAAGTTCTTGGATCACACTCTGCAGCTCCGAAGGGGTATTTGCAAAAATGACTGCGTCATCAGCAAAACGAAGGTGAGTTAGATAATCTCCATTAATCTTTATCTCTTTGTTTTCCCAGTTCAGTGATTGAAAGGCATTTTCCAATGTGGCATTAAAGAGCTTGAGAGATATGGTGTCACCTTGTCTCACTACCTTTCCAATTTTTATTAGTGCTGTATCCTCAAATATCCGGACCTTTGCATTTTCATAGATGTTATTAATAATGTTAATGTACGCATCTTCAATACCGCAGGATTTCAAAGCCATTGTAACTGCTGATGTTTTCACGGAGTCGTAGGTCTTTTTATAATTAATAAAAGCCATGCGTAATGGGAGTTCATATTGCCTTGTCCTTTCAATTAGTTCTCTTAGTGCATGGATATGATCTATAGTGCTCTAGCCACTCCTTTATCCAGCTTGTTCTCTTGGTTGAGCTATGTCTGGTGTTACCTTCAAGCGATGTGAAAGAACTTTAGTGAAGACTTTAAAAAGCACTGATAGGAGGTTGATGGGCCTGTAGTTCGCGAGATCCTCAACGTCACCTTTTTAATGTAGCATTGTTCCAATCCTCATGAATCTTCCCTACGATTATTTTTCTCAATAGGCAGTTTTCTTGTAAATAATTAACTATTTTTAGTCTTTTTCCACCATTAGGTTTCGTGTTTTGATTATATATAATTAGGTTTAAGTTTGAAGGTTGTAATTTTTTTCCCTTTATAATCGGTGTCTTTGCTTATTTTGTTATTTTGAGGTCATGCTCAATTTTCTTCGAATCAGATGTGAGGTCGGGACTCGTGGGATTTAGTCTGCTGTGGGTAGTGTCTAGTTATTGTATGGTTTTTTTTTTTTTTGATTGGAGGTTTAACGACAACCGTGAGCAACTCAATGGGCTATAAGCAGTCACCCGTCCCTAATTTAGGGCCACTGATTCCAGGGAAGGGAGAGAGCCAGTGCCGTAAGACAAACACAACATCCATGCCTCACCGGGATTCGAACCCGGACCCCTTTCGGACGAATGATCAGAGGCCATCGCTTAGACCACTGCGCCACCGGGGCGGCTTGTATGGGGTTGTGTTGTTTCTTAACTATTAGGTTTTCCTTTTATAAGAAAAATTCTTTTCTTTTTTTTGTTTGTTTTTTGGGCGTCAGGGGTTCGGACGTTACTTGGTCCTCTATCTGGGGGTTTGTGCTTAATTTTTATTTTTTTATTTTTTTGTTTTAATTCTTAATTTTAACTAATTTTCATTTCATTTTTATTATTATTTTTAGTGGGATTTTTTGTTTTTTTATTTTTTTATTATTTTTTATTTGTTTCTGTTACCGATTCTGGCTGGTTCGTTGCCGTAACTTTGCAGACTAGATTCTCGCAGAAACCCACACTTTCAGGTCTCTGTAGAGCCTGGTTAGGTGTTGTCAGTGCCCGGCCCTTGACAAAGCCATGGAGAACGGCTTACCATTGCTCTATATCCCTGTCTTATCCCAGTGGTCAGTAATGTTGGGTCTTGCTGTTCAGTATTTATTGAAGAAATATGCAGTCTTGATGTTTTCAGTATTTAATTTGATTTTTCTTTAATGCAGCCTTCTGGCGCTTTAGAACTTCAAAAACATTTTTAATTGTTACCTTGTTTGCTTTTCTCTCTCTATATATACTACTATATAATATATATATATAAACATGATTTTGTATAATTATAAATTGAGTTTCGAATTTACAGTTCAAAGCACATATGTCGGGGTCAGATCCGGGCCAGTTACGGGGTCGGTTCCGGGTTCGCATCCAAATATGTGACGTCCAGGTCTGGTCCAGGTTCAAAACTTTTTACCCGTTTCAAAATCCAAACCGTGTTTGTAGTTTCCTTTGACAGCTTTGCTCTAGCTGCTTTCGCTGATTGCTCAAAGTGTTTTCGTGTCGTAAGGTTGTGCATAAGAAGCAGGAGGACGGCCGATTGGGAGATGATCGTACCGGCATGCCTGGTGCCACCTATTATGCCACGTTGCAAGTCACTCAGGTCAACTTAAAATAAAATATGAAATCAGATGTTTCATCGAACTTGCAAGATTTCGCCATAATATCTTTATGGGGGCAGATCTTGTATCCACCACGCCTAATCCATAGTGGTGTGTTTGTCCTACGGCGCAGTTACTGTGCGTTCCCTTGAACGAACAGCCCCAAATCAAGGACGACTGATTACTTATAGTCTTTGATGCTTACGGTAGTCATGTTAAACTCCACTCCTAAAAAAATAATATTGTAAAAGATTTCAATTTATTTTTCGAAAAAACAATTCTTCAAATATTCTGGCCTTTCCTTTGGCAAAGCCCGGAATATCAGATTATCACTGCTGCGTAAATCAGAACCAATATCGAAGCAAACCGCGCATGAGCTTTTACTTGATGACATTCGTACCTGCAGTTAGTTCCCCATCGGACCCAAACGATGCATTAAAATCCCCTAAATCGTTGTCTTTCAATCTGACTGGTCTAAGAAGAGCGAAAGACGCGATTTACCGCTACGAGAATGGGGGGACACATCGCGAGAAGAACAAATCAACTCATCGTTCGAGTCACGGTGCAGCAAACGCGTGTTTTAGTTCCGCACCCGCATGTGTGCCTAAGTGTAGTGACATTTTTATTTAGGAAGCAGCTGGAACAGACTGACTCTGGCGATTCAGTTGCTATGTTGGGAGCAATTACCGGGCATTATTGACTTGTCGTTGCTCTTCCGAATTCCTAGGAGAATTGGCTTTTATAGGTTGTTAGTGGCAACTACATAAAGCGTCAGGAGCTGATCGAAAATCGGATAAGCTCTTGTCTTCCCATTTGCTTTTTCCAAGCAAGTAGTGAGGTCGAAGAGTCGAGAAACTAATTCTTGCTCTTATCTGCAATCATTGCAGTACAAAATGACTGGACGAAATTTAGTAAATTGGATAAGCGCATGCGTTGCCGTTTTTGTGTTATTCTCACAAATCAGAACCAAAGCCACGCACAGAATAATGAGGATGTTATCGAATTGTTCTGTGCAACGACCGAAGAAAGGAACTAATAAGAAAAAATGTAGTAACAGCGCAACTTTTATTGGAATATTAAAACTTAGCGTTTTATGATAATTAAGAAAACGGTCGACACAGAGAATTAAGTCTGATCCAAAGAGAATGTATCTTAATTTGGTATTTTGATAACGAAGATACTGACGAAAATGAAAATATACATTTACCCCACGGAAGAACTGCACATCATCACAAGCACAACATGAACGCAAATATTTTTTTGCAGAGCACATGAAAAGGATTTTTTCAATCGATTTTGCAAAGTTGCAGCTATGGAGTTCAAAGAAAAGAACGCACTTTCGTCCTGTAACAGCAGAACTACACATTACAGAAATTCAGGAAATCTTTATAAAATATTTCTCATAACGGAAGTTATCCAACGAAAAATCAAAATGAAAATGGCACGTACAAATGAAAATAATCATGGAAATAGAGCTTATATTTGCGTCTTCTGGTAGGAAAGCTGTGCATCATTTGTTGTAGAAAATTTGTGTATTCTTCGTAATGAAAAGTATCTGACGAAGAAACGAATTTTGTATTTGGAATTTTAGAAGCGCAGATATAGTTGAGGAAACTAATATTCAAACTTTCCCTAATGGTAGAATTTTGCATTATGTCATCATCATCATCATTGTCAACCATTATCAATCCACTGCTGGATGAAGGTCTCCCCAAGTTTCCTCCACAACGGTCTGTCTTGTGCCAGTCTCCTCCATGTCACCCCTGCATACTTTCGAATTTCATCCACCCATCTCCCATGTGGTCTTCTTCTGGGTCTTTTCCTGTCCCTTGGAATCCAATCTAAAATTTCGGCTGTCCATCGATGATCTGTCCTTCTGGCAGTATGTCCAGCCCATTGCCATTTCAGGGATTTAACTCTGATCATGATGTCTTCCACTCTTGTCATTTTTCGGATCCACGAGTTCCTCTTCTTATCTCTCCTGGTTACACCAAGCATGCACCTCTCCATGCTGCTTTGAGTTGTCTGCAGCCTTTGTATGTCTCTTTTAGTTAAGGTCCACGTCTCTGCACCATACGTAAGCACTGGAAGGATGCATTGATCAAACACTTTTCTTTTAAGACATAATGGCATATTGCTCTTGAAAATTATGCTGTTTCTTCCAAAAGCTCTCCAGGCAAGTTTTGTATGCCGATTAATTTCTTCATCAATGTGACCCTCACTTGATATCTGCTGTCCAAGATAAACGTACGTGTCTGTTATCTCCAGCTTTTCTCCATCAATCGATAAATCTTCATTTCTTGTAAAAGCATTGAACATCACTTTTGTCTTCTGAAAGTTCATTTTTAATCCCACTTCTTTACTCTTGTCAGCAAGTTTCTGGATCATACTCTGCAGCTCTGATGGGCTAGTTGCAAAAATGACTACGTCATCAGCAAAACGAAGGTGGGTTAGATAATCTCCATTAATCTTTATCCCCTTGTTTTCCCAGCTCAGTGACTGAAAAACACCCTCCAATGTGGCATTAAAGAGCTTCGGAGATATGGTGTCACCTTGTCTCACTCCCTTTCCAATTTTTATGTGTGTTGTATTTTCAAACAGCCTAATCTTTGCACTTGCATTTTCATAGATGTTATTAATAATATTAATGTATGCATCTTCAATACCGCAGGTTTTCAGAGCCATTGTAACTGCTGATGGTTTCACCGAATCAAAGGCTTTTTCATAATCGATAAAAGCCATGCACAATGGAAGTTCATATTCCCTCGCTCTTTCAATTAGTTCTCTCAGCACATGGATATGATCTATTGTGCTGTAGCCACTCCTGAATCCAGCTTGTTCTCTCGGTTGAGCCATGTCCAGTGTTACCTTCAAGCGGTGTGAAAGAACTTTAGTGAAGATTTTATAAACTACTGATAGGAGGCTGATAGGTCTGTAGTTTCCGAGATCCTCAATGTCACCTTTCTTATGTAGCAGGATCATTGTAGCGGTGTTCCAATCCTCAGGAATCTTTCCTTCATTAAGGCATCGAGTGAAAATTTGGGCGAGTACTGTTTCGATTTCTCCACTTGCTTCTTGTATGATGTCTACAGTAATTCCATCTTCTCCTGGAGCTTTTCCCCGCTTCATGTTTTTGATTGCATGTGCAACTTCTGCTGGAAGGACTGGAGGAACTCTGGTACTGGTATCTTTCATGATGTCTGGAGTGCATGTATCATCCCTTTCATATAATTTGGAGTAGAAATCTTTCACTCTTGTCAAAATTTCGCCTCTATTTCTTGTTACAGAACCATCTTCTTTTCTCAGTGCCATAATCTGTTTTCTTCCCTTACTGAGATGTCCCTTTGCTATCTTTAGGCTTTGGTTGTTTTCAATTGCTTTCCACACTAGTTCACAGTTGAATTTTCTTACGTCTTCAGTGATACTTTTTCGTACTGTCTTGCATAGCTCTATATATTCCACTTTGGAAGTCACATCTTCTTTAGTTGTCCTCATCTCTCTTCTTTTTTGCATCAACATTTTTCGTTTTTCCTGATAATTTATTTACATGCAACTTGTTCTTAGACCCAGCTAATTTTGTTGCTGTTTCCATAAGAGCTTTGGTTACTTTTCTGTTAACTTCAGAGATGTCCACTTCTTCCGATGTTAGGCCTTCTAAAGCAGAGAACCTGTTCTTCAGTTCCAACTTGAAGGTATTATGGTGTTTTTTAAGGTTGGTTATGTCAATAGATTTTGTTTGTCTTATGAGCTTGCCACGTTCAAGTTTAGTGTTGAGGTGCATCTTACATCTCACCAATCTATGGTCACTACCTGTGTTGAACTTGTTTAGTACACTGCAGTCTTCTATGACGAATTTTTTGTTACACATAATAAAATCAATTTCACTTGTCATCCCATTTGGATGTCTCCATGTCCATTTCCTGTGTGGCTTTTTCTTGAAGAAGGAGTTCAAGATGAAAAACCCTTCTGCCTCTGCAAACTCAACGAGAGTATTTCCACGCTGGTTTCTGTTGCCGTGACCGAATTTACCTACTGAAGTTTCATTCTGTTGCCGTTGCCCAATTTTTGCATTGAAATCTCCCATAATTATTTTCAAGTGCTGCTTACCTTTATTATTTAGATGACAAATTTCCTCATAAAATTCTTCAATTTCTTCTTCAGGATGACTTGTGGTGGGTGCATAAGTTTGAATAATCTGAGCCTGGTATCTTTTCGAGAGTTGGATAACAAGCCGTGCAGCTCTGTCAGAGGAACTTTCAACTTCTACAACTTTATCCTTTAGTTTCTTGTTTATTATAAATCCAACACCACTAGTTCTGCCAGTATCTGTCCCACGATAGTAGAAGAGATGTCCACTTTTCAGTTCGATGAGATCTTCTCCTTTTCTCCTTACCTCACTTAGCCCCACGATGTCCCACTTGATCCTTTGTAGTTCCTCTTCCAATTCAAGAAGCCTTGAATCAGAAGATAGGGAGCGTCCATTGTACGTTGCCAAGGTCAGCATCAGATGGCAGCCTAGTCCGGTCCTCCGGGGATTCTTAGCACCCTCTGCCTTCATGTCGCACTGGCCGCTGCCTTGGCCAGGTACATTACAGCTGCCGGAGACTGAGGGCCAAGATTTAAGTTGTGGAGTCATTTTGGAGGGGTTTGGCCATAACTCACCACGCTGGCCAAGCGGGTTGGTGAGTGTGGGATAGAATTTCCTTTAATCCCGATGGTATAGTTATACCGCTATTGGCGGTCGTCAGAGCCCTTTTAGTAGGAACAGGATGCACCACGAGAAGGCGGGGTTGACATTTGTCAAGGAGAGGCTGTGATGTTACGCATCACCTGACCTTACATCCCGTAAAGTGCATGAAATATGCGCAAAATGTTCTGCATAGAAAAGATATCCGTCGCAAAAAAAGAAAAGAAAAAGAAAAGGAGTTTTCAAAATAGAACGTCGAAACCAGACAGAACGAGGTACATACTTAGTAGAATATCGTCGTGGTCATCAAACATAAGCATTCCCCTACGAGATGATCGTCTCCCCAAGTCTCTTCCACAAATTTCTATCTTGAGCCACTGTCTTCCAAGTCACCATAGTATGTTTTAAAATTCCATCCACCCATCTTCCACATGGTCTTCCTCTGGGTCTTTTACTGTCTCTTGATATTCAATCCAGCATTTCAGTTGTCCAACTGTGGTCAGTTCATCAATCAGTATCATGCGCTCCGATAATTCTTAGCACCCCTTTCCTTCACGTCGCACTGGCCGCTGCCTCGGCCAATTGCCGGAGACTGAAGGCCAAGCTTTCAGTTGCAAATTCATTTTTAAGCTCATATCATCATCATCATCATCATCATCGCTGTCAACCATTATCAATCCACTGATGGACGAAGGTCTCCAAAAATTTCTTCTACAACGGTCTGCCTTGTGCCAGTCTCTTCCATGTCACTCCCGCATACTTTCGAATTTCATCCACCCATCTCCCATGTGATCTTCTTCTGGGTCTTTTTCTGTCCCTTGGAATCCAGTCTAAAATTTCGGCTGTCCATCGATGGCTGTCCTACTGGTAATATTTCCAGCCCTTTGCCATTTCAGGGATTTTACTCTGATCATGATGTCTTCCACTCTTGTCATTTTTCTGTTCCACGAGTTCCTCTTCTTATCTCTCCTAGTTACACCAAGCCTGCACCTCTCCACGCTTCTTTGAGTTGTCTGCAGCCTTTGTATGTCTCTTTTAGTTAAAATCCACGTCTCTGCACCGTACGTAAGCACTGGAAGGATGCATTGATCAAACACTTTTCTTTTAAGACATGATGGCATATTGCTCTTGAAAATTATACTGTTTCTTCCAAAAGCTCTCCATCCAAGTTTTATACGTGGATTAATTTCTTCATCAATGTGACCCTCATTTCATATCTGCTGTCCAAGGTAAATGAAGGTATCGGTTATCTCCAGCTTTTCCACATCAATCGATAAACTTTCATTTCTTGTAAAAAAGCTGTACATCACTTTTGGCTTCTGAAAGTTCATTTTTAATCGCACTTCTTTACTCTTGTCAGCAAGTTCCTGGATCATACTCTGCAGCTCCGATGGGGTAGTTGCAAAAATGACTACGTCATCAGCAAAACGAAAGTGAGTTAAATAATCTCCATTAATCTTTATCCCTCTGTTTTCCCAGTTCAGTGATTGAAAGACATTTTCCACTGTGGCATTGAAGAGTTAGGGAGATATAGTGTCCCCTTGCCTCACTCCCTTTCCAGTTTTTATGGGTGCTGTATTCTCAAATATCCGAACCTTTGCACTTGCATTTTCATTGATGTTATTAATAATATTAATGTATGCATCTTCAATATCGCAGGATTCCAAAGCCATTGTAACTGCTGATGGTTTCACCGACTCACAGGCGTTTTCATAATCGATAAAAGCCATGCACAATGGAAGTTCATATACCCTCGCTCTTTCAATTAGTTCTCTCAGTACGTGGATATGATCTATAGTGCTGTAGCCACTCCTGAATCCAGCTTGTTCTCTTGGTTGAGTCATGCCCAGTGTTACCTTCTAAGGGTGTGAAATAACTTTAGTGAAGATTTTATAAACCACTGAGGGGAGACTAATAGGTCTGTGGCCTATATGTCTGTAGGTCTGTAGCCTATATGTACTCGTCTACTCGTCCTGGAGAAGTCAGACGTGATAGCTGAGAGCAACGCACAAAGCAAGAAAAATCATCATAATCAAAAACCAAAACCAAACGTGATTAGAAACTAGAAATGTAAATGATCTTAGGATGATCAGCTTAAATTCCCACCTCTTGCTGACTGCGATACAATTGCAGCTATCGGTAAATGTTCTTTTTTTTTTTTGCACATAAATTAGAGACACTTCGTCATACAACAGGATGAAATGATTTTAAGACATCTAAAATGTGCATCCAAGTTGGTTAAGCACGTGAGAACTGTTCAAATTTTTTATATTGTATTAATAAAAACAATTAACCTATTTTATAGCACGGAATGCTACCAAGGACATATCCAGATTTGTGGACATTTTTAAAATTAATAAATTGGTAATATTATTTGAAAAAAGGCGCTTCGGGGAAGAGGGATGCCCTTCAGCTAAAGTTTTGGGAATAACAGCAGCAATCAGAAAGAAGGGAACCTTTTAGATTAGCCTGGAATTTCTATTTAAATAGGCTAAGACGAGAGAAAATGCTTGTGTTCATCAAAGTACTAATAAAATCGATCCCCCTCGAGAGACTGAAAAAAAGTTTTGAGAAGTTTGAATATTTTTTTTGATAAATTCCCATCATTGCTTGAGCAGAAAACTGAATACCACGAAATTTGTTGAGTTTCAGTCTCTCTGCGTTACTAAACATAGCTGTTTCCAAGAAATTTGCATATTGATTTTAAGATAACTGCCTTTCTCTACTGTTACTATGCTTCAAGAAACATGATCCTATCCAATAAACGCACAAGATACCAATGGGGGGAAACGCTGTGTTATGAAATGATTTTCACGACAGTAAAATAAGTGTGCTGCTTCACTTCTTAGTAAGTAAATTATAGCGATCACTTGAACGACGCAGCAGATGCGACAAAAGAAATGTTCTTCACGTAGCAAATAAAATTCACTCACCCTTTACCTTAAGAAAAACCTTGCGTATCTTTATTCTCATCCAGTTTATTATGAAGGAAATAGTTGCAGAATAACCTTTAACTCGACTTTACTTAAACACACACCAAAAACACAAGGTATTCTAAATCATTTTTCAAAACACGCACACATTTTCCCATTTCCACAGAATCTCTAACTACGCAGACGATTCTCTGTTCGCTTAGTCTAGGAAAGAAAAAATGAAAGTCGATCGCAGCGCCATCTATGGAAGTTTAAAAATAAACAAACTGGTGTTGTGACGTCACGTACGTCACAAAAAGTGAGCAGTGATCATACGGCAAACTGATAACAGCGGATTCTCATAAGAAGCGACATAAAAATGATTTTGATGAGAAATGAGTGTTTCAGAAGAGGTGACATTTACCAGCAGAAGTTAAACGCTGTTACTAAAGAATTATATATTTGTCATGAACTAAATCTTTTGATGTAGAATTACGTCTAACTCCGCGGATAGTAAGGGGCGACTTACAGCCCACCCCTGTGACAAAAATAGGTCCCAATTGAAATCATTATAGCGTTAAAAATACGTCTCGCACACTAATCGTGTCAGCGTATTCGTAAACAGCATGGAGTCCAATTCGCGAACTGCGCAATACATCGCGCGCGTGACGCTCCCCTCGCTCCCTGTGAGCCGGGGAGAATATGCAATATTTCTGGGTGTGCCGCCGCGTTCCACTCAGTCTGTCTTGGCAACCGTGACCGCAACACGACTGTGCGTGGTATCGTTTTGAAGCTCTCGACGAGATCTATTCAAATATATAAAGAACATGTTGCAGTGGCTTAAACTAAAATTTTTAAAAATTGTTTTCGTGTGAACGGGTTAACATTTTTTTTTTTTTTTTTTTTTATTGGAATTTTAACGACCACCGTGAGCAACTCAATGGGCTATAAGCAGTCGCCCGTCCCTAATTTAGGGTCACTGGTTCCAGGGAAGGGAGAGAACCAGTGCCGTAAGACAAACACAACATCCATGCCTCACCGGGATTCGAACCCGGACCCCTTTCGGATGAATGATCAGAGGCCATCGCTTAGACCACTGCGCCACCGGGGCGGCGTTAACATTTTCGACAATGCCGCGGAATTCGCAGAATGAACGCAAAAGTGGAGAAAATCAAAACCAGAGGCAAGAGCACGTGATGAGGAATGTAAGAAGACCAAGAAGACAGAGCACCACGTTAGGCAATTCGTGTATCGATCTGCTTTGTGTTCGCAATGTATCCAGCATTATCAGTAAAAATTATGTAAGCTACTTTTCATATCATAGACCTGTGTTGGCTGTAACAAATTAAATAAACGTTTTGAAACCATGCTCGACTAGCTCATTTCAACTCTCCGATCTGAGAGTCGTAATCCTACGTTCCAAACCGACGGCTCAATCAGAACTGAGGCTACCGGGTTTTTTCGGCAAGGTTAGACAAGGCCTTTGATTCATGAAGGGGCATTCAATGGGAAATCTATTGACCGCTACTTTAAACTTGCTGTTCTACATAGGAAAAATGAAATTATCCTACATAAAGGTGTGGCAACATGAAATATAATGCGTGCCTACTAATCTGTACAAGTATCAAACATAAATATGCATATATGTATATCGCTATAATTGCCGACATCCTACCTGGAAGACGCAGAAGTGCGCGTTACAAAGCTTTTCAGGTTTTGTTATTTTCAATTCCAAGCAAAACAGCATTCTTAAAACACGAAAACTTTTGCCCATTCTTCCCATAAGAAAACATAGGTTTTGTCCAGTCATCAGCACACATGTTGATCACGCCATCTGGCGACAAGTGACATTAACTGGTAATTTTTGTTTCCAGAGCTGTACAACCTGACTACGATACACCGTGGATCAGGCAGTGGTCCAGCCCAAGGTACTTAGAAGGGGAAGAGGTAGGTCCATAGTAACCACGCCGTCTTTTCGCTTCTCTTCGCTGCGCTGTGACGTCACGGTGGCCATAAGCGAAGCTGTAACTCGCACGGAGCCATACCGAGAAAGTGTCGTGTGCTCTATGAATTTTAAATCGAAATAACAGAGCTAGTTTTTACATCCAACTATTTTTCAAAATAGAGTAATATATATATATATATCATCATCATCATCGTCATCATCATTGTCAGCCATTATCAATCCACTGCTGGACGAAGGTCTCCCCAAGTTTTCTCCACAACGGTCTGTCTTGTGCCAGTCTCCTCCATGTCACTGCCGCATACTTTCGAATTTCATCCACCCGTCTTCCATGTGGTCTTCTTCTGGGTCTTTTCCTGTCCCTTGGAATCCAATCTAAAATTTCTGCTGTCCATCGATGGTCTGTCCTTCTGGCAGTATGTCCAGCCCATTACCATTTCAGAGATTTAACTCTGATCATGATGTCTTCCACTGTTGACATTTTTCGGATCCACGAGTTCTTCTTCTTAACTCTCCTGGTTATACCAAGCATACACCTCTCCACGCTTCTTTGAGTTGCCTGCAGCCTTTGTATGTCTCTTTTAGTTAAGGTCCACGTCTCTGCACCATACGTAAGCCCTGGAAGGATGCATTGATCAAACATTTTTTCTTTTAAGACATGATGGCATATTGCTCTTGAAAATTATACTGTTTCTTCCAAAAGCTCTCCAGGCAAGTTTTGTACTCCAATTAATTTCTTCATCAATGTGAACTCACTTGATATCTGTTGTCTAAGATAAACGTACGCGTCTGTTATCTCCAGCTTTTCTCCATCAATCGATAAATCTTCATTTCTTGTAAAAGAATTGTACATCACTTTTGTCTTCTGAAAGTTCATTTTCAATCCCACTTCTTTACTCTTGTCAGCAAGTTCCTGGATCATACTCTGCAGCTCTGATGGGGTAGTTGCAAAAAATGACTACGTCATCAGCAAAACGAAGGTGGGTTAGATAATCTCCATTAATCTTTATCCCTTTGTTTTCCCAGTTCAGTGATTGAAAGACATTTTCCAATGTGGCATTAAAGAGCTTCGGAGATATGGTGTCACCTTGTCTCACTCCCTTTCCAATTTTTATGTGTGTTGTATTTTCAAACAGCCGAATCTTTGCCCTTGCATTTTCATAGATGATATTAATAATATTAATGTATGCATCTTCAATACCGCAGGATTTCAGAGCCATTGTAACTGCTGATGATTTCACCGAATCAAAGGCTTTTTCATAATCGATAAAAGCCATGCAAAATGGAAGTTCATATTCCCTCGCTCTTTCAATTAGTTATCTTAGTACGTGGATATGATCTATTGTGCTGTAGCCACTCCTGAATACAGCTTGTTCTCTCGGTTGAGCCATGTACAGTTTTACCTTCAAGCGGTGTGAAAGAACTTTAGTGAAGATTTTATAAACCACTGAGAGGAGGCTGATAGGTCTGTAGTTCCTGAGATCCTCAATGTCACCTTTTTTATGTAGCAGGATCATTGTAGCGTTGTTCCAATCTTCAGGAATCTTCCCTTCATTAAGGCATCGAGTGAAAATTTGGGCGAGTACTGTTTCGATTTCTCCACTTGCTTCTTGTATGATGTTTACAGTAATTCCATCTTCTCCTGGAGCTTTTCCCTGCTTCATGTTCTTGACTGCATGTGCAACTTCTGCTGGGAGGACTGGAAGAACTCTGGTACTGGTACCTTTCATAATGTCTGGAGTACATATATCATCCCTTTCATATAATTTGGAGTAGAAATTTTTCACTCTTGTCAAAATTTCGCCTCTATTTCTTGCTACAGAACCATCTTCTTTTCTCAGTGCCATAATCTGTTTTCTTACCTTACTGAGATGTCCCTTTGCTATCTTTAGACTTTGGTTGTTTTCAATTGCTTTCCTCACTAGTTCACAGTTGAATTTCCTTACGTCTTCAGTGATACTTTTTCGTACTGTCTTGCATAGCTCTATGTATTCCACTTTGGAAGTCACATCTTCTTTAGTTGTCCTCATGTCTCTTCTTTTTTGCATCAACATTTTGGTTTTTCCTGATAATTTGTTCACATGCAACTTGTTCTTAGACCCAGCTAATTTTTTTGCTGTTTCCATAAGAGCTTTGGTTACTTTTCTGTTAACTTCAGAAATATCCACTTCTTCCGATGTTAGGCCTTCTAAAGCAGAGAATCTGTTCTTGAGTTCCAACTTCAAGGTGTTATGGTGTTTTTTAAGGTTGGTTATGTCAATACATTTTGTTTGTCTTATGAGATTGCTACGTTCGAGTTTAGTGTTGAGGTGCATCTTACATCTCACCAATCTATGGTCACTACCTGTGTTGAACTTGTTTAGCACACTGCAGTCTTCTATGACGAATTTTTTGTTACACATAATAAAGTCAATTTCACTTGTCGTTCCATTTGGATGTCTCCATGTTCATTTCCTGTGTGGCTTTTTCTTGAAAAAGGAGTTCAAAATGAAAAACCCTTCTGCCTCTGCAAACTCTACGAGAGTATTTCCACTCTGGTTTCTGTTGCCGTGACCGAATTTACCTACTGAAGTTTCATTCTGTTGCCGTTGCCCTATTTTTGCATTGAAATCTCCCATAATTATCTTTAAGTGCTGCTTACCTTTATTATTTAGATGACGAATTTCCTCAAAAAATTCTTCAATTTCTTCTTCAGGATGACTTGTGGTGGGTGCATAAGTTTGAATAATCTGAGCCTGGTATCTTCTCGAGAGTTGGATAACAAGCCGTGCAGCTCTGTCACAGGAACTTTCAACTTCTACAACTTTATCCTTCAGTTTCTTGTTTATTATAAAACCAACACCACTAGTTCTTGAAGAATTTTATGAGGAGTTATATATATATATATATATATATATATATATATATATATATATATATATATATATATATATACAGTCACTCTCTCAACTTGCGTTTTTTTGTAATCGTTTTTCTGGTTTTTAGTAGCAGATGGCGAGCATGGGTTGGGCCAGGAAAGCTATAGATGCATGCAAAAATAATACTATCTTGTGTTTTGACATGCAACTCCGGGGAAGTTATGACATATTTAAAAAAAATTTTTGGTGGGCATATTACTTGCATCTATGACTTTGCAGAAACCCATTTTCAACTAGGTCTTTGTGGAAGTGAGAAAAGGCAGAGTTTTGCTGGTCCTTGATAAAGCCAAGGCTCGACATTCTCGACACTTTCTACATTCAGTTTGCTATTTTTTTCCTCTTTTTACTGATACCTGTCAGTGTATGAGTTTTACTATATTGTTTTAGGAATATTGGTTGAAAAATTGTTATTGCTTTTGTATCTTCTTAAATAGTAGTATATATATATATATATATATATGGGATGTAAGGTCAGGTGATGCGTAACATCACAGCCTCTCCTTGACAAATGTCAACCCCGCCTTCTCGTGGTGCATCCTGTTCCCACTAAAGGGGCTTTGACGACCGCCCATAGCGGTATAACTATACCATCGGGATCAGAGGAAATGCTATCCCACACTCACCAACCCGCTTGGCCAGCGTGGTGAGTTATGGCCAAACCCCTCCAAAATGATTCCACAACTTAAATCTTGGCCCTCAGTCTCCGGCAGCTGGAATGTACCTGGCCAAGGCAGCGGCCAGTGCGACATGAAGGCAGAGGGTGCTAAGAATCCCCGGAGGACCGGACTAGGCTGCCATCTGATGCTGACCTTGGCTACTTACAATGGACGCTCCCTATCTTCTGATTCAAGGCTTCTTGAATTGGAAGAGGAACTACAAAGGATCAAGTGGGACATCGTCGGGCTAAGTGAGGTAAGGAGAAAAGGAGAAGATCTCATCGAACTGAAAAGTGGACATCTCTTCTACTATCGTGGGACAGATACTGGCAGAACTAGTGGTGTTGGATTTATAATAAACAAGAAACTGAAGGATAAAGTTGTAGAAGTTGAAAGTTCCTCTGACAGAGCTGCAAGACTTGTTATCCAACTCTCGAAAAGATACCAGGCTCAGATTATTCAAACTTATGCACCCACCACAAGTCATCCTGAAGAAGAAATTGAAGAATTTTATGAGGAAATTTGTCATCTAAATAATAAAGGTAAGCAGCACTTGAAAATAATTATGGGAGATTTCAATGCAAAAATAGGGCAACGGCAACAGAATGAAACTTCGGTAGGTAAATTCGGTCATGGCAACAGAAACCAGCGTGGAAATACTCGTTGAGTTTGCAGAGGCAGAAGGGTTTTTCATCTTGAACTCCTTCTTCAAGAAAAAAGCCACACAGGAAATGGACATGGAGACATCCAAATGGGACGACAAGTGAAATTGATTTTATTATGTGTAACAAAACATTCGTCATACAAGACTGCAGTGTGCTAAACAAGTTCAACACAGGTAGTGACCATAGATTGGTGAGATGTAAGATGCACCTGAACACTAAACTTGAACGTGGCAAGCTCATAGGACAAACAAAATCTATTGACATAACCAACCTTAAAAAACACCATAATACCTTCAAGTTAGAACTGAAGAACAGGTTCTCTGCTTTAGAAGGCCTAACATCGGAAGAAGTGGACATCTCTGAAGTTAACAGAAAAGTAACCAAAGCTCTTATGGAAACAGCAACAAAATTAGCTGGGTCTAAGAACAAGTTGCATGTGAACAAATTATCAGGAAAAACCAAAATGTTGATGCAAAAAAGAAGAGAGATGAGGACAACTAAAGAAGATGTGACTTCCAAAGTGGAATATATAAAGCTATGCAAGACAGTAAGAAAAAGTATCACTGAAGACGTAAGGAAATTCAACTGTGAACTAGTGAGGAAAGCAATTGAAAACAACCAAAGCCTAAAGATAGCAAAGGGACATCTCAGTAAGGGAAGAAAACAGATTATGGCACTGAGAAAAGAAGATGGTTCTGTAACAAGAAATAGAGGCGAAATTTTGACAAGAGTGAAAGATTTCTACTCCAAATTATATGAAAGGGATGATATATGCACTCCAGACATCATGAAAGATACCAGTACCAGAGTTCCTCCAGTCCTCCCAGCAGAAGTTGCACATGCAATCAAGAACATGAAGCGGGGAAAAGCTCCAGGAGAAGATGGAATTACTGTAGACATCATACAAGAAGCAAGTGGAGAAATCGAAACAGTACTCGCCCAAATTTTCACTCGATGCCTTAATGAAGGAAAGATTCCTGAGGATTGGAACACCGCTACAATGATCCTGCTACATAAGAAAGGTGACATTGAGGATCTCGGAAACTACAGACCTATCAGCCTCCTATCAGTAGTTTATAAAATCTTCACTAAAGTTCTTTCACACCGCTTGAAGGTAACACTGGACATGGCTCAACCGAGAGAACAAGCTGGATTCAGGAGTGGCTACAGCACAATAGATCATATCCACGTGCTGAGAGAACTAATTGAAAGAGCGAGGGAATATGAACTTCCATTGTGCATGGCTTTTATCGATTATGAAAAAGCCTTTGATTCGGTGAAACCATCAGCAGTTACAATGGCTCTGAAAACCTGCGGTATTGAAGATGCATACATTAATATTATTAATAACATCTATGAAAATGCAAGTGCAAAGATTAGGCTGTTTGAAAATACAACACACATAAAAATTGGAAAGGGAGTGAGACAAGGTGACACCATATCTCCGAAGCTCTTTAATGCCACATTGGAGGGTGTTTTTCAGTCACTGAGCTGGGAAAACAAGGGGATAAAGATTAATGGAGATTATCTAACCCACCTTCGTTTTGCTGATGACGTAGTCATTTTTGCAACTAGCCCATCAGAGCTGCAGGGTATGATCCAGGAACTTGCTGACAAGAGTAAAGAAGTGGGATTAAAAATGAACTTTCAGAAGACAAAAGTGATGTTCAATGCTTTTACAAGAAATGAAGATTTATCGATTGATGGAGAAAAGCTGGAGATAACAGATACGTACGTTTATCTTGGACAGCAGATATCAAGTGAGGGTCACATTGATGAAGAAATTAATCGGCGTACAAAACTTGCCTGGAGAGCTTTTGGAAGAAACAGCATAATTTTCAAGAGCAATATGCCATTATGTCTTAAAAGAAAAGTGTTTGATCAATGCATCCTTCCAGTGCTTACGTATGGTGCAGAGACGTGGACCTTAACTAAAAGAGACATACAAAGGCTGCAGACAACTCAAAGCAGCATGGAGAGGTGCATACTTGGTGTAACCAGGAGAGATAAGAAGAGGAACTCATGGATCCGAAAAATGACAAGAGTGGAAGACATCATGATCAGAGTTAAATCCCTGTAATGGCAATGGGCTGGACATACTGCCAGAAGGACAGATCATCGATGGACAGCCGAAATTTTAGATTGGATTCCAAGGGACAGGAAAAGACCCAGAAGAAGACCACATGGGAGATGGGTGGATGAAATTCGAAAGTATGCAGGGGTGACATGGAGGAGACTGGCACAAGACAGACCGTTGTGGAGGAAACTTGGGGAGACCTTCGTCCAGCAGTGGATTGATAATGGTTGACAATGATGATGATGATACTGGGAAAAACAGGAATATGACATGAATACCGTTCGATGCTTTTTTGCTGAATATCTTTTTTTTTTTTTTTTTCCAAAAGCACACTGCAATGGCTCTTTGGAGCTGGGAAATCTACATTTCATTACGTCTAATCAGTCATTTACCAATTTTATAAAATTAGCAATTTGTTTTCTTTCAGGAAAAAATACTCTACAGTTTTGCTTGCGTTGTTAGATTGCATCTGGGGCACTAAAACTAATTCTCTGTCTCATGGGGCCTCTTACATTTGTGTGGATCCATTTTATTTTATGAAACATCTTTATTTCTGAGTTATTATGTTCCAGCAAAAGGTCAAATATCTGGCGAGTGATGGTTCCACACTACAGCGTGTTCCGCGATCAAATATATGATTTCGGAGAAATTTAATTAGATGGGTCACATCGGCAAACATCCATATTTTTCGATTTTCATATTTTCATTTACTGGATTTGGAAATTTGGAAAATAAGACAAAGTTGGGGTTATTCCAAGCTGCCTCCAAACCTTGATACCCCCCCCCTTCTCCCAAGATCAGGTACCACTCCATGCACTAAATAACCCGATTGCTCAACGGCTCGAATGCTTGTTGGAAGCAGTATGTGCATTTTATTTTTGATGAAAAGATATGCTTTTCGGGAAATAGCATGCAAAACAAGTGATTTATGACAGCTGGCCACTATTTACTATTGCTCAGCAAATTTCTATTTTTGCATTTGCGTTTCATAATATTAATTTTCGCTTTCAGGCTTGTTTTCTCGAGGCAAAAGCATTGTTTTACCATTACCAACTGTTTTCTTACGTTTAATAATTCTTCCCGTAATGAATTATGTTCACTCTTCAGTTGCATTATATTTTTGTTCAGACATTCGCACTTCTCACATAACGTTGACGGTATGATAAATGTTGGTCAGGAATGATGTCACTTTCATTGTGATCTGTGATTTGACGTTTAATTGGAGATATACTTTGAACTCGATTTAATGCATTTTTTTCTGACCTCTCCGATCTTAAACCGTTCACTTCGAACAGAAGTTTGCTCCTCCATCTGCTAAGGCATATTTTTTGTAGGCACGGCATCTTTTCTCAGTTTTTTTCTGGGAGGTAAGTTCAGCAATTCATTTCTAAGATATCGCTCTTACTTCGAGGCATCAAGTGTTCTGAACACATTCGAGCTTTCTTTGCATCGATTTTTTTTTATTGGAGGTTTAACGACCACCGTGAGCAACTCAATGGGCTATAAGCAGTCGCCCGTCCCTAATTTAGGGTCACTGGTTCCAGGGAAGGAAGAGAGCCAGTGCCGTAAGATAAACACAACATTCATGCCTGACCGGGATTCGAACCCGGACCCCTTATGGACGAATGATCAGAGGCCAGCGCCTTAGACCACTGCGCCACCAGGGGCGGCTTTTGCATCGAATACATCCTTTCGACAGCATTTCGCTACCCATTGCTTCAAGAAATCTCTATCCGATGGAAGAACATGGTATGTAACATCTAACTTCCTTTCCTTTGAACAGTTATTACGACAAAGTGCAACAGCGTATCCAGGTATTTTCGAGATAGTCGTACACAGAAAACAAATGAACAACAAAAAAAAAAAAAAAAAAAGAATGAAACGACGAAGCAGGTTTAAAATTGACAAAGAAATGCAGCGAGTAATCGACACTACAGCACAAGCTCCGAATGACTCCAATGCTCAAGAGATCGTTTATGGCCACTGTGACGTCACACTCCAGCTCGTAGGGTGGCAGCTCGCCGGCGACACGGAAACAAAGGCGATTGGACCTACCTCTCCTCTTTCTAAGTACCTTGGTCCAGACCGTCAAGTAGAGCTATGTTGTTGTATGAAGCCATAGTAGAATGCCAAATTAACAGAGATGCAAAGAGAGCTGCGAGCATAGTTTGTTACCTCGATGTATTCACGCAAATGGAGAGGCAGGACTTGGAAAATTTGTTATCTGAAATCTGATGTTCGCAAACTTCAAGACTTTTTAGCACGTCTTTTGTAAAAAAAAAAAAAAAGATCGAGCTTATGTTACCGGTTTGTCCGTCCGTCCGTCCGCCTGTACCCCCAATATCTCTGCTGCTATTAGTCCGATTTGAAAAATTCTTTTTGCATTGGGAAGCTTGAAATATGCGAATGATGACCCTTAATTTCTTTTTTTTTTTTTTTTTTTTTTACGATGTACAATTTCGCTCCTATAGGGCGTAAATGCAGATGCTGTCGAATTCAAAAATACGTTTTATTCCACATACTTGCTTCTAAACATCGGATTGAAAAAATTCTTTTATCTTTCGATTCCACGTATATCGAAGAGTATTTTAGATATAGTTACTTTTTCAGATTAGTATAGATTTTCCGCTAGGCGGCATAAAAGTAAACTACATTTTTCCCGATAACTCCTCTTCAAAACTCCGATTTGAAAAATTGTTTCTTCAGCGGATACAACTCCTGATGGAAAATCTTTTGCATATAATTTCAAATTTTTGGTAAAGAATACTTTGGCCACCAGGGGGAGTAAGTGTTAATTTTTGCTTCTGATGTATTTGCCATAGAATCTGAGTTTTTAAATATCGATTGAAAAAATTCTTTCGTGGACTGATGCCACTCACGTCGATAATCCTTTTCGGAATATTTTCTTCTTAAAACATTCCACAGTTTCTCCGCCAGGGGGCGTAGATGTATATCTTATTTTTGTCAATATTTCTACTTCTAGGAGTGCGATTTGAAAAAATTCCTTCTTCGTTGGATAGTGTTTCGAGTGTGACAAGTTTTTCATATAATTTCAAAATTTTCAAGTAATTCATAGACTTTTCGCTAGGGGGCGTAGAGATAAATTGCGTTTTCACCTATATCTCTGCTTCTAAATCTCCGATTTCAAAACTTCTTTCTGCACCGGATACAGCTCCAGATGGGAAATCGTTTGCACATAATTTCAAATTTTCGTAAACAAATGGTTTGGCCACCAGAGGGCGTATATCTTAAGTTCCACTTCTGATGTATTTTCAGAAAAATATGAGCTAGTAAATTTTCGATTGAAAAAAAACGTCGTTTGCAGATCGATACTACTCATGTCGACAAACCTTTTAGAAATATTTCCTTCTTAAAATAATGCATGGTTTATACGCCAAGGGCGTAATGTATATCTTATTTTTGTCAATATCTCTACTTTTAGGAGTCCGATTGGAAAAATTCCTTCTTTGTAGGATAGTGTTTCCGATGCGAAACATTTTTCCTATAAATTCAAAATTTTCAAATAAATCATAGATTTTCCGTTAGGGGGCGCAAAGTTTCTAAAACTCCGATTTGAAAAATTCTTCCTGTATTGCATACAAGACCTGATGGAAAATATTTTTAACATAATTTCTAATGTTTGGTAAAGAATGGTTTGGCCACCAGGGGGCATAAGTGTCAATTTCTGCTTCTGATGTATTTGTAGCAAAATCTGGGCTCCTGAAAACTCGACAAAAAAATTTTTTTTGGACCGATACCACTCATATGGAAACACCTTTTGAGAATACTTTCTTCCTAAAATAATGGTTTTCCCACCAGAGGACGTATAAAGTCACATCTTATTTTTGTCGATATCTCTGTTTCTAAGAGTCCGATTTGAAAAATTCTTTCTGTGTTGGAGAGCGTTTCGGTGCGAAATGTTTCTCATATAAATTCATGTTTTTCTTAAAGCACAAGTCTGCAACCAGGGGGCGTAAGCTCACGATTTCGTTTACAGCAATATCTGAGGGATTAAAAACCCGATTTAAAAACTTCTTTCTTCCGCCAGATACCATTGTTTTCCATACCAGTTCCATTGACTTTGAATAACTTTGATAAATTTCATTTGCGTCAGAACGGATTCAAAAGACGTGCTTATAACACCCGAAAATTCGGTGTCATCTTTCTTGTTTAGACCAGGAATGGTAATGCGCCATTGTACTAGCAGTGAGTAGCGACTCGAAAGTCAACTTGTTCCCTGATACTTGTCAATGTTTCGTTTATATCGATTCAGTAGCACTCCGCCTATACTGCTGGACAAACAACTGTGAATACTGATGCATGCGGTGACGGATCGCTTTGTACGTGTTCATTTGATCCACGTTCACTTGGTCCAGTTCTTTCGTCCTCTGTTCATTTAATCTACTGCACATTTCGCCGACCGTTCACTTTGTGCACATTCATTTCGTCCTCAGAATGGACGGAATATATCGTGGACATTTTCTGTTTTGATGGAATTTTTGTTACTAGGCAGAATAAAAAGGTCATCGGATATTGCTTACATGCAATTTGTTTTCCTGTTTAAGTTTTTCGATTAAAATATAACGACTTTAGATGTTATTTAAAGTAAAACAAGGAACTGAACTTTGAAGAGCTTTTGAACTCTTTTTTGTGGTAAAATGTCAAACACTGTGACATAAATAAAAGTTTTGCTAAAATCTTTAATGTTTTGAAATACGTCTTCTATATTGTTTTCATATAATTCTTAGCTTTTCAGTATATTTAGTTTTTACTTTTTTTATTAACAGTTTATGATTTTCGTATTACTAATTTACGTACGAATGAACTATAATGCTTTCTATATGTTTCATAGCTATTTAAGTGAGAAAAAGTCCATAAAAGTATAATGGTTAAAAAAAGTTCAGATTGATATTTACTGTGAACTTGCGATGTGAGAGAAGGAAGGTAGAGACTTTTTACATAAAGAAGAAAGGGGGTCTAAAATTTCCTTCTTCAATCCAGCACATATATGGCCATTGGAATAAACTTTTATTAAGGTGGATCCAACTAAAATATTTGCCTTGTATTTCCAAGGATAAAACTTCTATAGCCATTTTCTTCACAATTAATGCGTTCCCAAGGATGAAAATTTTAACATCGATAAAAATAACTTCATATTATAGCCTAGTATACTTAATATTTTCTGAAAGTTAACCATAATTATATTAAAAATCAATAACTTTTCCTTTGGTAGTGTTGAGACCAGAAAATAGATGGTGCCACATCTACATGTGACTTACTAAATGCTATCAGGTCGCATTTTTTTTTCAATAATTTAATTAATTTTTGGACTGCAATCAACACTTGTGTCCTTCCATGCGATAGTCCGGAATGTTTAAAATGATTCGAGCCATTTAGATTAAAGATTTTAACATTAATTTAGGTGAAAATGTTGCAGAGAGAGCTTGCTGGTTTATTTCGGAATAAAAAATCAGCAGCATCTACAATTCCGTTAACATTTCCATCTAAAGTTTTATCAGAACATTTAATATCAATGGCTCAAATCATTCTAAACATTCCAGAATGTCGCATGGATACACTCAAATTAAATATGAATATGATACGCTCAAATTAAGTATAAGGGATGCACTTAAATTAAATAAGTATACTAGGCTATAATATGAAGTTATTTTTATCGATGTTTAAATTTTCATCCTTGGAAACGCATTAATTGTGAAGAAACTGGCTACAGAAGTTTGCCCATTGGAAATACAAGGCAACAATTTTAGGCGGATACACCTCAATGTCATAGTGATCGATAATCGTATTACATGAAAGAGTTACAAAGCTCTTCCTTGTTCAGTTCCACGTTTTACTTTAAACAACATTTAATATCGATATATTTTAATCGAAAAAATTAAACAGGAAAAAGAATCGTATGTAACGAATGTCTGCTGAACCTTTTTTTTTTTTTTTTCGCCTAGCAACAAAAATTCCATCAAAACGGAATTTTTTTATTACGACCACCGTGAGCAACTCAGCGGGCTATAAGGAGTTGCTCGTCCCTTATTTAGGGCCACTTGTTCCGGGGAAGGGAAAGAGCCGTAAGACAAACACAACATCCATGTCTCATCGGGATTCGAACCCGAACCCGTCGCGGACGAATGACCAAAAGCCACCGCTTAGACCACAGCACCAAGTTTCAGAAATACTTACTTACTGTTTACTTTTTATTTATTCTATCAACATCGGATGAACACTTTGCTCGAACATTCCAAAATACGTGAGGAACTAATCACAACAGTAATAGTTTTTCAACACTGATTAACGGAAGTCAGTAATCATAAAACTGGATAACTCCAAACAATAAGTATATAACAACACAAGTCGAATATGCAGACTTCAAGTAAAAAAACAGTTTCAGCTTAGTACAGCTTTCACCACCACAACACATTTTTGGCTGCTGCATCAACGTTATATATCTCTGGTTCTTATCTGTCAACATGAGTACGTCATGCTCTCTGACCTCGAGACTGTTGCTAACATGATTCCGCGAGAGATAATATATAACGTTAAGGTTGAAAATGGTAAAAGAGAATGAATTCAAATTTACATAGAGAAAACAACTAAAAATGAAAGTTAATTTAAAATATACGTCATATAGTTTCTTACTTTTTGACTTGTAGGCACGTAACATGTCAAAGCTTTGTTTGCTTTCACTTCAAATGGCAAAATTGTAAAGCGGCTCAAATATTTTTAAAAAATATTTGACACGATATTAAGACAATACCTTCAACCGTAGCAAAGTCGGCCATTTAAAATTGTGGACGTGGAGATGCTGGATCATTCAGAAGATCCTACATTTAGTCCCAATGAGCGAAATACGCATGTTTTAAGTATCGGTAACGAAATCCGAAATCCGGATTTCAAAATCCCCAGTTTTTGCCAGCAGCAGCCAGATATCCGAATATCTGGATTTTGAAATTCGGATTTCAAATCCGGATTTCGAATGTATGATATTTCGGATATTTTGAAATCCGAAATCCGGATTTCAAAATATTCGGTTTTTGACAGCACTAGTGGATACATAAAACAGCTTCCTGAGCGTTTTCGAAATGTAACTGTATCTCAATTTTCATGCAATAAACTCGAGATAGAATTAAATTTCGAGCATTCCACAAAAGGTATAACAGACCCTGTGTAGCTATTTTTGTCCATTTATTTTATTTAATCTCTTGGATGTTCTAAACAAATGTTCATACTGTGATAAAGTGTATAAAAATGACAACTTGGACACATAAATTAGATATCTTTTCTGAATGACTAGATAAGCTTTATTGTTAAACGCGAAATGAAAGAATGGGAAAAGAAAAGGGGAAAAAAAGAGTGATCTCTTTTTCCTTTGAATCTGACACGCTAAAAGTGAAAGAAGTAACATTCTCTGAAACAATTCGGAAAAAACGGGATCTCTTGGGCCTGATACAGATGCTGAATAATTGCTCAGTTGAGAACTTCCTTTTTCATTTAAAGGGCCTTTGTTTATGGTCCCTGCCTCATTTTGTGTAGGACACAATAGCGAGGAAACGTGTTTTTCAAAGGTAGGGAGAAAAGTATCTGCCCGTTCTGTTGAGCGGTTTTCACTGATGGCTCTCTAGGTAGGAAACGAGTCCCTGATAAGGACTGTCCGTATTAAAATATCGGCTTCGAAAACGAACCTTATCTCTCCACGTGCAGGGAGAATGGTACTTGAACTGCTGAAGAAAAGAGATTGAACGGAAGAACAGCTATTTCAACGGAAAAACAAATACCCATTTGAGCTATCTCTTTGTGAATAATTTCCACTACAGAAACCATGAAAAGATCTTTCCAATAATTCTCTTTCACGCTAAAAGAGTCACGAAGGCATCCCAGATGAAATACAGTTGAACAGGGGCTCCTCGTGAGAAAAGAGTTCTAGAATGTGTTCGGGAAGGGTGCGATAGGAGATTACTACCACGCCTCATTTAATGCTGATTTCTCCCCTCTCTCCTTATATCTTACACTTCAATGAATACCACATAAAAAGGTCACCGAGAGCTACGTGCTAACTTATGAATAGCACCAGTATTACAGGCAAGAATTTTAATACATTCACTATTCATTCATTACCATATTGTACCTGTATGTCAAACGTAAGTACCCATTTTGGTGATTCACAACATATAAAGAATACCAAATTAAAAAAAAATCAACGAAATAGAAATTGATGCCAATTACGTAAAAAACCTTCTCCACTCTTGTTCCTTTAAAGGCTTTCAATTCCTGACAATTCACTCTCTTCATCAGTAATGGTCAGTTTTACACACCCGACCTATCTGGTTCTAGATCTTCTCCATCTGTGACCAGTAAGGTGAAAATCTTCAAATGCTCAGTTGAGTAAATAAATCCATCGCTCTTTCCATGTTTTTCCTATAATCCAAATTTTGAATTTATAGGAAAAACATTTCGCATCGGAAACACTATCCAACAAAGAAGGAATTTTTCAAATAGTACTCTTAGAAGTAGAGATATTGACAAAAATAAGATATATAGCTACGCCCCCTGGCGTAGAAACCATGCATTTTTTCAAGAAGAAAATTTTCCTAAAAGGTTTATCGACATGAGGAGTAGTATCGGTCAACAAACGACTTTTTTCAATCGAGATTTTAGAAGCTCATATTTTCCTGCAAATACAACAGAAGCGGAAATTAAGACTTACGCCACCTGGTGGCTAAACCATTTCTTACAAAAATTAGAAAATATGTGCAAACGATTTCCCATCAGGAGCAGTATGCGGTGCAGAAATAGTTTTTAAAATCGGAGATTTAGAAGCAGAGATATAAGGGGAAACGCAATTTACGTTTACGCCCCCTAGCGGAAAGTCTATGAACTACTTGAAAATGTTTAAATTAAATGAACCACATGTCACACTAGAAACACTATCCAACAAAGAAGGAATTTTTCAAATCGGACTCCTAGAAGTTGAGATATTGACAAAAATAAGATATACATCTACGCTCCCTGGCGTAGAAACCATGCACTATTTTAAGAAGAAAATGTTTCTAAAAGGTTTGTCGACATGAGTAGTATCGGTCAACAAACGACTTTTTTTCAATCGAGAATTTGGAATCTCATATTTTGCTGCAAATGCAACAGAAGCGGAAATTAAAAATTAAAATTAGAAATTATGTGCAAACGATTTCCCACCAGAAGCTGTATCCGGCGCAGAAAGAATTTTTAAAATCGGAGACTTAGAAGCACAGATATAGGGGGAAACGCAATTTACTGCTACGCCCCCCAGCGGAAAGTCTATGAATAATTTGAAAATTTTGAAATTATATGAAAAACATGTCACACGGAAAACACTATCCCACAAAGAAGGAATTTTTCAAATCGGACTCCTAGAAGTAGAGATATTGACAAAAATAGGATGTACATCTACGCCCCCTATCGGAGAAACTGTGGAATATTTTAAGAAGAAAATATTCCGAAAAGGTTTATCGATGTAAGTGGCATCAGTCCACGGAAGAATTTTTTCAATCGATATTTTAGAAGCTCCGATTTTATGGCAAATACATCAGAAGCAAAAATTAACACTTACGCCTCCTGGTGGCCAAAGTATTCTTTACCAAATATTTGAAATTATATGCAAAAGATTTTCCATCAGGAGATGTATCCGCTGAAGAAAATTGTTTTCAAATCGGAGTTTTAGGAGAAGAGTTATCGGGAAAAATGCAATTTACTTTTACGCCCCCTAGCGGAAAATCTATGCGTAATTTGAAAGAAGTAACTATATCTAAAATACTCTTCGACATAAATGGAATCGAAAGATAAATTTTTTTTTTCAATCGGATGATTAGAAGCAAATATGTGGAATAAAACGTGTTTTTGAATTTGACATCATCTGCATTTACTCCCTCTACCGGCGAAATTGTACATTGTAGAAAAAAAAACGAAATAAAGGATCATCATTCGCATATTTTGAGCTTCCCAATGCAAAAAGAATTTTTCAAATCGGACTAATAGTTGCAGAGATATCGTGGGTACAGACTGACGGACGGACGGACGGACGGACGGACAAACCGATAACAGAAGCACGATCTTTTTTTACAAAAGACGTGCTAAAAAGCGAATCAGGATTTCGTTCGTTTGAATTTTATTCCGATGTTTAATAGCAGTTTGTGGAGTGCTGGTATTATTTGCAATACCAGTAGATTTGAGTGTTCCTTTGTATTGAGACAACATCTAATACTACATTACATTTTTATGGTGGTGCATATTTCAAGCAAAATAATCTGATCTACTGATTTCTTGAGCTCTGATCTACTGATTTCAGGTAAAAGTCTCTGTGAATACTGTCTCTCCTTGCTTGTACGAAGCTGCTGAGTTGCTTTCGCCAGTTGCTATTCCATTCCGCTCAAATGTTGTAATCATAATTTCGTAAGAACGGGGACGCTAAAGGAAGGGTGTGTGTGTGTGTGTGTGTGTGTGTGGGGGGGGGGGTCCTGTACCACAATGCATAGGCGCTCATAATAGTTTTCAGAAGGGGTAAGCAGAAATTGTAACTATGAATAACATGTACAGATACCATATGCAAATTTGCACTGTTTCTCCCTGTTATCTTACTTTTTTACCATACACTCGACACATAAAATTAATCGAAAACAAGAAGAACCAAAAAACAACGTAAAGTCCGTGGATGGAAGAAATTAAGCAGCATGTTGGAACAATAAAACATTTTTGTGTTGTTCTTTTGAGCCTTGTGACTTTTGGCCACTTGTTTCTCATGTTCCACGAAACCCAGTGACCACTCAATCGGTTACCAAGAACGAAAATAATACTCTCACGAGAAAGTTCTGGAAGAAATTTGTGATCTTCGTCCAGCTGTGAATCTCTGCTGCAGCGGATAATCATTCCTTCGTCTTTCATACTTTTCTATTTTGTAAGTACGTACGCTGTGCTCCAACATTCTCGCAAAGTTTAGTTTCTACTGTGAATTTACAAGGTTTTTGTGAATTTCTCTGGTTCCCCAATTTCAAGGTTCTACTGTGAATTTCGAAGATTTGCGACACACCCACCCAGAAGTTCAACAGAAAAATTACATCGGAATTAGACCACGAAGTTCTTCGCAGTACCTCCTAAGAAATACCAGCGTCAGATTTCCAGAGGATGGCAAGTGTACCCTCTTGACCTCCATATGAATGTCCATGCCACAATATAGCCTCTTCTCTGTTTCAGGATCCTCCCATATCTAGAAAGCAATCCAATGATCTTGCACTACTTAGAAATATCCTTCGATACTTTTGCCTCTTTAGTGTACAGCCTAATGTTAACCTTTGACCCCCCCCGATTTTTTTGACCGGTTTATGGTAAGCGAAGATGCCCTCCAGATATGCAGTTCACATTTTCCCTCTACGTATCATATTTTTGGTCAAGAGTTATGTTCACAAATTCGCTACTAGTAGCGCTGACTTCGAGCAGATATGATCGACTATTTGGCTCTTACACCAATCCTGGTGCTTTATATCATTATGAGCATCCATTCAAAAGCGAATGCGGATGCTGCGCAAAGCACTCTGCACGTCACTGTAGGACTATACATTTAGATGACTTCTTTTGTTATCCGAATCGGTAGCAGAACAGGTTCCCAGAATTTGGCCAAACATCTTAGAAACACCTTGTACGTTCTAACCCAAGTTTCACTTATTCGTACCTTCTGACATCAAATTAATCTTTCAGTACCATGGAAATGGTAGGATTATTTCCTTATTTACCAAAAGCTACTTTTTTATTGCATTTAAAAGTATCATATTTCAGATTTCGATTCTTTAAAATTGCCTTTTTATTCTTTTTGTTCAAATAAATTAGGAAAATCTGTGTTGTATTTTTGGTTCCCTTCGCTGCGTTTCTGCAGTACAGAGTAATTTCCCTAATATAATTGCGTCCGTGTGAAAGCAACTTAATCGTTTACGTGCTATTTAACCACCACTTCAATTTGAAAGATCAACTGATCTCTGGAAGATAAATGCTTTCCAACTTGCATTCCACAACAACCACTTATGGCTTATTAAATTAACGGTTTTCTAGAGAACAGCTCATGAATAGCAATTTCAAAATAAAAGAAGTATGTGGCAATAACACTTGACGCTAAAATTAGTTACCCAACAAACTGCAGAGCTCGAGTTCATTGGTGTTCGTGCATTCTTATTGTACTGAAAAATTGTGCTATTCGCAGTTCATGGATTTCATTTTGCATCGAGAATTAAAATCCTGTTCTTTATCAGCGTTCTACATACCTACCTAGACATCCATCCGCACATCATCGATCCGTTAGTCAGCTAAAGTTATCGCAATAGTCACCATTTCTCTTTTCTTTGTGAGCTACTGAGACACAGCTGAAGAATTCAGACGAATACGTACGATGGCTTCTTTAGAAACTGTTTAACCCACACAAAATCACTTTTCACTCTGCATATGATAAAACACTTCCACTTGAAGCAGCTCTCTTAGAGTAGGCGGATAAAAGCCAGCTGCATTTCCCGCTATACAGAGAAACGCGCACTTATTCGCTCACCACATTTAGCCACTCGAAGTCGAAAAGGGACTCCAACGTATAGGCAAGAGCATTTTCCCCGAAGCACTTTCGGAGGCTTAAGAGGTGCACTGCGGATGGAAAACCATTTGGGATTTTTATTCACTCATGTTCGCATCCCAGGGATCACAGAAATTCCTTCGCAAGGACTCCACTTTCCTGAGCCGAATCATCACATGTATAAAGAGCGAAGCGTGTCCTTTGCGCAATAGCAGTCACGAAACAGTGTGCACGACAATTCTCGTTATAAGGACTTTTCTTTATTCGAAAACACTTGACAATAATCCTGAACTGTACGTCATCATTGATAAACAAATACATTTTTAGAAACAAACATCGAAATTCATTTTTTACTGTTTTCAAAACGGAACTTTCTCAAGGGCCTCTCTGACTTCATCCTTTTCTAAGTAACCAAGTGACCAGTTTTTGATTTCGCTGAAAAATAGGAACTATACTGTGGTTTCATTAGTTTCATCAACACAGGTCTCGCGTATCGCCCACATAATCAAAATTTTACGGGGTTTGACATCGGCGTCGATGGATTAGACCTAACGATTTGTAATCGATTATATAGTGTTTGAAAATAAAGTCCTCTTTGTCGGTGGTAGAATTCGAATTACGATTCCTCGCTCCTGAGCCAGTTATTCGCCCGATTGAACGACGTCGACCTTGGCTTATCGTTGGTACTTGCCGTTCTTACTCTTGTGTCATCTCAGTGGTGCGTCACATATATCCCCCACTTGAGAAAGGGCTGGTACAGAATCGGAGGTTTCCGGGTTAGCCGGCAAACCATGCTGGAAGGAACTCATTGTAGAAGAAGGAATTTTTTTATTAATTCCAGACGACGTGTGGAAGAATCATCCCACATTTTTCGAAGCGTAGAAGAAAGGATTCTCATTGATTCCAGACGATGTGTGGAAGAAGCATCACACACTTTTCGAGGCGTAGAAGAAGGAATTCTCATAAATTCCAGACAATGCGTGGAACAATCATCACAGATTTTTCGAAGCGTCGAAGGAGGAATTCTCGTTAATTTCAGACGATGCGCGGAAGAAGCGTCACACACATTTTTCGAAGCGTAGAAGAAGGAATTCTCATTAATTCCAGACGATGTGTGGAAGAAGTGTCACACATTCTTCGAAGCGTAGGAGAAGGAATTCTCATTAATTTCAGATGATGCGTGGAAGAAGCATCACATACATTTTTCGAAGCGTAGAAGAAGGAATTCTCCTCAGTTCCAGACGATGTGAGGAAGAAGTGTCGTATGCTCTTCGAAGCGTAGAAAAAGGAATTCTCATTAATTTCAGATGTTGCGTGGAAGAAGCATCACACACATTTTTTGAAGCGTAGAAGAAGGAATTCTCATTAATTCCAGACGATGTGCGGAAGAAGACCATAAGACATTATTTGCATAAAAAAATATCCAAAAATATTTTTTAAATATTTTATATTCTAAAATAAACTATATATATTTTATTGTAGAATATATTCTAAAATAAAATTCTATTAATTAAAGTCGGAATTCTTATTAATTCCAGACGATGTGTGGGATTGAAAACCGTAAGACGTTATTTGCATAAAAATGCTTTTCAAGTTCGAATCTATTGATGTTTGTGCCATTACGTAGAATTTATGATAGAAACTTTATTGCGGTACGGATTTTAATTACGTTTTTAAAACCATTTTTCATATTTTCTTGTGTTTTCGTGTAACAGTACCGCATTCAAAGTAAGGTGTTTATATGAAATGCAGTTTTTTTAATTTGTAGTCTTATAATGCTTGCACTATGATGACAGTAAAATGTTTTTAATCGAATTTCTTAATTGATTAATAATTGATTATAAATCGCTTAAAGACAAGATGCACCCCCAGAAATAATTTTTGGATGCACCTCTGTTTGCCATTGGACGAAATTTGCCTTCTGCTGTTTTCCCTGCTGGCTGTGTGACGTCATATTTCAATTATCGTAGTAGCTGCTTTACCACTGCATAACGGAAGATAAATACCTTCGCTTCCTGTACACGGCATTACATATTTCATTACTTGGTACATTGTGTGTGGGAAACATTTTATCTCCTTAGCGTTCTTATGCCAAACACGCCAAAGTTTCATTTTTATCAACGATATTACTTTTAATCATATCAAAGGAGAATTCCATTATCGCATACTTTCGCAGAGAAAGTATCTACTCACAGTGATTTATTTTCCTCTGTTATCTTTTCCCTTTTGTTACGCAGTCTTTCAAATACAGATGTATTTTATCATGAAATGCATCACTAATTATTTAAAAGGAACCACGGGTTTTACCGCTTTAGAAAAAAAAATAATTACCGATCATCTTCACCACACTTTATTCTTCGAAGTTCAAATTACGTCTAGTTTGACCTCTTTTTTCACACTTTTCAACCGTAGATTGAAGAAACGTATGTGCTCCAGCTTTGTCCGTCTGTCTGTTTGCCAGCACGATGACTCGCGTAAAAATGGTTCGATTTCGATGAAATTTCAGTATGTGGTAGGGGACAACCTAGGGACAAACCCTATTGAAAATAGACGAAATGGGGTCAAAGGTCAGGACATGGGAGCGGAATCCATTCCATCGCAGTTATTTGTCATAACTTTTGTACAAATGCTTCGATTTCGACAAAAGTTTATCATGTTGTTCCGGATATATACTGAACTGGTTCTGTTGAGTATAATCGAAATGGGGTCAAAGGTCAGGGCACAGGAGCAAGATTTATTCCACAGCCATTTTCCTCATAACTTGACTAAAAATGCTTCTATTGCGACAAAACTTTAGTATGTTGTTCCGGAGGTATACTGAACCAATTCTGTTTAATATCATTGAAATGGGATCAAAGGTCAGGGCACAAAAGTGAGATTTATTTCACAGCCATTATCTCATAACTTGAGTAATGATTTCTGGTATGTTGGAAAGCGTATCATAATCAATGCATTTCATGATTTTACAAACTTGTTTTGTTTAATATTAATTTGTTAATAGTTTCAAGTGGGGAAATTATGTTGCACTTGCCTTTTCTGAAAATTGTACTACAGGCTTTTGATTGAGATAAGATCTTTTCAGATTAAATACAAGGGGTGGACAAAACAATAGAAACACATGCGAAAAGAGTTACAGGTATCCTTTAATAGGCCACCTTTCACTTTTACAAGAGCTTGTATTCAACGTACAATTGGTTCAAATGAACTGCGAACCATCTTCAGTTCCTCGTGGTGGAAAGCTTCAAGCTCCTACAATGCCGATGATGAAGAATATTTGCTTCCCACTCACGTCTCCAATTCTACCTACAGGGGCTCAATATTGTGCAAATCTGGTAATTGTGCAGGTCGGGAGACGTATGATGTCAGTTTCATGCTCCTAAAACCCAGATTGGACACATTTGGTTGTGTGTGTGTATCCGGGCATTACCATCTTGAAGGATGGTAGCGTTTGCGCGATAGAATGTTTGCATTAGGAGATGAACCAAGTCACCCAGAATATCAAGGTATACCGTGGTTATAACTTGCTCTTTCAGAGTGATGATAAATATCTAAAGATTAATAACAGATCGCTGCCCAGACCATTATTTATGCCCTACTTCGTTTGAGGATTGACATAAAACAGTCGGGATTATGAGCTTCCTTCAGCGTTCGACAAACGTATTCTCCCCGATATTAGAAAAACTGTGAATAATCATTCGACGGACACACACACACAGACACGCGCGCGCGCGCGCTCTTTTCCAGTCATATAGAGTTCAGATTTTGTGCTTGTAAGCAGCATTGCATTCTCTTTTTTGCATCAGGATAAGCAGCGAGTGGCTTAGCATTAGCGACGCTATCAAAAATGTCAACATTAAGAAGTTAAAATGAAAATCCTTTAAATACGTGGCGTCAGTGAATAAACAAAACCATCGCTCTTTCCACGTTTTAGAAACACACAGCGACCGAAAAATTGTTATTCGGTCACCGCTCGGGAATCGAATCCCAGATCTCTCGATAACGCGCTCGGCTAGATATCGAGAGTTCTGGGATTCGATTCCCCAGCGGTGGTCGAATAACAATTTACCGGTTGCTGTGTGTTGCTAAAACGTGGAAAGAGCGATGTCTTTGTTTATTAAGAAGTTCCTCAAGCACTGTTTTGCTAGATTCTGGATTGTTGAGACACATATAAGTTTTGGAAATACCCAAGTAGGAACACAAAAACAATCAGACTAATACCATCATCATTTACGTACGCAACTATGTAGTTTGGATTGGCCGCTGTGAAGGTGCAGTGGTCCAATCGCTGGCTTGTGAGCATTCGTCCTAGATGGGTCCGGGTTCAAATCCCGGGTGTAGCACGGTGGAGGTGTTTGTCTTATGGCACCGACTACTACTCCTCCCTGGAGCCAGTGGCTCCAAATTAGAGAAGGGCGAATTCTTATAGCCCATTGAGTTATTCATTGTGGCCATTAAACCCCAAAACAACAACAACAACAAAAACGTCTTCAGCAGCTCATTGCATGCAAAGAATTAAGAAGTTTATGAAGCGTAGATACCTACAATATGGGAAGGACTCGTGATTTAATCGATTTTAAAAGAAGCATAGTAGTGGGAGCTAGGAGGGCAGGTGCTAGCAACTGAGAAACAGAAAACCTTCTCTGTGCACGAAGAACTGTATCGAGGATGTACTAAGAGTTCTGCACAAACAACAAAGCAAGGAGTCGGGGTCTTCTTGTGGACGGAGACGAATGGTCTATGCTTCGAGTAACGGGGCAGTACAACAGCAGACAACTGGCCAATGCTTCGAGTAACACAGTACAGCAGCAGACAACCGGTCGATGCTCCGAGTAACAGCGCAGTACAACAGCAGACAACTGGTCGGTGCTCCGAGTAACGGCGCAGTACAACAGCAGACAACTAGTCGACGCTCTCAGTAACGGTGCAGTACAACAGCAGACAACTGGTCGACGCTTCGAGTAACGGTGCAGTACAGCAGCAAACAACTGGTCGACGCTTCGAGTAACGGTGCAGTACAGCAGCAGACAACTGGTCGACGCTTCGAGTAACGGTGCAGTACAGCAGCAGACAACTGGTCGACGCTACGAGTAACGGCGCAGTATAACAGCAGACAACTGGTCGATGTTTCCAGTAACGGCGCAGTACAACAGAAGATAACTGGTCGACGCCTTGAGTAGCCGCGCAGTACAACAGCAGACAGCTGGTCGATGTTTCGAGTAACGGCGCAGTACAACAGCAGACAACTGGTCGACGCTTCGAGTAACGGCGCTGTACAACAGCAGACAACTGGTCGATGTTTCGCGTAACCGCGCAGTATAACAGTAGACAGCTGGTCGATGCTTCGAGTAACCGTGCAGTACGACAGCAGACAACTGGTCGACGCTTCGAGCAACGGTGCAGTACAGCAGCAGATAACTGGTCGATCGATGCTCCGAGTAACGGCGCAGTACAACAGCAGTAGTGGGAGGAGAATTTCAGCAGACAGCCCGCAGCATATTGGTGGGAACGGGCTGTAGAACTACACGGGGAACTGCAAATTATTTAAATTATTTTTTGCGCCAAATAAACTTGCTTCTATTATGGCAGCAATGTTATGATGCTACTTTTCTTTCTCCATTGCTGTAGATCAGGATCGAATGTTTTCTCGCCTTTTAGTTGATGTTATAAATCTTTACTCTGCAAATAATATTGAGTAACTTATTTCAGTAACGTAAGGAACCATACTAATGCCGTGCCGATAACTGATGACAAAGAGGCAGCGGAAGATGGAGATACTTGAAGTTCCTAAGGCGTATACAGTATGTGGCATGCGGAGCAGTAGTAATAATTCTAAAAAAAAATAATAAGATTAGGATTTACGAACGATAACAACTTCTTAAAATAGTATAACTATATTAGTAATTCGAATTTGTTGGCGTAGAATAGAAATCAAAGTTTCCAAGCTTTCGCACGTCAACCAGATGGCATTTTCAATGATCTGCCTTCCTTTCTATTCTACGCCCAGACATTCGAATTACTAGTATAGTTATACTGTTTCAAGTATATTTGCTGTACAGTTCCTTGTTATTAATAGGAACTCCTTAATGTTGAGGCGGAGCTCTTGGACTTTCCTTTTAGTTTGATTGTAATTTTCTTTGTAGTTTGGTAATGCGAAAAGAGATCTCGTTTCTTATCCCAAATTGTATTGTACCAGAAACTGGTGCAAATGTTTAAATTCCAATTTTAATCAGATTTTAAGCAGTGAGTTTTGTGCACTCTTTTGAGGTGACTGCGGGGCTGCCGTTCCTCTCGCCCCAAGCTAGTTACGCCTCTGTCATTATGAAAAATAGAGATAGACACTAGACACCAGATACTGCAGTTCATGAAGTTCATTTCTTGCGCCAGTCAAAAATAGGGGAAAATTAAGTATATAAAGAAAGCCCCGGGCAGTGATTGAACAGAACTTGATACAGGAAAGGAGTGTATGAGCAAAAAATAGGAGAGAGTTTCAATTGTTGGATGATACAGGACGGCGTGACGTACTACAGAGATAAATCACGTGTCAAGACGACAAATCTGCAGCGCTATATTCTGTCCGTGTAGCTTAGTTCGGAGAGCAACTTACTGCGGAGTAAGGGGGCGCGAGTTCGATCTTCGTCACGGACAAATCAGTGTTTTCACAACGGATCTTAGTGGAAATGAAATATTCGTACCTGCGATCCCACCAAATTGTGGGGCTAATAATGCTGCGAGAAAATGAGAATTATGATTCTTATTCACATGTTTGTCCATTATATGTTCTTTTTACTTTCCTTATAAGTGTCACGACGAACAGAAAACGATGAGAAAAAACAATTTACCTGAAATTATTCTTAAAGTAATTCTTTTTCATTTGGTGTTAAATTTCGGTAAAATTATAGAATTTCGCTCAGTTGGTAGACTTGGGTGGAAATAGAGTACTGTTGTGTAATTTACTGCAAGAGCATCTGAAAATTGTATTTCTCCCCTTCGTCATCCCATTTTAGATGTACCTGAATAAACGCGAAATATGTTACTGCTTGTACGCCATGAAGGGATGCATTACATATGCCATGAAGGGATGCATTGCGTAGTGTGAAAATAGAGTACTGTTGTGTATTTACTGCAAGAACATCATAAAATTGTATTTCTCTCCTTCGTCATCTCATTTTAGATGTACCTCAACAAAAGTGAAATATGTCGCTACTTGTACCTATTTCTTCATAGATGCTATGTAGGGATGCATTACGTAGGGTGAAAATAGAGGACTTTTGTGTACTTTACTGTAAGAGCATCCGAAAATTGTATTTCTCCCCTTCGTCATCTCATTTTAGATGTACCTGAAGAAAAGCGAAATATGTTACTGCTCGTACCTATTTCTCCATAGATGCCATAAAGGGATGCCTTACGTAAGATAAAATATTCATTCCCTTATTAATTAATCGAAATCGTATTCATGCAATCTTTGCCCAAAATTAATGTTTTGCCTATGACACCTTTGGCTGCAACATGATTTAAATCAAAATAATAATGCAAAATGCGCAGCTGTCTAAAAGTTAAAGTACCACTCCGCCCAAAGTACCGGAGGCTGGCAAAAAGACGTTAATTAGTATTTTTATAAAACAAGTCAATTTTCGAAAAGTTTCGAAAGCCAAAATTCCTTGAAACATCTAGTTTTTAATTACATTGCCAGAATGTGGAAAATTAGTTCGCATTTTTTTTAATTTGACTGACACTCTGCGTGCTTGAATGTTGATTCAGGCAGAAATTTTGAAAGAAGGTATTCTTTGTTAATGATAATATCTTTGTATCTAGAGGCTAATGATTGCGGTAGAGCATAAGAAATTCGTGAACAGGATACCTTGCTTAACTCTATCACTGGATGGACACATTTGACGGCAAATTGGGAATAATTAGAAAAGTTTCTTGTCTTCACTGTAAGAAAAAATAAACCGCCATATCAAGAACACAAAGGGCTCCTTTTACGAAGGGGAAGGTGATAACAACCATGATGACAGAATCACGCAAATAGACATGCCTCATAAAACTTGAAAATTACATCCTCCTTTAAGGGGAATCGAACCCGCATCTGCTAGATTTACGTTCGAGTATGTTATCGTTACACCACCCAGAAAAAGGAGCTCCCAAGGAACTTAAGATCTGTTTTGGGACTCGGATGTGACACTTCACCATAAGCAAATCGAAGCATAAATGATCCTTTATCTTATCGGCACGCAAGCAGAAAGCGAACCCCTGAAGAAATAACGCGCTTCGATTTGCGCACGGTTACACAGTATTCAGGCGTCTTTTCGGGGGTGCTTAGCTCCCCCGGAAAATCCATGGAACTCCCGTTAGGTTTTTGAATGATCCATCCATACATTTAATCTAGTTATTTTTGTAATTAATACACACATTGACGTGGATTAGGAACATCAAACAGAAGTCATCGCTCTTTCCACGTTTATAAGTGACTCACGGAAATATTCTCCTCGGTCGCCACCGGGAATCGAACCCAAGGTCTTACAGTTACGCGCCGGATATTCTACCACTGCACCACAGCAGCCTTGAATTCTCCAGAGTCAGATACAACTAACTGCCAAACTAAACAAACATACAACTAACTGCGCGTAACTGGAAGATCTTGGGTTCGAGTCCCGGTGGCGGCCGATGATAATTTTTCCGTGACTCACTTATAAACGTGAAAAGAGCGATGACTTCTGTTTGATGTTCCTAATCCACGTCAATTGTCTATATTAATTATTCATTCGCCTCCTACTTATTTGTTCAGTTGCTGCTTACCATCTTTGGCGAATCCCCAGCATTGTGCGAGGCTCCAAGTAGCAACCTACCATGTGGTTTGGCAGTTACTTGTCTGTGAGTCTGGAGAATTCGAAGCCGCTGTGGTGCAGTGGTAGCACGTCCGGCGCGTAACTGCAAGACCCTGGCTTCGATTTCCGCGCGGACGATAAAAAATTTTCTGTGACTCACTTATAAACATGGAAAGAGCGATGACTTCTGTTTGATTTGTTTATAGTTGAATATTTGGAGAAATTAATATTAAAAACTTAAGAAAATGAAGGAAAATATCATAATAAAAAAACGCATCCACATGGACTTCATGTTTCAGTAGCATTAAGATTGTTTTAAGTTTTAAATTAATTTCTTTGTTTTATGCACTGAAACTAAAACTGCCATTGGCATGTTTATTTAAGTTTTCGAAATCCCGCGAGTCAATGCAGCCAATAATGTATACAGTACCATGACAAAAAAACAAAACCAAAAAAGAAAACGGAATTTCCGTTGTTAATTAGAACTATAAGCAACTTCACACAAAGTGTTAACACTTTAAATAACTTTTTTTAATGTAGCTCTGAAATCAAAGTAGTTATGAATATATACACTGGTGTGCAAAAATTAAGGACGAAGAGGAGAAATTACCATAACAGCGGAACGAGCAGGCAGAACCAGAACGGACCGAAAGACCACTCAGGAGATAGACTACGGTCCGGTAGGGTAGGGCATGCGCATATATGCAGCATGACTTGGGGGGGTCGGAAGGGTATAAAGCACACGGGCGGTGTACGCTCAGCAATTCGGTGAAAGCTATTGCACGGTGTACATCGGTTTGAACGACGTCGAGTTGCTGCCACCGTGTGATATGGCCAACAGGCAATCCAGTAGACGACATCTGGATGACTTTATCCGAGGTCGCGTCATTGGGAAGTTGGAAATGGTTGAAGTGTGACTAGTGTGGCCGAGGAGTTCGGGATCGCTCACAGCATCGTTTCACGAGCTTGGGGAGTATTTCAAACGACAGGAACAGCTGTCCGAGAGTTTAGCAGTGATTGTCCACGAGCAACCACGGTGGCGGACGACCGGTATATTGCCCTACAGCCGAGAAGAGACAGACGGCAGACAGCGGGAGAAATCGCAAGGCACATGGAACGGACAACTGGACGTCCGTTATCGCGTTTTACTGTGGCCAGGAGGCTGCACAAAGGTGGTCTATTTGCACGATGACCAGTACGGTGTGTGCCATTAACGCCTGCTCATCGGAGACGGCGGTTTCTGTGGTGCTAGGAACATAAGAACTGGACACATCAGCAGGGGGGTCAAGTTATATTTACGGATGGGAGCCGATTTAGTCTGACGAGCGATTCTGGACGTATACACATCTGGAGAGAGCAGGGAACACGCAATCACACCTTCAACATCATCAAAAGGGACCGGTTTGGAGGTCGCGGAGTTCTCGTTTGGGGCGGTATCATGCTTGGTAGCCGTACTGACCTCCACATCTTCGAAGGAGGTTAAGTCACTGGTGTCCACTATTGTACCGAGGTTCTCCTGCCTCATGTGCGCCTTTTTAGAGGTGCTGTGGGTCCTGAGTTCCTCCCTCTTCATGGACGACAACGCTACACCTCATCGTACAGTGGCTGTCGCAGAGCTAGGATATCCCCTACTAAAGACTGGATTTTTCTTGGCAGCCGCCTGTCACATGGACGTTTCTGTATTTTGTCCAGTTGTGCTCGAAGCTACCTTTTCAATAAAGTGCCTTCGTATCCTTTGAATTCCTTGTTTGGACGGTTTTGCTCACTTGTCCCATATTCCTACATTTTGGGGATCTTATGTTATGATTTGAGTCGATGTTGGAGCACTTCTTCACGACGTTACATTCGAAAAACCGTCTCGTCCTTAATTTTTGCACGCCAGTGTATATACTCTGGAGCAAAATTCGTTTCTTTAGAAGAGAATACTTTTGTAAATTTGTTTATTAAATGGAACAATTGTCCATGTTAAAAATTTATTATGATTTCTATTTATAAATCTATTATCAAAATTACTTAAAACTTTCTCTGGATGAAATTCAAGAGGGTCGAAGACCAGTTGATCTTGATCACATATGTGCAAGAGGAGCAAACAAGTACCCCAAGTATTGTTTCACAATTCTGTAAATTTTTTGAAACCTTTTTTATTTGATAGTTAAGTTTACTGTGGATTCGTAACCACCAATATCATGCTGTCTGCACTGCAATGCGACATCATATTTTGGAAGCTGACATTCAGCTTTATTTCAGTCTTCTGGATGCCGAGTTCCCATGTATACGGTAAAGCCTCAGTGTAGCTAACGTGACGTTAGGGCTTCCAATACAGCAAAATATTTGCGTTACCGAATTCTTAACGATAGCAAATTATTAAAAATTATTCCCATAAAACGTTTTTCTTTCCTTGAGGCATTAGGTTTGTACTCTATAACAAAAAGAAAACTCAGGAATTTCAAACGATTAATTAGTTCTTTTACTGCTATGTGCTAATCTAAATAATATAAGGGAGCTGAAACCAAGTGGCAGGGGAATAGTTTACACCATACGTTTTCAGGTAACACTCTAATGATTCCTTAATAATAAGAAACACGCTTGTTGTAAGACGAAGATATATAACATAATACTGTATGTATTAATGTATATATTAGGTGTACAAATAAGTTTTAAAGCGTTTGAAGTCAAGGCAACATTTATTTTAGAGGAAACAACAGTACCTTCATGAATCAAAATATGCGCCGACATTATCTATCATCTTCCGCCATCGGTCGGTCAGCTGAAGGATTCCAGCCATGAAGAATACTTCGTCGTGTGACCCGATGAAGTCGACAACTCATTTTTGCACTTCGTCACATGTCTGCAACCGTACAGCAGAAAAACCATGTTACATCGATCGGAACAAAGGGGCTATGTCAGGACTCAATGCCGGGTGCTCCAGAACTTCCCAGCAAATCGTCAGTAACGTTTCTTTGACGGTGCGATTTAGCGTTGTCAGGCATTTATTTCACGGGACGCAATCCTCTGCCTGTGAATGGACGTTTGCGACAGATTTCCTGGTTCAATCGCAGCAAATATTGCTCGTAGCGATCAGCGGCAACAGTTTAACCCTGTTCCAATAGTTCATAATAGAGCACACCCTTCATAACCCACCAGATGCACAGGAGAACTTTCTTGGAGTGTATATTGCGTTTCGGTGTCAAAGTCCTTGTTTTGCCGGTGTCTCCTCAGTGTGTTTTTGCGTTTGGGATTGTCATACCATATCCACATTTCATCACCCGTAACGATTTTCCACAGGAAAAACTTCGTGTGTTGTTTATTCAACAGATTCAAACCACTTCATGACACATTCATCCTTGTTTCTCTGGCTCAGGTCATGTGGCACCCATTTTCCTTCCTTCTGAATATTTCCCATTGCGCGTAAACGATTGGAAATGGTTCGTTTAGTTACCCCCAGATGTCCATCTAGTTCGTTTTGCGTTTGAGACGAATCTTCATTCAGAAATTCTTGCAGTTCCTCATGTGCAACCTTCTGCCAGGCGCCGCTAGATTCTCGATCACCGACATCAAAATCACCTGCTTTAAACCATCTAATCCAAAACTCACACGTGCTTTTTGATACAATATTCTCCCCCAGAGCAGAACAGATCGATGCATATGCTTTTGTAACACTTTTTCCTTGATGAAATTCGTAACGAATGCAGTGTCGAATAAATGCAGTATCGCTTGCCATCTTCCACCTACCGATGTGTAAGTGCGTTTGACTGTTGGGCAAACTTCTGTGTCACATTTTACCAGGTACCAGGTCACATGACAAAAACGCGGGGTTACGTCGGATATGTAAATTAGCGGTATATACGTTACCCCAAAAATGCTTTACAACTTATTTGCATACCTAATATAAATTAGGAATAATAACAAGTTTGAGCTCCCTAAAAATTTGTAATTGCCCCCCCCCTCCGTATAAAACTCCCTGAATGTTACGCTGGCGTTACATCTGAGTCCAAAAACGCATCCTCAGTTACTTGGGAGTTCTTTCTTGTAGGTGGTGTAACGATAACATACTCAAACGTAAATAGAGAAATGCGGGTTCGATTTCCGTTTCAGGACGCTGTAATTTTCAAGTTTTCTGAAACATATCTATTTGCATGATTAATTTGATATTTATGTGCCCGTAACATCTATTTGACTACAAGTACAGATTATTCAAATTTAGGAGTTGCAATGCCACTGATCGATCTCATTCTTATTAATCATACATTAAGAGATGGCAGAAAGTGTCACTCAGGCAACAAATGCATTCTCTGCTGTAAGGTGCGGTGGGTTGTGTCCTTTTACCAGCCAAGAAGTTCTTGTCAAAAATGAAGAATTTAATGTACATATCCGAATTTATCAATATAATAATTCTTAGGTAGTTTGCCATGAGTAGATATGCACAAATAAAACGTCGTTTACTAGCAAGGACATGTGAGAAATGAAATGCCGCTGTGTTCTCTAAACTTTATTAATGGAGAACATGCAGTTCACACAATGCGCCGTAGATATACACTGATCGCCAAAAAAATAGTTACACCCAAAAGGAAGCAATCGACAGAAATGAAACTTGGTGGGTAGGTTTGACATCGTGAGACATGCAAGTAGTTCAAGTATCACGCTCTGCCGCGCAAGTGACGCAAGCAAGGAGGAGTCGTAGCGTTGTACCTGACCGGCTATATTAGATCGTCCCGTTGCGCGTGCTTGCCATTCTGACTCGTGCTGTTGTGTTGGTTGCATTCTTTGCAAGTGAAGTATGCCTCGGAGAAAAGTTCGGAAGCAATTAGAGCAGTTGGAGGAGTACGAGAGGGGCGCATCGTCGGGCTCCAGCAAGCTGGATGGCCTTATCGCCGTATAGCGCGCCATACCGATCGTACGGATATCACCATAGCACGCTGCTGGCGGCAGTGGATAGAACAAGGCACGCAGCATTGACAGAAAGGGTCTGGGAGACCTAGACCAACCACGGAGAGAGAGGACCGATGGGTGGGGCGACATGTGCGGAGTGACTCAACAGCCACGATTGCGGATATTCAGTGAGAAAGGATTCCCTCCATGCCTCGTCCGATTAATGACAGCACCATTGGCAGACGGCTGCACGACGTAGGACTACACGCACGCAGACCGTTACGACGACTGCCCTTAACACCATTGCATCCTCGCTAAAGACTGCAATGGTGTCATGCCAGACTCTGACGGAACCACCCAGAATGGCCGCGAGTGATCTTCAGAGACGAGTCCCGCTTTTGTCTTGAAGGAGACGACCGACGATTCCGTGTGTGGAGCGGCAGTGGTCAGCGCCAAGATGAACAGTTTGTTGTCGAGCGTCACGCGTCCGCAAGGCTTGGTGTCATGGTGCGGGGTGCAATTACCTACGCTGCCAGATCCCCTTTGGTGTTCATTACAGGCATTTTTACAGCCCAACGTTACGTAAATGAGGTCCTGCAACCAGTGGCAGTACCTTTTCTGAACGCTCACTCCGATGCCATTTTCCAACTGGACAACGCTCGTCCGCATACTGCTACCATCTCGAGCGCTTACCTTCAAGGCACTGACACTCTGGAATGTCCAGCCGCATCGCCAGACTTATTGCCGATTGAAAATGTGTAGGATGCTATTGGACACGCTATCCACACTCCACCCCTACCGCACAATCTGCAGGAACTGCGTGAGAAGATTCAAGCTGCATGGAATGGCTTATCGCAGGACACCATTAGGAACCTATACACCTCCATGCTGAGACATTTGGCATGCTGCGTGAGTAAACATGGCGGCCCGAAGCCATTCTGAGAGACACTACTTATTGGCATGTAGCTCAATAAATATCGCCCATATCAGTCTCAATGTGTAATTATTTATTGTTCCTGGTCAAATTTACCTTCCTCCCGAATAGGATTGCAATCCGACACGTCCTTCTGGGTGCAACTATGCTTTTGATGATGGGTGTAAAACGAGACACATAATGCGCAGCGGCACTTTATTGTTGTTTGCATTATTAAATTTTAGAGGAAGTACAGATTAAAATAACCCTCTCCTTTCATTGATGTGATAGGATCACCTCTTTTTTAGGCAACTCGCTCTTGCCTTTTAGATGTGGATCAAGTTCCCCTGAAGTATATGCTCTGATTTAACTCTCCATTTTGATTTTATTTTCTTATTTAATTTGTTCGTTCTTACTTTAACGTCAGATTACTCGAGAGACTATGTTGTCGGGAATTTCTGGCAGGCAGTCAGTACACACGCATAAAAGATCATTGCTGGAGCGGTGGTTGTGATGTTTCATTCAGATATCGAGCTTGTGACTTTTCTCTGCTTTTTAAAAATGTGGTAATATGTATCTTAAAGCCGTGTTATTGCTTTTCACCAAAGCTTTTATTTCGATATTTTTACCGTGGTTTAATTGCATATATAGTTAGTTCTTTAAGGACTTAATTTCTTTGTGTCTACTACCTCCCCTCAAGTGTACAAAAATTTGGATTATGGCAAGGACAATAGAGAAGGGTACTCGTGAGTTCGATTAGGTGTACCACTAAGTTTTATAGCGTTTTTTGGGTGACCTATACCGCTAATTTATATATCCGACATTCCCCCGCGTTGTTGCCATGTGACCGTAACTGGTCCAGAGTATAAAATGTGATACAGAAGTTTGCCCAACAGTCAAACGCACGTGCACATCGGTAGGTAAAAGATGGCAAGCGATACTGCATTTATTCGACACTGCTTACGAATTTCATCAAAGAAGAAGTGCGGCAAAAGCATGTGCATCGGTCTGTTCTGTTCTGGGGGAGAATAGTGTATTGAAAAGCACGTGCGAGTTTTGGTTTAGACGATTTAAAGCAGGTGATTTTGATGTCAGTGATCGAGAATGTAGCGGGGCCACGCAGAAGGTTGCACACGAGGAACTGCAAGCATTGCTGGATGAAGATTCGTCTCAAACGCAAAAAGAACTAGCTGAACAACTGGAGGTAACTCAACAAACCATTTCCAATCGTTTACGCGCAATGGGAAAGATTCAGAAGGAAGGAAAATGGGTGCCACATGACCTGATCCAGAGGAACAAGGATGAATGTGTCATTAAGTGTTTGAATCTGTTGAATAAACAATACAGAAAATCTTTTTTATGGAAAATCGTTACGGGGGATGAAAAGCGGTTATGGAACGACAATCCCAAACGCAAAAAACACTGGGTAGACCCCAGTGAAGCAACGACTTCGACAACGAAATGAAATATTCACTCCAAGAAAGTTCTGCTGTGCATCTGGCGTTTTATGAAGGATGCGCTCTATTATGAACTATTGGAACAGGGTCAAACTGTTACTGCTGATCGCTAAAAGCAACTATTGCTGTGAATTAACCAAGAAATCTGTCGGAAACGTCCATTGCTGTGAATGAACCAAGAAATCTGTCGGAAACGTCCATTCACAGGCAAAGGATTGCGTCCCGTGAAATTACTGCATTACAACGCTAGGCCGCATGTCGCGAAATCGGTTAAGGAAACGTTATTGACGCTTGGCAGGGAAGTTTTGGAGCACCCGGAGTATAATCCCGACACAGCTTCTTTAGACTATCATTTGTTACGATCGATCCAACATGGTTTGTTTGCTGTACGGTTCTGGACATGTGACGAAGAGCAAAAATGGGTTGACGACTTCATCGCGTCACATGCCGAAGTATTCTTCATGGTTGGAATACGTCAGCCGCCCGACCGATGGCGGAAGGTGATAAATAATGACGGCGCATATTTTGATTCGTGAAGGTACTGTTGTTTTCTCTGAAATTACATGTTGAATTGTTTTAAAAGGCTTTAAAACGTATTTGTGCCCCTGATGATTAGCTCATTTAATTTTCTTTTTTTTTAGTAAGTACAGATATGGCATAACTTCCATTAGGAAGTGAGAGATTGTACTTACTAGTTCATTAAACGTTTCCTGAACAGTTGATGCAGCTTTGCGTCTGTGCAACGGTAGAGTGGGAATTCTGAAAGTGCAGTTCCTTTCTAATTTAGTACGATTTCGGCTTAATGTAATACTCTTCAATTCGCCTTGCTTTCTGCTCAGCCGACGGAAGAATATAATAAGGAAGATAACTACTGCAATGACAAAGTATAACAATTCATACAGTATACTAAAAGAAGTATAACTATGCTAGTTATCCGGATTTCTTGGCGTAGAATAGAAATCAAAGTTTCCGAGCTTTCGCACATCAACCAGATGGGTTTTTCAAGAAAGGTAGACAGGTAACTGCAGTTAGCTGTCCAACTTCCTTGAAAAGCATGAACACTTCTTGAAAAAGCCATCTAGTTGATGTGCGAAAGCTTGGAAACTTTGATTTCTATTCTACGCCAAGAAATCCGGATAACTAGCATAGTTATACTTCTTTTAGTATACTGTATGTATTGTTATACTTTGTCATTGCAGTAGTTATCTTCCTATTATTTTCTTCCGTCGGCTGAGCAGAAAGCAAGGCGAATTGAAGAGTATTAAATTAAGCCGAAATCGTACTAAATTGGAAAGGAACTGCACTTTCAGAAATCCCACTCTACCGTTGTACAGACGCAAAGCTGCATCAACTGTTGAGGAAAAGTTTAATGAACTAGGAAGTACAATCTCTCACTTCCTAATAGAAATGCAGATTACTGGTATAGTTATATTATACTCGTATTTTAGTTTAGTTGGTGTATAACTCCTTATTATTAAATACATATACTATCAAAGAATTTCTTAAAACACAGCTGTTGAAAAATTGGAGCAGTTTTGTAAAAAACTGAAAGTTATAAAATAAGAGTTATTATTGTGATTTATAGCATTGAGCTTCACGCTAACTTCACTTGGAACTTAGCTAATGAGCTTCAGTTTGACACCCGGATTTCTTCAACTTGTTCATTCTACCTGAAAACGTATTTAATCATAAATATCATTTTCAATACAACAGCCAGAGTTCAAGAATACAATGCCACTTATAAGTCTAAGTTTTTATTAGTAAAGTCTAAAACAGTTTTTTATTAGTTGTTATTACGCTACTTACAGTCTAAGTGTTTTTAAGACTTTTTAATAGTATACTGTGTAACGAAGTAAATTTCTCCGTCATTTCTGTCCACGCCAGGATTCGAACCCAGATCCCCTCATTCCGGAATAAGTCACTCTACCAATTGAGCTACGCGGACGTTTTATTCTGATTCCTATCTGCCTTTATGCGTCCTTCTGGCAGGTAGGTCACATCTCCTGGTACGTTACAACTGTTTTGACGTGCATCAAAACAGTAGACTATAAAAAAGTACTATAAACAAGTCTTTCCAAACACAAAACGCTGAATACAACTCAATCAATGATGTCTCACAATAAACGCGGACTCTTCTAATTCTTCGAATACAATCTGCTCCTCCAATGCAATCAGCTCTTATTACCAGTGCTCACATAAAAATAGCTGTTCTGCCTGCTCACATCAACATTGCATATTGATTTTAGAACACTTTATTTACGTTGATTTCTCTTTGATCCGCTGTTAGGATACCAAACTCAAACTCTTCGGGAGGAGCCTTGTGGAGTTGGAAAATATTTAACGAGTTGAAACCAAATTTACATAAGAATAGATAAACTCAAAAGGAACCACCCATGCCTCATCCCGCACTCGAAAGTAAATATATGCTTCACAAAGTAAAGACTATGTACTGTGTACTAAGCCTGGACAAGGTTTGCATTAATCATCTTCTGCGTAAGATGACAAAAAGTTAGCTCCTGTATGTGTGTGAAATTTTGAATAAAGGAACAGTTTGAGGGACTCATGGTATACCTACTTCAATATTATACTATGGATTTTTTTAAGTGGTAAGAAATATCAAATGCAGTGCTGCTAATTTTTTCTTTTGATAGAATCAGTAATTTTCACTACCATCGCCAACACCTACTTCACAAAATATTTCAATGTCTTATATTGAACCTTGAATGTCGAGCTTCTTCAACCATCCACGCACGCAGCTCAACAAATGCTTCCACCTGCACAAAGGAATTGTTTTGGACTTAGCAGGGCGCATTCTTTGCGCATGTTTCGTGCTCATATTGCTATGATGTTTTCTCAAACTAAATTATTACATAAAGAATTTAAGACTATTAGAGGTAAACAAATATTTCTAGAATGTGAAAAACAAAGTATGAACTATAACAGCCAGTCAGTTCCAGTGAGTGAAAGAAGGTAGTGCATTTTTTTTGTGAATCTCAGACATTTTAATTGAAATTTTATTTTGTTTCAGAGTTTAACGACCACCGGTCCCTAATATAGTCGCCGGTCCCTAATTTAGGGCAACTGGTTCCAGTCAAGGGAGCGAGAAAGAGACATCACCCATGCCTTATCCCGCACTCGAACCCGCACTCAGCTCTGACGACTAGCCGGAAACCTACGTCACTTAACACCCGAGTAGACCATTCATTGATTCTTATGTAGAATTTTATTTGTAGCTGATCTCTGACATTTCCATTAATTCTTAGGTAGGAATTGCGTTCAGTTCAAGAGAAGTACTATTACTGTGCGACTTTTTATTAAAAGGCCAATTGTCACATGAACAGAAGAGCACATGGCTTAATTGAAGAGGGCAGGCCTGGTGACAACCCAGTAACTCATTTCCATATAATAATTCATCTGCATTGATTCCAGAACGGATGTGACACCCAGAAACAGTGACATGCTTTTCACAGATGAATCGAGATTCATTTTAAACTGATTCCAAAGAGCTTAATCTGAAGAGATGGCAGAAACCGTTTAATGCAGGTTCTAAAAAAATCTCGTTGATATGAGCAGCATTTTTTAAACATATAATGGTAACGTTGAATTAGTTTTAATAAAGGGTTTACAGTTACGTGAAATTCAAAAACCAATTGTGGATATGGATACTAGGTGCTAGCATATACATGTTACTTTCTTCTTTTTTGCTTACATGACAAAATTAAACGGGAGTGAAAAGTCTAACGGCTGGACGAATTTGCCTCAGGGTTTTTCATTTAGATGGTTCCTTGTTGCAAAACAATTAGGGATAAGCCTTATTGTTGAAGTTGCGTATAGAAGTTGTCACAATGCGAATACTTCTATACGCAACTGTCCTCACGATTACAGAATCAGTTCTCACGATATTCAAACGCTTATCATTTTGGCAGCCCTAAGTTCTGAATAAGAACAAAATTTTGGTTATAGGTGCTTGCATATGGGAACATTAAATATCACTCCTCCCGTTGTCTAAAAATCTAGTTTACCACTACATACGATAGTTTATCTAGTTTATCTCGTATGGAGACTGGCAAACTATATTTTTTTCCTATTTTCGGTATTGGTTTTTATTATATCCGATTTTTGTGACTTATCTTCTTTTTGCAGTTTTGTATACTAACATTTGGAAGAAACAATCAACTGGGCCTTCTGACGCTGCACAAAAAATATGAATGATCCTTACAAGAAGGAATAATAAGAAAGAATTTAAAGCTGGATTATTGTGAGCGTGTACGTTAAATGGGCCCAGTAATGGTAATACAGGAAAGTTTAATTGGCTGCGTGTAAGTAGAAGGATGGACCGATTTTTATTACTTAATAATACGAGTGGAAGACGGAGTCTTTCTGCGCCGTACACAGGGCCACTTAGATAAGCAAGAAACGGGAAAAAGATGCATTCAAAAGACTGTGTCCTACGTTGGGTGGAAATCATCCAATAAAATAGCTAACGAGCTGTAAGAAGAACACGTTAAATTATTTACTCACCATGGGCCGTAAATCTTGAAACATGCTATATTTCCTTTTTAGGTAAGAGAGACAAACCAAAAATAATATGCGAGCTTAAAATATTTATCCAAACGGATTTCGGATGTTCATTTGTTGTGACAACATGGTAAATATACATTGAAAACTTAAGTACAGTCACTTCAAAACTACACTATGTGGACAAAAGTGATTGGACACCCACACGCAAGCTCAATGGTGTGCTCTCGCAGTAGATACATGATCGGTAAAGTGTAAAAACGCCAACGTGAGTACACTCAGATCAATCGCTGATAAAATGGCTAACTGGAGAGAGCTCTCCGAGTCAGAAAAGGGCGTTATAATAAAAAAGTATCCAAAACGGATTTCCGTATCTTGACTTTTTATCCCAGTAATGATCCTCTTCAACTCATGTACTCCAACCACTTATAAATACTCGGCACTTGGATTCCTTGTAAAAAGAGCTTTTACTCACTCTTCAAATTCTGTTTACCGAAATCAGGAATTGCGGAAAATTAAAGAAATTGCAAATGCACATGGATACCCCACGGGTAGTGCCCAACAACTTATACAACAATATAAACGGAAAACTTCAACAACCCTGACTAGAAGTGTACCCACAACCAAATACGTGGGAAGTATGCCCTACCAAAAATCAGTTGTCACCTTCCTGAAAAACACCTGTAAGGAATACTCCTTAGGGTTGGTGTCAAACCTCCAAAGCTTTTCTTTATTATTAGACATGATAGAGATATAATACCAACTGTTTCCCGCTTTGGTGTATATAGTGTTCCCTTGATGGACATTAATGGACAAGCTGCGGATCTCTGCTATGTGGGTTCGACCTTCAGAAGCCTGTGAATTCGATGGGCTCAGCATAAATATGCAATCCGTAAAGGAGCCACTACCTCGACATTGTCTAAGACCGTCATTGAAATGGACTTAAGACCTGACTGGGAAAAAGCGAACTTGTTATCAACAGCTTCTGCAAAACACTCTATGCTCCTCACTGAGAGCCTATATATTATAAAATGTGGACCTGAGTGCTGCAGTGAAGACGTCCCTGTCTACATCCATAGTGCCTGGAGAAATTTCGTTTTACAGTACCCATGGGAAGAACCACCAAAATAATCTAGATGACTTTAAACAGTTTGAGGTGAATGGTAGTGATTTATGTTTTTTTTTCTCATTTACATGATATGTATTCAATGTGCTCATGTCTGTAACTATTTGAACCAAGCACCGCTCTAATAGGATTTCACTCATTGGCCTGAAGTTGCGACCATAGTGGCCGCGAAAGTGCTCGCTAAAGCTTTTAAACTACCATATTTTTTAAATTGTAAATAGACACGTATTTTAAACCTTACATTTTTAGATGGCGAATTGGAAGTGTGGTGTGTGCGCTTTGTAGCAAGTTAAATTTGATCGTGCTTTGACAGCCCTTGCAACCTCTTCGACGTAATAGGCTGCTCAATTGGAGGTATAAGCATAATAAGCATTGCTGATGTTCGGCAGGTCGCTAATCGGCTGTGGCCTTTGTCATCAATAAGTGGAAGAAAACGGGACATTGCAGGAATAAACCTCTCCCTAGGAGACCTAGGGAACTGCACCCAGGGAGCGGAAGGGGATGCAGAGGGAGATCCGGAAAATCAGGTTCCGACCAATGCACGCCATAGCACATGAGTTCGAGGTGGCCACAGATGTTATGGTCTCCACCAAGGCACTTCCAAGAAAGGCCCATGCACTCGGGTATCATGCCGGAGAAGCCACCCACAAACCTCTCATAACAAAGACGAATTAAGCAACGCGGCTACGATGGCGTCAGTAGCACAAGTATTGGACATTTGAGCAATGGCGACCGGTGTTATAGTACGACGAATCCCGCTTCACATTATCCCGATGGGATGGATGTGTCTGGGTTTGGCGTAGAACGTCTGCTTCCGGTCTACAGTGCCGATAGTGAAGAACGGCACTGTAGACTGTTTCAGCTGGTATGATGTGAGTCCACTGGTTGTTACTCATGGCAGCATGAACTCTGTGCTGTATAGAGATATCCTGGATAATTCAATGCTTCCAGCGTTTTGGCAGTCCTACGGATACGACAATTGTTTCTTCCATGAAGACAATGCCACTTGTCATGTTTCCATGGTTACAATGGAGTGGTATGAAGAAAATCAGGTCTCACGGACGGACTGCCCTGCTCAGAGCCCCGGACCTCAGTTCATTGAGCACCTATGGGATGAACTTGAACGACGGGTGAAGTCTAGACCAACACGACGTTCTTCATTGAGAGAGTTGGTAGATGTACTCAAGGCGGAATGGAGGATAATCCCACTCTTTCTACTCCATGGCCTTGTCGACATTTTACCTCGACGGACGGCTGATGGAACCTCTGCAATGGAGAAGCTACCGGCCACTGATGTATATGAAATGCTGTTTTTCTACACCGGTGAGCTATTACATTATGACCACCTACCTAAAAAGCTGAAGGACCCCCTTTGTTCTGCAAAACAGCAGCCACTTGGCGAGGCACCGATTTGATGCGGTGGTGATAGGTATCCTGGGGTATCTGGTACCATAATGTAAACAGCAGGCCCCACATTTCCCGTACATTTCGGTGTGGTGGCGATTCAGCGCGAGCCCGCTTTTCTGAGTCGAACCACGAATGTTCGATTGGGTTCAGGCCAGGTAAATTTGGAGGCCAGGGCATTAACAGAAAGTCACCAGCATGTTCCTGGAACCACTCCTTGACGATTCTGGCAGTGTGGCATGGCACATTGTTCTGTTGGTAATGACCATCACCAGCAGGAAACACAGTTGCCGTGGACGGGAGAACTTGGTCCGCAACGATGTTCAGATACCTGACATCCGTCAGGGATTGTGCTATTGGGATAATGGGGCCTAAAGTGTCCCAAGCAAAAACCACCCACACGAAAACACTTCCGCCACCGGCCTGTTTTCCGCCCAACAGTTCATCCATGTACCATAACCCCCGTTGGTAATCGGCGTATGCGCGTTCAGCCGTCTATGTGATGCGCCAGGAATCTTGATTCGTCAGACCAGGCCACTTTCTTCCAATCATTGACGGTCCAATCTTGATGATCTTGGACCCATTTCATCCGTTGTTGGTGATGACGTGTAGTGAGTACGGGGACCCGGCTGGTCTTCGGCAACGCAGGCCCATGCGGAGAAGGCTGCGATGAACTGTATTCTGTGGTACATTGCCCTAATTACCACTGTTGTAGCTGCGGGTAATTTGTTGCACTGTAGCCCTACGGTCGCTGTGAACTATGAGCGACAGTTTCCGCTCCCCTCTGGCATCAATGAGCTGCGGACGACACACGGCTGGACGATGGTTCGTCGTTTGGACATCTGCGCACCACTTTTGATACGTACTCTCTACATCGGCACTTGAACAACCTACTAGCCGCGCCGTTTCCGAGATCGTAGTTCCGAGGCGCCGAGCCATCACAATTTGTCCTTTATCAAACTCCGATAAATCGGCAGCTTTTCCCATTCTGACTCCAAACACTCTACTAACCGAAAACTGGTCCTCGGGTTGTATATATACTACTCTGTGAACTTCCCTGCGCCACCGTTTGGTCTCCAGGCGCGCTCATTTCTCTAGGATGGGGTGGTCATAACGGAATGGCTCATTGGTATATTTCCTTACAATGTCCAATCACTTTTATCCACATAGTGTAGCTGCAAGTGAGCAACAGATAAGTCGAGATTTAATGTGATTAATTTCATTGTTTCCCTACAAGTGATGGAAGAACGGATTATACAACTGAATCTCAGTTCAAAACTGCTGAAACCTTCTGTTCTAAGTCTAGCAATGGCTGTTACATTCTCCGTTAATTGGAAACGCCTTTCGGAACAAGACCACAAAAGACCTCAGATCATTATGATTGCCACTTTTCAATACTTCTCACAGTGAGAACAATCTGTAAAGTATTTTTGTTCGTGATGCAGTGTAGTTATTGTTACAGATGGAATAGAGAAAGGCGCAGCGGATAACTTTTGAACTGCTTCAACCGAAGGCGATCGATGAAGTCATTATGTTTGGGAGATCAATACAGGAAACAATGCCATTTCACACCATGAGGCGACGAGATTTTGATCTGCACAATATCATTTGTTGACGGGAGGGGTCTCAAAAGAGGGAGCAACGCTAGGAAACAGACTTCTATGAGAGTTCTTGCAACAATGTGAAACAAACGGTGAGAGGAGGAGGCTGCTTCTATCGAAAAGAAAAGCAAAATAATCTATAGAAGCATGACTAAGTCTTGAGCTATAAAGGGCAACACCTGCAGACAAAATAAATCTAAGAGATCGAAGTGAATGGAAAATGTTTCTTCGTCAGCACATTTCGGAAGAAGAAAATACTTCATGTCTTCCATAAAGCATGCGTCATTCTTAATTGAATAAAAAGAAAATAGCCCAGTGAATATCGCTTTTTGCCTAGGGTTGAGTGGTTAACATATATGAATTTAGAACATCCAGATCTAAAGAGTATTTCTTCGAGTCACCTTGCAAGCGTGATAATAGGATGTCACCTTGCGCAGAGAACTTGAGCTAGAGACACTGTGACACATGGGTATTATGCTTGTGCTTTTGATTTGGGTCTACACCAATTCTTTGCAGCCAGTAATGCTAAATTAGAAACATTGACAATCCTTATCAGCAGAAGGAAAATGAAAACCTGTCAGCTTGAACGACGGCTTCCATCCACACTTGGGTACACAGTTTAGATAATCCTGTAATGTTGCAAATGATTAAATAACAAGGAACTGTATACCAACTGTACTTAAATAGTATAACTATACCAGTAATCCAAAATTCCTTAGTGTAGAATAAATTTTCCAAGCTTACGCACATCAACCAAATGGCTTTTTCAAGGAAGGAAGACAGCAAACTGAATGATATTTAGAACGCTCCAACAATTTGAACGCGGTGACTTGACTTGAAAAAACCAACCGAAGAGATGAAAACGTAATCAGGTATTCAACGACACGAGGCGTTATGCTCGTTTAGCACGCGGGATCATGGAAGGAAAACGAGAGACATTCACTATTCGAAGAACTGGTTTCAAACTCGTGGCAACTCCAGCGAGACGCTATCATTGCGTGACTCGCTGTTGGTTATGATCTCCAAATTCGCGAAGTGCAGTAGATTTTGAGGTGGAGCACGAAGCTAATTTCTTTACGTCATCCCACATAGGATCAGCGGACTTGAACTTGACTTCTCTAGATAGGACCGTAGTTACTTTGCCGTTCTTCATGTCCCTTTTATGTTCGTTGACTCTAATTCCAAATGAACGTTTAGTCATTCCAATGCAGTATCGCTGGGAGCCGTCCGGATATTGTAGAGGAATGGCATAAACACCTGCTTCATTGGTAGGTGGGGTCTTGTAAGTGTTTCCCTTAAGCATGGTATATAAAGACGTCGGAGGCCTTTCTTTCTATGCCGCAGCTACGCTACGTGCGTGGGCTCAATTAGCTATATGCTAAATATTTCCTATTAGCTCACGAACGTGCTCAAGAAGATGAACCTCGGTGTTGGCATCAGGTCTCAGACATCTTTATATACCATGCTTAAGAGAAACACTGACAAAAGCCAACCTTCCAATGAAGCAGATGTTTAACTCTTTATGCCATTCCTCTACAATATCAGGACGCGATATTGTAGAGAAATGGCATCCATTCCTCTACGATATCCCACTTTTTAACACAGTGTGTTAAAAAGTAGGGAATGTTTTAACACGCATTGCCTACTTTTCCAATCATAAAGATAAGTTTACAATTTTACAAAAGAAAAAAAAAGATGAAAACGATTCTTAAATATATCTTTATTCAAATACTATAATTATATTACATTGCAAAGGTTTTGTAAATCTATTATACACTTTCAATAAATGTTTAATTTTTTAAAACAACTTTAAACATTTTCACTTCTCTAACCCGACGTATTTCTATGTAAACTCTTTCGGTTGTGTACGATTGAAAACATTTTTTCCTGCTGCGTGCGATTCGCTATGGAAATCTTTAAATAATAAACAATTTGACACTGTTTTCTTAAAATCTTTGTCTTGCTGTGTTTCTAAAAGACGTATTTGAAAATTTATTTATTTATTTTATTTATTTTGTTGTTACATGCTTTTAAAAGAAAAGAAAGAAAAAAGAAAGAGTGGGAAAAAAAATTGACAGTACATAAATGATGAACAAAGACTGTAACAACAGGGAAGACAAGGGAAAAGGCCAAATGGCCTGACATAGCCCTATACTCCCCGTAGAAGAAACAAATGAAACAACAGATAGACACATCAAGTCAGGCAATCAGAAGACATTTTGCCAATCTTTTCCTTTTTTTAGTTATTGAAGAAGATAGAGTTTGAATTGTTTTCTAAATAAATTAAAATTATTTAAATTAATCAGGGTACTAAGTAAAGAATTCCAGTATTGAGGGCTTCTGTAATTTAAAGTAAGTTTAATTGATTCCGTTTTTGGAAAAATAGGTTGTAATTGTAGTTTATTCCTTGTTTCATACGAATGTGTATGTGTATTAAGAAATATGAGATCTGAATATAAATTATATTTAATTCGTTTGAACATAATTTTACCAAGATTAAAATAGTATATTTGAGTAATAGTAAGTATATTACATTTATTATGATATACTTTTGTTCTAAAATTTATTAAAGGTCAAGTATTAGGATGTGATTTGAGATCAATTAGTCTAATAAATTTATTTTGTGGAATTTGTAATTTATTAATATTGTATTGTGTCGTTTGTCCCCATGATAGTATGCAATAATTAATATGAGTTTGAAATAGTGTGTAATACAATGAGATCAATGTTTTAGTCGTTAGATCAGTCAGGATACCATTGTTTCTAGATAGTTTATTAAAAGACAATCGATATGTTTATTCCATTCGAGGTCAAAAATTTTTGTAGTTCCCAGGTAGTTGAATGGAGGTACTATATCAATTATTTTATTATTAATGGATATTTGTGCATTTGGTGTTAAAGGAGATAACGTATTAGAAAAAAACACTGCTTTAGTTTTATTAACATTAGTTATTAATTCATTAGAATTTAACCAGTCAGAAATAGTTTGCAACTGTTTATTACATTGTGTTAATATTTCATCTAAGTTTTTTCCTTTTATAAGAACAGCTGTATCATCAGCACACAGAAAAAGATCCATATGAGTTGACAGCGAAAATAAATCATTAATGTATATATTAAACAATAAAGGGCCCAGGACAAAACCCTGAGGTACTCCTGATCTCATAATTTGAAATGAAGAGTGATAATGCTCAATTTGTGTATACTGTTGTCTGTTGGTCAAGTAAGTTTTTAAAAGTGAACAAGTATTACCCCTGATTCCTATATTTTGTAATTTAGAAAGAAGAAATACATGATTTAAAGTATCAAATGCCTTTAATAAATCCAAAAATAAAGCTATTGTTGTATATTTTTGAGTAACATTACTTTGTACAGCATTCTGAAGGTGAATGCTAATTCTGTAGATTTATCTGCTAAAAATTCAAATTCATACTGACTGAGTATCTTATATTTTTGAAGGTAGGAAATTAGTCGAGTATAAATGAATTTTTCAAGGAAAGATTGAAAGATTTGCTATAAGACGATAATTATTTGCTTCATTTTTCGAACCATTTTTGAATTTAGGAGTGATTTTGGTTACTTTCAAAGCATCTGGAAAAATTCCTGAATGAAGTATGGAGTTGTAAATTATTAGTAATGGCTCAACAATGACGTCTGCAACATACTTAATAACCCCGGGGTGAAAATCATCATAACCTGGTCCTGAGTTGATGTTAATTTGTTTAAGTATATGTAAGTATTCAGTTCTTGTAATTTCCTGCATATAAAATGTATCAGATCTGTATGTACGGGATAAATATTGAGTAAAGTGGGTGCTAGACATATTCAAATTTTGTTTGATAACTTTTGGGATAGATATAAAAAAATCATTTAAAATGGTTGCCCATTCATCTTTGTCTGTAATATTTTGGTCGGCTGAGTTTGTTAAAGGTTCAGGCATTATTGGAGTATTATGTTTTCCGAGTAACACATTTAGGTGTTTCCACATTAATTTTGGTACATTAACCGCTTGCAATCCAATGATTCTCAAGCAATTGTGGTAAAAGCGCTGTGGATGGCGCTGAAGAGCACGCTTTTATTTTCCTGTTGTTTCAAGCATTACAACTGATCTCTCAGGGTGTGCTAGCCAAAAAGAGCACCGCTTGCAATCCGACGATGTTCAAGCAACCGTGGTACAAACGCTCACTAGATGACGCTGCAGGTCAAATTTTTATTTCCCTGTGGTTTAAAACATTACATCTGATCTCTTAGGGTGTGCGTGCTTAAAAAAACACTACTGGTCATACGTTTGCGTTTGGAATCGCGTGGAGTCATAAATACACAATTCAACGTTCTGCCAGGAATTAAAGTTTTTCTGTCTTTTCGTCGCAGTGCGAATCGATGTGTTTATGAGCACAGATTTAAAAACAGAATTTGAATTTTTGTTATCCATATAGGATAGAATAACAAAAATTAATTCTTTTTTTTTATTAAACGACTGCTAAATAAAAAAAATGCTTTCGTCTGTTCAAAAATCAGTGTGTGAATTTTTCATCTCGGGTTACATGATACAATTTTTGCGCGTTGTTTTACGCTTTGTTTAGGTCCGTAACAACGTACACCCAACCTAAATGGGTACGCGACGACAATGGTATGTATGTATGTATGTGTACCGTATACACTGCTGTAAAAAATTAGCGTCACAAACACATATTTAAAAATATGTCCCAAAACGAGACGATCGATTTTAAAAATTTTTCAGAGACTTGTGCAAGCGGAAACGTTAAGTCGACGTACCCAAACACTGCAGTGGCGGCTTTTCAGGTGAAGTAGGTGAAGTGCCTCTTCACCTATTTTATTTGAAATAAGATTTTATTTAATAGTTTCGTATAATATATTCTTTTTTTGCCTTTATTGAGTGCCAAAATACCCAACATTTTGATTAGATATCACTTCACAATGCACGTTCAATACGGAAAACAAGTCCTTAAACGCAAAACAGTTCAAGTGAAATCAGAATGCTTGGAAGTCTGCAGTTTTCGCTCGAGTTGCCGTGGTAACTGTGACGTCACCCTCCCCTATCTGCCGGGCAAGTGAAGTGTTTTATCATGAGATGTCAAGGCTCTGCATCTGGAGTCGTGACCTTACAAAGAGTTCGCATTGGATTTAGGGATTTTTTCTTGCGGTGTTTTGGTACATACTTTCTGAAAGAGATATGTTTTTTCGTGTTTTGTGATTGCTTGATAAAAACTTCATTAGTTACTTTAGTTTCGTGTACAGTTTAACTGATAGTGATAGTTTTAGTTTTCAGTATGTATCCTGTGAACAACATTATCTGTAATTTATTGCAAACTCCGTTCAATCGGTGGAAAGTTGAAAATAAAAGAGACATTTTACTTCAAGGACTTCCGACGGATTTACTGACAATTGTCGCCAAGAAAGAAATCAAGAAGAGCGGTAAATCTTACAATATTAATTTTAAACATTGTTGGATTACTGAATATAAATGGCTTTGTAGCCCTTCTGTGTTACAAAAATTATTTTGTTGGCTCTGCTTATATTTTAGTAATAAAATTCGGCGTGGAATAAAGACAATTTTCAGATTTCTTAAGTATAAAACGGTCACTTTACAAACGTGGTGATTCTAGCGAACACCTGAAATGCGAATTAATGCTAAATAATTTTGAAAAGAATCAGAACTCCATTGCTGATGCCCTGAGGGAGAATGCTAGGCTTTTATGGCTCAAAATATGAAATTTTGAGCCATAAAGGGAACAATGAGGTATTTAAAAAACACTGTTTGGAAAAGCTAGCAAAATCACAGAAATAAGCAGATCTAAATGGGAATATGCTGCTCTTACACCAGAAACAATTTTTCAAAATTATAAACAATTGTATTTTGAAATTTTGTACCACATTCTTGTGGAAATGGATATAATATTTCAAGCCAGTGAGAAACTTAAACTTCAATTTCCCTGTCTTGCTGACACAACCAAATTCGACCAATTTAATTCATGCTTTCCCTCTCACGCTTTTGAAAATCTACAACATTTTTACGGAAAAATATTTACTAAACACCAGAGCTTTAAAAATGAACTGAGTCTTGTATATGCTGATGAAAAATTAAGGAATATAATGACCCATGAACTTTTTCGAGTGCTTCATGGAGATAAAGGCATTTTTACAGAAGCTTATAAATTGGTTTCCCGGATTTTAACAATTGTATCTGCAAGTGTTTCAGTGGAAAGAAGTTTGTCTTGCCTTAAAAGAATACAAACTTACTCAAGAAACACTATTCCTCCAGATAAACTTGCTTCTTTGGCAAATATTTCTATTCAGAAAGACATTTTCTTGATGTCACGAAGAAACAGCCATTTTCTGACGACATAATCGACAAATTTCCAGCTTTAAAGGGAAGAAGAATTGATCTAATATATAAAAAAATAGGTAAGTTCTCATTAAATGATTTTGATTGAAGACAGTAGATATATTTTCATATTGCTCTTGTAGCTCTTCACCTATTTTTCCTACCACGAGCCGCCACTGCCAAACAGCTCTTACGGAAATATGCAAATGATGACCGTAGATCATCCAGCTGGGAGATATGCGGCCTTAATAACCGTTGTTCTGACCAAGGTGCGGCAATTGAAGCTTGAGTTAGACTATAGTGGAAGAAAGGCTGCGAATCATCTTTTAGAAGACTTTACAGTGGAGAGCGGTCGGTAGATAAAGATCAGAAGCCGCAATCGCAGCCTGAGGTAGCAAGATGGCTGAGTGTGTCGAGGCAATTGGCGTCTAATCTCTGACGTATTACAGAGGTGAAAGCATGTGACAAGACGACAAATCTGCAGCTAGACATTCTGTCAGCGTGGCTCCGTTGGGAGAGCGACTCACTCCGGAGTGAGGGGAACAAGCTAGTGTTTTCACAAATCTATGGAGGTGGTTCCAGGAAATCAGAATAATAACTAGAAGGCCGGGACAAGAAAGCCGACGAGCGTCAACAAGTCACGACGACCGAGGTATTTGTCTATAACAACTCGTCTCCACAGGGAGTCGACAGTCTGGCAATTATCGCAGGGTCTGGTTCATTTGCCCGACATTTACTTCACAGAAGGGTTACTTGACCGAAAATCACTTCACCGAAAAGATTGTTTCACCGAAAGATCACTTAATCGAAACGTTGATTTCACCGAAGGGTCACTTGATCGAAAAGTTCATTTCAGCGAAAGGTCTCGTTACCTAAAAGCTCATTTCATCGAAGGGTCAGTTTATCGAAAACTTTGGATTTCATTGCTGGATCTGTTAAATCATATTGCCTGTTCGGAAGACAGACCATCGAAATGTTAGGGGATCATACTCAAATTGCAGTTTTGATTTTTCCGTGTCACAAAGAACACAAAGATTTAGTTTTAAAAGCAAAAATAATTAATTTTAAGTCCATAGGCCTCGGCTTATGCCTGTTTAGCAAATTTTAACCGTGCGCGCTCATGGGTTTACATAAAAAGTCAAGTTTATATTGTTGCACATTTATTCAGGCAAAAATAAATTTAGGTCCGTAGGCGTCGACTTAGGGCATTTTAGCGAATTTTAATCGTGAGTGTTCATGTTCATAAGGTTTACATAAAAACCTTAAGAACATTAAAAATTTCCAGATCTAGGCTTAAGGCCTTTATATTAATGTTTTAAGTTTGAGCAAGAGTGCAACTTATTTTACTTTAAATATTATATAACGCTTATGAATATCAGTAGGGTTAAAAACTCTTAAAATGGCTTCTATCTAGGCCTATGGACAGAAATTAATGTTTTGTGCTAAGCAAAAGATAGAACATTATTTACTTGACTTGCTATGTGACCCTTATGAACATGAGTTCGGAAGATTGAAATTTGATAAAAAGGCCCAGATCTAGGCCTTATAATTAATGTTATATTTCGAAAAACCTACTTATGGAGAGGTGTTTCATAGAAATTAAAAGTGCATTTTTTATACACTCCCATAACGTTTAGGTAACCAGTTTTTCAAAAACCCGTACCACACTTCAACATATCTCTAATAACAAAATTCTAAATTTTCGAAAAACTGGCCATTCGGTGAAATGATCTTTCGATGTAATGAATTGTTAGGTGAAGTAATTTTTCGGTAAAATGAACTTTTCGATGAAATGAACTTTTAGATGAACTGGCCTTTCGGGGAAATGAAGTTTTCGGTCAAGTGACCCTTTGGCGAAATGTACCTTTCGATCAAGTGATTTTCGGCGAACTGATTTTCGGTCAAATGATCTTTCGATCAAGTGAACGATACCCATTTTCGCAGGAGCGATTCTCTGCTGCGGGAACAGGGATATCGAGGCAAACAATTCACAGAAGACTCCACGAAAGAGATCTGTATGCAAGAAGTCCAATAGTCTGCATTCCACTCGTCGCATCGTACAGAAGGGTCGATCTGAATTGGGCCTGACAACATCATTCCTGATCAAGGGATACCGAGGCAAACAATTACAGAAGACTCCACGAGAGAGGTCTGTATGCAAGAAATCCAATAGTCTGCATTCCACTCGTCGCATCGTACAGAAGGGTCGATCTGAATTGGGCCCGACAACATCATTCCTGATCAAGGGATACCGAGGCAAACAATTGCAGAAGATTCCACGAGAGAGGTCTGTATGCAAGAAATCCAATAGTCTGCATTCCACTCACCGCATCGTGCAGAAGGGTCGATCTGAATTGGACCCGACAACATCATTCCTGATCAATGGGCCTGTGTTCTCTCTACTAACGAGTAGCAGTACAGTCAAAACACAGATTCTCGACGTGTTTACATTTAGAGGGAGGCGGGAAGTCCAAATCTTCGTTGTAACATAGAGAATCGACCACTACGGTAATGGACGTCTCCTGGTTCGGGCTGGCACCATGTTTGATGGAAGCACCCAGCTGTACGTGTTTATAGGACGCAAGCTACAGGGATGGCATCCTAGAGCCCTATGTAGGGCTTTTCTGGGGAGCTGTTGGTCCCCAATTCATTCCTTTATGGGCGATAACGCCCGTCCCTTTAGGGCTGGGCTAATCGACGAATACTTGGAGAGCGAGGATATATGCACACGATGGGGTTGCACGTGAGATATCCGAACTTGAACGTATAGGACATTAATGGGATGTCCTGGGCAGAACAACTGCAAACCGACTGCCCCTCCTAGAACCCTCCCGAGACTCCGAAGCACCTTGGTGGAGGAGTGGTACTTTCTCAGTCTTTTACACAGCATGAGGGCTCGTCGTACGAGCTGTACCATAGTTCGAGGTAACCACACTCCCAATTAGCCCATTGAAATCCGCGCCGTTTTCTGAATCACGTTTGGATCGTCATGCTGTCATTTCCCATGCTTCCTCCTCATGCGATGATGGCATTCCTTTTCTGTTGTGTATTGCTGCGTTATCAATATATCTATGTCCATACCAACTCAACTGTTATTAAACTGCATCGTGTGGATTATGCTATATTCATGATTTTCTATTTTTCTCGTTAATTTTGGACACCAGAATGTCTCGTCTCCTACGTATACCTATATATATAATATATACACTGCTGGCCATTAAAAGGTCAACACCCGAAAGATTGCATCCCAGGGACTGCAAAGTTGCCAGAGGGGCAGAACCCGGGCGCACATGTAAATGATTAACCAGGCAGCACATATGGAAATAATGTGGGATAGTAATGATATCTGGAAGTCGTATAAGAGGGATGAACAAGGAGCCGCTGTTGAGCACTCGAAGCCCGTGTTGCTTCAGCGCAAGCGCAGTCCCACTGCTTACACCTCCTGTTGGGGTTGCTTCGGTTGCCAGCTACGGGCCACTAGTGGCACTTGCGTGGAGGCCTGTAGTAAATGGCGATGTTGCAGGGCCATCAATGGCTGCCAACTGATGGCGTTGCCACCAACGGATCGCTACCGTACCGTGAGTGGCAGATTTCAGCCAGCTGTGAGCCATCACTGTCAGCTGGTGGCAGTGATGGGTCACATCTGGCAGAAATCCAGCAGTTTCCCAACACTTCTGTTTTTGCTGGGCAGTATCTGCACGGTTTGACGTTGTCTGCAGCAACGGGCTATTTTTGCACGGCGCCCATTGCTTCGGCTACCTTTGACTACACAACACCGGTGTCTGCGACTGCAATGGTGCCAAGAACGTCGCGCATATATGAGCAAATGGCAAGACATCGTGTTTTCCGACGAGTTCCGCTTCAGTTTGCAGCACCACGATGGATGAATCCCGTGTCTGGTGGTATCGCCGCGACCGACCGAGTGAGTCCTACATTATGCTGAGCCATACCAGGCCGGCATCTGGTGTTATGGTATGGGGTGCCATTGGATTCCACTCCCGCTTGCGTCTCGTTCGCTTTACCAGTATGTTGAACAGTCATCGTTACATCACTGAGATGTTGGAGCCTGTTGTTCTACCATATCTTCAGGGACTTCTGGTGACATTTCCCAACAGGATAATGCGCGACCGCATGTGGCCAGTAACGTCCAAAAACTTCCTGGTTCGCCAACATGTGCCACGCCTTCCTTGGCCCGCGCGGTCTCCGGATATGTCGCCTATGGAACACATGTGGTCCATGATCGCGAGACGACTGGTACGCTAGCGACCAATCCCGGCTACAACGGAGGAACTGCAGCATCGTATCGAAGCTGCGTGGACGGACATTTCCCAAACACATATCCAACGTCTCTTTCTATCGATGCCGGACCGTGTAGCAGCTGTAATTGCCGTCTATGGTTGCCACACCAGATAATGATTGTGATATGTTTCCCTCGTCTCACCCTGATGTATTTGTAATAGAGTCACCTTTGTATCATCTTCTGTCTGTACAATAAATGTGGCTTTGATATCTCTTGTCTTTCATGGTGTTGCACTCTTAATGGCCAGTAGTGTAAGGAAGAAACTTGGGGAGACCTTCATCCAACGGTGGATTGATAATGGTTGACAATGATGATATCTATCTATTATGCTTTATATTTATAAAAAGTATAGACGTAAGTCATTGCATGATCCAATATCATGTACAAATATCCTCAAGTACTACACTGAACTACAATGTATATTTATTACATGAGGTTAAAAAGCTATATACAACAGTTTAAAAACACAAGAGCTTTCGCAGTAGCAGCTACCGCATCATCGGGTGGCACACAGCATATGGAACCAGAGTTCTTAAATAGTTTTAAGAACTATTTAAAGTTCTTAAATAGTTTAAAAAATATATTTAAAGTTCTTAAATAGTTAAAAAAACATTTTTAAAGTTCTTAAATAGTTTTTAAACTATTTAAGAACTCTGGTTCCATATGCTGTGTGTCACCCGATGATGCGGTAGCTGCTACTGCGAAAGATCTTGTGTTTTTAAACTATTGTATATAGCTTTTTAACCTCATGTAATAAATATAGTTCAGTATAGTACTTGAGGATATTTGTACATGAAATTGGATCATGCAATGACTTAGGTCTATGTTTTTTATACGTTACGCATAGCACGAAATGATGTTATAGTGGCCTTATATTTAACTAGAATATAGGTTCTGTTAGTGCTGCCTGATACTCCACTATGCGTGGACCCTTTCCAAGGGTATTGAGCTCGCACGAGCACCACGAAAGCCGGTGCATCTTACCGATCGCAGGGCCAAATGACCTAGTGTCGCTCCAGTACTCTCAAGCTCTACTACATTCACGAAAACTCCCAGAAATCAGCAGTGTAACATAAAAATAGAATATGTAAACACAAAATAAATGAAATACGCTCCAATCCTAAATTGAGAAGGTTTTATGAATATACGTATACTGTGCTCGCTTTTCCTTTCTCAGTGCACTGGGGGAAAACTGAAGTAGTTAAAATTGAAGCATGATGTCGTCTGCCAGTGAGTTCGACTATATCCTGTCAGGTAGGCCTATATTTTCGTAGAATCCTTTAATTAGTCGTGTCCTCGCCTGAATAAATAAGATATCCACGTTTTTCATTTGATATCACACTTCGTAGAACTTTCATTCGAAAATAGATACTTTGTCACCCAAACACAGGAGATATACCTTGATACACTTGGATGAATATCCTTTCAAACTGTTATGTGCAGCCAAGTGAATTGCGCGCTCTCACGACTTGGAGCCTTGAAGTTATGATGAAACTTTTGTGCACAGGGGATGGTAGATTTTCATCTTTAACTTCATTACCTTCGTTTAATCAGAGCTCCGCCTATCGAGATTTAACTAAGGGTTCGCTCTGTCGTAAGGGCATCTGGGCCGGGTTGGTCCTACGGGCATCTCAAAATCATCAATATTTTCCCCTTCGAATTAGCGTTTTCTGCCCTCGGTATTTGCGCCCTCCAGCTAGAATTCAACTCTCCTGTACCTTGCCAATGCATCATTCCCTTGCATTTTTCTTCCAAGTCTCGAACGTGTTCGTTCTAATAATTTTAAACCCTCTTTTTCTTTCTTTGATTTTGTGGGAACCACGTGACAACATCTCGCAGTGTATTCTTCGGGAGGGTCTCGCAGAGGATTCCTTCACTTTCTCTATGAAAGAGTAAAGCACAAAATCATCTATAATTTATGACTAAAATCCTCTCTAATTCCATTTTACATATAATTCTAGCCGCCGAATGGGGGGAAGGAATATTGGTAAAGCCTGCTGAAGGGTGTAGTCCACCTGTTTAAGTTTTGAGTCGCAGGCATTCCCCGACTATCTTTTGTAAAATAAATCCCCCCCCCCCTTGTTCTTTAAAACTCCGGGGTAGTTACTTTTTCAGTCTCTTATCTCCGCTCTCTCTCTCTCTCTCTCTCATAGGTGCTGCACTGTGGGTTTTGTGTAGCTGAAGATTTCCTTAATTAACTTTACTTCCGTGTTTCTTCTGTACTACGTCATCTAATCGTAACTACTATAACGAAGTAAATTTCTCCGTCATTTTTGTCCACGCCGGGGATCGAACCCGAGTCCACTTATTCCGAAACAAGTCCACTTATTCCGAAACAAGTCGCTTTACCAACTGAGCTACGCAGACGTTCGTTCTCGCTGCTATCTGCCTTTTCGTCGTGTGCGTCCTGCGGGGCAGGCACGTCACATCTCTCCCCCCCGAAAGAGGGCCGGGGGCATGGCCCATGGGTCAGCCGTGACCATGAATCGTTGCAGACAGCCCTCCGCTTTAGAACGTGCACTTGAGAACTCCCAGTCAATCTGGTGTGTGGAATGCAACGTCACACATTTATTTTTCGAAGCGCTGAAGAAGGGATTCTCTTATTTTTCTTGTCTCGCGGTGTGGAAAGAACATCACACCATTGCGAGATCTTTAACGGCCGGATCATCCGGGAAGTTCGGGCGCCATTATAACGAAGTATTTTTCTCCGTCATTTTTGGTCCACGCCGGGGATCGAACCCGAGTCCACTCATTCCGGGACAAGTCGCTCTACCAACTGAGCTACGCAGACATTCATTCTCGCTGCTATCTGCCTTTATGTCGTGTGCGTCCTGCGGAGCAGGCACGTCACACTACGTCTGGACATTTGCCAGGTTGCTGTTGGTTTGTTTGGTTGTTTCTTTCAATTTCTAGCTCTGTGTTGCCTTGCACCTCTCATTTTTCTCATGCAATATGGGAGATTGATTCTGTTTGGGTAGGTTTCTGATGTTTTTTGTGCGGTTCCGTGTGGATTTTATGATAGCCTTATTTTTGATTTTGGATTGCATACTTCTTCGTGACCTCGGGGGCACTAGGGATTGTATCGATGGCTTGGCCATTGCTTCTCTATTCGGAAGGTCACGAGGGGATAGGTGTCTCCCTGATGAGAGCTATCCATAATTCCTTCGTTTGTAGAAGGAATTTCTCAACTACCCATTATTTTGTTTAGGATTTTGTACTCCCATGCTTTACTAAGGAGCTACGTATGTTCATTAGGGTGGGTCAAAAAAATCAGAAATTCTCTGATCGAAACTCCCTAGTTCGGAAAAGTTCTGAGTGAGCACCACTAAGAATTTTTGGAAATATTTTCCGAATTGGTTATGGACTGGAGGTTTAACGACCACCGTGAGCAACTCAATGGGCTATAAGCAGTCGCCCGTCCCTAATTTAGGGTCACTGGTTCCAGGGAAGGGAGAGAGCCAGTGCCGTAAGACAAACACAACATCCATGCCTCACCGGCATTCGAACCCGGACCCTTTACGGACGAATGATCAGAGGCCAGCGCCTTAGACCACTGCGCCACCGGGACAGCCCGAATCGGTTAAAATCTTTGGTTCTGACCAGAGGCTCAAGGTTTTGAAATTTCACTAAAAACATGAAATTTTCGAGTGTCCTTCGAAAATACCAGTTTCTGTTTCAGTTGGATTGTCGTCGTCAGTCCCACTGGAAACTCACGCAACCTCCTGTTTTTTGGGAAGAGCAGAATTCTGATTCTCTTGATTCACTTTGGAGCTTCTGGGTTTCGATACGATCAACGGGACCTATGTAACATTTCCTGGTTGATCTCTGTTACATAAGGAACAGTTGTTCTTTGGCTGGCACTTCATTCACTCAAGGGCAAGTGCACTTATTTATATGTGAGCACGTGCAAGCAACTATATCAAAAAGTGCTGTATTTGCTTCATGCCTAAACTTTTCAACCATATCTTTGACTGTTAGACTTTCAGTAACACGTCTGCTAGAACTCTTCATGTTAACGTACTTCTTGTGATATGAGAGCAACATAGCACGCACACACTGCTGAGAAACTGTCGGAATAGATGCTCTTTGAAACAACTTTTCAATTTTCCCAGCCACAGCGCCTACAATACACGAGAAACTAGATTCCTGTTTGCTCTCAGTATCCAAAATAATTTTACTTCTCCCGTTGAAACACCTTATGACATCTTCATATGTCAGAAGCTGACCGTCACACAGATCTTTCGGGATTCCAAAAATGGGGCAAACAAATGTTTGTCTCTGAGGAGGCTTTGAACTTGAAAACTTCGGAATTGCCACCGCATTCGCCATTACGCCAGCGAGTTATACTGCAGCGTGTCATTACAGTAAAACTAGCGGAAATAGGGGGTTCCGGCGGTGGCCTCGAATCCCCTCTCCCACCCCACGTTGGTAAGAGCAACGGCGACCAAGTTCATTCTGAGGAGAGTAGACGAAGACAGCATGGCTAAATTGGCTGAGAGGGAGCGTGAAGGCGAGTGTATTATTGCAATACATTTTGCGTTTTTATGTAAAATTTCGAGCCTTTGGTCAGAGCCAAATAAATTAACTGATTCGAATTATACATTATATATTTGTTATTGATGGTTGTTAAAACCTTCTCCGCACTAGTCCTTTTCAATCCGAGTAATTCTTGTATTTTCGACAGACACTCGAAAATTTCATGTTTTTAGTGAAATTTTAAAACGTTGAGCCTCTGGTCAGAGCCAAAGGTATTAACCGATTCGAAAAATGATTTACACAATTCTTAGTGGTGCTTACTCACAACGTTTCCGCACTAAGGCGTTTCGATCCGAGAATTTCTGGTTTTTTCGACCCATCTAGCATTGTTTGAGTGTTGGGTGAGTTTTGCTTCTTTAAGAATCATTTTGTGAGCTTTGGTTTTTTGTTGATTGGTTATTCTCAAGTTGTAGTCTGTTCTGGTATTTGTATTTAGGAGTCATGCCCAAGTTTCCTGCTCCGTTATTTCCTCTTTTTTAGCTCGTTTTTTTTTGTAAAAAAAGATCGTGCTTATGTAATCGGTTTGTCCGTCCGCCCGTCCGTCCGTCTGTACCCACGGTATCTCTGCAACTATTAGTCCGATTTGAAAAATCTTTTTTGCATTCGAAAGCTTGAAATATGCGAATGACGATCCTTTATTTTGTATTTTTTTACAATGTACAATTTTGCCGCTAGAAGGCGTAAATGCAGATGATGTCGCATTCAAAAATACGTTTTATTCCACATATTTGCTTCTAAACACCCGATTGAAAAAAATATTTTATCCTTCGATTCCATTTATGTCGATGAGTATTTTGGATATAGTTTGGTTTTCAAATTACGCATAGATTTTCCGCTAGGGGGCGTAAAAGTAAATTGCATTTTTTCCGATAACTCTTCTTCTAAAACTCCGATCTGAAAATTTTTTCAGCGGATACATCTCATGATGCACAATCTTTTGCATATAATTTCGAATTTTTGGTAAAGAATACTTTAGCCACCAGGGGGCGTAAGTGTTAATTTTCGCTTCTGATGTATTTGCCATAAAATCTGAGCTTCTAAAACATCGATTGAAAAAATTCTTTCGTGGACTGATACCACTCACATCGATAAACCTTTTCGGGATATTTTCTTCCTAAAATATTCTACAGTTTCTCCGCTAGGGGCGTAGATGTATATATTATTTTTGTCAATATCTCGACTTCTAGGAGTCCGATTTAAAAAATTCCTTCCTTGTTGGATAGTGTTTTCCGTGTGACATGTTTTTCATATAATTTCAAAATTTTCAAGTTATTCATAGACTTTCCGCTAGGGGGCGTAAAGGTAAATGGCGTTTTCCGCTATATCTCTGCTTCTAAATCTCCGATCTGAAAAATTCTTTCTGCACCGGATACAGCTCCTTATGGGAAATCGTTTGCACATAATTTCTAATTTTTGTAAAAATATGGTTTGGCCACCAGGGGGCGTAAACCTTAATATCCGCTTCTAATGTATTTGCAGGAAAATATGAGCTTCTAAAATCTTGATTGAAAAAAAGTCATTTATTGACCGATACTACTCATGTCTACAAACCTGTTAGAAACATTTTCTTCTTAAAATAGTGCATGGTTTCTACGCCAGGGGCGTAGATGTATATCTTTTTTTGTCAATATCTCGACTTCTAAGAGTCCGATTTAAAAAATTCCTTCTTTGTTGGACAGTGTTTCTAGTGTGACATGTTTTTCCTATAAATTCAAAATTTTCAGGTAATTCATAGACTTTCCGCTAGGGCGCGTAAAGGTTGCGTTTCTCTCTATATCTCTGCTTCTAAATCTCCGATCTGAAAAATTCTTTCTGCACCGGATACAGCTCCTGATGGGAAATCGTTTGCACGTAATTTTATTTTTTGTAAAAAAATGTTTGGCCACCAGGTGGTGTAAGTCCTAATTTCCGCTTCTGATGTATTTGCAGCAAAATATGAGCTTCTAAAATCTCGATTGAAAAAAAATCTTTTGTAGACCGATACTACTTATGTCGACAAACATTTTAGGAACATTTTCTTCTTGAAATAATGCATGGTTTCTACGCCAGGAGCCTAGATGTATATCTTATTTTTGTCAATTTCTCTACTTCTAAAAGTCCAATTTGAAAAATTCCTTCTTTGTTGGATAGTGTTTCCGATGCGAAATGTTTTAACCTATAAATTCAGAATTTTTAAGTAAATCATAGACTTTTCGCTAGGGCGCACAATGTAAATTGCGTTTTCTGCTTCTAAAACTCCGATTTGAAAAATTCTTCCTGCATCGGATACAAGACCCGACGGAAAATATTTTTCACGTAATTTCTAATGTTTGGTAAAGAATGGTTTGGCCACCAGGGGTCATAAGTGTTAATTTCTACTTCTGATGCATTTGTAGCAAAATCTGGGCTCCTGAAAACTCGACTAAATTTTATTTTTTCTTGGACCCATACCGCTCATATGGATAATCCTTTTGTGAATACTTTCTTCCTAAAATAATGCATGGTTTTCCCCACAAGGGACGTAAAGTCAGATCTTAGTTTTGTCGATAACTCTGTTTCTAAGAGTTCGTAAGCTCAGGATTCCGTTTACAGCAATATCTGAGGGATTACAGACCCGATTGAAAAACTTCTTTCTTCCGTCAGGTACTATTGTTTTCCATACCGGTTCCATTGACGTTGAATAGCTGTGATAAATTTAATTTGCCTCAGAACGGATTCAGAAAACGTGTTTATTACACCCGAAAATTCGGTGTCATCTTTCTTGTTTTTGTTAGTTTTACTATATAATATTTTGAGAATCTATCATTACTTGCAGCACATTTGCGCAACATACAGATATATTTTTTATTTCGGTTTTGCTTTTTCCCCCTTTGGTTTTGCTTACTTTAAGGGTACTATTTCACTTCTGGTTTTTTCACATTGTATTTGTTATTTCTTGCTCTATATATATTGTTCTTTGCTATTCTTCCACTTCAGCTTTAAATAATAATCATTATCAGAATTCAGAAGAGCCAATTGAAATCCCCAGGTCAGTGTAACACGTACTTGAAAAAGGTTTTGATCTGCGCATTTCGACAGTAAGTTGCAAATCTTCTGCACATTACATTCAGTGGTAAACTCAGTGAGAGGAACTTATTCTAACGTTATTCTGTCGGAGATTGTACTGTGTCAAAGCGGGTGGGAAAGAATTTTCACGTCAAATTTCTGCATCGATTTTGATTTTTTTTAACACATACAGTTCCATTTCGCTGCACATTACGCAGTTGTATCAGAATAATATGACCACCTACCTACCTAATAATGGGAATAGCCACCCTTGCTCTGGATGACAGAGGCGAGACGGCGTGCCATGGACACAATGAGACCCTGGAAGGTTGCCTGAGGCACACGTGCCCATTCGAAATGCAGCAGGGCACGGAGGTTCCGGAGATGACGTGGTTGTGGGTCTGCACGTCGAAACTGTCGATCCAAATAATCCTAGAAGTGCTCTATGAGATTGAGGTCGAGCGATTTCGCCAAACAAGTGAGAACGGAGACATCGCTGTCTTGTTCCTGGAACCTGTCACGCATCCCCTTAGCGATATGGCAGGACGCATTGTCCTGTTGGTAGACACCATCGACACATTCTGACAAAATTCATTCCTTCATGTTGGCAAACGTCAACATGAAGGGATGAAATGTGGTCAGCGAGGATGGACAAGTAGATATTGGCGTTTAGGGACCCATTCAGTTGTACCAGAGGTCCCAGGTCTTACCAGGAAAATATCCCCCAGACATACATATTGCCACCGCGGCCTGTACTTGACCGACAAGCGTGTCCAGGTGTTGGTTCTCGTGTGTCTGACGCCGTATCCGCCACCGCCCGCCACTTCTGTGGAGTAGAGACCTCGATACGTCGGAGAAGGCAACCTTTTCCCACTCTTCCACCGTCCAATGACGGTAGTCCCACGCGAACTGCAGTTGTCGTTGCCGATGGACCTGGGCTAACATGGGCGCCTTGACGCATTGCCGATTCCGGAGACCCATGCGTAACAGCGTTCGCTCTACTGTTATCTGGGACACGTACGTGGTTGCCCCAGAGTTCATTTGCGTGGCCACTTGCTGCACTGTTGTGCGTCGATTGCCCTTTACCAATCGATGAAGGCGACGTTCTTCTCTGGGATCGATGGTGTTTGGAGCTGCACAGTTATGACATCGGGAGGTATTCGTTGTGCCAGCGGTCCATTCTTGGTACAGCCTTACTATAGCACCTCGCGAGCAGCCCACGAAGTCTGCTGTTTCTGAGATGCTTCCACCTTTGGCGTGGTACCCGATGATCATTACTTTTTGAACGTCCGTCAAATCCCATTGTGCACACGTGTCGCACTACGGCTGATCTGTCGTAGCCGGACGCTTATATCTCCATGCGGTCGACCTTGTCACATGCACTCTGGGACGCGACTGGGCGGGTACACTGTGATTCCGGGGCTGGTCATATTATTCTGATACGACTGTGTAAGCCATTTTTATTGAATTTATGCTGTTCATTAATCTACTCTAAACGTAATGACAAAAAGAAGTTAAACACAAAGCTATTTAAATATTTATTCTGCATTTTTAAAAATATGGTTTTTTTATACCCATATTGCTCTTATCATATACACATTGAACATGGCATTTACATAGCATCGTCACTTAAAGCTGAATAACAGTCTCCACAAATAAGCATTGAGAATAATCATGGTTTCAGTCAATTGTGTCCATACTGTGAAAGGGTGAATATTAAGGACACTTATCAAGATCAATGATAAATATTTTCAGGTAAATGCGAAAAACATGAATTATAGCTGCGAAATAGAGGAATAAGGAATTATTCACATACATTATGATAAAACGGTAATACAGTGATAATTGAAGATACACAATGAGAAATCGACTGACAGCATTACAAAACGTACTGAAACTGATCGTGATTAAAAGGTTATATTTTGACCTTCAACTTAAATAAATTTACTTTGGAATCAGCGAAATTTTACAGGGAAGAAAATACTGATGTGATGAAGACCTTGGTTAAACAGATATAGCTTTATTTTGTCGGAATTTATATTTTTAAAACAATGATCCCAAGCATGAATTTAGAATTTATTTAGCTGTTTTGCATCACCCCAAATAAGACGTAGCAAAAGGAAGAATTAAGGGCAAAGAAATCGATCAGGTCATCGTTCAACATGCTCCGTTTTGCGCTCCAGCGTTAACGTTCCCTTTCGAACTTTCCGTCCGAGTATATATACTCTCTTTTGTGATCATCACTAAAGTTTCGGCCATGTTCTTTAGACGACATCATTTGTGTCATCATGTTGATGACCAAACAGATACCGTTCTCTGGCATCTTTTTGGTTATCAACATATGGTACATTTAATTATGCTGCCAAGCTCAATGCCATCATTAAAAGTTTAAAAGCAGGTTTAACTTAAATACTTCTTTCAGGAGTATGGTAGTTTTTCCTATCAAATGGGTATTTAGTTTATTTCCTGCCACCAATAGTTCAATTAATCTGAAAATCTTTGTTTAAAAATTTATAGAAATGGCATACGTGTGATGTGGGGCACATAGGACTGCCTCACAGCAATGGTAACTACATCCTAGATGTCATGGGAAGGATATAAGTTATATGCAGAAATGTTAGATTGTGTGCGCTATTGCTGTACTCACGAATGCTGCAAAGACATGTACTGAGTACTCAATGATTTACGACTAGCCCTATGCAAAGTGAGTAATATACTGGCGTAACCATAAGTAGGACGCGGCTTGTAGCTTAAAGGGGTGTATGTAAGAGGTTGGTGATTCAGTTGAGAGCGAAGTCACGGACGTGCTGGGTAAAACCAAATATTTATACAATATTGCGAAAGGCCAAATTCTGGTTGCACGAAGGTTTGGATCCTCCATTACAAAATTGCAATGCTTGAAGGTTGTTCCAGGGCCTAAGAGTGGTGCCAAAATGGTGAGACAACCACCCACTGGCACATCTGTAAGGGGGTGTCAAAAGGTGCATTTTAGAGGTGAACAACGAGTGCATCAGCATGCATAGGACGATCGGCGTAGTACAGTTTCGCAGTTGACGGAACAGTACCATTTGGATCAACATAAATAACATGCCGTGCGATTATGCGTCGAATGCTGGCACAAATGGGTTACAAGAGCAGATACCCTGGGCGTCACCCTCTTCTGTCGACATTCCTTCCTTCGGCGTAAACGACCGGATTGGACGATAAGAGATTGGAAGCTGGTGTGCTGGTCCAATGAAGCACGATATATGTTCCATTCTACAGATAGTCTATAATTGGCGTCAGCAGCATGAAACCATGGATCCCTCATTATGGGGACAGGAAAAGTATATTGTATAGCCACGAAAGATAGGAAGAGTAACTCCTTGATCATGAAAATTACAATAATGGATGACATCATGATCAGTGTAAAGATGTAGGCTAAAGGGGTGTATTTACAGAGACGTATCAGAATAATATGACCACCTACCTAGTAATGGGAATAACCTTCCTTGGCCCGGATGACAGTGGCAAGACGGTGTGGGACTGACGCAATGAGGACCTGGAAAGATGCCCGAGGGCCGATTCGGACTGCATCAGAGCACGGATGTCTCAGAGATGAAGTGGTTGTGGTTCGGCAAGTCGAACCTGCGGGTCCAAATAGTCTCACAAGCGCTCTATGGGATTGAGGTCGGGAGATTTCACCGGCAAAGGGATAACGGAGACATCACTGTCGTGTATCTGGAAATAGTCACGCACCCATCTTAGCGACGTGGCACGGCGCATTGTTCTGTTGGTAGACACCATCACCACCAGAGTAAGCGTCTAACGTGAAGGGATGCATGTGGTCAGCGAGGATGGAGAGGTAGGCATTGGCATTCAGGGACCCATTTAGTGATACCAGAGGTCCCAGGGCATACCAGGAAAACATACCCCCAGACATGCACACTGCCACCGCCGACCTGTACTTCACCGACAAGCGTGTCCGGTTGTTTACTTCTCATGTGTCTAATCCCATATCTGCCAGCACACGTCACTTCTTTGGAGTAGAAACCTTGATTTGTTGAAGGCGATCTTTTCCCACTGTCCAATGATGGTAGTCCCATGTGAACTGCAGGCGTTGCTGCCGATAGACCTGGTTTACCATGAGCACCTTGATCCAGCGTCGACTCTTGATACCCATGCGTAAAAGGGTTCATTCCACTGTTATTGGTGACACGTACCTGTGTGCCCCAGCGTGCATTTGCGTGGTCAGTTGCTCCACAGTTGTGCATCGATTGCACTTTACCAATCGACGGAGACGACGTTCTTCTCGGAAAGTAGATGGTCTTTGGGGGTGCATAGTTATGACGTCGGGGGTACTCGCGGTGTCAGCGGTTTATTCTTGGTACACCCTTACTACAGCAGCACCTCGCGAACAGCAGTTTCTGAGATGCTTCCAACTTTGGCTGTAGCCGATGATCATTCCTTTTTGAACGTCCGTCAAATCACTACCTCTGCCCATTGGGCTCACGTTACGCACTATGGCTCATCTGTCCTGGCAGACCGCTTATATCTCCGTGTGGTCGACCTTGTCACGTGAACTCTGTGACGCGCCTGGGCGGGCACACTGTTATTCCGGGGGTGGTCATATTATTCTGATACGACCATATAATATGTCAATTGGTTCAAGTGTTATTTGGCTGGACATATTTCTCGCAGAACTGACCATTGTTCGACAACTGAAATACTAGACTGGACTCCAAGGGACAGGAAAATACCTAGAAGACCACTTGGGAGATGCATGAGTGAAATTCCTGAGCATATTGGAGTCGCATGGAGGAGACTGGCTCAAGAGAGAAAGTTGGGGAAGAGGCTTCGGGAGACCTGGCTGATGATGTTTGTTTGTTTGTTTGCGCGCGCGCGCGTGTGTTTATGTGTGTGTGTGTGTGTATGTGTGCGTGTTAGTTCCTGTGTCTATGTAAAGTTTAGTTCTTTCTCTTTTCAAAAGTTCCTAACTCAGTGCTATATTTTTCTCTCTCTCGACCAAATGTTTTGTGGCAACTCCATTGAGGTAGGAGGTTGAATGACGTATGACAAAAACATTGATAAGGATGAGGTTTACGATGCATGTTCAGGATGTCTCTCGTTAGATGTACTGGCTAACTCACGTTTGTTGAATTCACGTTTTTTTAGATATTCGGTTAGAGCTTATAATTGTTTTGAAAAGAGGTTTGTTATCTTACAATCGATGTTATATGATTAGAGAGTGATGTTATTCGAGCTTGATTGAAGCGTTGGTACTGAAAGCTGCAGTTCATTATTGTTGAAGTGACTACCATCTTTGCTGCAGGGGTGGTGCCGTTGGTGCACCTCACCGGGCGCAAGGCCGCAGAGGGTGCAAAAGATGAAATCATGCTGTGATTTTACTTTGACTATGTCTGGAGGGCGGGCGCCGTAAAATGGCTTACTCGCAGCTGGCGCAATATGGGACAGAGATGGAAACTGGTCAACAAGTTCGGGTCGGGTCAAGGTGTTTCTGACCCAATTTCGACCAAGTTTTATTCCCGTCTTATTTTTGAAAAGAGAAAAATATATTCCAAAGAAAAATGCGCGTTGTAGAATTCTATAGTCGTTACTGGTGACCACGGAGTAAATAATGAATTGCCATGCAACATTATTGTTACGTCTTTCTTAAAGCAACGAAGATTTTCCACCTACCGACGTCAGACACACTGACACCATATCGTAAAAAGATACTTCCTTTGCGTTCTTTTACAGTGCGATTGTCCATGGCAAGGTACAGGCAAACGCCATTTGCCTGCTTCTCAGCTAATATTCATTCTCTCCGTGCGAAGTTCACTGTATGACTGAGAGTTACTTTTCACATTGCATCTTTTACACTGAGCATTCAGATGTTTTCGATTGACGCGGTAACATCCCGTTCCCATGACATGTCATGTCGAAATTAACTCCTTATTTGTTAATATTGATGGATTTAATATTAAGGAGGTTGAGGAAGGCGTCGAGGTCAACAAATACGTGCTTGTTGAAAACCACAAGGGGAAGAGTGAACGCTGGAAATTGTTTCGTCTCATTAAGGAACCAGTGAATAATTCTGTGTTGTTTGTTCTTGCTTGTTGTTCAAAATGTGGAAAGTGTATAATTACAAAGAAAGATGTCGACGGTGTAATGAAAGATTATCGAACCAAAAATCTAACGGACCATATGAAAGTATGTGCACCTCCATCAAAGCGTGGAAAGAGTGAACAATCTAAATACATTAAAAAATACATTTATGTAATCGTAAATAACGATTTCCATTCGTAATATACTCCATAGTCACGGTCATAGTCAACCATTACTCCTGGATTATTCAAAATAGTGGCACTAAAAATGGCACTAAAATTTAGCAAGTAACCAAATTTTATTATTGAAAAAGGATTTCAGTTATTAAATATCGAGCAGTTATTTGGGATGAATATGTATATTACGTTTATATGTATATATATATATATATATATAAATTGAGTTTCGAATTTATAGTTCAAAGCAGATTTGTCCGGGTCAGTTACGGGTCTGGATCATGTCTGGTCGGGTCGGTGTCGGGTCCAGTTATGGGACGTCCGGGTCCGGAATTTTTGACCCGTTTCCAACTCTGATATGGGCTAGTTTACGGCGCTGCTTTTTTGACCTGAATAAAAGGTTGAGATAAGTTCGGTATACATCTGTTCACGTATTCTTGAAGTGAGATTTCTGTGCTTAATTAATGATAATAAATGTTAAGCTATTTAGGATTTCAGCTGAAACGAATCAGTGTCAATGTTAATCAAGCTTCACGTAATGTTGGTGTTCTAGTTAAACTGATTTTTCATGTACATTTATGTTTTTAAAACCAAGGAACACCGCAAAGCTGTTGTGTAATTTCAAAAGAACTGTTCTTTTTCTGGTTACCACGCCACTCTTCAGGCAGACTCAGCTTACACGTTTTCACAATCGTGGATGAAATATCATTTCAAAATTTCATCGCGCTCTCCGGATGTAACGTCTGTAAGAAATAAAACATTGTGTGTAAAACAGTTTTGATGAGTCACTTGAGGATCGTAACAACTTGTTGAGGGGGAAATTTCATTTTGATTCAAACTGTGGAAACTTCGTAACATTGCCGTAAACATGTCAAAAGGTGGTTTTTATATGTATGTGGCGCTGGGAGCTTAAGGATTTGGGTAAAATCTACAAAAGCTGTGTGTACCATATATTGATAATCAAACAGAAGTTTATCTGTAAGTTCAGTGGCATTGGAAACACGTTTCTCTAGAAAGTAATATTTCTCAGTAGAAAATGCTTATATAGAGGATGTTCACTTATTTTAGAATGTTTTCGATAAGTAATTACAGAAAATAGAAGTTCAAAGAATTAAAACTCGAAAAAGTGTGTTAGATGAACATTAAAGAAATAACAAGAAAAAGGATGAAATTCACTCTTGCGTCTGCAAAGTTCGTTGCGGCGCACTTCCTCGATGTGAGCCACGAGGATAACGGTCTCGTCGCCCTTACTCCGATACCCAGTCCGAACTTCCTAACAGAGTTCTTTAGAAAATATACGAATCTCGGAACATATGGGTATGATCATGTATGATGCATGTTTTGAATTTGTTTGTTTAGAACTCTAAGTTTGCTTTAGCCGGTAATCCTGCCTGACGAAGCCACACGCTTTGTGGTGAAAGCTTGCTTGTTTACTATATCAGTATACACCGATAATACGAATTTTTAATACCGTTTTTCTTGTCGTTTCTGGTGTATCTACCCACCGTTTGTTAATATAGGAAAGAAATATCTGAGGCAGTTAAATAGCATCTGCTAAAAAAATGGCGTAAACAAACTGTGGATAAAAGGTTATACTTTTGCTTTTTGCGAAGAGAAATATTCGTATTCTGTAATTAAAAAACACGGTGAAAATCATGGAATTCACATCTCTAAATTCAAAATAAGCAATACTGTTAATAATAGAGGGAAACATTGTCGAGCATTGCTTTTAACAGGAAAAGGAATACCAAACGAATATCCAAGGAAGGTACGTACTTGCAAAGTAAGGTATCTGGATTTTTAAAAGGAAATCCACCGAACCAACGAGCAATCGCTAAGTCCTTAAAAATCTCTGCTTCAACTACAAACAAGGTAATAAAAAGAATTGAATTGAAAAAATGGAAAAACATAATGTTCACCACATTTTTTCCTAGGCACGTGGCTGAGCGCAGAACACGGTGTAGACTTCTTTATGTGAATCACTTAATCTGAGATTGATGGAAATTATTGTGATTATTGATGAAGCATGTATCTACCTAAAGGACTGCAACAAAAAAAGTTCGTTTCTTCGCAAAAGAGCAGAAGAAGATTTACAAATTTGGTTCCAAGAATCCAAAGAAAGTTTCAGTAAAGGATTAATTTTTATTGCTGGTTTCTCGTACAATGGGAAATAACACTTCAGAAAAGTTAAAAAGAATGTTCAAATGTATTTTACATATTACCAAAATAATGTTTTAACTCCTATATTTAAGGAGGAAATACCATTCCTTTATCCACAGAGTCTTCAAAGAGTAGAACTCCATCACGATAGTAGAACTCCATCAGAATAGTCATGCATCCAAATCTACCACTCTATTTCTTAAAAAAAAAATGAAAAAAGAGACTGGTATCAGTCTATACCTTTTGCTTATAGTCCCCTGATGTGTCACCAATGGACTATTGTGCCTTCTGGCTGCTAAAAATAGCGCTTTCTAAGCGCAGATCTAAAGCAATGATTGGACTATCGAAAGTAGTATAAGAGGGGTGGAATAAAATACCGCTACCAATTTTAGTAAACTGTCTGTTTTCTTGGAAATATAGTCGTAGGTTTATAATCCAGAGAAAGGGATCAGATGAGATCATATGTAGAGGATTTTAGGAATTGAGTGTCTGACCCCAGGTCTAAAACAACCCTTAGAAATAGGAAGCTAGGAGATTTGGGCTAGAGTGCCCGATAGGAAAGTGACACGGAAGCGAGGTAGAAAGGGGGAGGAAGGCACCCTTTTTTCTTACTGGGAGGGGGGGAAGTACTCGGGGTCCGACGGCTTAGTGTGCCCATCCGACGCATGGCGGATATTTAGTGGTTCGAGCGTTCGTACCTGCCTGGGATCGAATCTGAGGTTTTTCCGTGGTACTCACGAACGTTCACCACTAGACCAGACTATGCCCCCAGAGAAAGGACTATTAGATAGAACATTTAAGAAAAAATGATTTTATTTTGAACATTTATTATGCAAGCAGACATGCCTCAGGAAACTTGAAAATTACATCGTCCTGAAATGGAAATCGAAACCCATCATCAGTTGGTTGGAGGTTCCTTGTTCTGGGTGTTGTAACGGTAACATACTCGGACGTAAATCGGGAGCTGCCGGTTCGATTCCGTTCCAGGACGATGTAATTTTCAAGTTTTGTGAGGCATTGCGTGATGATTAATTTGGAACCCATCTGTCTATAATATCTTTTTGACTATTACTAATTATAATGCTGGAAAATGGTTCTAAAGACACGTGACTATGCTCTGTAGATCTGAACCGTTGATTACGGTATGTTATTTATCTGTTTAGAACAGTATGGAATCTTACAGGTGTAACTTCTTATTGATTTTCATAAGGGCTCTCTAAGAGGGAGAGTATCATCAACTCTCTCTCTGTCTCTGTCTATCAGTATATGATTAAGATAAGCTTGAGCTACCATGTTCTTTAACTGGTAAAAATTTAGAAATTCATCTCACAATTAAATTTATTAAATGATTTTTATCAAAATGACATATTTGGAGTAGTACGATTGCAATGCCTTTAGACGTTGTTAGTTTAAAACCATCATGTTCATACATCTACTTCTGTAAAAACCCATCAAGTTTTACATTTATCAATCTGGGTTACCGAGACCTCCAAATAAAAATACTTATAGAAATACTGAGGGGTTGCTCAGGGTTTTTAAAGTTTTCGCGAACCCATTCGCCGAATTCAATTTTTTTTCGCCAAATGTAATCTGAAGTCGCCAATGTTTTTTTCCACCTTTTACTGGAATTACCAAAACCCTAAAAATATATGAAGTGTTATAATAGATCTTACATCAGCGATTGCGTCACTCTTTTTACATAATCGCTTTCTGTCTCACTCGCAATATAAACAATGAATGTTAGCTAAAAGTACACCAGACTGTACACAATCAAAATGCGCTTACAACCTAGTAAAATCCATTTATTAGGTTGTCGGAAAAGTCGTGACGTATTTTGGCACCCGATGGCGGTTGGGCGGTTTTGGAAGTACTAAAGGCATGCGCAGCTCTGTTATCGCTATGGCATGCGACAGGTGCCAGTTCTAGCTGCAATCTAAAAGGAATAGTGAGCGATTTGGTTGATTTGCGGAGATTTGACATCAAGTTGAAGATGGAAGACCAAACTGTGCATTTTCGCCACATTTTACTGTTTTACTTCCGTAAAGGGAAGAACGCGCGTCAAACTTGTGAAAAGTTGCGTAAAGTGTACGGTGATAATGCTCAACAAGAACGTCAGTGCCAGCGGTGGTTCGCAATATTCTGTGCTGGTGATTTTGACCTCAACGATTCTCCTCGGTCCGGGAGGCTCACCGAGGTTGATGACGACCAAATCAAGGCATTGATCGAGTCAAACCAACGTTACACGACACGAGAGATTGCAGACACATTGCACATCCATCATTCAAGCGTTCACGACCACCTGAAGAAGCTGGGATATGTAAGCAGGCTCGATGTGAGGCTTCCAAAGGAGCTCAATTGACGGCGCGTATAAACATCTGCTATATGCTCATTAAACGTGAGGAAAACGATCCTTTTTTGAAGCGACTCATAACACTGGTGACGAAAAGTGGATTGTGTATAACAATGTGCTGCGCAAACGGTCTTGGTCCCGCCGTGCTGCTTCGCATCAAACGACATCCAAAGCAGACATTCATCAGCGGAAGGTTCTGGCCTCAGTGTGGTGGGATTTTAAAGGTGTCGTGTTTTTCGAGCTCCTCCCACGGAACCAAACAATCAATTCGAATGTGTACTGGCGGCAATTGGACAGTTTGAACGAATCCATCATCCAGAAACTTCCAGAGCTCGTTCATCGTAAAGGTTTTGTGTTCCATCACGACAACGCGAGACCACACACAAGTTTGATCACCAGCCAAAAGTTATTGGAACTAGGGTAAGATGTGTTGCCACACCCAGCATACTCGCCTGACCTTGCGCCGTCAGACTTCCACTTGTTTCGCTCTCTTCAACAGTCCTAGCTTGGCATTACGTTCAATTCAGATGAGGCTGTAAATCAGCACCTTGTCCAGTTTTTCGCAACGAAAGGCAGGACCTTCTATGAACGAGGCATTCTGCAGATCACTGAAAGATGGCAAAAGGTTATCGAACAAAACGGGCATTATATCATTGATTGATCTTTGTTCTTTCTATCAATAAATGACCTTTGTAAAACATGGCTAAAATACGTCATGACTTTTCCGACAACCCAATATTTAGTGTTGTAAGACTTCCAACACTAGAGCTTTCGCTCGCCACTGGGAGGCTTTTTCAGGCAATGCGTAGTCATTTTCAAGACAATAGGTACATATTTTATGTCTACCTGTTGCCTTGAAAAAGCCTCCCAGTGGAGTGCGAAAGCTTGGCGAATCTATATACGTCTTACACCAGTAAATAAACGGATTTTATACTACGGTATAAGCGCTTTTCAGGTATAAACAATGAAAAAAAGTAGTTAACATTTGAATTTCATTTTTCAATAACCAAATCACATAAAAATCAGTGATTGTTTTTGCTCGGATTTCATCAAAAGAAGAAAAGTAATGGCCAACATTTTCGCCAAAAGTTTTTATCAATCGCCAAAACAATTTTTTTTTCGCAAATTGTGAAGATGCGATCGCCAGCGCGACCGCTGTCGATATGTGTGAAAGGTAATTTTGTATCAAAGCAGCTCTTGTTAGCGTACCGTGTAGTGTATGTCTATTCCTAATTGTTTCTAACAGCTACACCCTACATGTGCTAAATGTCATGTTCACCAATAATGAAATAGGCGTCCCCTCTAAATAATGTCAAGGGTTGGTACTTACTAATCTTTGATTTCCATCCAACTTCAAGAAAGCATGGCATAATCCAACGTCGTTAATCCACCACTAGTAATAAATCAATAGTGTATCACTCACACCTTTACAGCATAATTATGCAGACGCCAATAACAATATAAATTCACAAACGTAATACGCTTAGCAAAGATTCAGCATCTCCACGCAAAAACAAGTACGTTGCAATATATATATATACTTTCTCGTTCTTATCAAGATGCATACGTCACTTACGTACAGACCTCAGGGGTGTTGCCAAACCTCATTCATGTGAGAGAGAAGATATCACGTTAAGTTTGGAAAGTGCAAAAGGGAACAAACTCAAATTTACATAGGCAAAAGAGCTAAAAATGAAAGTTAAATTAGAATATACGTATGCGAATACAGACCACATAAGCTCAGGAAGTGATTTGAAATTCGCTTTTCGCTCTGTCAGGAACGCTTTCCCATTTATTTTCTGGCCCACCAACTAAAAGTAACTAAGTTACTTTTGGTAGGTTCCTTTGTAAACTTTTTCTTCCCTACTGTAATGATATCTCCAAGCATAAGCAGAAATACATTCGGCCATATATGTATTCCTTTCTTTGTTAACATTTTTGACCATTTCCTTTCCCTATAAATTTACCCTACGAATACTTGTATTTATAACCACCTTATCAGCCATCATCTGAGTATACTACAGCTGTGAAGAGACATATCGTGAAAGACAGCTTTTTTGTTTTAGCCGTGAGCAACTCAATGGGCTATAAGCAGTGCTCCGTCCCTAATTTAGGATCACTGGTTCCAGGAAAGGAGGAGAGCCAGTGCCGTAAGACAAACACAACATCCGTGTCTCAGCAGGATTCGAACCCGGACCCATCTCGGACAAATGATCAGAAGGCAGCACTTAGAGCACTGCGCCACCGGGGCAGTTGAAAGACAGTTGTACTGTATTTCTGTGGAAATTTCGACATAGTTGTTTGCTTGTCTGGAAAAGAGTTACACTCATTGTCATAATTAAGTATTCTTCTCGATACTGGTATGTGAAAGCTGACGTCGTCCGATGCTGAATCTCAGAATAATCCGATAAGCACAGACTAGAAACATCAAAGGGAAAAGAGGCACTGGACGCCGTAATGAACATTACGGACAGTGAAATTATGATCGGCCCGATTGCAAAATACCATATCTTTGTATAGATATATTTCCGGTTGTGACAGCAGTATGCAAACGAGGTACGGCTATGAATTAACAAGAATGTACCTGTGGTGAACGAAACGTGCGGTGCAGGTCGAAAAGGAGTCGAAGACTATTAAACTTGAACCGTCTGTGCCATTGTCCTTAAACCGGAAATGCTAACTTTATTTTACTCTTTGCAGTAGTACGGCGATAAGCGTCGTATTGTTCGTCACGCGTCTGGAAAATGCGCAGTTCCAGAACTGAACACCGGAAAAAGATGACATTTCTGGTGCAGGTCGAAAATGAGTCGAAGACCATTATCCTTGAAGCGGAAATGCTAACTTTATTTTGCTCTTTGCAGTAGTACGGTGATAAGCGTCAATGAAAGTAGACGTGTTGTTCGTAGCGCGTCTGGAAAATGCGCAGTTCCAGAACTGAACACCGAAAAAGATGAAATTTCTGGTGAAATTAAAGAAAAGCGATACCCGAATCTTTTCGAATGTTAAATAACGCGTTAGAAGTAGAATGCATGTCACGTGCGCGTGTTTTGGGGTTGCCTTAAGGATTCAGTCAAGGCTGGGTGGACCACCCGGTGGCGCAGTGGTCCAAGTGATGGCTTCTCACCATTCGTGCAAGATGGGTTCTGGTTCGAATTCTGGTGAGGTACTCATGTTGTGTTTGTCTTACGGTACTGACTCCCTGCCTGCCCTTAAACTAGTGGACCTAAATTAGGGACGCGGTGACTGGTTATAGCCCATTGAGTTGTTCACGGTGGGCGTTAAATCCCCAATGAGAAAAAAAGATGGCCGGAAAGACATAGAAGAGCCCAAACGTTCGGGACGCCAAATCACTTCGAAAACAGGAGACAATGTGAACAAATCTCCATTCCTGCCATCATTTCTAATATTCAGATTGACTACTGCATATTAGAATGGTAGCAGAAGTGGGAAACATGGTTGAAGAGTCTTTTAAGCAAATCTCCTTTCTCAGTGACCCATGGCAGAACTTGTGACTACGACGGTTTAGGTAAAACTGATATACGTACAAATATTTATAAACTAGTAGAGGAAAATACACTGAGTGGCCACTTTATTATGACCACCCCGCCCCTCAGTACTTCGTTGGGCCACCTTTTGCATTTAATACTTCTTCGATTCTTCGTGGCATGGACTGCACGAGATGTTGATAAGTGGTTTGTGGAATCTGAGACCATGCTTGATGAATAGCATGTTCCAGAAGTGTGAGATTGCAGGGTTGTGGATCCAGCTGTCTGATGGCTCGTTCAACTTCATCCCACAAATTCTCATTGGGGTTGAGATCTGGAGATGGTGGAGGCCACCTAAGCAAAGTAAATTCCCCGACATGTTCCTGAAACCAATCCTGTACAATACGAGCACTATGGCAGGACGCATTATCTTGCTGAAAGTCATTGGGATAAACCATCCACATTACAGGATGCACTTGGTCCGCAACGATGTTTAGATATGAGGTGCCAGTCAGACGTTGATCAACACGAATTAAAGGGCCCAAACCACACCAGGAAAACATTCCCCAAACCATAACGTTGCCTCCACCAGCTTGAAGGGTTGTAGCAATGCATTTGGGCTCCATGCTTTCATGGTGTTTCCGCTAAATTTTCACTCAGCCATCGGCATGGTGCAACTAAAAACGTGATTCATCGGACCACATAATTTGTTTCCAATTATCGACTGTCCAATCCTTGTACTTGTGCGAACTGGAGACGTTTTCTCTTGTTAACTGCAGACAGCAAAGGTGTTCGGACAGGCCTTCGGCTGCCATATCCCATCCGATGTAGTGTACGGCGAACAGTGCGTGCAGAGATCATTTGAGGGGATCCTTGATTAAGATGGTCTGTAATTTGCTGCACTGTTGCCCTTCTGTTGTCTGTTACCAGTCTGGACACTCTCCGTTCCTCCCGAGAAGTCACTAGTCGATGACGACTACACGTTGCACGTAGAGACCCAGTTTTTTGGCTGACAGTCCAGTCTTTAAACACTTTAACAACAGCTGCTCTGGAACATTTCACGAATGCGGCGGTTTCGGTGATACTCGCTCCATGGCTAAGAGCTACTATAATAATTCCACGTTGAAAATCTGTCAAATCGCATTTCTTATCCATCTCGTCACCCAAAAATCCCTTCTATTACTGTCGCAACCACTAAGCTTTCCCTTTTTATGCTAGCCTCGCCCTTTGGCGGCTACAGTGTGCAGCCATAGCTCATTTGCTTAAAACTGTCAGGTTGTCATAATAAAGTGGCCACTCAGTGTATAATGCTGCCACAACTTCTCCAAACGTCGTTCATTCTAATTTTTAATCCTTTTGGGGGGTTATGACTGCAGGTCCCGAATTTACAGGCGGGATTAGAGTATCCCAAGTCACTATAAAGGATCAAAAGATTATTTTGGTCCCGAAATTACTTGCGCCCGATTTCACGCTTTCATTGTTTATGCTGTGAAATTTATCATTTAATTACTTCGGAAATGTCTGTTGATGAAAAGTTAATCCATGCTATGCAAACACATTCTATTTTGTACGACATTAGTCAAACATTGCTACGATAGTATGATGAAGGACGTGTGGGATGAAATATCAAATCTCAGTGAACCTACTAAATGAAGTATGACTTTCATTATTTTCGCATTTAAGAAAAATGTTTATTTAGAAGGAACAACACATGCACTCGATATTGCTGATACAGCATCATCTTATATATCAGGGGCGCAGCCACGGGGCTTGAACCTCTCCCAGGAGCGCTATTTTGCTCCCATTTTCGTTCTTAGTATTAAACATAACGCCATGGCCGTAGCTAACGTGAGGACGGTTGGCCTCCCAGAATGGTCATACTAGGAAAGTAAATTTGTTCTCTGGGGACACAAAAACAGATATGCACAACGTGTGAAAAAATTTACTGAAATTTTAACTAAAAAAATAAAAAATAAATTCCCGTTTTACAAGACTAGTTAGCCGCGTAGAGTAATCTCCGCATCTAATCAGGGTACAGAGTAACATACTCTTAATACACATAACTGACGTGGATTAGGAACATCAAACAGAATTTATCGCTTTTTCCACGTCTAAACCGCTGTGGTGCAGTGGTAGCATGTCCGGCGGCGCGCAACTGGAAGACGCTGGGTTCAATTCCCGGTGGCGGTCGATGAGAATTTTTCTGTGACTCACTTTCAAACGTGGAAAGAGCGATGAATTCTGTTTGATGTAACATACTCTGTTAGGTGTGGATGTCTCATATGCACCAAATAAATTGTCCAAACACAGCGAAGAGAGGCATGTAAAACGTTATGCTATCGTGACTAACCTCCATATCCGTTCTGAATAGACGAAATTGATGAAGAGCTAAATTAGACACCTGTGCTCCACTGTAGGAAGCCCCTTTGATGAGCGCTTAGCTTTCAGCGAAATTCTTCCAGCACTTCCCCGAAATCATCTTCTTGTTGTTACGTTCACTGTCTGATACTCATTCAGGTTGTGCTGGTTCGCACCTCATTCTGCATTTCTGCGGAATGCTGTGTCGTCGGAATTCACATAACTTTTGTGTTTTACTTGGCTCTTGGGTATTTACCTAATTTTCACATTTTTAGTAAAATTGAGTCCAAAACCGGAAGTGAGATTTTTAAAAGATCATAATACTGTTATACACTGTGTGGCCACTTTATTATGACCACCTGACAGTTTTAAGCAAATGAGCTATGGATGCGCACTGTTCCCGCCAGAGGGCGAGGATAGTACAAAAAGGGAAAGCTTAGTGCTTGCGATAGTAGTAGAAGTGATTTTTGGGTGACGAGATGGGTAAAAAATGCGATTTGACGGACTTTCAACGTGGGATGATTGTAGGAGCTCGGAGCCATGGAGTAAGTATCACCGAAACCGCCGCATTCGTGAAATGTTCCAGAGCAGCTGTTGTTAAAGAGTTTAAAGACTGGACTGTCAGCCAAAAACAGGGTTCCTGACTGCTCGGGTGGAACGGAGAGTGTCCAGACTGGTAACAGACAACAGAAAGGCAACAGTACAGCAAATTACAGACCATCTTAATCAAGGATCCCCTCAAATGATCTCTGCACGCACTGTTTGCCGTACACTGCATTGGATGGGATATGGCAGCAGAAGGCCTGTTCGAACACTTTTGCTGTCTGCAGTTAACAAGAGAAAACGTCTCCAGTTTGCACAGGAGCACTAGGATTGGTCAGTCGATAATTGGAAACAAATTATGTGGTCCGGTGAATCCCGTTTTCGGTTGCACCATGCCGATTGCCGAGTGAGAATTTGGCGGAAATAGCACGAAAGCATGGACCCCAAATGCATTGCTACAACCATCAAGCTGGTGGAGGCAATGTTATGGTTTGGGGAATGATTTCCTGGCATGGTTTGGGCCCTTTAATTCGTGTTGATCAACGTCTGACTGGCACATCATATCTAAACATCGTTGCGGACCAAGTGCATCCTGTAATGCGGATGGTTTATCCCAATGACTTTCAGCAAGATAATTCGTCCTGCCATAGTGCTCGTATTGTACAGGATTGGTTTCAGGAACATGCTGGGGAGTTTACTTTGCTTAGGTGCCCCACACAATATCCAGATCTCAACCCCATTGAGAATTTGTGGGATGAAGTTGAACAAGCCATCAGACAGCTGGATCCACAACACTGCAATCTCACACTCCTGGAAAGTGCTATTCATCAAGCATGGTCTCAGATTCCACAAACCACCTATCAACATCTCGTGGAGTCCATGCAACGAAGAATCGACGCAGTATTAAAGGCAAAAGGTGGCCCAACGAAGTACTGAGGGGGTGGCCATAATAAAGTGGTCACTCAGTGTATAATAGAGATATGAGAAAGTAAAAAATGGGTGTATTTGAAGGGAAGTAGAAAACTTTTGAACTTGAGGGGCCTCGCCCTTCTAGATGAATAAAGCTTGCTTCCCGGCCTTGCATAATGCCCTGTGTAGCTATCCTAAATTTGCTCAAATCTATAAAAAAAAAGTAACGAGAGAAAAATAGCATGCTCACAGCATGTACAAGAGGTGAACAACGAAAGTGGAACGAATGGGTTCAGGACACAACTTATTAGTACAATGTAGGGCCTCCTTTGTAGGCCAGTACAGCTGCAGTTCGTCGTGATAAGGACCAATACAAGTCCTGTACAGTGACCAGAGGGATTTGAAGCCATTTCTCTTGCCAAAAAGTGGCTAGTTCACGATATGATGCTGGTGGAGGAAAATGTTTCCTGTCTTGCTCCTCCGGAACATCGCAGAGTGGCTCAATAATGTTCAAATCGGGTAACTGTGCAGACCATGACAGATGTTCAACCTCACTTTCTCGCTCACTAAACCACTCTTTGGTTCTGTGTATCTGTGCGTTATAAACCTGATACACGGCATCACCGTCAGGGTACAATGTTTGAATCATTGGGTGCACCTGGTCTTCCAGAATTGTCCAATACTGCTTGACAGTGATGAGCCCCTCAAGAACAATCAGCGATCCGAGAGATTGCCAAAACTTGCGGCCCAAACCATCACTGATCTACCTGCTTTACTTTGGGCAGTTAACAGTCCGGGTGGTAAGCCTGGGAGGGATGTCTCTGCACGTAAACCGTCCGGGTAGTAAGCCTGTGAGGGATGTCTCCGCACGTAAACACTCCGGGTGGTAAGCCTGTGAGGGATGTCTCCACACGTAAACTCTCCCGGTTGTGGGAGAGACAGTGAAGGACAATTCATCGGAGAACAATACACATTTTACGTTGTCCAACGTGCACGATTTGCGCTGCGGGCACCATTGCAACCGACATTTGGCATTCACACTGGTGATCCAGAGTCTGGCGATAGCAAAAAGACTGTGAATGTCGACCAGGTGAAGCTCCCGACGAACAGTTTTGATGGAAGCAGGTGAGTTGCGGAGCGTATTCAACTCTGCAGTGAGATGGGTAGCTAGCACCCGGACGTCCCTGTCAGACAGCTTTCCTCTTACCTCGACAGTTTCTCCTATTGGATGTGGTCTTCCCTCTTACCTCGACAGTTTCTCCTATTGGATGTGGTCTTCCCTCTTGCTGATATGCCGACATGACCCTGAATGCCGTGGTTCGCAATACACCACAAATACTTGCTGTCTTGGACACAGATGCACCGGCGAGACGCACACCAACAACCTGTCCTCTTTGAAACTCGGATATGTCTCCCATTATGTTGTATGGATCGCACTTTTTGATGTCCAGCTGTGCTACTGCTCTGCTAATGCAACATTCACACTCCACTCTTGTTGCTCGACTGCGCAATAGATGCAGGCTGGCCACCAGGTAGCGCGTACAGCGGCGTGACACGTGGGGTACTATTTGCTCAGGTGCTTCACTTTCGTTGTCCACCCGCTGTATTTGTGCCTAGTTTACAGTTTGTAGTTTACAAACAGCCTTTTTGTCCTCCACAGCCCACGCGTTGGTGCGTGGTGCTGTGGTGCTTTCCCTCAGTTGTTTTGCGTACGCAAAGTAAGGATAGAGAAAAAGTATCGAAGTCTAGTTGCCATTCTCTAAACCAGAAGTGAATATGTTGACTGCAAAACAAAGCTGTTGATTTGTCAGCGTACATATGCTGATTGCAAAGCAGTAGAGTGTCGAACCATTGTTCATCTGCTGATGAAACCGAAGCAGCCTATAAATGACAACCAATGTACTCAGCCCTAATTGAATATTTTCTTGCAGCCCCGGTGGCGCACTGGTCTGAGCGCTGGTTCCTATCCATTCGTCCGAGATGGGTCTGGGTTCGAATCCCGGTAGGGTGCAGATGTTGTTTTTGTCTTACGTCGCTGTGCCTATCCCTTCTCTGGAACGATTTGACCTAAATTTTGGAAAGGGACTGCTTACAGCTCATCGTGTCGCTCACAAGGGTCGTTAAACCTCCATAAAAAAGAGTTAAAACAAGTTTCTTATTTACTTTAAGTTACAGTATCGTCATTTAATAGGTATAACGGCACTCTGAGGCCAAACGTTTTACAACGGAGTATGACAGTGTTGTGTTGGCTGTCGCTACATCATTCAAAAGGAATGTTTTTTTCAGGCAACGCAGCTTTTACAAAGTGAGTCTGCAACATTTCAGCTGGAACATAAGACATCAGCTTTACTAAAGAAATGCGATTTCAGAGTATTGAGAATTGATAAGAAAAAAACTGGTGTTCATTCTCTTGCCTCACACGAATCTGAACTGTGCGTCGGATCAGAGAATTTAATTTCTCTCTTCTCAACGAAACTGTAATCTCTGGACATAACACTTCGTGACCCGTTAGGAGGAGGGAGTGCTGTTTACTTGATCTGGCCAGAAAATATTTATCACTTGATTAAGAAACACCACCAATTTCAAATTTTGTTTTGGAGTTCATCAGTTTCTGTGAAGATCCTTTCCTTTTCTAACAGAACACTGTCCATGTTCACGAAACGAGGTCTATGCAACAATCGCTTGAGGACATGGGTGTGGAAGAACTTGACGTTTTTGCACAGGGCCCAGGTTTCAGCCCCATGAAATACTTTTGGGTTGAATTGGAACGCCGACTACGAGCCAGACTGAACCGACATCGGTGACCGACCTGATTAACGCTTATGTGGCCGAATGCAAAGCAATTTGCTCAGTATCGTACTAAGTAAAATCCCGTGGAAAGCCGTTCCAGCAGACTGGAGCTTGTGATAGGGGCAAAAGGTGCACCAAGTTGATGTTACTTCTTCTCCTATTATTAGGAGATTGTGTATAGGCAAGTGTCCGGATATTTTTGATGCGACTGAGTACGTCAGCGCCTAATGCATAGCTGAGCCATTCCAGAATACAATGCCATGAGCTTCAGAGAACTTCCGTTTGGTTGTTTGCTGTTTATCAGTACTTGCAAAATTTCAAATGTTCCTCATAATTAAATCAGTGCTACTCACTCCAGTAGATGACAAATATTGGGTTCAAAAGAAAGTAATGTCTGCAAATGTAAGGCAACAGAAAAGTGCTAATTACCGTATATACAAGAACAAATCTGTTCATAATGTAGTTGCCATCGTTTGCTATGACCTGCTCTCATCGTTTGGACAGCTATTGGATACCGTCCCTGTAGAACTGTGGCTGCTTGGACGCAAAGAAGTAAGTGCGTGTTCGCAATCGTCCAGGTTGGTAAACCGCTGTCCGCCCAGGAAATGCTACAACGACCGGAAAAGGTGGTAGTCGCTTGGGGCAATATCCGGGAAATAGGCTGGGTGCAGCAGAAGCTCCCAACTCAGGTTCCTGATCTTGTCACAGGTCAACCGCGCCCTATGAGGTCTCGCTCCATCCTGCTTTAGAGGAACGAACTTGCGGTTCAGCAATGCGTTTCGACGTGAGAGATGCGTGCAAATCGTTGAGCTGACGGCAGTGCACATCAGTGGTGACAGTGGCGCTGTCTGACAGCAGCTCAAAAAACACGGCACACCGCATATTCCACCGCACAGACAGCAGCACCTTACGTGGGTGTAAGCTGGCTTTCGGCATGGGCTTCTGGTTTGGGTCCAACTACTGTTTCCGGGAGCTAATATTGTCATAAGGGACCCATTTTTCGTCACCTGTCAAAATGCGGTCCAAGAACGATTCAACTTGGTCTCGTGCAAGCAGGAAAACGCATGCACTCATGCTATTTGCTTTCTGATCAACTGTGAATTGATGGGGTGCCGAAATTCACCTCTTGTGCACCTTCCCAAATTAACTCAGGTGCCTGATAATACTCTTGTCGGTAGTCCCCAGCTGTTCGGACAATTCCCGCGTGGTCAGTCTCCAGTAAGGTCTTCAGCATGTCCATGTCAACTGTTGCGGGTCTTCCGGCTTTGGGACGGTCTGACGGGTCAAAATTTCCCTCTCGAAACCGTTCGAACCAACGACAGCACTGACGATGTGATATGGCATTGGGGTACACACTGGTAATGTTCCTTACAGCACTTGCTGAGGTAAAGAAGCACTCATACAGCATGCAATGGCGGATGTGCTTCTTGTCCACTTCCATATTGGCTGGAGCTTACACGCGCGAGCCTTCTGACGGCTAACTACCACTGACTTAAGCTATCTAGCTACTGATATCATGCCGGTGAAATAGAGGCGAAATTTTGACAAGAGTGAAAGATTTCTACTCCAAATTATATGAAAGGAATGATACATGCACTCCAGACATCATGAAAGATACCAGTACCAGAGTTCCTCCAGTCCTTCCAGCAGAAGTTGCACATGCAATCAAGAACATGAAGCGGGGAAAAGCCCCAGGAGAAGATGGAATTACTGTAGACATCATACAAGAAGCAAGTGGAGAAATCGAAAAAGTACTCACCCAAATTTTCACTTGATGCCTTAATGAAGGGAAGATTCCTGAGGATTGGAACACCGCTACAATGATCCTGCTACATAAGAAAGGTGACATTGAGGATCTCGGAAACTACAGACCTATCAGCCTCCTATCAGTAGTTTATAAAATCTTCACTAAAGTTCTTTCACACCGCTTGAAGGTAACACTGGACATGGCTCAACCGAGAGAACAAGCTGGATTCAGGAGTGGCTACAGCACAATAGATCATATCCACGTACTGAGAGAACTAATTGAAAGAGCGAGGGAATATGAACTTCCATTGTGCATGGCTTTTATCGATTATGAAAAAGCCTTTGATTCGGTGAAACCATCAGCAGTTACAATGGCTCTGAAAACCTGCGGTATTGAAGATGCATACATTAATATTATTAATAACATCTATGAAAATGCAAGTGCAAAGATTCGGCTGTTTCAAAATACAAAACACGTAAAAATTGGAAAGGGAGTGAGACAAGGTGACACCATATCTCCGAAGCTCTTTAATGCCACATTGGAGGGTGTTTTTCAGTCACTGAGCTGGGAAAACAAGGGGATAAAGATTAATGGAGATTATCTAACCCACCTTCGTTTTGCTGATGACGTAGTCATTTTTGCAACTAGCCCATCAGAGCTGCAGAGTATGATCCAGGAACTTGCTGACAAGAGTAAAGAAGTGGGATTAAAAATGAACTTTCAGAAGACAAAAGTGATGTTCAATGCTTTTACAAGAAATGAAGATTTATAGATTGATGGAGAAAAGCTGGAGATAACAGACACGTACGTTTATCTTGGACAGCAGATATCAAGTGAGGGTCACATTGATGAAGAAATTAATCGGCGTACAAAACTTGGATGGAGAGCTTTTGGAAGAAACAGCATAATTTTCAAGAGCAATATGCCATTATGTCTTAAAAGAAAAGTGTTTGATCAATGCATCCTTCCAGTGCTTACGTATGGTGCAGAGACGTGGACCTTAACTAAAAGAGACATACAAAGGCTGCAGACAACTCAAAGTAGCATGGAGAGGTGCATACTTGGTGTAACCAGGAGAGATAAGAAGAGGAACTCGTGGATCCGAAAAATGACAAGAGTGGAAGACATCATGATCAGAGTTAAATCCCTGAAATGGCAATGGGCTGGACATACTGCCAGAAGGACAGATCATCGATGGACAGCCGAAATTTTAGATTGGATTCCAAGGGACAGGAAAAGACCCAGAAGAAGACCACATGGGAGATGGGTGGATGAAATTCGAAAGTATGCAGGGGTGACATGGAGGAGACTGGCACAAGACAGACCGTTGTGGAGGAAACTTGGGGAGACCTTCGTCCAGCAGTGGATTGATAATGGTTGACAATGATGATGATGATCATGCCGGTGTGCTGCGCAATCTCAGTGGCTAATGTGCGCCGTGGCTGGTGCTTTAACTTCGGGTACCTCGTCATGGGACATTACTTTCTTTCCAACCCAATAGCATGGGGTAAAGGCATCGTCCTTGCCTTATCCCAGGCTTGACTTCTGTTTTTGGTCTTGAATATCTACTAATGATGATTTAATTTACCGTGTAGGCAAGGTGATTGTAAAATATCTTTTTGTAAAGACTGTCTCAGTAAACAGCAATCGTTAAGATTCTAGAATTTTGAGATGATTCGTTATTCACTTAATCATAACTGTGCAGTATAAAATATATTAAACGCACAGCTTAATTCTACGGTATTCTTCGCACATGTGAAACACTGGTATTTTCCTACACTATTAAGTAGATTTTCTAATTTTTAGCGCTATTTCATATTTCTATTCTGTTCTTTGTTCTCTACCATCCAGGCGCTTCAAACTATGTAACAAAAACTGCCAGTGTATATAAAAAAAAAAAAAACGTTGAAATTTTGATCTCTTTTTAGCAAAATAAATTTGCAAGTTCATGCATCCCCTTTAGCGATAAAAGTCGGTAGCTTGGTGTAAGTTCTGGAGTAAATATGGCATTGCGAATAATGCTCTGTCTGCTTTTATAGAGATCTGAAGGATAAACCTAGGAATGCGAGGCACCATTTCATTTGATCATCTACAGTACTAGAATGGCTGATGTATTTAATAAGAGACTTCCGATGATCGGTGATGAAGTCAACTATTTTATAAATCTGCTGTTTCTCATATTGCTAACTCATAGCACGTACCATGCACAGGTGAAAAAGCTGTGACTGAAAGTTTTATTATAATGCTGATTCCTTTTTATGAAATTACTCTGCAATTTTATTCCTTTTTATGAAATTACTCTGCAATGCAAAGAAAATGAAATAAAACACGACATGACATCTACGTACGAGAACAAACGTCGCAGACAGTTGTTCGAGCACGTGAATGTTGCCACAGATGAAGTCGTTTGTCTTACTAACTTTATTTTAATTTCCGGTAATTCTCTTCTTGATTTTATGTATCGTGCGATAACGTTGAACTTAGTTCCGATTTCGGCCACCGGATAAAAGCAGATGGCGCTGCAAGTACCAAATGACGTCAGAGCTTTAGGGTCACAATTATTAGTTTTATTATACTCACTTGAACAGAGGGATATTCTCGAAACTAGAGATTGAATATTGAAGCCAGCACGGTGGAAAACAGAATTACGTGACAACAGAAACACACCTAGAGAAATGGTGAGGTTTCTATGAGTACTGAAATTCGGATAGGACGACCACACCTGCTCACAAACGATTGATTCTCTCGCGTGACAATATTCCTCACGCAAGAAAACGCAATACTTGAAGCATTTATTACGGTTTGTCTTGTATCAGCCACCGAGACTTTGTGTTCAGCGATTTTCACTTTTTCGCAGAGCTGAAAAAAAAATCAACTTCGTGGAAAACGAAAACATTTTCTCAGTAACTACAAAGTATAAGCAAAGGGAATCAGAGGGTGACGACAACCGACACTTACTTTTTGCGGACGACAACCGACCCTTACTTTTTTGCGGACGACTTCCAAAAGCTTGTATATCACTGGAGCAGTTGTTTTACCTTTGCAGTGAATATATGGAAAAATAAAATTTTACGGTCGATATAATTTTTCTTATAAATATCTGACGGTATTGGAAGTTACTTCTTTTTCCATTATGTTATATACAAACATACATCTTGACACACATACACAAAATCCCAATGAATATGAACACCACTATCGAATATACAAAGTTCTTGCTTGACTTCTGTTTCCACACAGCAGTTTTTTGAAGGCACTTCTGAAGTCTGGACTAAATATGGTATAGATAATCGGGTTCATCGTGGAGTTAGCGTAACCCAACCACATCAGAAAATTAAAGAGATGTTCACTTGGTTCGCAGGTGGCGCAAAACGCCATCAGCAGAACCATGAGGAAAAACGGAAGCCAGCAAACGACGAACACCCCGGTAATGATAGCCAGAGTCTTCGCGGCCTTCCTCTCCCTCTTGGATTCCAAAGATTCCTTCTTGTGCCGTCGTCTCTTCCTCTTTGGAGAGGCAGAAATGCTGATCGTATTTCCAGCGGTGTTGGAGTTACTCCAGTAGGTCGCACCGTTTGCAGTGCTGTTGTCTGAATTCGGAAGAGATGTCGAGATTTCGGACACAACGCTCATTTCAGTGGTTGGCGGTGCCAGAGTCTGAACAGAAATCTTTTGTGTCCCAAGACGCATTTTGCTTCCGGGCTTGTTTCTGATCCTCTGTCGTGCAACTTCGTATATTTTCCAGTACAGAAGTAGAGTGAGGGCCAGAGGGACGTAGAAAGTAGAGCACATGGCAAAGATCTGGTAGCCCACGTCTTGGCTAACAATGCATCGAGATTCTTCCTCCACTCTTTTATGAAAGTCGGGGTCCTGGAACATAAAAAAAGAAAAATAATAGTGAGAGAATAGGCACAGATACATAGCGGGAGTAAACCTCAGCGGAAATTTTAAAGGAATGTTTCTTCGTGCATCCGAACAATCATTTCAGACAGAAACTGAATATAGCATTTTTTATCCAGATTTTCAATATACATGTGATAAATTATCGCTTTTAAAGGATAACTCAATTCAGAAATAACAATGAAATATGAGAAACAAGTTAGTAAAATCATGCAATGCATTGATTATGATAGGCTTTCCAACATACCAGAAATCATTACTTAAGTTATGAGGATAATGGCTGTGGAATAAATCTCGCTCATGTGACCTGACTTTTGATCCCATTTCGATCATATTAAACAGAATTGGTTCAGTATACCTCCGGAACAACATGATAAAGTTTTGTCACAATTGAAGCATGTTTACGCAAAGTATGACGCATAAGGGCAATGGAATGGATCCTTCCCCTACGTCCTGACCTTTGACCCAATTTTGTCCATTTTCAATAGGGTTCGTCCCCAGTTCGTCCCTACCGCATACTAAAATTTCATCGAAATCGAACCATTTTTACGCGAGTTATCGTTTGGACGGACAGACAGATAAAGCTGGAGCATATATGCTTCTTCAACCTACGGTTGGAAAGCGTAAAAACACACAGTTTAAGCTTTATATTTATTTCATAGTAAAAATCTAACTGATCGAAACTTTTCGCTTTAGTTATTGACTAATAGTATTTGAAAACAAAGCGGATTCCCAAAATATCGTTTACTTTTAAAGATATACACTGAAGTGCCAGAAAAACTGGTACACCAGTCTAATACTTAGTAGATCCCCCACGGAAGCGCAGAACTGCAGAAATACGACGGGGCATGGACTCCACTAGCTTCTGGAAATATGCTGTAGGCAATGCACACCATACTTCCTGCAGAGCGTTCCACAATTCGGGTGTGTTCCCAGGTCTCGGATTCCTGTGTTCGATAGCGCGTTGCATGGCATCCCAAATGTGTTACATCACGTTCAGAGCTGGGGACTTGGGTGGGAATGGCAAAACTCCAAACTCAGATGAATGCTCCTCTAACCATAATGTGGCGTCCCGACACTTGTGTGGAGGTGCATTGTCCTGTTGGAACAGGCCCAACCCATCAGCATGAATGCAGGGCATGAACGTGTGTACCTCGTCAGAAAGGATGCGCACATAGCGTTGGCCAGTCACAGACGTTTGAAGACGTACCAGGGGTCCCAGTGAATTCCAGCTAAACACACCCCATACCATTACGGACCCCCCACCAGCCGGTACAGTTCTCTGTTGACAGGCGGGATCCATGGCTTCATGGGGTTTGCGCCACACATAAATCCTTCCATTTGCCCTATACAGTTGGAAACGCGACTCGTCAGAACAAGCTACTTGTTTCCAGTCATCAAGTGTCCAATGGCGATGTTGCCGTGCCGAAGCGAGGCGCATAGCTCTGTGTCATGCACCTATGAAGGGGACTCGAGTTGGGCGTCGGCTCCCAACGCCTATATCGTGCAGAGTATGTTGCACAGTCCGGACGCTGATGCTTGTTGAGGCTCCAGCGTTGAATTCCGTTGCTAACTGCGAGAGTATCGCGTGAAGCGATTCTTGACAGCCGACGATGGTCACGTTCACCCAATGTCTTTTTACGGCGACACTGGTATCGTAGGTTGGAGATTTTGCCGGAATTCTTGTAGTCACGGTACACACTTGCAATGGTCGTCCGTGAAATTCCGAACTTCGTTTCTACCTCCGAAATACTATGGCCCATCTCACGAGCGCCAACTATGACACCGCGTTGAAAATCGCTTAAATCGTTATTACTTGTCATTATCATGCTGAAAACAGCTCTGACAGCTGGAAAGGGTGTCTATCGCTTTATATACGCACTGGCGGACGCAATCGAGTACGCGCATATGCGACGTTGCCATGTATTTTGCATAAGCTTGTCTGTACCAGTTTTTCTGGCACTTCAGTGTAAATACACTCAATGGACAGACCATTAGAGATCTCCACCTTATACCCCGTTGGTCTTCCTCTGGCGCGAATAACATCCTCTATACGTCGAAGCATCGACTCCACCAGACACCACAGGGTTTCCGGACGTAATGTCAGCCACGCCTTTTGCAGCATTGTGCACACCTTAGCCCAAGACTTCGGTCTGGTATCCATGGATCTGATGTTCCTCTCCTTGGCACCCCAGAGAGCTTCCACAGGGTTTCGATCCGGGGCTATCGGGGCCATTGTATGGTGCCAAACTCAGGTGAGTGTTCCTCCAGTCTTGCTTAGGGGGTTTCGGCCTGGTGTGGCTGCACATTGTCCTGCTGGAACAGACCATCGGGCGCAGAATACGCGAAGACCATGAAAGAGCGGAGGTGATCATCCACCACATACTGGTTGCGCGCAGAGGTTAAGGGCCTATCCAGCTACACAAAGGGTCCTAATATGTCCCATGAGAAAGTTCCCCAAATCATTACACCATCTTGAACATGGCCAAACTGGCATGACCGAGCAATGACATCATGCTGTCGACGCCACACCCGCACCCTCCCGTCAGCTTGGTATACCTGGAAGCGGGATTCATCTGACCACACGACACGGCGCAACTTTACAGAGGCCCATTTCTGATGTTTTTGATTTTTGAGGCCAAACCGTACCATAATGCCAATTTTGGATAGGAAGTTAGGCGCTACAGTTCATAAAAATTCCAGCTTCCATTCAGGAAAGCTGGGCCATCTTGAAAAATATTAAGTCTGCAATAATTCGTTTCACCGGCATCACGAAAAAATGCATTTTCTAGGAACTGTGGATGAAACATCTAGAAACTTTTGATCAATATGTACATTTCATGCTCTTAGACATTTTCTTACGAATACGAAGGGCAGATAAGTCAAAATAGCACAGTGATTGACCAGGTGAATGAGTTTGTGTAATTAAGAAACATGTTTGGCAGATAAAACAAATTAGATGGTATACTTAGTAGGAGAGTGAATTCTTCATTGAAAGGCATGGCTCATTCAGGAGGTTTTCACAGGAATGATGGGTTCTCAAGAGAGTCCCAAATGGCTGTGTATGAAAGTGTAATTTTTCCTACCCTGATGTATGGCAGTGAAACCTGCATATTGCAGAAGAGACGTAAGAGTCGTTTGAGTGCTGGCGAGATGCGTTACTTACTGACCAGAGAGTGTCTTGCTTTGTAGCAAGACACTCTCTGGTCATTTGGGGAATGAAGATGTTTTACAAATGTGTAATGAGAGGCAGAATATTTTGTTAGTAGAGTAGAGACTGATATACTTGGGTAGTTTGGCCATGTTGAAAGAATGAGTGATGCGGTGCTTACAGTGAAAATTCTTTCAACCTTGGTGACAGGAAAGAAAGGCAGAGGAAGGCCAAGGAAGTCATGGGAAGATTGGATGATTGGATTCAGGAATGTCTACATGAGGAAAAGATTATGAGTATGAAGTATAAAAGGTCTTGTGTACGGCGTGTGGTGGGTGTCAGTGAAGCCCGAGTTGTGTGTCAAGATCGCCGTAGATGAGGACCTTTGATACACCAACAGTAAGTAAATAATCAGTTAAAAATGTATCTGACGGTTTGTACCTATGAATCTCAGAGAACATCTTAGTGATATGTATGTATGTATGCATGCATGTGCGAATGGCAGAAAAAGGCGATTTGAGAAATATGGTTTTGGAATAGTGCAGTAATCATTACTACAGAAAGTGTTTGATTGTTCTTTCATAAATTTGACCTGCAGATGTTGCACAGTGACAACACTGCACGTGATCTGTGACTCACGGTGGTAAGGCCCACTTGAAGTCATCCGTTGAGTGTGAAGTAAGATAAAGTGATTAATGACGGAAAATCGCATTGCAGAAGTCATCCGTTGAGTACAGAATAAAATGAAGTGATCGGTGACGGAAAACCATATTGCAGTTAGTGCGTTACACAAGATCCAGCAAGTAGGATATATTCAGGTTATTAAGAACACTTATACACACCGAAAAGCCAAAACAATATAGCCAGCGCATCTTTATGCAAATCGAAACAACTGCAGGTAAACGACGGTGCGTGTGAAGAACAGGAAAAGGTATAAATACCACATGCGCTGAGTTCTGTTAATCAGCGTTATTCTTGTTCTTCAGAGGGGAAAGGAAGTGGACTTAAGCGAGTTTGACAAAGGCTAAATTGTAATGGCCAGCTGACTGGGTCAGAGCAATTCCAAAACGACAAGGCTTGTGGGTTGCTCATGGCCAGCCGTGATTAGTACCTTCAAAAAGTTATCCGAGGAGACAAAAGACACGAACCACTGGGAAGGTGTGAGCCGACTACGGATCATCGACGCTACAGGGAGCGAAGGCTATTCCGTGTCGCCGGTAATTTTAATGCTGGTGAAGGGAGTACTGTGTCACAACACACAGTACGTCGAACCCTGCAGAAAGTTAGGCTGCGTAGCCCGTAATCGCACCCAGCTCTCATGCTAACCTCGGTTCACCTTCGAAATACCCTACAATGGGCACGCGCGCATCAAACCTGGATTTTAGATGTTTGGAAGAAATCGTCAGGTCCGATGAATCTTGTTTCCTGTTGCACTATGTGAGCGGACGGATATGTGTGTGCGTCGTTTACCTGGGTAAGTGTTGTCACCAGAATGCACTATGAGATGAAAACTAGCCGGTGGAGAGGGTGTGATAATTCGGGTAATATTCTACTGGGAAAATCTGGGTCGAAGCATTGACGTGCGAGAAACTATGGCGTTTATCACCTACGTAAGCATCATTTTAGACCAGATACATCCTTCCATGGCAATAATAATCCTCTCTAGTAGTTCCTTCTTTCATCAGGATGATACATCATGCCGTACTGCCCGGTTTGTACAAGAACGGATCGTTGATCCTGTAGAAGACTTCCAGGTATAATTCCCAAACATCAATCCAATCGAGCATCTGTGGTTTGTATTGGAACAACAAATCCGATCTGTCGCGGTTCAGCCACGTAAATTAAAGGGTTAAATGATCTGCTGCTAACGTGTTGTTACCAGACACCACATGACACCTTTAGAAATCTTGCAGCGTCTACGTCTCACCTGGTAAGAGCTGTTTTGGTGGGAATTGAAGGACCAGCATCATATTAGGCAGGTTGTCAAAATGTTTTGGCTCTTCGGTGTATCAACCTCAGACCCATTTATCGAACAATTCAGAGATAGAAGGAACTGGGCACAATTCGGTGGAGGAAATGTAATGGCGACCTGAGAATAGGGGGCGATCTCGTTTTGTTCAAACTCTAGCACTCGTGAGAAATATCAGGGCTCAAACTTGGCACAAGAGATATCATACCGCCGACCTCGTTCTGTTCGAACACTTGCAGTGCAAAGCAAGAACAGCACTGGAACTCGGCGAAATCCTATACGACAAATCAGAGAAGTAACCCCATCAACTGAAAATCTCACAGATGAGTTTTTTAAGGATGTTGAACGAAGACTTCGGACGGAGAGCTTGTTGTCATCCGTTTGCAAACACCTCGTCTGCGAAGAAAACTGCTTGACAGAGCACAATACATCTCTTTTATAGATAATATTTTGTTCGTTATTGAGGAGAAGTTCAACACACAGAATGTCAGGGTGTATGTCTGCAGCAGTGAAAAAGGAGGTCACTCTTGTGTCCATTGTGGTTATCATCCGGTTGTTAGAGATGGTCTAGTAGGGATTATTTCTATTTGTGAACGTTTTGCCGTTTGTGTAGAATATTTTTTGTAACAGGACACTATGAAGAAACCTGCTTACACTGCACACTCCAAATTTTGCACAGATTTAGGAGGCACAAATACATTCTCTGTTTTTACGAATTTGTTCTTCTAAAAATCTATTTTTAACCATTTATTTTTGATTTGGGGTTTAGAGACCACCGTGGGTAACTTAATAAGCAACGAGCATTTGTTTGTTCCTAATTTAGGGCGACCGGCTCCACGAAAAGGAGACAGACAGTGCCATTAGACAAAACACAACATCCATGCCTAATGAGGATTCGAACCCGTACCCACCTGGGATGAATGGTTAGAGCTTTAAAATACTTCTTTTACGTCGGAAAGGACTTAAAAGACGTGCTTATTATATCCAAGAATTCGGTGTCATCTTTCTTGATTTTGTTTGCTTGGAGGTTTAGCCATCACTATGAGCAACTCGTATGACTACAAGTGCCACTTTGACGACGATGTAGTTTAAGGCCTAGCTTCTGACCTTCCGTCCGAGTGGGGTCGGGTTCGAGTCCCGGATGATCCCTCCCCTGGAGCTAATGGCTCTAAATTAGGAACGGACATCGGCTCACAGCGTTGCTGAGGGAGATCACTAAACCCTGAAATTATATAGAACACTATAAGCAGTAGCTAGTTTGTGATTTAAGTCCATTAATTCAAGGGAAGAAAGAGAGCCAACGACATCAACAAGCGTACTAGCTGTTTCTTATCCAGAACCCGAAAAGTGGCGCGGCTCAACAGAACGGTTAGCGGTCAGTGCCTCAGACCACTGGGACATCTTTAAAATAATGTTTTATGTAAAAGTACCCCATCTGCATTCTACAAAACCTGCAATTCAGTAAAATCAACTTCCTTACTAATCGATTTCTAGGATGAGCCTGTTTTAATCAGTTGCAGAAGCCTTATGCTCTTTCATTGCTATGGCGCATAATGATTAAAATGCCATGAACAAATCGTATCACAGGACAGCCATTTTTCTTATAATGACAACATTGATGTAATTAGTACATATTGAAATGGAACATACTAGTGACAGTCAAAGTCCTTTTACATATTCTTCACTCCCGTGGACATGTTGGTAAACGGGCGTCAAACTCACGGGGCAGCGTCATTTAGAGCCAATGCCCGTATGGCATGCCCTAACGCAGAAATAGCACAGTAGATAGCACCAAAGTGCTTCCCACCTAAGGGGTTGTTTCCTTTTCAGGAACAAGTCAAAATCGAATAGACTCGTGTCCGGCGAACATTGTGTGCGTTTCAACATTTCCCACCGCAATTTTCCCGTGTCCATCAACGGTCATGCTCCAGTAATCACTATCAAGGCTTCCACATGTTGTTCTTCCGTCCCGGTCACAGATGTCCACCACCGTGCTCGAGCTCCGTGTTTTCTCTTTCATGTTAGAAAGTATCTCTCGGTCTGGTGGCGGTACGGTATGGGAACGCATCGTCACAATATGCATCCCGATGTCCTTTGTAGCATTGATGAGCATTTTGTTCTCGTGTGACCCGAATTTTGATAAAACTTCGCTGCTCTTGTCGAGTGATTATCACTTAGATGGTTACACAAACCATTGCATCTTTCGAAATTCATCACTGCTCGACTAGAAATCTTTAAAACACACGTCTACACCACGGCGTACGTGGGACGTATGGAAACAACACACTAGCACACGTTTTCCCGAAGGAGTCCGAGTACCAGGTCTCTAGCGATGATGCCACTGAAAGAAAAAAGACCGCTGTATTTCTCTTTGCTGTCCCTGGGCCCAAATGATTACAGGCGAAGTCTTCTGAGTAATCTTCCGAGTTAAGACAATATCCCCCTGCCGGATGAAGGCGGGGGTAGATATTCGCCGGACGGAGCTGGTTGTGTCCATCGAATGGAAATAGTGGACCAAATATGGCGAACAATCCTTTTCTTGCTGGTGGTGGATTTAGAGTCCACGTCTTACTTCTCCGGTGTCGGATATTCTACCAACTGAATTACGTCGGCAAAGCTTATCGCTGCACCTTACCGTTTTGACTAATGCATCACCTAAGTAGGTCGTCATACGGTAGAGACTTGTAATCGCATAAGAACTGTTTGCGTCTGTTATTTTTTCCTCTTTAAAACCTCAAAGAGCTGCTGAACTTATTCGCAGCTGAAAGCGGAAAAGCCAGGGGAGCATTCGATGTTTGAAAGATGCAATAATTACTCACTGGGTCACTGAGAGATTACTTCTGAATACATGATGTATCTCTTTCTTTATGAGAAGTGTTCACCGTCGTTAAGTAAAGAAATACATGCAAGCTTACCTTCCAGCCAAATATGGGAGGCAGAGAGACAATGCAGGCGATTCCCCATGCTACCGCGATCATATAGCTGGTCCTTCGGATGCTACGTTTCCTTATGTAGTCGATGTTTGTCACGGCCCAATAGCGATCTACAGCAATAGCGAGAAGATGAAGAATCGAAGCCGTGCAGCACAGAACATCACAGCACGTCCAGACGTCGCACAGCTCGGAACCCAGAGTCCACTGCTGCTGGACCGCGTACACTGCTCCTAGAGGCATGACTAGACAGGCCACCAATAAATCGGCGACCGCTAAGGAAAGCACAAGACAGTTGCCAACCCCTCTAAGGCTCCTTTCTCTCACTACAGCAGCAATTACTAAGACATTGCCAACTACTGTAGATAAAATAATCGCTGACAGTATAAGAGACACTAAAACAGTGAAAACAATGTCGTTAGGAATATCCTGGGAGCTATCCCCAGTGAAATTAGAGTCAGATTGATTGCAGCCGTCAATGTGAAACCCATAACTGTAAGGCAGTGAGTTTCGCGTGTCATTGTCAAATGAGTCGTTCTGAAAGATGACTTCGACGCTGGGCTGACAGTCACTAGGTAACATTACCATTGTCGATTTTTCATGAATAGAGGTGACAATTCTGAAGTAGGAGAGCCAGCGAGCAAATTCTCAGAAGATTTGTGTCCATCTATGTATGGGGTTTGGAAAACGTGACCATACACTTCTTCCTTTGAAATGCATCCGATATTAGCCACAACATGAGGATCGTGGCAATAACTGAAAGAAAAGAAAAAAATACATTTTATTTTAGTTAGTAATCACAGCTAATAAAATGCTAATGCTTAATGTTTATATGGCTTACAAACATTGGATATACATGAGTTTATGAATTTACGGGTAATAGAAATAATGCATATGCTGCTGCGCAACATACTAATATGTCCCGTTTATTCTGTTATATTCAAAAACAATAAAAATAATATTGGAAATTAAAAACTGAACGCGAGAACAAAGCATAGTAAAAATTATGGAAAAGGCGAAACTTAAAGCAGCGTAGAAGATCCAGTTGATTTTCCATCATTGTGACGAGTGCCATAAATTTTCCATTTTAATAAACATTATAGTTTTTTTTTTCCATTTTAGTATGAACAAACATTTATTTGAGGGGGAAAATACTCTTTTTAAAATATGGTCGATTTGTGTACAACGTGGGGTTAAGAAAGAATAATTAATGAAGAAAGAAACCTAATTATCGCAAATAAAGAAAAAACATTTTGTGTACAGTGTGGAGTTTTTCCTTTTTTTATTGTAGGTTTAACGACCACCGTGAGCAACTCAATGGGCTATAAGCAGTCGTCCGTCCCTAATTTAGGATCACTGGTTCCAGGGAAGGGAGAGAGCCAGTGCCGTAAGACAAACACAACATCCATGCCTCACCGGGATTCCAACCCAGACCCCTTTCGGACGAATGATCAGAAGCCATCGCAAGACCACGCGGAGTTAAGAAAGAATAATTAATGACGAATAAATATCGTAAATAAAGAAAAGCAACGCGCGTAGGAATACAACATGAAGAGTGAAAGATAGTACAAAAGGCTAAGTAGAGAAAGAGTGGAAAGAACATTTAAAGAAGAAATAAGTGATCACATAAGCAATGAGAAAAATAAAGAAATAAAAAAAGAAAAAAAGAATATAGAGGGAAAGAAAGGAAAAATTATAAAGAGAGAAAGAAAGAATATAGAACGAAAGACAAAGGAAAAAAAAAGAGTGCAAAGATGAAGGAAAGAATAAAAAAAGAATAAAGAAGGAATAAACAAGTACTGAACAAGAAAGGAAGAACATTTAAGCGAAAATTAATCGTTCAAAAAGTTAAATTAACTGGATTTCAAGGACGCTGTCTTGGTTAAAAGCCATACCCAATAAAATGTCCAGTTACCATGAAATAATTCCTAAGCTTAAGACTTCTTTTGAGTGATACTACTTATAATTAAATCGATGTATGGTGTCTGATGTCGCCTTCTGATCTCAAAGAGTTTTCTCTATCTTTCTCTGTCTAAGCACCATTCTTCTATCGGACCATTTTGTCTAAGTGTTCTCTCTATGCCATGTTGTTCTAGGTCGGCCTCTATTTTTTAGTTTGTTTGATTTAAAATTCCAAGGAAATTTCGGGCAGTTATTCACTGGTCATTTTTTTACATGACCAAACCAACGCAATCGTCTCTTTTGTATATCTTCTGAAATTGTTTCTTTCACTTTTATCAATACCTTTATCCTTTCATTCGTTATTTTCTGTCTTCTTGACACTCTGCATGATCTACTTAAAGCACCCATCTCTACAGCTGTTATTTTCTTTTTATCCGCTTCTGTTAATCGCCAGGTCTTGGCCCCATATAGTAAGATCTAATAACATTACTATTATAAATACCCCATTTCCGTTTTCTGGTTATTTCTTCACACCCCAGATTCCATTCAGGCGTTTAACAACTTTTCTTCCCTGTACAGTTCTATTTCTTAATTCCATTGCATCTCTATCTTCTTGTGTAATTTTAATACCTAGATAATTATAAAGATCACATCTTTCAATTTTTTCGTTACCTTCTAGCTGTAGGTTTGTTTTATTACTTGCAATGCATACTATTTTGTTTTATTTAAATTTATAGTTAGTCCCCATTTTTCATATTATTTTTTTATTTTCCTAGTCATATTCTCCAAATAAGATTTATCTTCTGCAAGTGGTACCTGATCATCAGCGAATTGTAAAGTAAATGCCATCGTTCTACGTATGCTGTTTTATTCTAGACAATAAACGTTAGCAAGAAAGATGACACCGAATTTTCGGTTGTAATGAGTACGTCTTTCGAATTCTTACCGATGCGAATAAGAATTTTTCAAAGTTATTCATAGCCTATGAAACCGGTCAGAAAAAAATAAAACGGATTTCTGCGATAGATAAAATATCCAGATATTGAAACAGCTATTTACTCCCACTAGCAGCTGAAAAGTATGATCCGATAATTAAAAAGAATTGTACAAAAGTATCTCATAAGGTGCATCGCATAAATATAGAGACAGCTGAGTTTGCGCCGTGAACGCAATGAAAATATAGGTAGGAAGCTGAAGTGGTACCTAATTAGACATAACCCTACAACAAATGTTTCGATCCGTAGAGATGACCGGATTGTGTGAAAAGAACACCACAAAGTGAAATAGTGTAATTTTAGGTGTCTCATAAATATAAAGACAACTACGTAAAGTAGCCACATGCAAATGAGATGTACAAATTAGCATGTTGTACGCACGCGCATGGGCCGTAATTCGGTCCAGCTTACAAAAGACACGGGACCTGCCGTCAGACATTCATTTGCCGAAATGCCACGCAACAGTCAACTTTCTGGTGAGGAGGTGCAGAAGATTTGGAGACTGAGAGCAAATGGATTGCCTGTAGCGGAAATTTGTAAAGCCATGGGGAGGAGTAGGGTAGTCATTTATAAGATTTTATCGAAACGCGGTGCGTTAACTGCCAGAAAACGCCCTGGAAAGCCTCGAATAACAACCAACCGAGATGATCGTGCCATTATGCGTTTAGTTTCATCCCAAAGGTTATCACTACGTCAAGTTTCTCGGACCGTTAGTGTCACCGTCTCAAAGGACACAGTTCATCGACGAATCAAGAAAAGTCGCAACATTATGCTCCATAAAATGCGCCGTCTGCCACACCTCACGCGTCGCCACAAGGAAGCTATATTGCTATGGGCAAGCAGCCAAATTCACTGGACAGACGAGTGGATCACAACTATTTTCTCCGATGAGAAAAAGTTCAACCTGGAAGGCCCTGACAGTTGGAACTGCTATTGGCATGATTTACGACGCGAGCCACGCACCTTCTTCAGCAGACAGAAAGGAGGGAGTGGGGGATTTGTGATGGTTTGGGGAGCTTTTACGTTCAATGGGACAACGGATATCGCTTTTCTGCAAAGCATGCAAAACTCCGAAACGTATCAGGACATACTCAGCAGCCACCTTCTACCGTTTGCCGAAACTCTAGCGAGTGTTGATTATCTGTTCCAGAAAGACACTGCCTCTATCCATCGGTCTGAATCAACGAAAAGCTGGTTTAATACTCATCATGTGACCATAATGGATTGGCCAGCACTCAGTCCAGATCAGAACCCTATCGAGAACCTCTGGGGTATCCTAGCTCGTGATGTGTATGCCAATCGACGGCAGTTCTCAAGTGCAGTGGTATTGAAAGAGCAGATTGAACGAAGCTGGCACGCACTCCGTCCAGAACACTTACATCACTTGGTGGACAGCATGCCCAATCGGGTTTTCAGTGTTATTCGGAACAACGGCTCCACTAGTCGTACCGGAAGTGCTCAGACCTATTAAGTCTTTATATTTTTGAGACAGCGTATTTCTGTTTTTTTCTTGTACTTGGTGTTGGAATTGTTATGTTTCCGTCCAACTCTTGTGCAACTGCGTGTCCTATGCTATTTTTGCTATAACTACATTATATACCAACAAGTAATTGGACACCCCTGAAATCGATGATATCTGCGGTCCTGATACACGTCATGGCCGCCGCCGTTAAATATCGTGTGGGAAACACCTACGCAACCAATCGCATGCAAGATGCCACGCAGTTCTGAGCTCTTTGATTTCGAAAAAGGTGAAATCGTCGGGTATCACAGAAATGGCTGATCCATACGTGACATATCCAGCGAGTTGAAGTACCCAAATCGACAGTGGCCTACGTGATTGGCAAGTGGAAGATGAGAGGTGACTGTCGGAATGTGCCCCGACCCGGCAGACCCACAAAACTGGGAGTTAGAGACCGACGGATGCTGGCCAGAGAAATTCGGAAGAACCGCACCAAATCGATTGGCCACATCCGCGAGGAGTTTCAACAGGCATCCGGGAGTGTTCTTTCGATGAATACCATCCGTAAGGAATCCCATCTGCTCGGTTTTCATGGACGTGCTGCCGCCCACAAGCCCTTGATCACCAAGTCCAATAGCGCTGCTCGGCTAACGTGGTGCAAAGAACGTCGACAGTGGACCGTTGAACAGTGGAAACAGGTTATCTGGAGCGACGAATCAAGGTTCACCCTCTACCGTTCGGATGGCAGGGTCTGGGTTTGGCGTCTGATTGGAGAACGCCTCCTGCCGGAATGTATTGTGCCAACTGTGAAGTTCGGCGGCCGTGGAATTATGCTATGGGGGTGTTTCTTCTGGTATGGCACGGGACCCTTGGTCGCAATTCCTGGTAGACTCAACGCCGAGATCTACTGCACCATTTTGGATAACCATGCGCTTCCTACGTTGTGGCCGTTTTACGGGGTGGACCCATGTTTACTTTCAGGATGACAATGCCACCTGTCATGTTGCGAGGTCCACCATGGCTTGGTATGGTGACAATGGGGTTAATCGAGCGGACTGGCCTGCGCAGAGCCTGGACCTTAACCCTATCGAGCACCTCTGGGACGAGTTGGAGCGTCGACTTAAGGGGTGCTCCCACCGTCCGAAATCGGTGAAGGAACTGATCTGTCTTCTCCAAGCCGAGTGGAAGTTAATACCGCTAGCCGTCGTACAGCGCCTGGTTGAGAGTATGCCTCGGATGGTCGCAGCTGTAATCGCCGCTCGTGGAGGCTCCACCAACTATTGAAGGTGAATAAACCTCGTTTTCCTTTGCTATCACAGGTGTCCAATTACGTGTTGGTAGATAGTGTATAAGGTGCACATTTCAGCTCGTTGTTGTTTCTTTTTTATTCGAGAATTTGTTCTGTCTCTATATTTATGCGACGCACTATAGTAGATGGAAGACATCAGAGCTAAAGGGATTTTCGAATCGAACAGTTTGAAGAAGAAATACAGACAAAAGCATGATATAATTTTACGCCCTCTAACGGAAGAATTTTGCATAATGGAAAAGTTGAAAATATGCGAAAAGTATTCACCCTGGCAAAAGCTATGCTAAGGAAGAGACGTTTTGAAATACTTCTCATGGAAGTAGATACATCGAGAAAAACAGTTTAAACATTTGCGCCATCCATTCCAGAATTTGGGATCACAGGTTCTAAAGAAAAAGGAAAGCCAGTGTGCTGTAAGAAAAACATGCTATTCATTCCTCACTCGAGATGCGAACCCGGACCCATCTCAGACGGGTAGATTAGAAGTCAGAGCCTCGTACCACTTGGTCACTGCTGATTTATTCAGAACAGATGGATACCCAGAAAGTGAAAGTGAAACTAATACAGACGCCAACTGTCATCGGCAAACTGAACAAACATAAACAAAAAAGGAAATAACGAACGAAAGAAACCAGGAAAGGATAGACAATTATCAAATGAAGGATGAAAGAAAAATATAATTAAATACGCAATAAATGGCGAAAGGAAGAAAAAATAAGGAAAGGAGAAAGAGAATAAGCAAACATTAAACGAAAAAAATAAAGAACTAATATAAAAAATAAATACACGCAGAAAAGAAAATTGAGAAAGAAAGAAAAACTTCTCATAGAAATTTTACTCGATTTAGAGACTTTCTGAAGAAAATATTCACACACATTCGTTCATTAGATCTTTTATTTACAGTCCTCACATTTGTGTGTATGAGGCGAATCTGTACAAGTTTTTGCAACAATTTCGTTTGCTAAGGCAAGTCATTATTAAAACCCACATTTATGCTGTAGAATTTTACTTTTATTAACCGAAAGTCCAGGTTTCCTTTTCGTTCTTTTTTCTTTCTGCAAGAACCGATTGTTAGCGGTATTGTAATTTTGCTAACAAGGTTTCCTGAATTCGCTTATCCTGTCAAAAAGAACCATCGGTTTGTCACAAAATAGTTAGCCAGTACATATGATAAATATATGACAAAGGTGCTCCATTAATCCTTAATTCTGGTATTGCATAATATTTTGTACGGTGTGCATATTTTAAACCAGAGAAAGGCATTACTTTGCGATCATTCATTTAGGTTCAAGACTACAAGGGAAGTGATTTCTCAATGGCAAAGAGAAGGTCATTAATGGAGACGAGAACGATTAGAAAAAGCGCATCATTTAATTATTTCGCTGATCGAACAGCAGATGAGATCTGCCCGATTTCATTAGAGTAGCAAAGATCTGGCAGTGCGTTCATTATTCTAAGTTCACCCCGCTCCTTTTTCTGTTCTTTTGCTTCTGTTCATCAACGTTACCATTGTCCATTGCAACGAACGCAGGTAATTTGTGAACATAATTAGAAAAAAGTAGAAAGAGAAATGTTTTTTTTTCAAAAGATTTCTATCTATTGTTTCAAAGATTTTCTTTGTTAGAATTTCCCATTTCGTCCCTGCAACATTTCTTGGCGATGTATTTGTGGTTTACTGTCTCTCGCGAACAATTCCGGAGGGATCTTTTTTCTTCGCCCTTTGCTTTTCCTGTATATCGCTTTTTATCTGAGCATTAAATCTGAATTCACTTTCATAGCTGGTATGCTAAACACATTCTGCTTGTCAAGCCACACTCAGCCGTTGATTACAATTTCACGCTTAAATATCTCTCCTCGAAAAAAAAAAAGTCGAGATATTTAATTGTTAAAGCACGCCGACATATTTAAACTACGTCACTGTCATTTGCTCCTGTGAATTTAATGACGAGCACGCAGATAAGGAGTTAAAAGAAAGAACAATGAAATGCGTTTTACGATGCGATAAGCTCCGAAACTCCTCGGGAAATGCATTTACGAATTTGACATGCAGTCTGGGAAAAAATATGACTTTTACAAAAAGCTTGAGTCACGACTAGCTTGCATTTCCCAATGATGAAGAAGAAAAAAGGCGGGAATTTTTATGTTTCAGTTAAAGAGGGAAGTCTAGTCTGTAAAAAAGAGTTAAATTCTTGTCATGCATCGAATAGGAAATCACAATGTATAGAGTAAGAATACTGTCCTATTGGGATTCATTCTGTTTCAAAGTGGAATTTTCTAAATTATTGAAATTAAATACTAGAATTATCTTTGATACCAAACAGAAATCACCGCTCTTTCCACGTTAACAAATGAGTCTCGGAAAAATTATCATCGGCCGCCACCGGGAATCGAACCCAGGGTCTTCCAGTTACGCGTCGGACATGCTACCACTGCACCACAAGGTACTCGAATTCTCCAGACTCACATAAGACTAAATGCCAAACCACATGGCAGGTTGCTTCATGGAGCCCCGCACCATGCTGGGGATTCACCAAAGATGGAAAGCAGCAACAGAACAAATAACTAGGAGGTGAATGGATAATTAATTCAAACACTGGACGTGGGTCAGGAATACCAAACAGAAGTCATCGCTCTTTTCACGTTTATAAGTGATTCTCGGAAAAAATTCTCATCGGCCGCCACCGGGAATCGAACCCATGATCTTCGGACATGCTGCCACTACACCTCAACGGTCTCGAATTCTCTAGACGAGGGTAATTCTACTTCGAGTGTTTGAATTATTTATCCATTCGCCTCCTAGTCATTTGTTCAGTTGCTGCTTTCCATCTTTGGTGAATCTCCAGCATTGTGCAGGGCTCCATGAAGCAACCTCCCATGTAGTTTGGAAGTTAATTACATGTAAGTCTGGAGAATGCGAGGCCGCTGTTGTGCAGTGGTAGCATGTCCGGCGCGTAACTGGAATACCCTGGGTTCGATTCCCGGTGGCGGCCGATGCGAATTTTTCCGAGACTCACTTATTAACGTGGGAAGAGCGATGATTTCTGTTTGGTGTTTCTGATCCACGTCGAGTGTTTGAATTAGTCATCTGCTTCAGCGGATGACTAATTCAAACACTCGACTGTACAGGAAGCTGCTTCAGCAACCCCTGTACAGCTTGAAGAACGTCTGCATTTCTGTTGAATGTTGGGCACGGAACTTCTCCTTCATTGTTGAAATAACCAGCAATAGCACGGGGCGAGCTCAGGAATGTAGGCAGGCTGTGTCATGATTTCAATACTGCGTTTCTTAAGAAACTGTTGAACACAAGCAGCCACATGTGGACGGGAATTATCATGGTGCAGGGTCCACTTGCCCACCAGTTCCGGGCTCTTAACCAATATTCGTCGTCGCGGACGCTTCAAGACTGAAACGCAATTATCAGCACTGACAGTAATTTGTGGAGGAACGGCATGCTAGCAGACTGCACCTTTATGGTCAAAGAAAATTATCGTCATCACCTTCCCTGCTAATTTGGTGTGTCGGACTTTTTTTAAAGAAGGCGAACCTCTGTGTTTCCATACACTCGTTACGCGCTTCGTGAGGGGGTCAAAATAGTGGACCCTTGCTTCAGCTGCAGCTATTACTGTGTTTAGAAAGTTTGGAACCTTTTCAATCATTTGTTTCCACTCATGACATTCCTGAACTCTGGCTAACGTTCGTTAGGTGATGAGGTACTCATTTGTGTCCACTCATGACACCCCTCAACTCTGGCTAACGTTCGTTAGGTGATGAAGTACTCATTTGTTTCCACTCATGACACTCCTGAATTCTGGCTAACGTTCGTTAGGTGATGAGGTACCCATCTGGAGCACACATGATGCAGCAGTAATTTGTCGCGTAGAATGCGGAATGACGAGGTTTTTGAAACATTAGTTGACGCCGATATGTCTTAACATGTCATTCGTCGATCTTTTTATAGGATTGCCTAAACAGCGTTAACAATAAGCTCCGAAACAACACTTCCACGTTGACCAGGCCTAGGAGCGAGTTCTGCCAACAAACGTCCTTTTTTTAAATCAGGGTACCATCTAAAAATCGTTGACTCACCCAAACATTTATCTTTGTAAGCTTTTTTCATTAAATCTACTGCTTCTGGAGCCGTTTTACCCAAACGATAGCAAAATATTATCGCACAACGCATTTCACTTCTTGACTCTGAATCACTCACCTCCATTGCTGTCTGGCGAAATGCAGACGTACCTTAAACGACTTCGCAATAACCAAACCAAAATCGTCTGCCACGGTTAATAACTGTTGCCATAGATACTTCCTTAATTCAGTTAGTCGCTTGCGTGGTGGTTTTTTCCCTTCTGCACAGCTGCCAACTCAAAAAATATTATTCTCAGTTTTTATGGAACGGCCTTTATATCGTTCTGTTCTTATCTCAGACATCCACACATCATTCATTTCGACCTCAGAGGTGACACTACTTCGAGGAAAAGAACAGAAACAATTTCGAGACACTGCTTTGAGGAAAGGTACAGAAACAATTTCGAGACATTGTTTTGAGGAAAGGTACAGAAAACATTTCGAGACACTGCTTCGAGGAATAGTACAGAACCAGCCGACACTGCTTCGAAGAAAGGTACAGATAAAAATTCGAGACACTGCTTCGAGGAATGGTACAGAACCAACTGACACTGCTTCGAAGGAAGGTACAGAACCAGCTGACACTGTTTCGAGGAAAGGTAGAGAAAAAATTTCGAGACACTGCTTTGAGGAAAGTCACAGAAACAATTTCGAGACACTGTTTTGAGGAAAGGTACAGAACCAGCTGACACTGCTTCGAGGAAAGGTACAGAAACAATTTCGAGACACTGCTTCGAGGAAAGGCACAGAACCAGCTGACATTGCTTCGAGGAAAGGTACAGAAAAAATTTCGAGACACTGCTTCGAGGAATGGTACAGAACCAGCTGACACTGCTTCGAGGAAACGTAGAGAAACAACGTCGAGACATTGCTTTGAGGAAAGGTACAGAAACAATTTCGAGACACTGTTTTGAGGAAAGGTACAGAACCAGCTGACACTGCTTCGAGGTAAGGTACAGAACCAGCTGACACTGCTTCGAGGTAAGGTACAGGAACAATTTCGAGACACTGCTTCCAGGAAAGATACAGAACCAGCTTCATATGCCTTATCTGGAATTCGTGCCCTTCCCCTACTCGGACATTTAGCCAGAAAACCGATTCTCTAAGCACTCGGGCACCACGCGGCCTTGTTCTTTTAATTATTGCTGCTATCTTACTCTTCCTAATGGCAGTCTCTTTTATGACAATGCAGATTAATCGAGGTATCTTTTTTTAACAACAAAACCAATATAATTCGTATTTATTGGTGTCTAATAGGAAAAATAAAATCTTTCCCGCAAGCTCTTTCTCCGTAACCGGACGGCTTCTTTAGGCGGTTACAAAAGAAAAACAGAATCAAATGACAATCTAATTAGAAATAAATAAATAAGGATACAACCACGCTCGCACAAGCTACAATCACGCGGGTAATAAATTGAAATGTTATATCTATGATGTATGTGATACAAGCACGCAAAGTCGTTAAAGTATACAAAGCCATTGCATCCTATTTGTGGTGCCAAACTACGCCACAGGGATGAGACATCTTTGTTGCACACATCATGTCGTGTTAAGATTTCAACAGTTTCTCTAATTGCTGCCGTTCTAGCATATCTGTATGGAGCAATCCTGCTGCGTATGCTCTGCCATTGCGGTTGTGCTCTCTGGATAGATACCTTCTTGGCAAGCGCTGTAGAAAGTTTCTTTCTCTTCACGTCCCTTTTGTATTTATTTTTTTCTGAAAGTGTTGAAACCTTAACACGCCATAATGTGTGCAACAAAGAGGTCTCAATGGATCTCCCTGTGGCGTGGTTTGACGTCACAAATAGGATGCAATGACTCTGTATAATTTAACGACTTTGCGTACTTGGATCATATATCACATAATATTTTAATTTATTACCCGCGTGATAATAGGTTGTGCGAGCGTGGTTACATGCTTATTTATTTATTTGTAATTAGATTGTCATTTGATTCTGTTTTTCTTTTGTAACCGCCTGAAGAAGCCTTCCGTTGATGGAGAAAGCTTACGGGGAAGATTTTACTTTCCTACTAGACGTCAATAAATACGGATTGTATTGGTTTTGTTGTTAATAGTTTGGTGTTGACAACCCACAGTTTAATCTTTTTTTTTAGGTTATTTTGCATACTCCCCACCATAATGGACCAAATCTCAAGCCTTTATGATCTGACTGTAGTTTTGACGACTGTTTTTCAGGCTCACTTGCAGTAATCTAAAAGAGCACATCAGTCACATCTCACTGCCGCACTGCTATCAATTTCTACCTTTTTCCAATTCTTGCTATTTTAACAAATATTAAAATTTCATGCGCTTTTTATTACTTCTTTCTGGGTTTTAATGCAAAGCGATCGATACTCCACCTCTCCGTTGCAGGACGTTTACCCAAATATTTCTCAAGTATTTATGGTCATGCGGTTTTGATAACAGTTTTTCAGTCTCATTTGCAGCAATCTAACAGATAACATCAGTTACGCCACCATGCCTGCATTTATTTCAATTTATACCTTCTCCAATTCCTGTTCTTTCTAGACTGAATAAGCTTTACATTAGAAACATCCCCCATTTTACATATTCGGAGCGACAAGGAAGGACCACGTGATATCAACGTCACGTGTGGCTACTATAAATTGTGCACATCTATTCTCTGTACGTAATCAGTAAACGTTTGCCAGTGATGGGGAAACGTGGCGACTTAAGCCAGTTTGACAGCGGTCAGAAAATTAGGGCCCGGAGAGCAAATGCCAGTATTTCGGAAACAGCCGCACTTGTTGGTTGCCCCCGTACTACTGTATCAAGGGTGTACCAGCACTAGATTAACCAATCATAGACATCCAGCACAAGGGCTCACATTGGTCAGGCACACTTGTTGGATGCTCCCGTACCAAGTATCAATGGTGTACCAGGACTGGATTAGCCATGCACAGACATTCAGAAGAAAGGATTACATTGGCTAGCCACGAGCGGTTGATCGTAGAAGTGAGCGCCGGAAGTTACGACTGCTATCTCAGCAACAACGTGCAGCAGTCACACAGCTCACCCACCAGTACAACAGCGGTGCACACGCACCATGCGCCGTACCTTGCTTAGCCTGGGATTCCACACCCGGAGACCAAAGAGGGTATCCATGATGACGTCCAGTCATCGGAAACAACGCTTCCCGTTTGCCTAAGAACGTTGGCAATGGATCATCGACAGATGAAGAAAAAGTAATCTGGAGTGATGGGTTATGACGTAGAAGTCTTGTCTTACTTCTACGTTAACTTAAGACATCAACATACCAAGAAATAGTTCCTAAATGAAAGAAACCTTAAACGGCCAGACGAAACATGTAAACAACAGAAGTCACACTTACGGAAAAAGATACTTTATTCAGGATGTAGCAAACACATCGTAGCATAGCATATTGCACTAAACTCTCCACACACCACACAACGCTCTTTTCACAACGCTCCTTTCAATAATCAGTTTACAATCCAACGCTCTCAAGCAATAAATTAGTCGTCGTTTTTATCTCTTGTTCTTATCAATATCAGGCATACGTCACGTGCATTCAACCTCAATTGTGTTGCCAAACGTATTCGTTTGAGAGAAAGATATCACGCTAAGAGTGAAGAATAACAGAATAAACTCAAGGTTTACATAGGGAAAGAAACTAAAAAGGAAAGTTAATTTAGAATATACGTCACAGAGTCCAGTTTCTGCTGAACCATGCTGATGGCCGGGTTCCAATATGCCGTAAACAGCATGAAGCCCCATCTCCTGGTTACACAGTTTGGGTTAAATAGGCCGTTGGATGTGGTCTTCCGGTCAGGACAGCTTTTTCCCGATAAGTCCTAGGTTCGTTGGTTAACATCCCACAAGCACTGAGTGATGGGGGCTAAAGAGACCTCTTAGCCGGCCATCTCCATTCATATCGGCACAAGGTTTGCCAGGATACAGTACCATCTTTCCACAGGACAACGCACCGTGTCATCTGGCTCGTATAACTACTGAGTGGTTGGAGGAACACGACAACGAATTTGCCACATTGCCTTGGCCCTCAAATTCCCTGAAATTGGACATGTATGGGATATTTTAGAACGGGATGTGAGAACCGCTGATTCTCCTTCACGGAATGAGCGTGAACTGATGGAGCTACTGCAGCGGACATGGGTCAAGTTACCCATGGAAGATATTCGACTCCTTGTAGAATCTGTTCCTAGGTGTCTACGAGCCGTGATTGCACAGAAAGGTGGACCATCGCGTTATTAAATAGGTGTTCCTAACGCAAAGCTGACTCAGCATAAACTATTTATTACTTCTTTCTGAGCTTTAATGCAAAACAATCAATATTACACTTCTTCGTTGTAGGGTATTTACTGAAATGTCCTTCTTGTCTTCTTCCCACTATCTTCTAATGCTGTTCTCCAACATTCTGAGCCATTTTCTTCTTCAAAAATCCTTAGTATAAACCATCACAGTACACGGTCTTACTTTCCTCATGTACTGTAAGAATGGACTAATCCTATGATGTATACAACAAATTTCAAGTCAAATTTTTGTCTGTTCATTGCTGCTTCTGACACATGCCGACATTTCTATTTCAAGTGCCCTTACTTCTCTGCTACTCTTTCTTTCCTCAAACAAATTGTTGTTTCCTGCCTGATTCTCTATGATATAATGACTGCAGATCTATGGTTCCTTTTCCTTTGCTGCATTCTTGATGATTTTATCCTCAAGATAAACATGGCTCCAGGTAAAAAATTCTGCTTTGTACAACCTCAAACTCATTTTCTACTGTGTCTACCTCTTCTCACAATACTATATGCAATACTCATACCCCATAATTCATGTGAGAAGAAAGAAGTTGTATGCTACGTTAGTCGTTGCTATTCTGTAAATTGATCGACTCCAATGTTTCGTCTATTTCGTCCAGAATTAGTTCTAGGGTTTCAGTCTCACTTCCATTAGCATAGACATCATGAATGAAAATACACATACGTGTGCTAAACTGAGTCGTAATTTTAAGGGAAAAGAAAAACTGGAAACACAAAAACGCCCTTGTACTAATTACGATTATTGTGTGCGTACCCAGACATATCTTGCCAAAAGTTTTCATCGAGAAACTCCAGGGAAGTATGCGAACATGGTGTCTTCTATTCCTCTAAAAAATAATTTTCGAGTTCATCTGGAAGTCAAAATAATACTGAACGCTAGCTTACTGTCACAATACTTAATAACGAAACTGAGAGAGGTACGCTGATCAATGAGTAACTTTATTTTTTATTAGGGATGGGGGAGAGGGGGGGGGGTTGAACACCGTGAGGGACGCAATGGGTTATAGCAGTCACCCGTTCCTAATTTACGGACACATGTTCCAGTGAAGGAAAAGAAACAAAGCCGTAAAACAAACACAACATCCATGCCTCACCGGGATTCGAACCCGGACCCATCTCGGAAGAATGTTCAGAGGCCAGCTCTTAGACCACTACGACACCGGGGCGGCCAATAAGTAATTTTCGGTGATCTTCGGTAGTGATTATAGGGATATGCTAGTCGGCCCAAACTGCGCCACCGGGACGGCACGGAAAATTATTTGCAGTACCACAACAGCTACTCACCAGCAAAATTGTTTCTTACGCAAAATAAAAAGATATCATAGCACGGTGTATAATTCGAAATGAACTTTACAAGATTACTATATAACAGAAAGAATTTGGAAACTTGCGCCTGATAATACGTTCGCGATGGGTCCCGGTTCGAATCCCGTGAGACATGGATGCTGTATTTTTCTTACGGCACTGGCTCTCTGCCTTCCCTGGAGTCAGTGACCCTAAATTAGGGACGGGCGACTGCTTATAGCTCATTGAGGTACTTACGGTGGTCGTTAAACCCCTAATCAAAAATGAAAAATTTATATTGGAAATTTTACGTTCTTTCCGCGATTAATACACTGCCGGAAAGTGAAAAAAGAACACCGAGAAGGAATTGGCGGACGATCATGAAATTTACATATGTAATGGGGTCGAGTTTACATAGGTGTGATGTTAATTTAGGGACCAACCGGTGAGCGCTTACGCCACAGCACTGCATAATATGCAAATTATCGTCGGTGGTATTTAAGGAGTACGGCGAAGTGAATGTAATCAGTCGTCGGCGTACGGACGCATGCGAAGACCCTGAAGAAGCTGCAATGCCTGGACATGGAAGACGTGTACGATTTCAGCAGTTATCGGACTTTGAGCGAGGTCGTCTAGTCGTACTCCGCGAGGCCGGGTGGTCGTATGTCGTACTGCGGAGCGAATTGGACGGGAAGTATCGGTGGTGGTACGATGGTGGCGTAGATGGTCCGAGGAACATTCCCACACGAGAAGACGTGGAACCGGGAGTCACAGACGGACTGATGAGCTGACCGATCGACGCATAAGAAGAGCGGTGTTGTCAAGCAGAACATCCATTGCGACGCAAATCCGAGTTGCCGTTGCACCTGAGGTGACTGTGCGAACAATCCTCAAATGTCTACTGGATGCAGTACTACGTGTACGTGTGCCTCTGGCTTGTGTACCTCTGACTCCAGCCCACCGTCAGGAACGGCTGCGGTGATGTCGCCAACGTCTGCACTGGAGAACGCAATGGCGATCTGTCGTGTTCAGCGATGAAAGCAAATTCTGCTTGGGAGCCTCCGATGGCCGTATGCGTGTTCGCAGACGCACAGGGGAGCGTCTCCACCCTTCTTGCATCCGCCAACGACACACAGGGCCTACACCTGGTCTCCTGTTGTGGGGAGCGATCAGCTATCACTCCCGTACGCAACTAGTGTTTGTACCGGGTACGTTAAGCAGCACCTACTACATCAACAACATCATTCAGCCCGTTGTTGTGTCATTTGTAAGGTCGGTCCATCGTGGTGCTTTCCAGCAAGATAACGCACGCCCACACACGGAACGGGCAACGCAACATGCACTTCAGGGTGTGAGACAACTTCCATGGCCTGCACGCTCACCGGATTTGTCCCCCATTGAGCACGTGTGGGATTTTGTGGGACAACGACTTATCCGGTCTCCACGGCCAGCCACGACCATCCCCGATTTACGCGTCCACGTTGAGGATGCTTGGAACTCAATACCCTAAACTGATATCCAACATCTGTACGACAGACTCCATGCCAGAATTGCACAGTGTGACGCAGTTCATGGCGGTTCAACCTCGTACTAACCATGTTACATGGAAATGTTATTTTTCAGTTTACCAGCAAATACAGCTGTATTTTGCCATAATGTTTTGATCACGTTATCCTCTGTATTCCGTTATTATGCTGTATACATTTCGTTGGTATCAGACGTCTCCTTCTTGGTGTTCTTTTTTCACTTTCCGCCAGTGTATAATCGTTTTCAACATTTTTTATTTCGATTGTGATTGGTATTCTTTTTCTCAGTTCACGTCGCACTGCATATTTATCTGGATCTTCCTTTCCAGGACTGAGCAAAAAGCAATGTTTTCTGGTTTCATGTTTCAAGCAAGATAAAGTTTCTGCGATGTGACAATATTGATAATAGCAAGCAGTAGCAGCATTTTTAATCCGTCAGTTGTTGGCAGTAACAATTGTTTTTAAATTGACATGGCTTTAAACGCTGTCAAAAACGTGGCACAGCCATTTTTCGCTTCTCGTGGGCGAAAATGTTTCTCCAGCAGAAAATCACAGAATATTGATTGAAGTGTATAGGGGTTGAATGAAGCAATGGGTTTCCAGTATATGAGAAAACGGTGCAGCGATTTCCAAAGCGAAATATATCAAACCATCATAGTGAAGAGCGCATTGGAACGATGACAACGTCGTCGAGAGAGGTGAACAAAGCGCACGTGGAAGAACTTATTTTAGAACTTCAAAAGTGACGTTTAGGAGAAATTATATTTGGATTATACGTGTTATTTGGTAGCTGCTCCAGAATGACGATGATGAATAAGATGCTATCAAAATGAATTGTAGAAACAAAGGAATGCATTTTATCATGTCTAAACTTTTCCAGAACGTATTTTGAAATGCATGGTGTTTCACTAGGTAGTCCCCCCTCCCCCAAGAGTCAACTATTGTTTTCTTCCTACATTACGCAAGAACACGACGTATGGCTTAGAAGTGTCCTTCATTTTTGAGAAATGCGCGGGAATGATTTTCCTGATAAGATGATAACATTGTGATGTCAGCACACACCTGATAGTCGGACACTCTAATTCTTTCCTGAGGCATTCTGCGTGTTTTACTGTGTCGCTGAACGTCGTTCAGGATGGCAGTGTATACCGTCTCGGAACGGGTGCTTATTGTGAAAAGTAATTGATGACAAAAGAAACGCAGTATGAATTCCTGGAGAAGTTTGTGGGAAGAAACGCACCAAACAAACATTATTTTGCCAGGTTAGCAAATAAATTTGAAACCACAGGCAGTGTTTTGAACCAACACAGTGGCGGACGTCCTCCTTTAGCGGAAGTGAAAATCGAAGAGGTGAAGCACAGGCTGCTGGCATTACCTAAGAGTGATTACGACGCTTGTCACAAGAAATTGGGTGTTATAACGAAGTAAACTTCTCCGTCATTTGTGGTCCACGCCGGGAATCGAACCCGAGTCCACTTATTCCGGAACAAGTCGCTCTACCAACTGAGCTACGCGGACGTTCGTCATCGCTGCTATCTGCCTTTATGTCGTGTGCGTCCTGCTGGCAGGCACGTCACAGTACTATGTTTCCACCTGCCAAAGAGCCGCGAAGAAAGCTTTGTTTCATCCGTACCGTGGGACAGCTGTGCAAAAGTTTCAAGAACCGGATCTTGAAAAGCATGTGACTTACTGCCACTGGTTCCTGACATTTTTACTAACAATTTCGAACATTTTTGGATTTCACATGGTTAAATGACGAAGCATGGCTTTCAAAACAACAAGCCTCGCACGCCAGAAGACTTAGAGGGGCAACATCAATGCAGCAATCCGGACTATTGATGAGGACATGCTTCGAAGGTCCTTCCATAATATGCAGCGTCACGTTCAAGTATGCTTGAATGTAAATGGAGGACATTTCCAGCGTTTCTTATGAATGGTGCTACGTTCTTATGATGTAAGGTACGTTGTAAACCACACGTCGTGTTTATAAGTAAAGTGTGTTGCAAAATATGACTGATCTTTGGGGGAACTAACTAGTGAAACACACTGTAATATCACTGTGTTTCTTTTTCCATTCGTTAGTCCGTAAACACCATATGCAGTGAACATACTAATATCGAACTAGCAGCGTTGTCTGGGTTTAACAAAAAATATATGAATCAGCTTTTGGGCAAGCGTTTTCCGAGCTTTCCCGAATTTATGAATAGGATATATTGCACGGAAATATTTAACTGAAATGTGTTCCGATAACGAAAAGAAAACGATAAAAAGAAGGACCAAATCTATACTTATGGCAGCACAATTGGCTTAAATCAGCAGTCTTTATTGACTGCGAATAAAGGAAATTATCTGAAACATCTACATTTTTCTATCCTGTTGTTAATACCGTAATGTACAGTTAATTAGAAGCGCAAGAAAGTTTATCCTTGAAGAGATTCTGAGTCAACAATGTTGAGTGTTCTTTTATTTTAAACCAAGATGAAGAGGTTTTTATTTTTATCAACTCGGGAGCTGGTACCAGCATATGGCTAGCCACGGAAAAAGCATGAAAGTTGCTGGTTGAGTCCAACAACTTTTAGCAATTGAATCTGTATAATGGCAAAACTGAAAACCACAGGAAACTGTTTTAGTTTCGCCATAAGTAACATTAAATTACTAATGGCAAGACTGAAAACAAATAGATATGTCCACGTTTCATCGCCGACACCTAATAAAAAAAACCGTGTCTTTATTGGATTCAAACGCTTTCAGCAGATCACAGCAGATTTCCACCCTTCAAATCTGCAATGAAGAAGAAGGGTTACTATAGAGGAAGAGTTACTTTACCAACATGTGTAAATTGAACGACCTCTGTCAGTTAATAAAAAAAGTTATGCCTACGTTTGCATTACTTTCGTTAGAACCCTCGTATTTAGTCGATGGTTCGAAAGAACGTTCTCGAATTTTTTTCTTCTCAGTTAACTACTTAAAATGTATTTATATAGTGTCAGAAAGTAATAACATTGATCAATAGTGTTTCGAATGATCCGTCTTCTGGAATTCATAACTCTTTGGAATGTTTCATGAGGAAGTTGGTGTTGTAAGGGAGAAGTGTTTGGAGAGACGAACTGGACGGTATCCGACGATTAGCGTCTGTTGAACGCTGTGAGTTGAGAAAGCGATTTGTTAAGAAGCGATCGGAGGAAGGAAACCTGAAGAGCCACTCTTTCTGCTTCCTGACACAATTTCTTGACAGTCCGGATTTCCTCCGTGTTGCACGGAAGCTATCACCACAGCCAGGCGATGCAGTTAATGATCACCTTTTACTAGCCATTTCACTTGATTTATTACATTCCATAACAATTCATCTCCTTTATATTGTTCCCGCTAGAGATCGAATCCTAAGCTCTTCTTTCATCTTATGAGTCTAGAATGTGATCTATATCTTCCTTTGTCTCTAAAAACGGAAGCATGTTCAGGAAAATCCTCTCAAAATAGCATAGTCAGATGATTTTGTGAGCTATAATAAGTACACCATAATAAATTATAGAACTCAGAACTTTTATGGTATATCTGCATTAGAAATTCATTAACAGCTTATGTTTAGGTTATTTTCTTGAAACTAGCTTTAGGACGGCTGTCTTTAAGCTTTAAATAAATATTAATATATAGGGAATGTTGCCCAACTTAGAACGGGGTGAAATTTCTAATTGAAGCAGATTGAAGAGAAATCAAATAGACGCCAGATTCCTGTAAGGAAATAGAGTAAAAACTGATTCTTGTAAGAGCTGAAAATTATATGCTATTGATTTCCGTTTTTTAAAGACCGCGATAATTAACGTTCTGTGCAAAATATTTACGCTTGCTTAACAATTTTCCTTGTAGTCCAGTTCTCGTGTTCCTTTGTAAATATATTTGTAAATATATTTAACTGCACGCAGAGAAGTGCAAAATTCGACGTTAATGTGCGCATTGTATTTTAGCAGAAGATGCGGATTGTAAGGCAAAAAGAATTTCTTCCGTTGACGTTCCTTGCACTTCACCTGTGACACCCACGATGATTTTACCAGAGGTCGATTAGCGGCAGGGCAGACGGAGCACTTGCCCGGGGCCCACAAATTTCAGGGGCCCGAAAATTCTATTCTTGTGTCACACACATGCTAAATTGGCAGCAATTCCCGACCCATTTCTAAACGTATCTTCGAACATCGAAAGTCAATTAACCAAACACTTAATAATAACGGAACACCAGAGGAAACGTTGAGCATATGAGAAGAAAGCAAAGTTAATTATAATTAATACAAACGCAGTTACAAATTATGAAACTACAAGAAAGCAAAGCGTTCGACAAAGCAGGGTTCTTGATGATGGAGATAACCTTCCAATATGTCTCTCTCCTTGAGATAATTTTCGAGTGACATGTCACTATGCTCTTTGTGATGCATTAATATCACAATTAATATCAAGGAACGTTTCATTTGAAAATATTGTAGACACATTTTCTTTCTTAATAAACTGTGAAACAAATGAATCTTCTTGTAAAGCACAATATCAGCAGTTTTTACCCATTAAAAGGAGAACTGAATTTTTCTAGGCCCTTTGCAAAATTTACATAAACTAAATATTAGGGCAACACTTCCAAATGTTGAGACAGCTTTGAAAATATTTCCAATTTTACCTATTGGCAACTGTACAAGTGAAGAAAGTTTTTTTCTTTTGAAAAGACTGAAATCGTCTTTAAGAACAATGCTAGTCAAGAAAAACCTTCTGCGTTTAAAATACTTTCTCTTGAAAATGACATAACTTCTAATTTAGATTATAATTACGTAATTTCTGAATTTGCAGCTCAAAAGAAAATAAGTCATTTTAAAGATAACGCAGGCGACAGACCAAAAAAAAAAAAAAAATGTTACCACAGATGTTTGAACGGTTTTTGGGTATTTTGAGGGTGCTGGAAAAAATACTTTTTAGGGTATTTTATAATAGGGTGTTACACATATCCCAAGTATTTACATTTTATCAAATTTATAATACATGAAGTCTAATGTTGGGTATGAAATCATATTTTGATAAAGTTACTACTTTTATTTTGAATTCACTTTGGAGGAAAATAGATCGAACTGTTATTTAGAAATAGCTAGGTAAACGCACCTTGCCGCCGCAGTAGCCCAATGGTCTAAGCACTGGCTTATGACCATTCGTCCGAGAAGGGTCCGGGTTCGTATGAATTCCGGTGGGGCATGGATGTTGTGTGTATCTTACGGCACTGGCTCTCTCCCTTCCCTGGAACCAGTGACCTTAAATTAGAGGCTGGTGACTGCTTATAGCTCATTTAGTTGCTTACGGCGGTCGTTAAACCTCTAGTAAAAAAAAAGCGAAAAAAAAAGAAATAAAAAAGCGAACCTTAAGCATTTTAATTTTCATCTCAAATAACCATATCTCTCTCCTCGAGGTTTTTTTTTCCAAGTGAATTTCAGCCAGATTAGATTGTTAATGATTTTTATTTCTGCATTTGAGAAATATTTGAATACTATTTATAAACTCAATCAAATCTAAAAAAAAAATATATATAGTATATTTAATTAAGAAAATGCAAAGTATTTTCATCGGTCACACTTTTAAAACACACAGTGTCTATTTCATAATTGTTTTCTTTTATGTTCTTAGAACCTTAATGAAGTAAAAGCCATTTCGACAGCTGTGCGCAGAATTATTTTTGCTATCTACCTATCTAGATATTGAGTTACACATGCATACAAAAATCCATCAGTTTCATGTACTGCAGTGTATTTATATATAGTATAGTAAAGCCACATGCAACATGTTTGTGGAGTTATTCTATATATTAAAACAAATATTAATGTGTAATGTTGTTTTGCTTCCCACTCCTCGTAGAAAGATCTGGGATTAGGGCCCAAATATTTTTTATTCCCCTGGGCCCAAAATCGTCATGATCAGGCCTTGGATTTTACCACCCTCCCTTGAGTTGCTCCCTGGACAGCCGCCCTCCTGCCCCATCCTTGTTAGGCCTCTGGGCTGTTCCATCTACCAGGAGTACCCAGTGCATTGCAATCGCACCATTTTCATGCTATCAGATCATATGCAGAGGATTTCAGGAAGGGAATGTTTGACCCCAGTCTTAAGTAACCCTTAATGTAAGCGTCTACGATACAACAGATAGTCATTCACATTCTGGGCCATTTCCGGTTGCATAAGCCTTCCATGCAAGGTGCTGCAGGATTGTTGATGCCACGTAGTCCATGCATCATGGATCTTGTTACGATTTCATGAAAGCGCGGATTTTGATCAGCTGCTGGAATCTGAGCTCAAACGAATTGATCGCTACGTTCAGTACAGAGCCCGATCATGACAATCTTAGGCCCAGGGGAATAAAAAATATTTGGGGCCCAGTCCCAGATCTTTCTACGAGGAGTGGGAAGCAAAACAATATTACACATTAATATTTGTTTTGAATATATAGAATAACTCCACAAACATGTTGCACGTGGCTTTACTATACCATATGTAAGGTCAGGTGATGCGTAACATCACAGCCTCTCCTTGACAAATGTCAACCCCGCCTTCTCGTGGTACATCCTGTTCCCACTAAAGGGGCTCTGACGACCGCCAATAGCGGTATAACTATACCATCGGGATTAGAGGAAATGCTATCCCACACTCACCAACCCGCTTGGCCAGCGTGGTGAGTTATGGCCAAACCCCTCCAAAATGACTCTACAACTTAAATCTTGGCCCTCAGTCTCCGGCAGCTGGAATGTAAATGGCCAAGGCAGCGGCCAGTGCGACATGAAGGCAGAGGGTGCTAAGAATCCCCGGAGGACCGGACTAGGCTGCCATCTGATGCTGACCTTGGCTACGTACAACGGACGCTCCCTATCTTCTGATTCAAGGCTTCTTGAATTGGAAGAGGAACTACAAAGGATCAAGTGGGACATCGTCGGGCTAAGTGAGGTAAGGAGAAAAGGAGAAGTTCTCATTAAACTGAAAAGTGGACATCTCTTCTACTATCGTGGGACAGATACTGGCAGAACTAGTGGTGTTGGATTTATAATAAACAAGAAACTGAAGGATAAAGTTGTAGAAGTTGAAAGTTCCTCTGACAGAGCTGCACGACTCGTTATCCAACTCTCGAGAAGATACCAGGCTCAGATTATTCAAACTTATGCACCCACCGCAAGTCATGCTGAAGAAGAAATTGAAGAATTTTATGAGGAAATTCGTGATCTAAATAATAAAGGTAAGCAGCACTTGAAGATAATTATGGGAGATTTCAATGCAAAAATAGGGCAACGGCAACAGAATGAAACTTCAGTAGGTAAATTCGGTCACGGCAACAGAAACCAGCGTGGAAATACTGTCGTTGAGTTTGCAGAGGCAGAAGGGTTTTTCATCTTGAACTCCTTTTTCAAGAAAAAGTGACACAGGAAATGGACATGGAGACATCCAAATGGGACGACAAGTGAAATTGATTTTATTATGTGTAACAAAAAATTCGTCATAGAAAACTGCAGTGTGCTAAACAAGTTCAACACAGGCAGTGACCATAGATTGGTGAGATGTAAGATGCACCTCAACACTAAACTCGAACGTAGCAAACTCATAAGACAAACAAAATGTATTGACATAACCAACCTTAAAAAACACCATAATACCTTCAAATTGGAACTGAAGAACAGATTCTCTGCTTTAGAAGGCCTAACATCGGAAGAAGTGGATATTTCTGAAGTTAACAGAAAGGTAACCAAAGCTCTTATGGAAACAGCAACAAAATTAGCTGGGTCTAAGAACAAATTGCATGTGAACAATTATCAGGAAAAACCAAAATTTTGATGCAAAAAAGAAGAGAGATGAGGACAACTAAAGAAGATGTGACTTCCAAAGTGGAATATAAAGAGCTATACAAGACAGTACGAACAAGTATCACTGAAGACGTAAGGAAATTCAACTGTGAACTAGTAAGGAAAGCAATTGAAAACAACCAAAGCCTAAAGATAGCAAAGGGACATCTCAGTAAGGGAAGAAAACAGATTATGACACTGAGAAAAGAAGATGGTTTTGTAACAAGAAATAGAGGCGAAATTTTAACAAGAGTGAAAGATTTCTACTCCAAATTATATGAAAGGGATGATACATGTACTCCAGGCATCATGAAAGGTACCAGAGTTCTTCCAGTCCTTCCAGCAGAAGTTGCACATGCAATCAAGAACATGAAGCGGGGAAAAGCTCCAGGAGAAGATGGAATTACTGTAGACATCATACAAGAAGCAAGTAGAGAAATCGAAACAGTACTCGCCCAAATTTTCACTCGATGCCTTAATGAAGGGAAAATTCCTGAGGATTGGAACAATGCTACAATGATCTTGCTACATAAAAAGGTGACATTGAGGATCTCAGGAACTACAGACCTATCAGCCTCCTATCAGTGGTTTATAAAATCTTCACTAAAGTTCTTTCACACCGCTTGAAGGTAACACTGGACATGGCTCAACCGAGAGAACAAGCTGGATTCAGGAGTGGCTACATCACAATAGATCATATCCACGTACTGAGAGAACTAATTGAAAGAGCGAGGGAATATGAACTTCCATTGTGCATGGCTTTTATCGATTATGAAAAAGCCTTTGATTCGGTGAAACCATCAGCAGTTGCAATGGCTCTGAAATCCTGCGGTGTTGAAGATGCATACATTAATATTATTAATAACATCTATGAAAATGCAAGTGCAAAGATTCTGCTATTTGGTAATACAACAGACATAAAAATTGGAAAAGGAGTGAGACAAGGTGACACCATATCTCCGAAGCTCTTTAATGCTACATTGGAAAATGTCTTTCAATCACTGAACTGGGAAAACAAAGGGATAAAGATTAATGGAGATTATCTAACCCTCCTTCGTTTTGCTGATGACATAGTCATTTTTGCAACTACCTCATCGGAGCTACAGAGTATGATGCAGGAACTTGCTGACAAAAGTAAAGAAGTGGGATTAAAAATGAACTTTCAGAAGACAAAAGTGATGTTCAATGCTTTTACAAGAAATGAAGATTTATCGATTGATGGAGAAAAGCTGGAGATAACAGACACGTACGTTTATCTTGGACAGCAGATATCAAGTGAGGGTCACATTAGTGAAGAAATTAATCGGCGTACAAAACTTGCCTGGAGAGCTTTTGGAAGAAACAGCATAATTTTCAAGAGCAATATGCCATTATGTCTTAAAAGAAAAGTGTTTGATCAATGCATCCTTCCAGTGCTTACGTATGGTGCAGAGACGTGGACCTTAGGTAAAAGAGACATACAAAGGCTGCAGACAACTCAAAGAAGCATGCAGAGGTGCATGCTTGGTGTAACCAGGAGAGATAAGAAGAGGAACACGTGGATCCGAAAAATGACAAGAGTGGAAGACATCATGATCAGAGTTAAATCCCTGAAATGGCAATGGGCTGGACATACTGCCAGAAGAACAGACCATCGATGGACAGCCGAAATTTTAGATTGGATTCCAAGGGACAGGAAAAGACCCAGAAGAAGACCACATGGAAGATGGGTGGATGAAATTCGAAAGTATGCGGGAGTGACATGGAGGAGACTGGCACAAGACAGATCGTTGTGGAGGAAACTTGGGGAGACCTTCGTCCAGCAGTGGATTGATAATGGTTGACAATGATGATGATGATGATATAAATACACTGCAGTACATGAAACTGATGGATTTTTGTATGTATGTGTAACATAATATCTAGATAGGTAGAGAGCAAAAGTAATTCTGCGCACAGCTGTCGAAATGGCTTTTACTTCATTGAGGTTCTAAGAATATAAAAGAAAACAATTATGAAATATACACTGTGTATTTTAAAATTGACCGATGAAAGTACTTTGCATTTTCTTAATTAAATATAATATATATATATATACATATTTTTTTTTCTTTTAGATTTAGTTGAGTTTATAAATAGCATTCAAACATTTCTCAAGTGCAAAAATAAAAATTGTTTAACAATCTGGGTGAAATTCACTTGCAAAAAAAAAAAAAAAAAAACCTCAGGGAGAGAGATGCGGCTATTTGAGATGAAAATTAAAATGCTTAAGGTTCGTTTTTTTTGACTGAAAGTTTAACAACCACCGTAAGCAGCTCAATGAGCTATAAGCAGTCTCCCGTCTTTAATTTAGGGTCAATGGTTCCAGGGAAGGGAGAGAGCCAGTGCCACAACATCCATGCCCCACCGGAATTCATTCGAACCCGGACCCTTCTCGGACGAATGGTCATAAGCCAGTGCTTAGACCATTGGGCTACTGCGGCGGCAAGGTGCGTTTACCTAGCTATTTCTAAAAATATGCAGTACATCTAACAGTTCGATCTATTTTCCTCTAAAGTGAATTCAAAATAAATGCAGTAACTTTATCAAAATATGATTTCATACCCAACATTGGATTTCATGTAATATAAATTTGATAAAATGTAAATACCAGGGATATGTGTAACACCCTATTATAAAATATCCTAAAAAGTATTTTATCCAGCACCCTCAAAATAAAGCAGTTCAAACATCTGTGGCAACAAATTTGTTTTTTTTTTTTTTGTTGGCCTGTCGCCTGCGTTATTTTTAAAATGACTTCTTTTCTTTTGAGCTGCAAATTCAGAAATTACGTAATTATAATCTAAATTAGAAGTTATGTCATTTTCAAAGAGAACGTATTTTAAACGCATAAGGTTTTTCTTGACTAGTATTATTCTTAAAAACGATTTTAGTCTTTTCAAAAGAAAAACACTTTGTTCACTTGTACAGTTGCCAATAGGTAAAATTGGAAATATTTTAAAAGCTGTCTCAACATTTGAAAATGTCGCCCTAATATTTAGTTTATGCAAATTTTGCAAAGAGTCTAAACATTTTTCAGTTTTCCTTTTTATGGGTAGAAACTGCCGATAATCTTCAGCAAATTCGTCATCTAAGTAAACATTATAATGCCCCTGAAAACTACGTGCTTTACAAGAAGCTTCATTTGTTTCATAGTTTATTAAGAAAGAAAATTTGTCTACAATATTTTCATATGAAACTTTCCTTGATGTTAATTGTGATATTAATGCATCACAAAGAGCATAGTGATATGTCACTCGAAAATTATCTCGAGGAGAGAGACATACTGGAGGATTATCTCCATCATCAAGAACCCTGCTTTGTCGAACGCTTTTCTTTCTTGTAGTTTTATAATTTGTAACTGCGTTTGTATTAGTTATAATTAACTTTGCTTTCTTCTCATATGCTCAACGTTTCCTCTGGTGTTCAGTTATTATTAAGTGTTTGGTTAATTGACTTTCGATGTTCGAGGATACGTTTAGAGATGGGTCGGGAAGTGCTGCCAATTTAGCATGTGTGTGACACAAGAATAGAAATTTTCGGGCCCCTGAAATCTATGGGCCCCTGGCAAGTGCTTCGTATGCCCTGACGATAATCGGGCCCTCGCTCAGTAGTTAAAAACTTGTTTTCGGCTCGCAGAACAATTAAAATGCGAGCATGTGGCGGTCCTCGCTTTTGAAACTGAATGGTGTAGATATGAGCTGTCGATTTTCTCAAAACGCTGGGAACTGTTTGATCTTCCATGAGTGATTTCAACTTCAACTTATAAGTAAGCCCATTGAGAGATATTTTGCAAAATGTATGATAATGTGACTTATTTGACTGCGTTTCCTCTCAGCATCAAAAGATGGCGACACAATGCAGACGTTGCTGTGTCGTCAAGCGTTCCAGTTATAGAACTGCAGAGAGATCTGGCTGGCTGTTTATATGTATAAACAGTATAATGTGTTGCGCTGGCGATTTTTGAAATTTTCATTAATTCATTCGCAGCAAGTTAGTCTATATTGAAAATTTCAACACTGAATAAAGTACGTAATTAATACTCACACGGGCTTTTCGGTAAGGATACCATTTTATTTTAGCTTTGCAAACCCGGTTAATTCTGGTTACTAATGTAAAGCGACATTTGTCACAATACGAACACGTCTTTCACAACGAGTTGGACCTCACAGAAAATTAATATTAGGCTGTTGCAGATGAAATATTGGATTTTGCAGACTCGCGGAGTTGTCAGCTAATTTAGGAATTAACACGTCGTGTGATGTGACATGTGATATATACATTTAAAACGTCGTGGTGCCTAAAAAGCGCTGGTCATTTCGTCAGTGGCATCAGTTCCAAGGGAATTGTGCCAGAGTGAATGGGACAATGGATCAGAACCAAATTCGTATATAACTTTAAACTTGGACACTGTGTATCGAAGGCAGCTGGCAACATAGCACAAGACACAAAGTTGGTTTGATAAATTCCGTTCCTGTGATATGAGTTTCGATAATGAACCACGCGATAAACTTTTTTTTTTTTTTTTTTTTTGATTGGAGGTTTAACGACCACCGTGAGCAACTCAATGGGCTATAAGCAGTCGCCCGTCCCTAATTTAGGGTCACTGGTTCCAGGGAAGGGAGAGAGCCAGTGCCGTAAGACAAACACAACATCCATGCCTCACCGGGATTCGAACCCGGACCCCTTCGGACGAATGATCAGAGGCCAACGCCTTAGACCACTGCGCCACCGGGGCGGCCACGCGATAAACTAGAAGGTGTTAACGATGGTGCGAGTTGGAAGCTTTAAATGAATCAGTCCTCCGTCGAACAGAACCAGAATTCGGCAAAAAAACTCGATGTACGCTATGCAAACACTTCCCGAAATTTAACGTCCATTGTCAAAGTGGAGAAGATGGGTAAATTGGTCCCACATGAGTTCATGGAACAGTCCAGAACTAAACTATTTGAATTCTGCTTTTCTGTGCTTATCCTGAGCCTAACCAACATTATGATGACACGTGTGATGAGATATGGATGATGTATTAAAAACGCCGACGTTTGGCGCTATAGCTCGATCACCGTGAAATCCCAAGACACACCTGGAAACCGCTACTCCATCTCAGAAAGACGATGTGTGACGTACTACCGAGGTGCATCACGTGTCAAGACGACAAACATGCAGCGGCACATTTCATCCGTGTAGCTTAGTTGGGAGAGCAACTTACTCTGGAGTGAGGGGGCGCGATTTCCGTCACGGACAAATTTGTGTTTTCAAAGATGGTCAGTGTTTGCTGGCCCGCAGCAAGTGTTATCCACTCTTTCTTCTTACAGCCGGGTCAAACCATCACGGCGGACATCTATTTAGTCAAGAACATGACATTATTCATGGAAAATTGTCCATCAAAGTGCAGGCATTAGTCATTCACCATGGATCCATAATTCTTCATGATAGCACGTGACCCTACGTTGCTCGTCTGACGATTCAGAAGTTGCACCAGTTGAGGTACGGGACCTTATCTCATCCGCCTTCACCTGATCTGTCCCAAACTGACTATCACTTTTTCAAGCGCCTGGACACCATTCTAAAGGGAAAATCGGCAATCAAACATCACTTGAAACCTCATTCCATGGGTTTATTGCATCTCCAAGCTCGATACCTTTTCACGACGGCACAGAGAAATTTCTATCTCCTTGGCAAAACTGTTTTGCTGCTGATTACTTTGATTAATAAAGTTTATTTTGCACCTTGTTTTGGGAGTTTGAATTTTCCATCAATATTCAGTGGACTTCAACTAAAAAGACATACAAAGACTGCAGACAAATGAAAGAAGCATGGAGAGATGCATGGAGAGATGCATGCCTGGCGTAACCAGGAGAGATAAGAAGAGTATCTCATGGATAAGGAAAATGACAAAAGTTGAAGACATAATGATCAGAGTAAAATACTTGAAAGGGCAATGGGCTGGACATGTTACCAGAAGAACGGACCACCGATGGACAACCGAAATTCTTGACTGGATTCCAAGAGACAGGAAAAGACACAGAAGAAGACCACATGGGAGGTGGGTGGATGAAATTCGAAAACATGCGGGAGTGACATGGAGGAGACAGGCGCAAGATAGACCGTTGTGGAAGAAACTTGGGGAGGCATTCACCATTAAGTGGAATGTTAATGGTTGATGATGATTCCGACATTTGATCTGCATCAACTTAATAAAATTGCAGTGTGAAGCTGCTGGTGTTCTGCAGTTTCATACTTGGATTTTTCATTGTTCTGAATGTTTGGGTTTTCACGATACTGTTCAGATAGCCCTACAGCGACTAAAAGGATTGATGTAACACATCAGGTAAACTTTGATGAATTTACAGCAAAATAGAGCACCAAAGGTTTAAAACGATGGAATGACCCATGCATTTTTGTGAAAGAAAGGCAAGATAATTCATTCGTGAGCTCTTACGAAGCTTGCGTTTCCTCGAAAAGTTTATCGTCAAATGCTAATGTCTAAAACTACTGGTATCCATTAATAAGAACTAGCACAAGAATCTGTTTCCTGGAGCTGACGGAAATTCTATGCGAAACGTTGACGAACAGACGTGCACAGCATGAGATTTCAGCTTCTATGCTATGCCCCTTCTAAAATGGACTAGGTAAGTGCCAGAGAGATTTCGTAGAGTTACGATTTTTCTTCATATAGTAAGGAAACCAATCTTTTTCAGAAGTCCGCGCGTTCTGGAGTTAACAATACATAAGTACTGCTTCCTATATTCAGCTGCAATAAAATTTAAGGTGGTTCCACGTGAAATCTCTGCCTTATGTTTCCAATGGTAAAACTTCTTTACATATTTTCTTCGCAATTAATGTATTCCCAAGGATGAAAATATGCACATCGATAAAACTAACTTTAAGTTACAGCATGGGATACTTAATACTTGCTAAAAACATAACCATAATTAAGCAATCCAGCATATGTTTGTCTACTGACGTCATCCATGTACAGGTCGCGCCATCTATTAACAGCTCTGAACATTACTCAAAGACAAATGATTGATTTTTAACATAATTATGGTTATGTTTTAGCAAATATTAAGTATCCCGTGCTATAACTTAAAGTTAGTGTTATCGATGTACAAATTTTCATCGTTGGGAATACATTAATTGCGAAGAAAATATGTAAAGAAGTTTTACCATTGGAAACATAAGGCAGAGATTTTAGGTGGAATCACCTTAAATGTTTCTAACTAAACTTGACTCGGGGCATATTTCTTGATGAAAAGTAAACTCATTTTATTGGAAATAGGGGGCTCTCGATCAGGGAAAATATTTATTGTGCTAAAATAAGCTTACATGGCGTATAATTACATATTTTAAAGATAGTAGAAAGTTGGGATTAAACACCATATTAAATTGTTGCCGATGAAATGTCGAAAAACTGATGGGGACTTCAAAACGCGAAATACGGCGCAAAATAAATTTTATTAATCAAAATAATTATCGTCAGCTGCAACATAATTTTGCGAAAGAGATACAAGTTGCCGTATACCGTCGGGGGAAAATGTCGAGTCTCAGGATGCAATTAACTCATGGAATGCGGTTTCAAATGATGCTTGATTAGGAAACAATCTTTCCTGTTGAAAGGCGTCTAGGTGTGTGAAGAAGCCATAGTCCGTAGGGTAGAGATGAGGTGAATGAGCTGGATAAGATAAGGTTTCTTTTTTTTTTTTTTTTTTTTTAGTTGGAGGTTTAACGACCACCGTGAGCAACTCAATGGGCTATAAGCAGTCGCCCGTCCCTAATTTAGGGTCACTGGTTCCAGGGAAGGGAGAGAACCAGTGCCGTAAGACAAACACAACATCCATGCCTGACCGGGATTCGAACCCTGACCCCTTTCGGACGAATGATCAGAGGCCATCGCTTAGACCACTGCGCCACCGGGGCGGCAGATAAGGTTTCGTACCTCCAATGGTGAAACTTATGGATCGTCTGACGTGAAAGTCAGGGTTTCGTGTGATCACGGAGCAGTATGCGCCTATGCCCGTTGGCAAAAGACAGCAGTTTGGTGGATAGCTTTCCACGCATGATGTCAAGTTCGTGACAATACCTTGGACCTTGGTGAATTGATTCGTTTGCTAAAAATGCAGAGAATAACGCCAGCTGAGGACTACCAAACGCTAATTATAGTCAACCTGGGATGAAGTACCTCGTATCAGGGTATGTTTAGGGGCTTCACTGCGTTCGAGCTATTGCACCGGACCTCTGCGATTGTCATGCCACTGTAACGAAGCGCTTAAAAATGATGTTCGTTTAGCTGAGGCATAGGAAGAGAGGTTATCAGATCGTCGTGATTTGTGCTGTTCTGCCAACTCATATGGGACTCATTCAATCATCTTCTCTACTTTGCTGGTAAATGTTAGAAAATGGTTCCACGGTGTTCTCCAAGTTTCTCGTAAAGTTCTGCAACCGCTTGACGCGATTCAGATTCATTTAAAGCGTCAAACTCGGCATCATTGACCGCTCCTTCTGGTGTACCGCGTGGTTCACCTTCAAAGCTCATATGGTCGGAGCGGGAGTTTACACAGAAGTGTCAAAAGTCATGGATAGCAGTATGCAAATTTTTAACTGGCGCTGCTGTCGTATAAAGGCTTCGACGCACGCCACGATTTTTATCAGTTGCGAGGTGTAATCTAGTGAGTCAGGTTGCACAACCGCCAGTAGGATTATGTCATGCAGACGTGCATTTGAACGAGGCATGGTAGTGATAGCCAGACAGATGGGACATTCATTATCCAAAGTTGTGCGCACATTCAACATTCCTCGATCCGCGGTGTCACGTGTCTACCGAGAATATCTCATGGAAATCAATACCACCCACCGTGGACAGCGCAGTGGCCGATCACGGGTGCTGAATGACCGTGACAAGCGGCGTCTCACCATGATACAGGCGACAATGGCTCAAATAACATCCACATTGAATGCAGGAGATACCAGAGACATATCCATCAGATCAGTGCAGCGTAATTTAGCGTTCATGGGGTATGGGAGCAGAAGACCTACCAGAGTGCCTTTGTTAACACCACGACATCAGTAACCACAATGTTCTCCTTTGTGGGCTCGTGAAGATAGTAATTGGACCCTGGAAGACTGGCAACATATGGCGTGATCCGATTAGTCACGCTACCAGTTATTACGAGCTGATGGCAGGGTTCGTGTGTGGCGCAGACCCCTTGAGGCCATGGACCCAAGCTGTCAACAAGGCACTCTGCAAGCTGGTGGTAGTTCCATACATACGTGAGGTGTTTTACGTGGCACGGTTTAGGTTCTCTGGTCCTCGTAAACACGTCATTAACCAGTAATCGCTTTGTTGCTCTGCTGGGTGAGCATTTGCAGCCCTTCATGGACTTCATGTACCCCAACAACGATGGGATTCTCCAGGCGGACAATGCACCATGTCATGGGACCCAAGTTATCCAAAATTGGTTCGAGGAGCATTCTGGACAGTTCCTCGATGGATGGTGTGGCCACCGCGTTCGCCCGACATGAACCCAATAGAGCACTTATGGGACGTGGTGGAAAAGTCAATTCGCACCAAAGATCCTGCACCTACAAGTACCAGGGAACTGTGGGCGGCTGTTCAGACGACATGGCTCAACATCTCTGCAGAAGTCTTCCGGCCACTTGTGGAATCGATGGCACGTCGAGTTGTTGCACTTTGCCGGGCTAGAGGAGGTCCCACACGATACTAGGTACGTTTCCCATGACTTTTGGCACTTCAGTGTAGAAAACCAACGTTGTTTCTGGCGTTCACCAACGGTGCCTTCTCTAAATAGGTTTTTGATGTTGCGAGCTGCTTCCGATTCACAGTGTCCAAGTTTAATATGAGGGGAATTCAGCTCTGATCCATCATGGTAAACAATCCCCTTGAAATCGATACTACTGATCAAATGACTTTACAGGCAACAGCTTTGAAGATTTGAATTTTCGTATCACAAGTCTCGTCGAGTTATATGTATTAATTCCTGAGTTACCTACCAACTGCGTATGTCTGCAAAATCAATATTTCATTAGCAACAACCTGATAGATAAATGTCGTGCCGACTTTCAACGGCAAGGAATTTACAGCCAACGAAGATAAAGTAGAGTTTATAGACACTTCCTTTGCCTTTGACTCTAGAAGAAGCAATGACGAACTTTGTTTTGGAGAAATAAGAAGATTATTTTTTGGGAGAATCGCGGTGATTAATTTAGACAAAATTGTGATGCATAAAGACATCTCAGTGACAAAAAAGGAATTATTAAAGCTATCGTCTTCACTCTACTAACGTACGTCTGTGAAAGTTGACCTTTGAGGAAGAAGATTGATGCTTTTGATTTATGAACTTGAGATAATTACTTAGAAGCCTTCGGATTGCAAGAAGAAGAAATCAGCCGGTGGATATAACAAAAATAAAGCCCTGCTAATCTTTTTAGGTGATGATGATTTTCTACAACGTGGCAACGTTTTTCTTTTGACGCTGAAAAATAAAACATCGTCACCTGCTGTAAATTTATGGAACATCAAATAACGAAGTACATACTTTGGACATGTGATGTGAGTCGGAAATCGATTAGAAAAATTGAAAAGTTGGTGCAAGAAGGCGAAGAAAGACAAAGAAAAAATGGATGGAACCAAAAATATTTCTGGAATGATCTCGGAAGGGCGGCGAGATCTTGTTAGCAACAAGTCAAGATGACGAGCTTTTATTCCTACAGTCACCAATAATTGACATATAGTAGAGGAAACCTAAGGAGAAAGGATCTACATTAATCGCTGGAGATTGGTTAAAAACTGTTGGCCACACTGCCCTTCGATTTAGCTGATGTCTGTCTTACGCTGATTATAACAAGCAGCTGAGCATTGAGATGCAAATGGAACATAGATTTCGATACAACGGCAATGAGGTTAATAAATATCGGGACGCAAAAAATGTGTCAGCGTCAGAAAAAAGAAAAAAATCATCGCCAGCTAGTGGCGATGATTTTTTTCTAGTTGGCAGAATGTGGCAAAATGAAGCACGAAGTTTCGTTACGGAAGACTAAGTATGCAGAATGTGAAGGAAGATGCAGGCCGACAAGAGGAAAATACACCTGTGCTGAAAATTAAAGAATAATCTGCAGAAACGCATGTATTTGCCGATATATGCAAACTTACGCGCTGAAAACTGCCGAACATGCACATTTTACTACGCGGAAAACTGTCGCACCTTTATTGCAGGTGTTGGCGTGATTATTGTTAAGTATCGAAGTGGACGACAGCTTATCAGAATAATTATTGTTTGCAGGTTCCTGTCATTGGAGGAGGGAAGCAAATGAATAGATAGTCTAGCAAATAGAATGTAAGAACAGATGAGATTATGCACGCTTGAATCATTATTCTTCAGATTGAGAAAGGCAGAGGGAAATTTTTTTTTTTTTTTTATTGGAGGTTTAACGACCACCGTGAGCAACTCAATCGGCTATAAGCAGTCGCCCGTCCCTAATTTAGGGTCACTGGTTCCAGGGAAGGGAGAGAGCCAGTGCCGTAAGACAAACACAACATCCATGCCTCACCGGGATTCGAACCCGGACCTCTTACGGACGAATGATCAGAGGCCATCGCTTAGACCACTGCGCCACCGGGGCGGCAGAGGGAAAAATATCGGTTAGTCAAAATAAATAGTATTACTTCCGGCGGGAGATGGATATTTTGGGAGGCTTTATATATGTAATTTTAATTCACTTACCCAAGTCACTGGCAGGACTCCCTTTTTATGACCACTGCATATTTTCCCTTTCACTCTCTCTCTGTCTCTCGCTCTGCCGCTCGAAGGAAGATGTATCTGACGCAAGAAGCTGATTTTCCTCAATTGCTGAAGGTCGAATCGTCACTGGAGGACTTTCTCCAAGAACGTGCGTCCTCCAACGAATGGGAATAAGGAAGGTAAGTGTTCTTTTGTTCGTGGGTGGTCCTGAGGGATCTGTAAAGCATTTTTTTAAGTGAAAACGAATTTCTAGCTGCTATTCGCGCACTGAATAACCAAAGTCACTCTTTGATTATATTTTAAATATTCCCATGTAACACAGGTAAGCCGGAATATGCAAATTAGGATTGCGTTAGAAAGACACGCGAGTTAACTTGCGCATCTTGTAGTTATTTTAGGGAACCCATTCTTTCAATTCAGTGGGACATCGAAAAGATCATGTCACGAAGACATCGTATGGAAAATTTTCAGCGGTGGAGAACTATTGGTAGGATGGAAGCCGCTCATTCCCAGACGGTAGTCTTCAGAGCATTGAATGTCCACAACATGTCCTGAAAAGACTTGGAAGACAGTTTTAACAGTAATGAGATATTCGACCAGGGCAAGTCTGTTCTATGGCTACAAGTGCTGAAGACGACCGTTTTACGAGTCTGACTGTCAGACGGAACAGATAGTTGTCCGATTGGAAACTGCCTTTGAATCTTGTAGAACAGGGGTTTCAAGGCATACGGTTTGTAAAGACTTCTTGAGCAATGCCAATTATGTAAGAAGACCAGCTATTTGTGTCCAGCTGACTTCTATTGTCCAGATAGCTCGTTAACGTGGACCCGCCAACATCACACTTAAAATCGAGAGCAGCGAGCGAATTGTGTTTTCATAGATGAATCCTGATTCAGCTTAAGAACTCATTCACGACGTATCTGGAGAGAGCCAGGAATCTATAACAGTCCATCTAACATCTAAGAAAAGGACTACTCAGGTGGTGGTGCGTGATGGTCTGGGCAGGAACAATGACGAACGAATCTGTGCATCTTTCAGAATCAGCTGCGTTACTTTCCTGAGGTAAACAGACAAGATTCTGAATCCATGTCAGGCCACCCGGGGGAGCCGTCTATCGCGATTTTATTCTAAACCCATATGTCAGGCCATCCGGGGATCTGTCTGTCGAGAGTTTATTCTGAACCCATATGTCAGACCACTAGGGCGAGCCGTCTGTCGAGATTTTATTCTGAACCCATATGTCAGGCCATTTGGCTTTAAACCCATTCGGCTTTGGAAAAAGGCTTTAAACATTGTTCCATGGATAGCTTTTTCATGTAAAACTTAAGGCTGTGATATAACACCACATGCAAATTATAAGATTATGATTTTCTTTTGATTTAATTACATGAGCAATGCAACAATAAACCTAATCGTATTTAGCAAATTTCACTGAGTTTCCCTACAAATGCTTCAAGTTATGTCTGGATTTATTAATTACCCTTGAATTTTGAGCACCAGCGTAATTGCATAAAAGAAGCATTACGATGCAGTAAGTTAAATTGTTCACATGGAAAGGTTGTGAAGATAACGCCAATGTTAAGCTGAACAGAACACGGAATTCCAATGAGCGGAAAATCGGTAAGATGTTTTAGTAATTTGGTCAATAGCCAATCCTACATTTTGAAAATAAATAATTAAAAATGTATCTTCTTTAAATTTATTAATGGCTTGCTTTGTATCTTCCGCTTTTTTATTTTGCTCACATTCTTTGTAAATAAATGAATATAAGGTTGGGGAATTTTATTTCTTAATTTTAAAATGAAGGTTACGTACGAAGAAAATTGTTTCTATTTTAGATAGTCTCAGAAAATCTCTCCTTATCCCTTCCCTGCGCTGGTTGTTCAAGCAATAAGTTTTCTTACGCGATCTGGAAAATAAAAAAAATCAGAAGTGAGCCGAGAAACAAATAACATATTTTTTTCTCCATTTTTTTTGTACTGGGATCTTCAGTGAAATACAAGTCTTCCTGCAAAAACAAAAAATTTACAGACACTTGAAAAGCAGGAATGCCACAACGTTATGAGTGATCGTTTTTTCTAGTAGGTTGGACGTGACTGGCAACTTATGATGGAAACAAACGTAAGTGTCCTTTGCTTCGAGGTGGGACTTAAAATAAAAAAGGAATCATGTGCTACACTGCAAAAGATGTTACTGTTTTTGGTCAAACTTTCTGGAATCGAGAGCAGAGAGCACTAATAAAAAATACGAAACTACCGACTTCTTACCAAGCAGGCAGAACTTTTGCTGTCTTGTGGGGGAAAACATTTTCAGAAGAGGAGAATTGTTCTATACTATAAGAATAACTGATATAAAAGAATATTTCGTAGATATAAAGCTGAAAATAAAGTTTTTTATTTACGAAATAACGTAAAATACTTTAAAATTTCGAAGACTACAGGAGAGCTATATTTTACGACGAATCCCATTTATAGCGTAATAAATCGATGACTAAAAGCGTTATTTTCACGTCTTTTTATTTCTTCCTCAATTGTCATAAAGAATGCCCAGAAAATATAACTATCTTTTTAAACCTGCACCGTGTGTCGTATAAATATCTGTTTGTTTTTTTAATTAGAAGTTTAATGACCACCGGGAGCAACTCAATATGCTAAAAGCAGTCGCCCGTCCCTAATTTAGGGTCACTGGTTCCAGGGAAGGGAGAGAGCCTGTGACGTAAGACAAACACAACAGCCATGCCTCACCGGGATTCGAACCCGGACCCCTTTCGGACGAATGATCAGAGGCCATCGCTTAGACCACGGCGCCACCGGGACGGCTATCTGTTTGCAGGTAACAGTCCCAAATTTGTCATAGTTAGCTTGGTATTTATATTTTTTCCAAAATCTTATAAATACCTGGATTGTTTTATTTTAATATGGTAAAAACTGGGTACATACATGGAAATTTCTGCTGTAATGCGTCTTTGTAAATGAAAGCTGCATATTCTAAAACGTAGTAATTACTAAACATTTATTGACATTAAATTTCCTTACTCAGGAAAATTTAATGTGACGATAAATAACAAGGTGTTCGTCTCAGACATTGGCTCTTTCTGGTTTTGGAATGCACTAAGATTTTTGCGATACTCTGATCCTGTTTGTCAGGTTTTTTGTTGAACTTCCGGATTTGTATATACAGTCTCTTAGATGTAGTTTTAAATGATAAAATGATCAGACAATTAATTAAATAGCTCGTTGCACATAAATCACAATTTGTAAACAAATAACCAAACGGCCAGATAGAAAAAATCAACATGTCACGTTATTCCACCAGTTTGTTCTGTAGGACATCCAGATAATCCCTTGCAAGAATATATTTTCATAGGCTTCAACACAGACGTCAGTATTGTAACAATGACATTTGTTTGTCGATCTCATACATCTCAGCAGATCTTACATGAACGTTTAAGAATCTACCCACCACCAAGTCTTTTCTCTCCTCTAAATATTTCAATTTCTCTCACACTATATTTACCCGCTCTTTCTCTCTATGCATTCATTCAATCAAGTCAGTTTCACAACTCTCTGACTGCCAAGAAGCAATACACAGTGCGTCAAAGAATTTTTAAGACTGGCGCTAGATTTCAGCCTACGGTGGCGCCACCAGTGTAATCGCGAATGCGTTATAAACCGTGACCATCTGCTTGCTTTCTGCTAAAAGTACTGCGCAGTTGTTAAAGTAACTCAAACGAAACGGCCGTTCATTAGAGAAGTAAACTTTTTTCATGTTGAATTATTAAGATGGAACAAAGGGCTGTTATTAAATTTAACGCAAAACTTGGTAAAAGTGCCACGGAAACGTACCAAATGATGAAACAAGTTTACGGTGAGTTTTGTTTAAGTAGATCAAATGTTTTCCTGTGGCACAAACGTTTTTTCGACGGAAGAGAGACGCTAGAAGATGATAAGCATACCGGAAGACCAAGTTCATCTAGGACACCTGAGATTATTGAAAAAGTGCGTGATTTCGTGGCAAACAATCGATGTGCGTCACTGAGAATGATGGAAGAGTCTTTAGACATTAACAAAGAAACGATTCGAACCATCCTGCATGTAGATTTGGGCAAAACAAAAGTCTGTGCTAAATTTGTTCCACACACGTTAACCAATGAACAAAAATCAAGGAGAAGAGCACATTGCAGAGACATCATTTCAGCAGCTGAAAATGATCCAAACTTCTTAAAATCGATTGTTACTGGTGATGAAACATGGTGGTTTCAATATGATCCCGAAACAAAGCGACAAAGTGCGGAATGGAAGTCAAAAAATTCGCCACAAGCCAAAAAAAAAAACAAAAAAAAAAAACACACAAACAAGAAAAGTTCCATCGAAAATCAAAACAATGCTCATTACATTCTTCAATAGTATGGGTATTATTCACAAAGAATTTGTTCCAAGTGGACAAACAATTGCTGGTGAGTTTTATTTAAATGTTTTGAGGCGTTTTATGGGCAGAATTCGTCGCATTCGTCCAGAATATCGAGATGAAAACAGTTGGTGTTTGTTGCACGATAATGCACCCAGTCACATCACACTTCTTGTTCGTAGATTTTGGCGAAAATAACGTCTGTGTGTTGAATCATCCACCGTATTCGCCTGATTTAGCACCCTGCGACTTTTCTTTGTTCTGAAAACTTAAAATGACGTTAAAAGGGTGTTATTTTGATGATATTTTGGCCATACAAAGAACTTCGACGCGTGCTTTGGAGGCAATTCCGCAAAGTGAACTGGAACAGGCATTCGAATCATTATTAAATCGCTGTAACAAGTGTATTGAAGCCGAAGGGATTTATTTTGAATAACAAACCAAAACAAAATATAATTTCTTGTTCCTATTTCATTTTACAGACCCAGTCTTAAAAATGTTTTGACGCACTGCGTATGGCGTTCAGAACCATGAGTTCACCCATATCTATACCGACTGTAACTGCGGAAAAGTAACTGAAAACTATCGATGAATCCTGGATTATGAAACAAAAAAAATGCTCCTTTTTCTGCAGCATCAAGGGGATTTATGACTGATTTGGGAGCACTATCATAAATGTAGGAACAATATTGTAGAGTTGGAGAAGATACAATCACCAAGTACTTGTTGATATCGTGTCAGAAATGTTTCTAAATTTTGTTGGGTATGATAATGACGGTCTAACGTGCCTGCCCCGTAGGACACACATGAGATAAAGGCAGATAGCAATAAGAGCACATGCCAGTGTAGTATAGTGGATAGCAATCGGAGCTCCGGAACCGAGAGTTGTGGGTTCGAATCGCGCCCCTGGCATAAAAATGATGGAGAAATTTACTTCGTCATTACGGCTATTGTTTCCATACCGCATATATAGACAAGAACACTGCCGTACTCTTGCTGCAAAAAGGGGACCTTAGTAGCGAAAGATAAAAGTTTATAAACCTCATATTTAGCGTGATATGCTACATGACTGTAAGGAAAAAATGTTATGTAGGTCTACATTTACTCCATGTAGCAGAAAACACATGCATGGGAAAGAGACCGAAGGATCAGGATTCTCCTGTTTTAGGCTTTCTACTGCAGATTGATTTTAAAATCACAGGCGAAAGGATATGGTGTCCACATATACACGCACGCACACTCACACACAACATGATGATAACATAACCACATCCTTTCTTTTCAAAAGACGTGCTAATCCAGTTTTAATTGGAGCATTCACCGTGTTCATCAAAGTCCAACAACTGGAAATTTCCTGTATTGTCCGTGTTGCAGTCGAATCTTAAAAGCGAAACATTTCAGGCAGTGGCGGATCCAGCGGGGGGCGATTCGGGTGATCGTCCGCCTAAAATTTAACGAACTTTTTACGTTTAAAGTAGCAAAGATCGTAAATGATTAACATCGCATATTTTGTATTCCGTTTTTCTAAAAAAAAAATAGCAATTAAACTTAGTACGGAGGATTTAAAATACTTATTACATTGATTTAGGTTCGGTAATAAAAAAAGAGAGAAGGGAATAGAATAGAGAAGAGAGAGAGAGAGAGCGAGAGAGAGAGAGAGAGAGAGAGAGAGAGAGAGAGAGAGAGAGAGAGAGAGAGAGAGCGCAAAAGATAAAGGGAAAACACGGACAGCGGGGGGTAAAACACATGGGGATATTCTTTGTGAGTTCTTTGCTACTGTCATATTGTCTAGCATCTGTAACTTCTCGAAACAGTGTAAGACAGAGCTTGGTACTGAAATCAGAGTAGGTGGGAGAAAGTGTGAATAAGAATCTGATCTACGTACGTATCTTAATTGGGCCATAAAGAAAATTCGTAAAAATGTCACCACCGCTTTCTCCCAAACGGTCTTTTTAGGACTTCTTTCTTTTTTCTTATTTTTCCTGCTCCCTCACGTCTCAGCGGCGCTTCCCGTTGTTCCACCCACTCCGAAGTCAATCCCTGCTGGGGTGGGGTGGGATGGGAGGGAGGCAGCATGGCTAATACAGGATAATTTTCGGCATTTCCTGCTACTAATATTATATATACACTGAAGAGCAATTGAATTAGAGATACCTGTCTAGTAACGTGTGGCACCACCTTTCGCCCTGTTGACGGCGGCGATTCGTCTCGGCATGGACTCGACAAGACACCGGAAGCGTTGGAAACCATACGGATCATTGACCCCTGAACAAGCTCCCACAGTTCACGAAAATTTGATGGAGCGGGGTCAGAGCCTAGAACATCTCTCTCGATGGAATCCCAGATGTGCTCGATGGGATTGAGGTCAGGGAACTAAGCTGGTCAAAGAAGCGAGGTCACGTCGGTGGAGTGTTCATCCAACCATTCGGATACAATTCGGGAGTAATGGCATGGTGCATTGTCTTGTACAGGATGAGGTCCCCAGTGGGATGCTGAAGACGCACAAAGGGGAGCAAATGGTCGTCCAGGATATCCCGGGAACGTTGACCTGTGAGGGACGATGTCACACGTACCAAGGGTTCCATTTCAGTCCACGGAAACAGTCCCCATACGAGAATGCCACCCCCACCAGCTTGAAGAGTACCCTGCTGACAAGAAGGATCCATCGCTTCATGTGGTTTGCGCCGTACTCGTATCCTGCCATCCGCATGTACCAACGTGAATCTCGATTCATCAGTCCAGACAACATTTTTCCACATGTATAGAGTCCAGTGGCAATGTTCTCGCGCCCATGCTAATCTTTGCACCCTGTGGTGTGCGGTCAGCAGCGGTACCCTCGTGGGACGATGGCTTCTGTACCCCATGGCGAGGAGATGGTTCTATATGGTTTGGCTGCTTACACGTTTTTGTGCACCAGCACTAAATTGCCGAATGATTTCTTGCACTGTGGCCCGTCTATCGGCTGTTACAATGCGAGCTAGCCGACGATGACCCCGCTCACCCACACGCTGTTGTCCACGGCAGTTGGCCCTTGCAGGGATGGTTTTACGGGATTCGATGTACTCCCGGTGCACCCGTGACACAGTGGCTCGTGAAAATCCCAGTGCCTGCACGACTTCCGAGATGGAGTGACCCATTCGTCGGGCACCGATAATTTTCCCACGATCAAATGCGCTTAGATCCTTCCTCTTGCTCATACTGCGTCCGACCCTTACTGATTCCCGTCGCATCACTCCTTATATTTTCTGATCGCTGCATACGTCATGTCGTTTCCGTTTACAGGGCCTCCCACAGCGCCACATTTACATAACGCTAGCTGTCTCTAATTCAATTGCTCTTCAGTGTATATTGCAGTGCTACAAAGGGCATCCTGAAAGTAAAGCCTCATCCCTCACAAGATTTTTATTTGTTGCATCAAAAACGTGAAACTTGCTGATAACATGTTTGGACATATTGTTAATAATGCTGGCCTATTCAAAGTATTGTCCGTCACATTCTATACATTTCCGCCACCTTTGAACCCATTGGTAAAATCCAATTTGGAAAAATTCCTGAGGCTGTCATTTTACCCACGAGTTCACAGCCAATTTAACGTCTGTCACATATTCGAAATATTTCCCACTAAGGGTATTTTTCAAAGGGGTAAAGAGGAAAAAGTCTGATGAAGCCAAATCAGGACTTTGGCATCACCGTCCACTCCACTTTGCCAATAGCCTGTGAAGTCTCTATTGAGGTGCAGGGAAGTGCGTTATCATGGTGTGAAACAACACTATGAAGTGGAATATCACATCTTTTCCTTCTGATAGCTTCCTTCAGCTTCTTCAATGTCTACACATAGTGTTCATTGTTGCAACACCTGGATGGTGACACGACGATCAGCTGTGATGAGGTCTCTCACTTATTGCCTGTTGGTATCTGTCACTGAAGTTGCGGGCCTTCCACTCCGTTGTTTGCACGACACTGAACCTTCTCCCTCTCGAAACCTCTTCATCCATCTTCGGACATTACTGATATAGATTGTGGTAGCTCCATACATTACCAGGAGTATTCTGTGAATTTCTGGAGCCTGACGTTCCTCATTTTCCAGGAATTCAATTACGGGTCGCTGCTTTGCTCTGTCATTCATGCTCTTTATTTCCGATTCTGGAAATAATTTGCTCCCACATTGGTAACATATCATAGTACACGCCAGTGCAGTTTCATTAAAATCACTTAAAAGTTTCAAAAGCTATTAAGAAGGAGGCATTACCTTCAGGATGTCCCTTGTATTTTGTTGTGTGCAGAAATGGCAAAGAAATTTTTTTTTGTAAGTGCACTTTTTATCGTTTGTGTTACGTAACCTCACTGATGCCATTTCAGTGAGTGTTACTTGAATCAGATACATTCATCCTTCTATAACGAAGTGAATTTCTCCGTCATTTTTGGTCTACGCCAGGATTCGAACCCGGGTCCCCTCATTCCGGAACAAGTCGCTCTACCAACTGAGCTACGCAGACGTTTATTCTGATTCCTATCTGCCTTTAAGTCGTGTGCGTCCTTCTGGCAGGTACGTCACATCTCCTGGTACGTTACATCATCTCCCCCCCTTTTTTTTTTTTTTTTTTTTTTTTTTTTTTTTGAAGTGCTGGAGAAGGGATTCTCTTATTTTTCCTATCTCGCGGTGTGGAAATAACATCACACCAATACGAGATTTTGAACGGTCGGGTCATCCGGATAGTTCGGGCGCCATTATAACGAAGTAAATTTCTCCGTCATTTTTGGTCTACGCCGGGATTCGAACCCGAGTCCGCTTATTCCGGAACAAGTCGCTCTACCAACTGAGATACACAGACGTTTATTCTGATTCCTATCTGCCTTTAAGTTGTGTGCGTCCTTCTGGCAGGTACGTCACATCTCCTGGTACGTTACACTTCATTTTAGGCAATATGCCTAACTTTTTTCTGTATGTCCCCTTGGTGTTTGCGGTAATAAGAGTTAGCTAGGTCAAAAGGAAAACATAGGATTTTGTATTTCTGTTTGAAGCAGATTGAGTAAAGGAAGAAACGTTCCCATGAAATTTGGAAGAAATGTTCAAACCAAGAACAGAGAAGAGCTGTTCATCAATCATTCCGGAACGTGGGAACACAGAAAAATAACGTTCTCTCTTTATGAATTTAAAAAATGGGAATGGATTTTTAAGGAGCGAAACCTGGAAATATTTTTCTGGTCGCAAGTCCAGTATGATTGTGGGGCGTGCCTGCCCCGCAGGACGCTCATGAGATAAAGGCAGATAGCAGTGAGAGCATACGTCCACGTAGCTCAGTTGGGAGAGCGACTTACTCCGGAGTCTGGGGACCCGGTTTCCATGCCCGGCGCGGACAAACTTGTACGTTATATTGACGCCCGAACTTCCAGGATGACCCGGGTGTTAAATTTCACGCAATGATGTGATGTTCTTTATACACGGCGAGACAGGAAAAAATGAGAAACCCTTCTTCAGTGCTTCGAAAAAATAAATCAGTGTAACGTTACGTTCCACACACCAAATTGTCTGGGATTTCTCAAATGCACGTATTTCATTAGATGACTGCATATAGCGACAGGGCCATGCTCCCGGCCCTCTTCCGGGAAGGGGGAGATGTGAGGTGCCTGCCCCGTAGAACGCACATGAGATAAAGGCAGATATCAGTGAGACATTCTGTCCGCGTAGCTCAGTTGAAAGAGCGAATTACTCCGGAGTTAGGTGAATCGCATTCAATGTCCGACACGTAAAAACTTGTACGTTATAAGCGTTCTATGACTAGTAAGATATTTGGATATTTGCTTCCCTCGTTTTTCAAAGCCAATTCACAATACTGAAGGTTTTACAAAGTTGCCGAGAACAGAAAATTTCTTTTCCCAACAGAACAGTTTGTGAACATTTCAGGTTCAGAAGTATACTGTATATTTTGTTTATCTTTACTGTGTAAAACCTTCCTTTATAGCAGTGTTTTTGTTTGAATAAATTATGTTTTCATCCTTGTCAAATATTTTTCTCGGACAACCCAGAAGGAAATTAACGCGCAACTTTGTTAAAACACTGTGGGTGACATATACTTGTCAAAAACAAAATCTAGTTCCATGAAACTTTCACGTAACTAAGACGTTGAAGTGATATTACCAAGGCCTTTGAGAGAATCTAGGCTGGAATGCCAAGCACCTATCATCAAGAATGCAAGGGAGAAAAACCGCTTTCGAAAGAACGGTGAAATGTTTCTTCGATAATTGTCTCATGGTGACACAAGGAAGCAGAGAAAGAGAAGATATATTATAATTTTAACCTTTAAGTTTCAAACTAGGATATTAAAAGTAATATCAATTTTTAGAATCACAGCTTCGGGCTTTGCATACCACAGCAAAATCAATATTTCAGCACTAAAAGCAAGAACTGTGGTTACAAAATCAATATAATTGCGAAAATAATGATGGCGTTGATGGGGTTGTTGGAGAGGTAAAATTCTGATCTGCTTAAGGGAAGCAGCTGATCAATAAATCAGTCGACAAAAATGTGTTTGATATTAGGTTGTCAGATAAGTTCGTTCGGTCTTTTCCAATGTTATGTAACGAAGTAAATTTCTCCGTCATTTTTGGTCTACGCCGGGAATCGAACCCGAGTCCGGTTTTTCCGGAACGAGTCGCTCTACCAACTGAGCTACGCAGACGTTCATTCTGACTGCTATCTGCCTTTATGTCGTGTGTGTCCTGCTGGCAAGTACGTCACATCTCCCCCCCCCGAAAGAGGTCCGGGGCATGGCCCACGGGTCAGCCATGACCATGAATCGTTGCAGGCAGCCATCCACTGTAGAACGTGCACTTGAGAACTCCCAGTCAATCCGGTGTGTGGAATGCAACGTCACACACATTTATTTTTCGAAGCGCTGGAGACGAGATTCTGTGATTTTTCCTATCTCGCGGTGTGGAAATAACATCACACCATTGCGAGATTTTGAACGGTCGGGACATCCGGATAGTTCGGGCGCCATTATAACGAAGTAAATTTCTCCGTCATTTTTGTCCACGCCGGGGCTCGAACCCGGGTCCCCTCATTCCGGAATAAGTCACTCTACCAACTGAGCTACGCAGACGTTCATTCTGACTGCTATCTGCCTTTATGACGTGTGCGTCCTGCTGGCAGGTACGTCACAGTTATTTGAAGGAACACGAACAATATTTTGATCATAGTGTTATATGTTTTTTGTATAGCTCTATTTTTCCTGTACAACTTTTGTTCATCGGTTTCGATATTATATTTAGTTTAACTCTTTTTAGCCATATGAAGATGCAGTGCCAAGTAGACAGAAGTGAGTATTTTCGACGCCTGCTTCTCTTCGCTTTCAATAAAGGTTCCAAAGCTGCTCGAGATATTTGTGCTGTGTACGGAGAAGGCGCTATTACTGACAGAACAGCACAGAAATGGTATTCACGCTTCAAGGAGGGGAAATTCGGCCTCACAGACTTTCCACGTTGCAGCCGACATATTCAATTCAATGAGGATTGATTGAATGAGCTAATTCACGAGGATCCGCGTTAGTCCACTAGGGAATTGGCATGCTCTCATGATACCGCCGCCCGTCACCTTCACTCGATGGGTAATGTCCAAAAACTCGGTGCATGGGTGCAACATTCTCTGAACGCAAGAGACAAACTCCAGCGCTCCACCATCGCCGCCAGTTTGCTCGCTCTACACCAGGCTACTCGTGGACACAAACAGTGATTCCTTTACCGCATCGTCACTGGCGATGAAAAATGGTGTCTCTATGTCAATATGAAGCAGAGGAAAGAATGGCTGAGTCCTCACAACCAAGCAACACCTCGAGCCAAGACCGAGCTGCATCCACGCAAGACCATGATCTGCGTTTGATGGGATTGGGAAGGTGTAATCCACTACGAATTGCTTGAAAAGGACATCATGATCAATGCACAGCTTTACGTTCAGAAAATTCACCAGCTTAACGGGGCAATTCAGCTGAAACGACCCAACCGACGACACGGTGTGCTTCTTCAACGACAACGCTCGCCCCCACGTCGCTAACCTGACCAAAACTGCTATTCAAGTCCTCGGATGGGAAGTTCTACGACACCCACCGTATTCCCCTGACCTAGCGCCCCCAGATTATCACTTTCCAATAGCTCTCCAACAGGCGTATCGTTTAACAACGACGTCGAGCTGAAATGATGGCTCGATGAACTCTTCGAGTCAAAACCCGGGGATTTCTACCGTCGAGGCATTGGCAACCTAGTGGAACGTTGCCAAGAGATCGTGAACAATGAAGGAGAATATATTATTGACAGATTTGTGAAAACTTTTTCATGAAAAATAAGGATTCCAATAATTGGAAAAAAACTGACCGCACTAATCTGACACCCAACAAATAAACATTGTGAAAATACATGCTAGTATCAGTGGGTTTCATTTGTGGTGGAAAGGAAAGTCTCAAAAATTGTGTTCTCACTTCAGAATACTTTGAAATTAGAACATACCAACTTGTTTAACGAACTCATTGTGCTTTCTGCCAAATTAATATTTTACGTTATTTTCAAAGTCTTTGGAAGGAGAAATAACTCTGAAATTTAACTTTATGAACAAGTATATGAAAGGTTGTAAAGTTCTCAAAATATAAAAAAAAGGTAAATAAATTCGTCAGTTCTTTTAATTTAAATATGAATTGCAATATAGATTTTAATACCGGGTGATCCAAAAGTCTTGCACATTTTGAAAACATAATAACTCGCGGTCTTGAAATTAGGGCAACGTGGTTTGCGTTGAAATTATTAGAATGGCGTCGGGTTTTTTATGAAATAATATAAATATTTACTCATTTTACTTACATTTTTCATTGCCAGATGGCGCCATAAGCGAACAGGTCTGGGATAGTGGGTATAAAAGCAGCAGCTGGGAAGCAAGCACAAGTTACGGAACAGGGCCGCGGGTGGCCTAGTGGGCAACGTTCGTGACTGACACAGGAAGGGCCTCAGGTTCAATCCCAGGCAGGTACAAACGCTCGATCTACTAAATACCCGCCGTGCGTCGGATGGGCACGTTAAGCCGTCAGACTCCGGGTACTGCCCCCGGTAATAAATAAGGGCATCTTCCTCCATATTTCGACTTCCGTATTACTTTCCTATCGGGCGCTCTAGCCCAAATCTCCTAGTTTCCTATTTCTAAGGGTTGTTTAAGACCTGGGGTCAGACACTCGCTTCCTAAAATCCTCTACATATGATCATTTGATCAACCACAAGTCACAGCGGTCCGTGTCAGTAGGCTGTCATTACCGGACAATGCGCTCTTGGTGAAATTGTTCTATTGCAACGCTGGATGTGCGAGTGCTGCGTTGAGAGCTTACCGGTCACTGAAAGGTGATCGCAGTGGGAAAGAACCGATGGAAAGTGCTGCACTGCGGCGAATGGTGAAAAATTCGAATAAACGGGATCTTTGGCAGCACGCCCACGAAGCGGTAGACCACGAACACCTGCTTTTGCAGCAGAGACGATTACGCAGAAAATCGATGTGATTGTAATGCCTGTCATCCGCACATGGCGACTCCAGTGCTTTCCAGATTTCTCTGCAAACAGGCATTCCATATGGATCTGTATGGCGAACACTGCGACGGATCTGAACAGATACCCGTACAAACTGCAACGGCATCACGAACTGCAACCTGGCGATTATGTTCAGCGTCAGGAGTTCGCAGCATGGTTTTTTCGAAAAATGGATGTCGACGAGAATTGGATTGGCTGATGAACGTTTTATGAACTGATGAGGCACACTTTCCCTAAACGGAGCGGTAAACACGCACAGATTCCGCATCTGGGCCACGGAACATCCATGAGCAGTCGTTGAAGCGCCACTTCATCAGCCGAAAGTGACAGTGTGGTGTGGATAAATTTCTTTATAAAAAATAAGGTTCGTATAATCAAACTTGGCAAAACTATAAGAAAGAACTGCAAATTATAAAATAGTAATGAGGAAGCCATTGGGTTGCTGCGAATGAAATGTTCGGCGCAAATGAGCAGTGGAGTCACGCCCCCACCACAGAGGAATGGAACCACCCACAGATGTTGCTGGTATTACGTCTGTGACGTAATAGCTAGCACGTGTGCGAAGAACGAGGTGGCAACACTGATCTGATTGCATCACGAGCGTCTCGCTCGTAGCTCCCAACGAATTTTCGTGCTCAAAGTGTTGTTCTAAGTGCTTTTTGGCCTCCCCGGTGGCGCAGTGGTCTAAGCGATGGCCTCTGATCATTCGTCCGAACGGGGTCCGGGTTCGAATCCCGGTGAAGCATGGATGTTGTGTTTGTCTTACGGCACTGGCTCTCTCCCTTCCCTGGAACCAGTGACCCTAAATTAGGGACGGGCAACTGCTTATAGCCCATTGAGTTGCTCACGGTGGTCGTTAAAAATCCATTAAAAAAGTGCTTTTTGAGTTCTATTTTTTGCGTTCCTGTGCGTTTAAAGTTATCGTACTTCGTTCAGTTCTACTTACAAACCCGTGAGTACGTCATTTTCTTCAATATCAGCTTTGTTTATCCTCTGGTCGAGTTGGCCGGAGGAACTACTGGGCGCCGCCATTAGTAATGACGTCATCCGGTGGGGATCATGAGTCTGTTTTCCTCACTTCCGGTTCTTTCGATATTAGTCTCTCAACCGGTGACGTCGGCACGTCGCCTTCTCCTTCCGGCGTTGCTCCGCCACTTTCTTTCAGTGCGTCATCACGTTGTGTTTCCGGTATTCCTCAGCCTGCCTGATCGTCTGCTAGTTCTCCGCTCGTGAAGAACGATGACGTCTTGGATACTTCTGAAAGTGTTCATCCTCTGCCCTCATCCTCTCAAAAGCAGTCTTCGTCTTATTCTGCGGTTACTGCTGCTATAGCTTCTCGTGTATCACTGCCCCCCGTGTATGCGGATGCTGTGTCTCTACAACCTGCGGAGATCGGGTGTAATCTCATCGTCGTCACGTCGTCTACGACGTGACGACGATGAGATTACACCCGATCTCCCGCTGGATTCTTCTGCGGGGGCCTCTTTTTTCTCGATCCTCGCGCGAGGGGTCAGTTTTGAAGCCTTGCCGAACTCACATCTAAAGATCTATGCCACTGCCCTCAAACGGATATTCTCTTCCTCTGCCATCTTACATATGTCACGTCGTCCACGGTTGGTGATCGTGTAATTCACGGAGGCTGCCTTCGCTCTTTCTGTTCTTCAGACCGGACTGATGATTCGGAATCAGCTTCTCTTTCCTGAACCTGTTTCACAGCGCACTGTCGCTGTTTCGTTGTACCGCGTTCCTCAATAGGTGACGGACACAATGATATACGTCGCCCTCTTCACTGTCGGTCGAGTTGTCGGCCGCATCTGCACTTTTTCTGCAGCACCACGAGATACGGCAGATTTCTCAATCCTGAGCGCCCGGCGGGCAGCCCAGATGGTCTTCGCCTCCCTGTCCATATTGCTCGTTGCCCTACGAAATTGACTGTCAAGTGTGATGGTCAAATCCGTCGCATCACTTTCCTCACCCCTCATCACTGTGAACATTGTACGGTGTTTGGACATAACAAAGCGGTGTGCCCTGCTCTTTCTTCTCCTCCGCCATCTCTAGCTAGACAGACGACTGCGCCTCTGGATTCGGACGCTTCTCCGTCGACGGCGGCATCTCGGTCGGATCGCGGTGCTTTTTCTTCGACTCCTACGATTTCTTCTGTGGATCAATTCCTTCCGCTTCAGGTGTCTCACACTTCGGTTCTTCCAGATCCGTCTGGCCTGGATGACAGGAGTGTTGTCTCTGACCCAGTGCTTTCATCGGCTGCTCCCACTGATGGTTCTTCGGCTATGGAATTTCCTGCGGTTACGTCTGATACTGTCGATTCAGTTTCCTCATCTGGTGCTATTCCTCCGGCTTCTCCGACTGTTCCTGAACTTGCGGTCAGCGTTCCCAGCGATGATCTATCTTTCAGCGATGACTCCAGGAGTGATTCTCGCTCCTGTGGCGATAAGCGAAGCACTTTTAAACACCCCGGGGCACGGCCAAGCGTGGTCGCCAGGGTGTTTATCGTTCCCGGTCCTCATCCCAAAATCGCTCTCCTCCTGCATCCCCGAGAGGATGTGGGATCACTGAGGATCCAATTGAACTTGCGGAGGCTGCTTTAAAGGCGTTGTTCCAATTCCAACAGCTTTGTTAAACTGTCGACATCTCACCGGTAACTTTTTCGTCTTTTTTCACTTAGCCGCGATGAGGGGTTTGACTATTCTACCTATCTCACGCAATGTACATACCGTCCAGCCGACGTTGCTTTCCAGGTGTCGCACATTTTGCCAGATCTTGGAACTTACGCCCGGACAAATTCTAAATTTCTTGTCTGCAATTATAGACTTACTTTTATGTCCTCAGAACTGCACTCTGCTTCTCAGTTTCTTGCAGAGTGTTCCTGAGGCTGAGTTGGTCTCTTCCTGTTTTTTTTTCCTCGACCGGCTCCGCTGTTCTGCTTCGTGTGTATACGTTCGTGCCAGTGTTTCAGACCCAGTGATTTATTGCTCGTATCTCTCAGTTATTATTCAGTATCCTCTTCGGTACTGGATATGCCTACTATGTAATATCTCTCTTTTCTGTCCCTCAGCACTGAATTCTTCGTAACTGGACTTGTGTCTGGGCTCTATTTATTATGTATGTTTTTTTTTGTATTTTACCTGAATGTTTTACTCTATTATTTGCTAAAAACGTGTGTTTTTTATCGTGATCACGATACATTTTCGCTTTTACAGTTCGGCCAACTAGTTGCTGTGAGGCACAAAGCTCGGTCTATAAGCCCCATCATCGCCGCCCAGGTGGCGCTGTGGTATAAGGCGCTGCCCTCTGATCATTCGTCCGTAAGGGGTCCGGGTTGGTATCCCGGTGAGGCATGGATGTTGTGTTTGTCTTACGGCACTGGCTCTCTCCTTCCCTGGAACCAGTGACCCTAAATTAGGGACGGGCGACTGCTTATACCCCATTGAGTTGCTCACGGTGGTCGTTAAACCTCCAATCAAAAAAAAAGTTGAACAAGGTTCAGGCGTGTTTTTTTTTGTTTTTCTTTTGTTTTGATTGGAGGTTTAACGACCACCGTGAGCAACTCAATGGGCTATAAGCAGTCGCCCGTCCCTAATTTAGAGTCACTGGTTCCAGGGAAGGGAGAGAACCAGTGCCGTAAGACAAACACAACATCCATGCCTCACCGGTTTTCGAACCCGGACCCCGTTCGGACGAATGATCAGAGGCCATCGCTTAGACCACTGCGCCACCGGGGCGGCCCAGGCGTGGTTTGTTTGGACTTTTTAACGCGGCTTGTTAAGGAAACATACAGACGGCGGATTTGAGAGTTATGTTCCTGTATGAATTTAAACTGGGCCATTCTGCAGGAATTGACGCTCGAAACTTCAACAAAGCATTTGAGGAGATTACAGCCAACGAACGAACCGTTCGGTCATGGTTTGTGAAGTTTCGAAGCAGAGATACGGACCTGCAAAACGAAGCACGTAGTCACCAATCTGTTGCTGTTTCTGACAATGTTCTGTTACGTGTGGTTAAAGCGGACCCCCGCAACCACACGTAACAGAATATCGCTATCTCACGACACGTAACAGAAAACGTGTCGTGAGATAGCGACAGAGGTAGTTGTCCACGACACGACAGTTGTTCGGCGTCTGGCTGTGCTGGGTAAAGTCATAAAGCTGGACATGTGGCTGCTGCGTAAGATGACAACAGACAACAAGACTAAGCGTTTGGAAGTCTGCACGTCGCTGCTTGCCAGGAATAAACAGGGACCTCTACTGCATCGAATCCTCACCTTCTACGAGAAGTGGGTCCTTTACGATAATTGGAAACGATCTGAACAATGGTTAAGCAGGGAACAGTCTGCTGGACGGCATCCTAAGTCACCCCTACACACCAAGAAGATGATGCTGCTTGTCTGATGGTCCACTGCCGGAGAAATTCATCGGAGTTTCTTGGCAAGAGCAGGCCAAACCATCACTGCAGAACGTCATTTTGCTGAATTGCACCAGATGAGCCGGAAATTGCTGCAGAAACAACTGGCTTTGGACAACAGACACGGTGTTCTTGTCCATGACAACGCCCGTCCTCATGTTGCACAACGAACGATGCTGACAGTAAGTGCCTTGGGCTGTGAAGCACAGCCTCATCCTGCTTATTACCAGGACGTGTCTCCGAAAGATTATTATCTGTTTCGTCGGCTGGATCACTTCCTGTCTGAGAAACAGTACACGATAGACAACGAGGTTCAACGTGCAGTTGATGACTTCTTCGGGTCCCAGCCACTCGTGAATCAATTGGCCCCGAAGTTCCGCCAGAGTACGTGGGTGTCTACTCCGGCTTTTCACCTTATGTTCCAAATGATCCCACAGATTTTCAATAGGATTTAAATCTGGGGATTTGGCGGGCCAGTCGAGGTGAGACAGTGTTGCTGATTGTTCGTCATGGCAGAGTTTTAGCCCTGCGCACACGGCAATTGTGTTCTTGCAGGACAGAAGTGGTAATGTGAGGCTGCTATTGGAAAATTAGGGTAAAGGACAACATTTCGTCATTCAGAATGCGTAGGTACTCATGCTGGTTCAAATTCATCGTCACTGCAACGATAGGCCCATTTGGTGGCACGAAATGCATCTCGAAACATCACAGAATCCCTCCAGCTTGAATATCACCTTCAACACAATCAGAAAAAAAGGCTTCATTGGGCTTGCGATGCACTCGCCGCCTCCCTGAATTGGAGTACAAACAAAAACGAAACTCGTAAGACAAAAATATTCATTTCTAATCCTCCACAGTAAAGTTTCGGTGCCTCTGAGTCCATTGATAACGTGCGACTTTATGACTTGCTGTTAAAAGAGGCTACTTCCGTGGTATTCTGCTTCAGATGTCCATCCATAGAGTTCTCGTTGCGGTGTCCTTTCGGAAATTGCTTGAAGTGGACTTTCATTGACTGTTTGGAGGAATTGTTGCCGAGACTGAAACCGATTTGCAGTAACTAGGCGTGAAACATGGCGGCGGTCCCTGTTAATGAAAATCCTTTTCCGGCAACAGCACGTCGCCGATTTTCAGTTGTCTGAGAAATACACCACTGTTTGAAGACCCACTGGACAGTACTCTTCAACACACCAACAAATCGGGTGACTTCATTCACTTTGTGTCCGTGGGCACGGCCAAACATGATTGCTCCTTTTTGCCATTCAGTAACATCTGTCTTTCGACCCATATTGCTGACTAAATGCAACACACACGTTGATCTTCACCATTGCACGAGACAGAAATGATTCTGTAGACCACGTCAGTGCTATTTATCTTCCAACAATGCTATCACGGCGCCCTCTGTGCAACCGGTAACTTCCTACTGTCTTTTCTGTTAGGGGTGATTAATTTTATATCCGGTGTGCGTATTCCCTTGATGCCAAAATGGACAATACTAGTTTATGTTTTGGTATACCTTTTTATTTGTGAGTGCAGAATACTCTATACTGATGGCATAGTCCTATTGGTGGAGGGGAAAAGTGAGTTGCAGAGTATGTTTACCCAGATGTACGAAGTTTATATGAAATTACAACTCAGCATAAATAAGGAAAAAGCCCAAATTAATGGTTTTTGAGTGACGAATTGCTAGTACTGAATGAGAGATCAGTCTAAATGGTACAAAGATAAACAAAATGAATGAATTCGTATATTTAGGGAGCATGTTTGTCAGAGAAAGCAGATTAGTAACTTCCTACTGTCAAAATTAGTAGGTGAGTGAATTCATGTTTGAAATTTATAGCCGCGTTAGGAGGACTTCAGAGGACTGATGGGTTCTCAAGAGGGTCCTGAATGGCTGTACATGAAAGTGTAATTGTTCCTACTCTAATGTACCTGGGAAGTTAAGAATAAGCGTAGAAGTAGTTCATGCGCTGGAGACATGCATTACGTATGGGGAGTTTGTGACAAGACACGTTATGATCACGTGAGGAGCGATGTGTTGCAAGAAATTGGAGTAGGAAGAGGGTATTATGTGAGAGGGTCGATCAAGTGATGTTCCCCTTTTAGGTCATACTTTTAATCAGTTAATGAGTGTGTGCCTGCAAAGCGAAATGTTCTTAGTAAGGTGGAGGCAAATATTCTGAGGTAGTTTGGACATGCTATGTTGAAAGGATGCGAGGTGAGATGCTTACCGAGAGAATTTATTCAGCCCAAGTAAAGAAAGGTAGATGAAAGCCAATTAAATAAATTGAGAATCAGATTCAGAAATGTTGCATGAGATAAAGATAATGAGTGTAAAGTACAAAAGGTCTTGTGTGAATTGTGTGATGGATGACAGTGTAGCACACGTTGTGTGTGGAGATCGTTGTAACTGGAGACGTTTGATACATCAACACTAAATAAAGCATAGCACCTTCAGTTTTAAACTTGAATGTGACAGATGAGCTTTCTTTGAGGAGCTAACCTCTGAAACTCATAGAAAAGCTTAATGATACACACTTTCGTATCCGAATAATATGACCACCCCAGGAATTACAGTATGTCCGCCCATTCGCGTCACGGAGTGCACGTGACAAGGTCGATCACACGGAGATATAAGCGTCCGGCCAGGACAGATGAGTCATAGTGCGTTACGTGAGCACAGTGGGAAGAGGTAGTGCGTTGATGGACGTACAAAAAGGAATGGTCATCGGCTGCCGTTCGAACGGTGGAAGCATCTGGACAACAGACTTCGTGGGCTGTTCGCGAGGTGCTGTATTAAGAGTGCACCAAGAATGGATTGTTGGCACACCGAGTACCTCCGGACGTCATAACGGTCTATCCCCAAAGCCCACCGACACTTAGAGAAGAACGTCGCTTCCATCGAGTAGTAAAGGGCAATCGGCGCGCAACATTGCAGCAATTGACCACGCAAATGAAAACTGGGGCACTCAGGTACGTGTGCCCGATAACAGTGGAGCAAACCTGTAACACATGGGTCTCCGCAGTCGACGCTTTGTTAACGCGCCCATGTTAACCCAGGTCCATCGGCAACCACGCCTGCGGTTCGCATGGGACAGCCGTCATTGGACAGTGGAAGAGTGGGAAAAGATTGCCTTCTCCGACCACGGTAACCCATGGAAAGGAGTTCTCTGCGAATGATACGTGTACATACCGAGGTTCCAGCATTTTTACTCACCTGTACACTGACGTCTTGTGCAGTAATCCGTCGATTAGCTGCAACGACTCTCCTGAGGCTTAGACGTCCTTCATCACTGATTTTCTTTGGTCTGCCGGTACGTTTTGCTACTTCAGGCACGCCATGTGTCTTCCACTTATTCAGTACATCCAAAACAGTTGACTTTGGTATGTTTAAACGCCTCTCGGTTTCTCTTATGGATTGACGACCCACCAATATAACACCCAACAATCTTTCCTTCCTCAAAGTCAGTTCTCTTCCGCCGCGACATTTTCACTCAACCTCACAGTGCTATATGATCGCGGTCAGCTGCAGGCATGTTTTTATACCGTTTGCAGCTGTACCGCGCATCTTAACTACGCAGCGGATCCGTTCATTAGCTTTCTGAAGGGGTGTCCGGTGACTTTTGTCAATATAGTGTATGTTCAGAAAGTCCATTATAAACATCTGTAGACTTACAATAAGCACCTTTAATTTAAATTACTCAGCAGTTGACTACATGAAAACTAACTAATTTCGGTATTTCAGTGTGAAAAGGGAAGCAAAACAATAAGGAATAATAAATGAAAGTTGCTGTCGAGTTGTTTTGGTTGCAATGTTGAAACACCCACACCGAAACGAATAATAAAACTATGGTATTTGTGTGTGTATGTGTGTTCTTCACCTGATATTTGCAAATCGTACTAGTAATTGCACTGCTGTACCTAAAAGCAACGTGGTCTCCTTTGATATTTGCATGTGTCGTTAGTTTAAATTTCGTACTGATTAAATCTTGCGTAAAATATGTAAAACAGGGGTCTTTCAACCTGCGTGTCACTGCTGTGCGAGACCGACAAACATACATACAAAACACGAGCTAGACAAAGTATTTTATCGTTTGCTCTGATTCTAACTGTACTGAACATTCAGTCGTAATTTAAAGTGGTGCCTGTCCACCTTACATTGTGAACTGAGCATTTTTGTTTTTTGCATTCGTTAAACATGCAAAGTAAGGAGAAGTGCCCAGCGTGAGCTTTAGTCATATCTATGATGGAGCAATAAGTAAAGGCGCCTTAAGTTAAACGTGTGTTTTATTTTCTCCCCAGTCCGATTATTGCAAATGAAAGCTGTTGGACAAAATTCTTAAAAAACCTTGCACCGAAAAACGGCTCAGGGAATTCTTCTCGTGCTTTTCAAACGCGACGGTTCCCAAATTTATTAAAGCTTTCAATTTTAATGAACGAAGCAGAAGGATAAAATAAAGGAAGATCTTCTTTTAATGAATTGCTTCCGAAAATTGTTGCAGCGCATGAACAACAAAATGTTTCAACTTTAGTAACTTGCTATGCGTAAAAGAAACGAAATGTTTCAACTATGACGAAACTTTTAGTCACTTCTTATTAGATTACCGTTACTTTGAATTGATATTTATGCCATTTTTTATTCTCAGAAAATGTATTTCTATTACTTGAAATTGAAATCTTGTTTGCGAAGATCCCAGTCAAAAGTTAGGAGGAATTTCATTTTGTACAATAAGGGTTATCGGAATTTAATAACACCAGTTTGAGATGAAACATAAATTAGATAACTCAATAAATTAATATTTTCCTGAAAGAGAAAGATTGAATTAATTTGGTGAATATCAAGACATGATTTATCTGATGAAATTCCTTTAGTAAAAATAAAGTAACAGAATTTTCTTTCTTGAGATGTCGGAAGTAATTCCGAGTGCGAATATTAGTCATCACTAAATCGATTGTGGCCTTTTGTCAGCAACAAATTATAACTTAGATAGTAAGATAATAATGGATTTCAATTTTCCCTTTTCGTATTCAGCAAACTGGCTACGAAAAAATAACACTGATACACGATACATTCTAAATTTATTATATTGACAAAAGTCACCGGACACCCCTTCAAAAGCAAATGAACGGATCCGCTGCGTTGTTAAGATGCGCGGTATAGCTGCAAACGGTATAAAAACAAGCCTGCAGCTGACCGCGATCATATCGCACTGTGAGGTTGAGTGAAAATGTTGCGGCGGGAGAGAACTGACTTTGAGAAAGGAAAGATTCTTGGGTGTTATATTAGTGCGTTGTCTATAAGAGAAACCGAGAGGCGTTTAAACATACCCAAGTCAACTTTTTTGGATGTACTGAATAAGTGGAAGACACATGGCGTGCCTGAAGTAGCAAAACGTACCGGCAGACCAAAGAAAATCAGTGATAAAGGACGTCGAAGCCCCAGGAGAGTCGTTACAGCTAATCGACGGAGTAATGCACAAGACCTCAGTGTACAGGTGAGTAAAAATGCTGAAACCTCGGTATGTACACGTACCATTCGCAGAGAACTTCATTGCATGAGTTACAGTGGTCGTGCGGCTGCTCATAAACCTTTCATCTCCACTCGGAATGCTACTCGTCGTCTAGCATGGTGTAAAGAACATTTATAGTGTAGATCAATGGAAACGGGTCCTGTAGACTAATGAATCCAGATACACGATCCATCAGTCTGATGGCTGTGGGTATTATGGCGGCAGCCGGGGGAACGCTATTTACCACACTGTACTGTTCCTATGGTCAAGTTTGGACCTCGCAGTGTACTCGCGTGGGAGTGTTTTTCATGGTATGGTCCCGGCCCATTGGGTACCGTGGACAAACCTGTTAACCATCATGTCTACGTCTACATTTTAGGCAATTATGCCCTACCAACTCTGTAGCAATACTATGGAACCGAGCCTTGTTGGTGCCAGCAGGATAATGCACCGAGTCATACAGCAAGGACGGTTACGGCGTGGTTTGACGATAATTACGTATCGTGTGTGAACTGGCCAGCATACAGCCCTGATCTGGATCCCATAGAGCACCTACGGGATGAATTAGAGCGTCGCATAAGAAGTTTGGAACCAAGGCCTATTACTAAGCAACAGTTAGCGGCAGTATTATGCACTGAATGGAAGCGCATACCCATCGCTGTGTTCCAAAACCTTGTCGAAAGCATGTCACGAAGGATCAGTGCATGCATTAAGGCCAAAGGTGGACCGACACCGTAAAAATGTATTTCAATAAATGCTATGTTGTGTTTATCTTGTAGGTGTCCGGTGGCTTTTGCTAATATAGTGTATGTCTTCTGTGTATGTATGTGTAGGCACAATGATATACTCCCGCAGCAAACACGTGGTCGGTAAGGTATAACAACGTCAACGGGATAAGCTCAGATCAATCGCTGGTATAATGGCAAGCAGGACAGAGCTTTTCAAGTGTGTTATGTAACGACGAATCCCGCTTCAATTCCCATCGGATGGACATGTCTGGGTTTGGTGGTTACTTGCAGAATATCTACTTCCGAAGTGTACAGTGCCCACTGTGAAGCACAGAGGCAGTGAAGTTATATTACGAGGCTGTGTTAGCTGGTACGGTGTGGGAACACTGGTTATTATTCATGACAACATGAATTCTGAACTGTATAAAGATATCCTGGATAACTCAATGCTCCCAACGTTGTGGCAGTTCTACGGACATAACGATTGTTGCTTCCAGGACGACAGCGCCACTTGTCATGTTCCTAGGACTACAACGGAGTGGTACGAGGAAAGTCAGGTATCGCGGATGGACTGGCCTTCTCAGAGCCCAGACCTCAATCCCATTGAATACCTATGGAATGAACTTGAAAGACGAGTGAGGACTAGACCAACATGACCTTGTTCACTGACAGAGTTGGTTGTTGTACTCAAGGTGGAATGGAGGAACATCCCGCTCTCAGTACTCCATGCATTTGTGGACAGTTCACTTTGACGAGTGGCTGCTCTGATCTCTATAAATGGGGACCTACCCGCTACTGATGTACACTGAAGAACAATTGAATTAGAGACAGCTGGCGTTATGCAAATGTGGTGCTGTGGGCTGCCCTGTAAACGAAAACGACATGACGTACACATCGATCCGACAATATAAGGAGTGATGCGACGGGAATCAGTAAGAGTCGGACGCAATATGGGTAAGACGAAGGATCTAAGCGCATTTTATCGTGGGCAAATTGTCGGGGCCTGACGAATGGGTCACTTTATCTTGGAAGTCGTGCAGGCACTGGGATTTTCACGAGCCACTGTGTCACGGGTGCACCGTGAGTACATCGAATCCGGTAAAATCATCCCTTCAAGGGCCAACTGCCGTGGACCAGAGCGTGTGGATGAGCGGGGTCCTCGTCGGCTAGCTCGCATTGTAACAGCGGATAGACGGGCCACAGTGCAAGAAATCATTCGGCAATTTAACGCTGGTGCACAAAAACGTGTAAGTAGCCACACCATCCAGAACCATCTCCTTGCTATGGAGTACAGAAGCCATCGTCCTACGAGGGTACCGCTACTGACCGCAAATCACAGGGTGCAAAGATTATCATGGGCGCGGGAACATCGCCACTGGACCCTAGACATGTGGAAAAATGTTGCTTGGACTGATGAGTCGAGATTCACGTTGGTACATGCGGATGGCAGGATACGAGTACGGCGCAAACCACATGAAGCAATGGATCATTTTTGCCAGCAGGGCACTCTTCAAGCTGGTGGGGGTGGTATTCTCGTCTGGGGACTGTTTACGTGGACTGAAATGGGATCCCTTGTACGTGTAACATTGTCCCTCAGAGGTCAACGTTACCAGGATATCCTGGACGACCATTTGCTTCCGTTTGTGCGTCTTGAACATTCCACTGGGGACCTCATCCTGCGACAAGACAATGCACCGTGCCGTCACTCCCAAATTGTATCCGAATGGTTCGATGAGCACTCCATCGACGTGCCCTCGCTTCCTTGGCCAGCTAAGTTCCCTGACCTCAATCCATATCTAGCACATCTGGGACTGGGATGCCATCGAGAGAAATGTTCGAGGCTCTGACCCTCCTCCATCAAATCTTCGTGAATTGTGGGATCTTGTTCAGGGGTCGTGGATCCCTATGGCTTCCCAACGCTTCCGGTGTCTTGCCGAGTCCATGCCGAGAGGAATCGCCGCCGTCATCAGGATCAATGGTGGTGCTACACGTTATTAGACAGGCATATCTAATTCAATTGCTCTTCAGTGTAAATACAATACTGTTTTTCCATTTACTTACAGTGTCGAATCACATTTGTCCACATAGTGTATGTATGTCCGTTCCAGCACCTAAGGTCGAAAGTTCTATCTATCTATCTATCTATCTATCTATCTATCTAAATGATCAAGTTAAGACCTTGTGCGGTTTACGAGTTCAAACCGATCAACATTTAGAACATAATACACCAGACATAACAGTCATAGAAAATCGAAAAGTCTGGATAATTGATATAGCAATTCATGGAGATGCAAGAGTCGATGAAAAAGAACTGAAAAAACATGACTAAATATAGAGACCTGGCCATTGAAGTTACACGATCATGGACTAAAAACACAACAGTAGTCCTCATTGTCGTCGGGGCACTTGGAACGATACCAAAATTTTTCAGGAATTATTTAAAACAATTGCAGCTTTCTGATATACCACGTACAGAACGGCAGAAGACAGTTAGGTCTCCTAAGGAAACAGGTATCAGCTCTACAACAAATGATATAATTTTGTTGTTGATGTTTGATATATTCTGGTCAATGATGATTGATATATTTTTCTAGCCAATGATAGAATTTTGTTGTTTTATGTTTCATATATTTCGAACAAAGAAGATAATAATAATAATAATAATAATAATAATAATAATAATAATAATAATAATAATAACAATAATAACAATAATAAGAACAATAATAATAATAATAATAACAATAATAAAAAAGTGTTCTTTGAAACCATAGAACACAGTTTAATCCTAAGGCTGCTCTCTCTAGTATCAAAACTGTACTTTAACAGACACGACCATGTAGCTAAGATCTTGCATTAAGAGCTTAGCGTTAAATACGGCTTCTCTAATCCAAGGTTCTGCTTCACTTTATTACAAATACTAACCAGAACCTATTCTCGAAAACCAGAATTACTTCATGTACTTGGTCGTGTTTGTTAAGGTATTGGTTGGACAAACCCATCATTGATCATTGACCACAATAAACCTGATTTTGTAATTGTAAATAAAATATGGAAAAAGACATAGCTAATAGATGTAGCGGTTCGACTTATAGAAAACAGCCAAAGAACAGCACCTGAGAAAATATCGAAATATGAAAACGTGAGAATGGAAATCCAAAAGATCTGGAAGCAAAGCATAAAGTAGATCGTACCAGCTGTCATTTCGGCAAAAGTAGTGTGATCTGAAAACTTTCCAAAAATCCTGATACCACAGAGACTGCTTCACCCAATCGAAAAGGCAGTCATTTTACAAGATCACCATAAAACTATAAAATTTCCGAATTTCCAGGCCTGAAATGAATATCTCTGACTTTTTCTCACCGCATTTTTGAGAGAAAGTCAACAACAACAACAAAATAATAGTAAAAATAACAACAGTAGTAATATACTGAAAGAACAATGGTCTTCAATAAGAGTATTTTGCACAATACCTGGTATTACAACAGAGAATAAAAACCAAAACAACCAGTTTGACATATGTTGTTGCTCGACCGAACAGAAATCTGCACAAAACATACTAAAAAAATCAGGAAATACTGCAACCTTACATTCCAAATCAAAACCCAGTAGAAATAGGAGCACATTCTGTTTCTTTCAATCCATCTTAATTTCAGTAATAATCCATAAAGCTCCTCGTAAATAATATTAAATTAAGCTTTTATCTATTTATCTATTGCACAGCTCTCGCATCCAAGCATTTGTTTTCCTTTATCATCATCATCAATTTTACTGACAAATTAGGCGAAGTTTTGCCGCCACCTAGCCGCTCCTGCTGATCATTTGTCTTCTCAAGCCTTTCATTCATTCTTCTCAGGTCCCCTAAGAACAACATCCAAATATGTAGTCTTTGGTCTTCCTTTCGGTCTTATGGCATTTGTTTTGTTTACCAGCACATCCACCACAATTCGTCCACCCTATCTCCGTATATGGCTTAACAATTACAGTCTGTTGCTTCGGACAAATGAAAGGATTTTTGGACTTTTCTATAGCAGTTAGAGTTGTACATTTCATCTTCTCTAATATCTCCTCATCTCCACATTGCACAGAGTACCATACAGTATAAATTAAGAACCTGCCGTGCTCACTGTAATTTCCTTCAGTAGACTGCTCACTGTTTAGCAGTGGGCCTAGGTCTTCAGTGAGACCGTCACACATTTTTTTGCGCTGTGTTAACAAAGTTTCCTGAATATTCATTGTTATCATCATGGTCATTATGAGACAGGGCTATTTCAACTGTTTCATCATCAATTGTGCAGTGAAAAACGGAAGCCTCATCATCTATGTCCACCTTTACCAGCCGATTGATGGCGTCTGATTGTATAACCTTTTCATATTGAAGGATATCCTACATCATCTTTTTGCCACTAGTCCCACAGAATCATCCCAATTCATCAATTTCTTCATCAACACCACTGACCAAAGTTATAGGCTAACTGGTGTGCTTTTTATAATCTTCATCAACCATTCTCAATCCAATGTTGGTTGAAGGTCTGTCCAAAGTTCTTCCAGTACTATCTGTTCTGAGCCATTCTTTTCCAAGACACTCCAATATGAGTTTCCATTTTATGCATTCATCTCTCACGTGGTCTTCTTTTGGGTCTTTTCCTGTCTTAGTGTAGTATTTTAGTTGCCTAACGGTAGTGAGTTCTTCTAGTAATACGTCGAGCTCATTGCCACTTCAGGGTATCTACTTTGATCATGATGTAATTCAACATCTCTGTCATTTTCTAGATCCATGAGTTCCTATTCCTACCTTTTTCTGTTACATTAAGCATGCATCTCTCCATGCTTCATGTATGTCTTTAGTAATGATTCATGTTTTTGATCATGAGTAAAAACTACAAAGATGCATGATACTGTATAAGGGCGCCTTTACTTTATTCTATACGTTACTGGAAGTGACCCGTTTCACATTTCCTCGTTTTACATCTCACTGGATGTAACTCGTTTCACGTCTCACTAGAAGTAGCCCATTTCACATCTCACTGGAAGTAAATCGTTTCACATTTCCTCGTTTCACGTCTCACTGGAAGGAACTCGTTTCACGTTCCTCGTTTCACATCTCACTGGAGGTAACTCCTTTCACATTTCGTTGTTTCACATCTCATTGGAAGTAACTCGTTTCACATTTCCTCGTTTTACACCTCACTGGAAGAACTCGTTTCACATTTCCTCCTTTTACACCTCACTGGAAGAACTCGTTTCACATTTCCTCGTTTTACACCTCACTGGAAGAACTCGTTTCACACCTCACTGGAAGAACTCGTTTCACATTTCCTGTGAGGAATTTGCAACTATTCAGATCATTCGTTTAAAAGTGTTCTCCTAATTCCCAGATCTGGTTCCGAGTGATTTAGATTTTCTTGGCCCATTCAAAAGGGTATTGTAAAAGAAACACTTTCATGCCGACTGAAAAGTGCTACAACTGTGCACGAGTGTTTGCGCACTGTATACCTTAATTAATTTCGGATAGAATCCATGCGCGGGTTTCACTGTGGCGAACGTGTACTGCAAGAAACAAAGATTATGTTGAAAAGTGAATACGCTTCTTGTCTATGGCATGGATAGGACCTTTACTCTTTTTCTTCTGATGATTTTATTTGAGTCACATTTGTACTTATTGTACATGAAAGCCTTTAAGCGGCCGATCCACCTAAATTAAAAGAGCATTCTTTTCATAACTTTTACGTTCGTTCATCAGAAACTGCAATAACACAAGTGTTGTTTTATGGCTTTTTTCGAAACAAGAGTGGAAATTAAACAATAAAACAACGAATCCTTCTACGTACACAGAAGACAGGACCGAATTTTTGAATAGCTAGATTTATTAACGGTAAGCAGGGAGAAAAAAACAATTCCAGCTTGCTATTTGCATAAGTTATTTGAAGTCCGCGCGAAAGTTAAGCTCATGCAAAGTAAGTGTAAGATGTAAAATTTATTTTTAAAGATATCAGTGCATGCCTCCACCGAGATTTCGGTCCGGGGCCTCAGCCCCCAAATCATCTCCGTTAAATCCGGTTCTGTGTTTAACGAAGAGTAATTTTGATCAATTATTTGATGAAATTGGCTCCTCTAGAGAATCGATTATTTTCAGGAAAGAATCGTTCGCAAACGACTCAGTTTGCTGATTCGTTCGCGAAATGCTAATTTCTTGACATATCGAAATCTCTTTAATGTGTTCAAATACAAATATGTGTCATACATGGTTCTATTCCCAAGCTATGTCTCATTACATTGATATAACTTATACAACTATTCCAAAAACCAAAAGAACCCGCGATCCGAGGCACTTTCGGCTTCGAGCATTTGGAATAAGGGATTCTCAACATGTAACAACTCCGAATGAATGGAAATTTCCATTTTTAAAGCTTGAAGTTTTTATTAAGAATTTTTTGTGCTTTTCTTTTATGGCCATGAAAATATTCCCGTGAATATCACTGCACGATTCTTTCCTTGAAAGCATAAATTATTCACCGAATGCTAAAAGAGAATAATTTTTGACATCCAGGAATCAATCACATTATGTGCAAAATGTTTTCAGTTCTTACACGTACTGTGATCATGCATGTATTCATAACAATCAAAGTATTTTGAATTGAATTCCTTCAGCTTAGTATGAGAGAAGAATGTTGTGAAGATCTCAACGGAAGGGATACGTCACTTAATATTTAAAAATATTTTTCTGTTGATTTTATTTCATACCGGGTGTCTATAAATTAAGTATACAGCTTCAGTATTAAAAATACGATAGAAGAGAACTTACTTTAAACGTCAAGGGACGTTTAAAGTAAGTTCTTTTCTATCGTATAAAAATATTTATCTAAAATATTTATCTGTTGATTTTATTTTATACCGGGTGTCTATAAATGAAGTATTCAGCTTCAGTATTAAAAATACGATAGAAAAGGACGTACTTTAAACGTCAGTAACAACTTCAGTATTAAAAATACGATAGAAAATAACTTACTTCAAACGTCAAGAGATGTGGCAGGTGTTAAAGTTTGTTAAGTCAGATGATAGATGGCGCCAAGTGTCTCATGTGATAAAAAATCTCTTCAAACACGGAATACAACAGACATGGCTTCCCCAGTGGAGAAAGCAGCGTGTGTGTTTTGGTTTGCGGAGTCGAAATATCTAACAACAATTCAGCGTAAGTTCAAAACGGAGTACAAGAGACAGCTGCCGACAAGAAGAAGCATCGAACAATATGTAAATAAATTCAAAGCAACAGAAAGTGTCTTGAAAGACAAAAGCACTGGGAGAGTTTCCATTTCGGACGAAAAGGTGGAAGACGTGCGTAAGGTTTATCTAAGGAGCCCGAAGAAGTCCGTCCACGTCGCCAGTCGTGAACTCGAAATACCGCGAGCAACGGTTCACAAGGTTCTGCATAAACGTCTACGCCTATATGTGTATAAAGTGAAGTTAGAGCAAAGACTTCGACCAAATGATCGACCACGTCAAAAAGCATTTGCGGTAGACTCTCCTTTCGCGGTTCTGTTTCAACGATGAGTCGATATTCCATGTTTCTGGCAGAGCGGACAAACATAACTGCCGAATCTAGGTCATGGAAAATCCCCATGTGGTCGCAACACACGAGAGAGACAACCCGAAGGTTAATGTCTGGGCTGGCCTAATGGAAGACAGAGTGATAGGGCCCTTTCTCTTCGCTGAACCAACGTTACTGGTATAATGTACCAGGACATGCTAGAACAATTCGCAATTCCACAACTGCAGCATATTCAAGACATCATTTACCAGCAAGATGGAGCTCCTCCGCAGTGGTCTTTGGATGTACGCAGATCTTTAGACCACCATTTTCCAGGGCGTTGGATTGGACGGGGGGGGTACCGTCGTAGCATGGCTACCCCGTTCTCCTGGTTATTATAGCATGGCTACCTCGTTCTCCTGATTTTTGCGATCCCTATGCGAGTTTTCCTTTGGTGCTTTATTAAGGACCTTGTGTACAAGAAAAAGGTTACATCCATCACTGAGCTCAACTGAATTCCTTCAGCTTAGTATGAGAGAAGAGACTTTACTGCAGCCTTCCTCCTTGTTACACCTGACGTTCTGCAGCGTACGTAGGCGGAACTGGACCATCGTTTAGACATCCTGCGAGCAACCAACGAAATACACGTGGAGATCTACTGACATTTTAAAAAAGAACTTCCACAGTTACGATGTGTTTTGACATTAAAAGTAAGTTGTTATTTATTGTTGGTTTTTTTTCAATAGCATACTGAAGTTGTATACTTCATTTGTAAGCACGTTTTTTATATATGTATTTTTTCATTTGTGTTTAAGTCTCAGTTACAAGACAAGTGGGTCGCCCCGTGGCGCAGTTGTCTAAGCGATGGCTTCTGATCATTGGTCCGATATGGGTCCGGCTTCGAATCCCGATGAGGCATGGATGTTGTGTTTGTCTTACAGCACTGGCTCTCTCCCTTCCCTGGAACCATTGGCCCTAAATTAAGTACGGGCAACTGCTTATAGCCCACTGAGTTGTTCACGGTGGTCGTTAAACCTATAATTAAAAGAAAAAAAAGACAAGTGTATGAAGAAAGGCATTTTCGGCCCTTTTGAAAGACTGCTCGTCATCATTACATGGCTGTTTCAAAAGGATTCCATGTTGCGTCGAACTTTTCGAGAAAATTGTCTTCAACTGCAATACACTGAAGAGCAATTGAATTAGAGACAGCTGGCGTTATGCAAACGTGGCGCTGTGGGCGGCCCTGTAAACGGAAACCACATGACGTATGCAGCGATCCGACAATATAAGAAGTGATGCGACGGGAATCAGTAAGAGTCGGACGCAGTATAGGTAAGACAAAGAATCTGAGCGCATTTGATCGTGGACAAATTGTGTCGGGGCGCGACGAATGGGTCACTCCATCTCGGAAGTCGTGCAGGCACGGGGATTTTCACGAGCCACTGTGTCACGGGTGCACAGTGAGTACATCGAATCCGGTAAAACCATCCCTGCAAGGGCCAACTGCCGTGGACAACGGCGTGTGGATGAGCTGGGTCATCGTCGCCTAGCTCGCATTGTAACAGCGGATAGACGGGCCACAGTGCAAGAAATCACTCGGCAATTTAACGCTGGTGCACAAAACCGTGTATGCAGCCATACCATTCAGAACCATCTCCTCGCTATGGGGTACAGAAGCCATCGTCCCACGAGAATACCGCTGCTGACCGCACATCACAGGGTGCAAAGAATAGCGTGGGCGCGAGAACATCGCCATTGGACTCTAGACATGTGGAAAATTGTTGCCTGGACTGATGAGTCGAGATTCACGTTGGTACATGCGGAAGGGAGGATACGAGTATACGGCGCAAACCACATGAAGCGATGGATCCTTCTTGCCAGCAGGGTACTCTTCAAGCTGGTGGGGGTGGCATTCTCGTCTGGGGACTGTTTACGTGGACAGAAATGGGACCCCTGGTACGTGTGACATCGTCCCTCACAGGTCAACGTTACCGGGATATCCTGGACGACCATTTGCTCCCGTTTGTGCGTTTTCAACATCCCACTGGGGACCTCATCTTGCAACAAGACAATGCACCGTACCATCGTTCCCGAATTGTATCCGAATGGTTGGATGAACACTCCACCGACGTGACCTCGCTTCCTTGGCCAGCTAGGACACCTAACCTCACTCCCATCGAGCACATCTGGGATGCCATCGAGAGAGATGTTCGAGGCTGTGACCCCCCCCCTCCATCAAATCTTCGTGAACTGTGGGAGCTTGTTCAGGGGTCGTCCCAACGCTTCCGGTGTCTTGTCGAGTCCATGCCGAGAAGAATCTCCGCCGTCATCAGAGCGAAAGGTGGGGCTACACGTTACCAGACAGGTGTCTCTAATTGAATTGCTCTTCAGTGTACATAAAAATGTTCGGTTAGCCTTCTGTATGAATGAAGGCGATACTAAACGCTATTAGTTAGCGAACTGTCAAGGGGATAGCCCACGAACGAAGGGGTTTGCGGTAGAGGGAGAGACACACGAAGGTTGCAGAGAGACAAAGAAGACGCTGCTTTTTCCGTTAGACGGGTGGTAACTCGCAAACTAAGCAAGTGTAAATATATTGCCTCTGCGTTGTGCAAATAACCGCGCCTGCAGCCAATTAGCTTCACGTGCTAAATTTGCGTATCATACATATAATACCTAGATCGGAGATCTCTCAGTCACTATTTCGTTTCGTTTCCACACGGGAAAAGCAAAGGATTTATGCGATTTAGGCGAAGGCCAGATCGTTATGGTAAGACGCCATGGTAAGAGCATCTCCGAAACAGCAACGCTGGTAGGTTGCTCTCGCTATGCAGTAGTTAGTACCTGTCAAAGATAGTCAGAAACAGGCTACACTTCGAGCCGTCAACAAGACGTGGGCAGTCCACGTCTCATTGATGCCATAACTCAGCGGAGACTATCTCGTCTTGTCCTCCGCAGCAACAGGAGGGCTACTGTGGCTGACATTACCCCAATTTCAATTGTGGTGAAGGGTCCAATGTGTCCGACTTCATCGTATGCTCTTGGATATGGGTCTCAGCAACCTCAGACCCATTCGCATGCCTGTTCTCATAGCAGTTCACCGTCGGCAACGCTTGCTGTGGGAACGTGATCATCAACATTAGACCATAGAAAACTGGGTGAGGGTCTCACGGTCAGACGAATGCCGTTTTCTGTCACACCATATCGACGAACGAGCTCGTGAGCGACGTTTACCCAAGGAAGCCTTCTTAATTGGATGTACTGTGGAACGGAGCCAGGTTGCTGGAGCAGGTGTGATTGTCTGGGCAATATTTTCTTATTGAACACTTGGACTCATTAGCCCTGTAGAGCTAACTCTGACAGCTGTCACGGGACTGAACATCGTGGCTAATTAAGTTCACCCCTTTACGGCGAATGTATTCATGGTTCAGTTGGCGTCTTTTAAAAAGGCTGTGCTACATGTCGTACTGCACAGAAGGTTCAAGAATGGTTCCATGAACATGAAGAGGAATTCCGTTTATTGCCATGGCCCCCAAATTTCGCCGGGCATGAACCCGATCGAGCATTGTGGTTTGAGTTGGAGAAACGGGTATGAGGAGCATGACACCAACCACGTAATTTACTGGAACTGCGGGATTTTCTGTTGCAGACATGGTACCAAATACCTACCTGATTCTCGTTGAATCTATTCCTCATCGGGTGAGAGTTCTTTTGGCGGTGAGAGGAAGACCTGCATCATATTAGGTAGGTGGTTTTAATGTTTTGGCTTGTCGGTGTATATACTTCTAGTTTTGTTAATAAATATTTCCAAAGTAATAATGGTGTGATTAATAGGAACTTTCTATAAGGGCATGCACGCTAACAACGAACGGCCAAACATTGGGCCTGATAGGCGGAGTGCCTGAACCCAGCGCACCCAGTATAACAGATACTCTGCTAGAATTCTTTATTTTCTTTGTCACTCGGGATTCACCTTCAAAAAAAAAGCCAGGAAGAAAGGCCTTAATAAATCTGTTGCATGACAAAGCACAAATTCTTACGTGCTTCATGCAAAGATTTTCTTTTTTATTTATTTTTTTTGCAAAAAACACGTGCCTAAAACAAACTAAGTGCAGTTATTATTAGAGTTGAAATTATTTGTTAGTGAAAATCTTCCAAATACGTGAAGACAATGTGAATAGACAAAATCAACGCTCTTTCCACGCTTTCTTTAATTAACACACAACAACCTAAAAATGGTTATCCGAACACCGCTAGGATCGTACCCCAGATCTCCCGATAACTAACAGAGTGCATTCGCCTTAGGCTAGGGTAGCCAACAATCCACGGCGCTATGTGTGTTTATCTGTCAGCATCTAACTTCACAAATCCGTAGGGATGGGCTCAGCAACTGAGACGTCACCATACGCTACGGTGCCAACAATCCACGGCGTTGTGTGTGTTTATCTGTCAGCATCTGACCTCACAAATCCATAGGGATGGGCTCAGCAACTGAGACGTCACCATACGCTACGGTGCCAACAATCCACGGCGTTGTGTGTGTTTATCTGTCAGCATCTGACTTCACAAATCCGTAGAGATGGGCTAAGCAACTGAGACGTCACCATACACTACGGTGCCAACAATCCACGGCGCTATGTGTGTTTATCTGTCAGCATCTGACCTCACAAATCCGTAGGGATGGGCACAGCAACTGATACGTCTCCATTTTGTGAAGCTTAACGGTACATTCAAATTTTTTTCGGTTGCTGTGCTGTAATTAAAGAAAACGTGGAAAGAGCGATGACTTTTGTTCATTCACATTGTCTCCACTTATTTGGAAGATTTTCACTATCACTCTCGCCCTTTGAATGTATTAGCTACAATTTAATAGCTTGTGCCGTTAAGCCCACAAGCTATTAAATTATAGCTAATATGCATGAGAATACCAATTATGGCTCGGTGCATTATCCTGCTGGTACCAACAAGGATCGGTTTGTTTATATTACCACAGAGTTGGTAGGGCATAATTGTCCAGAATATCGAGGTAGACGTGCTGGTTAAGAGGATTATCCACGATAACCAACGGGCCGGGACCATACCACGAAAAACACCCCCACACGAGTACACTGCCAGCTCTAAACTGGACCATAGGAACATTACACCTGTGGTAAATAGCGTTCCTCCGGCTGCCGCCATACCCACACATGACCATCAGACTAAAGAATCGTGTATCTGAATTCATCAGTCCATAAGAATTGTTTCCATTGATCTACGGTCCACGATAAATGTTCTATACACCATGCTAAACGACGAGTAGCATTCCGAATGGAGAGGAGCAGCCATGCAACCACGGTAACCCATGGAATGAAGTTATCTGCGAATGGTACGTGTACATACCGAGGTTCCAGCATTTTTACTCACCTGTACACTGAGGTTTTGTGCAGTACACTGTCGATTAGCTGTAACGACTCTTCTGAGGCTTCGACGTCCCCTATTACTGATTTTCTTTGGTCTGCCGGTACGGTTTGCTGCTTCAGGCACGCCATGTGTCTTCCACTTATTCAGTACATCCAAAACAGTTGACTTGGGTATGTTTAAACGCCTCTCGGTTTCTCTTATGGACAACCCACTAATATAACACCCAACAATCTTTCCTGTCTCAAAGTCAGTTCTCTCCGCAGCGGAGTTTTCACTCAACCTCACAATGCGATATGATCGCAGTCAGCTGCAGGCTTGTTTTTATACCGTTTGCAGCTGTTTTTCATTTTTTTATTTGATTGGAGGTTTAACGACCACCGTGAGCAACTCAATGGGCTATAAATGGCCGCCCGTCCCCAATTTAGGGTCACTGGTTCAAGGGAAGGGAGAGAGCCAGTGCCGTAAGACAAACCCAACATCCATGCCTCACCGGGATTCTAACCCGGACCAATTTCGGACGAATGATCAGAGGCTATCGCTGAGATCACTGCGCCACCGGGGCGGCGTTTGCAGCTGTGCCGCGCATCTTAACAACTCAGCGGATCTGTTCATTTGTTTTTGAAGGGGTGTCCGGTGACTTCTGTCACTATCGTGCATATTGTTTACAGGCTGATTGACGCGCATAAGTCATAATGTAAGGCTTCAGCTGCATTGAAACCTTTATCGAACTCATAAGGCAAACAATGCCTAATGCGGTCTTTCTTGCTTGACATGTTGTTAACTTTTGTATGACTTGTTTACGAATGAAATGCTCCTGCGAACTTTGCCATTTTATAGCCTACTCCTCCAAGCAGTTTGGCCATCACACCCGCCATCTGTTCTTGTACTTTTTACTTAAATGTCTTTTACTTGAAATTTGCATAATTAGAAACGGGTAGAACTTTTGCACACACGTAATATTTGTGGATGATTCAAGCGTAGAAATCTATCGAATTGTTTCGTCTTTTGTGAAAAGCTCCATTAACTATGGAGCCCATATAGCGTACCTTAAATAACGCGCAGTTTTCGCTCTGCGAGGGAGTAAATGTATTATCATTTGTGACGAATTTTTTCTTAAAAAACTAATTCGGAAAAATCTTGTAGTATAGGAAACGATTAGAAATACGTGCTCATTAACGTGAGAATATGGCGTCAGATTTCCTGTTTTCCCTTATTAGTAATATAAACACCCAGATCCGTCTCTTTGGAACACTTGAGGTCACACCAACGTCTGCACTGTTGTGTCATCCCTTATCGATCAATTCGTGTGTGCTCTCGTGATGTCAAAATGATTGCCTGCTATATAATAGCACGAGATCACTTTCAGATATTAAGGTGATCGTGTGCTAATTTAAAAACATTGTATTATTAATAATTCGAGTTCTGTTTTAACGATTTACAAAATTCGAATTGAATTCTTAATATCCCAGCAAGTTGAGTTTGCACTTGATCACATTGAGATGTCAAAGTGATCGCGTGCTAATTTAAAAACATTAGATTATCAATGACCAAAGTTCTATTTATCTGATCTACAAAATTCGAATTAAAATCTTAATATCACGGCAAGCTGCGTTTGTATATTAATTTAATTTAGCACAACTCGAATATTAATTTGTGAGCTTTAATTATTTTTTGCTTTTTAATTTAACTAATTTTCAGAGTTTAGTGCTGATTATATTATACATTTTGCAAAATATCGATCTATCTAAACGCTCTAACCTACAATAAAAATTGAAATCTTGCGATGACGAAGTGAGCAAGATTGCATCTAAAAGCAGATGTCGCCCCAATGGCAACACTGTAGAGAATTTACATAGTTCCGATTTGTAATACCAGATATCGCATTATTTTGTAGAAAAAGTTTCGGTTTAAAGCTTCAAACTAAACTTTGCATAGGACAGTAAAACAAGCCGTGAGCGGAATAACACGTGTGCCGGAGAAAAGGTCATTTAACGCGAAAAATCAAAGCAAAAGTTATTAAGGTAAATTTACACGAAAACAACTGGACTACAAGGAAAATTGTTGAACAACAACAAATACCTCACGCAGAATATTTATGGCGAAGTCTTTTGAAAAACGGAAATAAATAGAATATAATTTTCAGTTGTAACATGAATGAGTTCTTACTATATAAGTTTTTACTATATTTCCTTACAAAAAGCCGGCGTCTATTTGATTTGTTTTCAATCTGCTTCAATTAAAAATTCCACCGTCTTAGGACGGGAAACATCCCCTATATATTAATATTTATTTAAAACTTAAAAACAACAGCCTTAGGACGGGCTACAGGCTAGTTACCCATAAAACCGTACAATTATATTTCGAGTAGCTAAAGCTTAAGGATAATGGTCCTATCGCACTTTCTTTCCAGACATTTGATGAAATTCGGAAATTTAGCTATTGAAAACAACTGCTTTCACTTTAGCGCAACACAATTTTCTTTTTAGGAGAATTGTTTGAAATTTTATTATTTCCATACAGTGTGTTTTAGTATCAATAGTGTGCGAGTAGAATTGACAGAAGGTACAAAACTTTGATACAATATGATTTAATTAAAGCTTACTTAAAAGAAATTTAAGTTATTAGAAAGGATTTTCACAGACATTTTAATTTTGTTACTTTTATCTTTAGTTTTAGGTCAATTTCTGCTGACCTTCAGTAGCATTCTAACATTTTTTCGGACACGCGCAGAAGAACATTCAAGGACCCCAGAATGTAGAGTGAAATAAAATTAGCTTTACATGACGAAAATTGACAGTACGAAACTTTTCTGCATTTTTAGTTTCACGAAATGTTTGTTCATTTTTCAAGTTAATGCCCACGAAATTGAACTTTTCACGAATATCATTTTAGAACAAAATGTCCTAGTGCACATCCATTTCGAGATGTTTTGCGTCATTTGCTTTGATTTTGTCTCCGTTGTCGTCAGAATACTCTTTTCTGAGAAGCTGTTAGCGGGAGAAACTATTGAGCCAGAGTGAATTGCGTTTGGCAGCACTATATATTTCCTCATGATTTCTGGGTATTTTATCGACGTCTTCTGAATGACGGAAAATTGGGTCTTTACTTTAGGCTTAGTCGAGTAGCCTAAGTATTACAAAATACCGATGCCCAGATCAGCGGAAAAGCTCCAAACTTCTCTTTATAATGCATTCGTGCAACACAGCCAGAATCTTAAGGCACATTCGCATTCTGTGCAACTTCTTTTCATCAAGAAATGATTAGTATTTGGAAATGAAAATGGAAAGCAAGACAAGGAAAAGCACGAAATCAGATGGAAAGAATGAAAGTCTGATTCATTGCTCGGAAAAGAATGTTACCACGTTCTTTGAGAACCACTTCTGGGATTAAAAACAAAAAACTGCCTGTTTGTAAAATGAACATGGCCGTTTCAAAATGATTTCAAAGTATCCTTTTAACGAATACTGAAATATCGAAATTTTTAGTGTAACGAAAATTTGGTTCATATTCCAAACAGGCGTTGGTAGGGAATAAAACAAACAGACTCGTTTGAAAACAAAATATGACGAAATACTAAGTTTAGTGTCCTCTATTTCTACGGGGAAAGAAATATGGCCATTTAGAAAAAAACCTCAATGAATCTTTAAATTATTTATTCCGTATTAACCAAAAGTATCTTTTTAGTGGTTATTCAAGTAATTATTAAAGAGAGGTGCACGTACAGATGGAACCTGAAATCAAGCTATATACGGTATATATTGTGTATATACATAACATCATCAACCATAATGAATCCACTGCTGCATGAAGGTATCCACAAGTTTCTTCCACAACGCTCTCTCTTGGACCAGTCTCTTCCAGATTACTTCCGCATACTTTCAAATTTCATCCACCCATCTCCCATATGGTCTTCTTCTGGGTCTTTTCCTGTCCCTTAGAATTCCGTCAAAAATTTGGGTTGCCCATCTGTGGTCTGCCCTTCTGGAAACATGTCGAGCCCATTGCCGTTTCAGGGATTTTACTCTGATAATGATGTCTCCCACTCTTGTCATTTTCATTGTTCACGAGTTTTCTTCTTATAAATGAGGAAAATGACAAGAATGGGAGACATCATGATCAGAGTAAAATCCGTGAAATGGCAATGGGCTGGACATGTTACCAGAAGAACAGACCACAGATGGACAACTGAAACTATGGACTGGTTTCCGAGGTTCCAAGGGACAGGAATATGTATATACGTAAGTTATCTTATATATACATATATAAACAATAATTCACTCACAACCAATATAGAACTCACTACAGAGACCGCCAAACCACCGGGCAACCGATGGTTTGACGGTCTCTGTGGTCTCAACCGATGTTTTAGCCTGTGCTTACGTTTGACGGTCTCTGTGGTCTCAACCAGTGTTTTACTCGTGGTTCCTGCAGCTATGCGCGGTTCTGACGGGAGTTGTGCAACTTACTAAAATATAATACTAAAAATAATAAGCTAGAAAAAGTATATATATGTATATTTTTGGATAGACCTTCGTCCAGCAGTGGATTGATAATGGTTGACAATGATGATGATGATGTATGATGTATATATATATATATATTCTATTAAGAAGAGACTGAAGCAAAAAAAAATTTTGACTCATACCAAGTACAACATAGAAAAGGTTATGTATTGACCGGTGTGAGTAAAAAGAGAAAAAAATAGAACAACTGAATGTAGAAAGTGTCGAGAATACTGAGCCTTGGCTTTATCAAGGACCAGCAAAAATTCTGCATTTTCTCACTTCCACAAAGACCTATTTGAAAATGGGTTTCTGCAAAGTCATAGATGCAAGTAATAAGCCCACCAAAAAAATTTAAAAAATATATATATGTCATGACCTCCGCAGAGTTGTATGACCAAGCTTTAGTTAACAATTTAGCTTGCATCCATAACTTTCCTGGCCCGACCCATGCTCTTCATCTGTTACTATTAAACAGAAAGAAGATGATTATAGGAAACTCAAGTTGTAAGAGTGACATAATGAATCAGAAATAATGTTCAGCAATAACAAATTTACCAAGTTTGCCTGAGAGAGAATTTAAACCTGAATAGCAATACAAAAGTATTACAAATTCTTAACATTGCAATAAAAAAGAAATATTAATTTTTTTCTAAAGAACAGATTCTTGAAAGAAAACTAGATTATAAAAACCCCCTACTCCACAACTTCTGACAACACAAAAACGAGAATAAAATAAAGACAATAATAAACTAAAGAAATGCTTTGTGAAGGGTTATGTGACATAAAGAATTAGTTGCAATATGTACAAAGTATTTCAGAAGTGCTTTAAGTGCATAATTAAGTAGTTATTAAGACCTTAACTACATTGAAAACTCAATGCAGACTACAAGAACAATGAAACGGCCGGCTGCTTGGCCTTAGTTCCCTAAAAAACGCGCAAAGATACCAAGAAAAGAAAGAGTTAAAATCCGCAAAAATGTTAATAGACTTGCTAGTGCCTAAATGCTTAAAGCAAAAAAAGAAAAATGTTCAAGAAGTTCAAATATTGAACCTGGAAAACCTAAAACCCAAAGACAATGAAGAGAGCTTACCTCTTATGCAACTTAACTTCTTTCACTCTTAAGGAATTAGGAAACATGGCCGACCTTTCAACCCAAACTTCCAAACACCCCTGCTACTCCCTAGTCGCTGTGGGGCAGTGTGGGTGGGGCTGAAGGCCTTCCACACTGCCCCATCTATCCTAGCTCTCTTAACTTATGTAAAACCAACCACAGTAATCAGGAACTTGAGTTCCTAGACTTAAGCATTAAACTCTTAACAGAGGTAACCCATCTATTAGCCTCTTTGATAAAAGAGTTAATTTTCCTTTCAAAGTAATTAAATATCTACACTGGAATAATAACATATCCACCAAAGTAATTGAGAATGTACTAATTTCTCAGGTGCTTAGAATTTCAAGAATTTGCAGCAACAATTTGGACTTCAATTACCACATTAATATACTGTTAGACAATTTTCTAGAGAACAAAATTCCTACTTCTTTCATCAAAAGAACTTTAAGAAAAATTATTCTGAATAATAGAGTAAGGTTGGCAGATCTGCTTTAATTTTCTACACAGTTAATAATATGATTCTGACCAATGAAAGCCTTTTGGAAGTTGGCTAGAGGATGATATTAACTACAAAAAGGAACCTTAGTGCTTTGGATAAGAAGGTCCTATTAAAAATAAAAAAGTAAATAATATAGACAAAATCACAAAAAAAACTTAAAAATCTGTTTATAAGAGAAAATAAAAATAAATATAAAAGAAAACTAGTTATTCACTCACTAGAATAGCTATACTAAAAATAGTAAAACTAACATTAAAATTAATAGGATTCTGAATAGTCTACAGAAGCTCACTAAGGTGATTAAATACATGCAAAGATTATTAAATACACTACTTGTGTATTTCATAATATTTCTCATGTATTTTGGAGAGTTAATTCTGCTTTTTCTGATCATACAGGTCCACAATCTTAATTATATTTTTTTCTCTAGTTAAAATCTTTGCGAGTAGGATTTTTTCAGTGTGTGGAGGCCTTCAGCCCCACCCACACTGCCCCCAGCGACTAGGGAGTGGCAGGGGTGTTTGGAAGTTTGGGTTGAAAGGTCGGCCATGTTTCCTTAAGAGTGAAAGAAGTTAAGTTGCATAAGAGGTAAGCTCTCTTCATTGTCTTTGGGTTTTAGGTTTTCCAGGTTCAATATTTGAACTTCTTGAACATTTTTTCTTTTTTTGCTTTAAGCATTTAGGCACTAGCAAGTCTATTAACATTTTTGCGGATTTTAACTCTTTCTTTTCTTGGTATCTTTGCGCGTTTTTTAGGGAACTAAGGCCAAGCAGCCGGCCGTTTCATTGTTCTTGTAGTCTGCACTGAGTTTTCAATGTAGTTAAGGTCTTAATAACTACTTAATTATGCACTTAAAGCACTTCTGAAATACTTTGTACATATTGCAACTAATTCTTTATGTCACATGACCTTCACAAAGCATTTCTTTGGTTTATTATTGTCTTTATTTTATTCTCGTTTTTGTGTTGTCAGAAGTTGTGGAGTAGGGGTTTTTATAATCTAGTTTTCTTTCAAGAATCTGTTCTTTAGAAAAAAATTAATATTTCCTTTTTTATTGCAATGCTAAGAATTTGTAATACTTTTGTATTGCTATTCAGGTTTAAATTCTCTCTCAGGCAAACTTGGTAATTTGTTATTGCTGAACATTATTTCTGATTCATTATGTCACTCTTACAACTTGAGTTTTCTATAATCATCTTCTTTCTGTTTAATAGTAACACATGAAGAGCATGGGTCGGGCCAGGAAAGTTATGGATGCAAGCTAAATTGTTAACTAAAGCTTGGTCATACAACTCTGCGGAGGTCATGACATATATATATATATATATTTTAATTTTTTTTTGGTGGGCTTATTACTTGCATCTATGACTTTGCAGAAACCTATTTCCAAATAGGTCGTTGTGGAAGTGAGAAAATGCAGAGTTTTTGCTGGTCCTTGATAAAGCCAAGGCTCAGTATTCTCGACACTTTCTACATTTAGTTGTTCTATTTTTTTCTCTTTTTACTCACACCGGTCAATACATAACCTTTTCTATGTTGTACTTGGTATGAGTCAAAAAAAATTTTTTTTTGCTTCAGTCTCTTTATAGAATATATCATCATCATCATCATCATCATTGTCAACCATTATCAATGCACTGCTGGACGAAGGTCTCCCCAAGTTTCCTCCACAACGGTCTGTCTTGTGCCAGTCTCTCCATGTCACCCCTGCATACTTTCGAATTTCATCCACCCATCTCCCATGTGGTCTTCTTCTGGGTCTTTTCCTGTCCCTTGGAATCCAATCTAAAATTTCGGCTGTCCATCGATGATCTGTCCTTCTGGCAGTATGTCCAGCCCATTGCCATTTCAGGGATTTAACTCTGATCATGATGTCTTCCACTCTTGTCATTTTTCGGATCCACGAGTTCCTCTTCTTATCTCTCCTGGTTACACCAAGTATGTACCTCTCCATGCTGCTTTGAGTTGTCTGCAGCCTTTGTATGTCTCTTTTAGTTAAGGTCCACGTCTCTGCACCATACGTAAGCACTGGAAGGATGCATTGATCAAACACTTTTCTTTTAAGACATAATGGCATATTGCTCTTGAAAATTATGCTGTTTCTTCCAAAAGCTCTCCAGGCAAGTTTTGTACGCCGATTAATTTCTTCATCAATGTGACCCTCACTTGATATCTGCTGTCCAAGATAAACGTACGTGTCTGTTATCTCCAGCTTTTCTCCATCAATCGATAAATCTTGATTTCTTGTAAAAGCATTGAACATCACTTTTGTCTTCTGAAAGTTCATTTTTAATCCCACTTCTTTACTCTTGTCAGCAAGTTCCTGGATCATACTCTGCAGCTCTGATGGGCTAGTTGCAAAAATGACTACGTCATCAGCAAAACGAAAGTGGGTTAGATAATCTCCATTAATCTTTATCCCCTTGTTTTCCCAGCTCAGTGACTGAAAAACACCCTCCAATGTGGCATTAAAGAGCTTCGGAAATATGGTGTCACCTTGTCTCACTCCCTTTCCAATTTTTATGTGTGTTGTATTTTCAAACAGCCTAATCTTTGCACTTGCATAGGTTAGGCTGTTTGAAAATACAACACACATAAAAATTGGAAAGGGAGTGAGACAAGGTGACACCATATATATATATATATATATATATATATATAGAGAGAGAGAGAGAGAGAGAGAGAGAGAGAGAGAGTGCTCGTCAACCAATTAACCTTTCCAAGAAATGGTGAACTGCTTTTGATTCACTTCACCTAAGAGGACCAACAACATCATTGAGATGCCCAGGGCTTCGCTTTGGTTGTTCCTTTATCGTTTAGAACGGCCTGTCTTGGTACTGGGTAAAAAAAAATTCCGACTAGTAAATACGCTAGAAGTGGTCGTGCTGTATTAAAGTCCCCGCATCTCTCTCTCTCTTTCATCTACTGTTTTCCACAGGAATTTAGTTTTAATTTAGGTTTTCCTTATTTAGCTGAAAAAAGCTAAAATGTGGACAACGAAGTAATCGACATTAAAAAAATATATTTGTACATGTTTTTGGAAGAGAAAGGAAGATGTTGGGGAAAAGAATGTGATATAACATTTTCAAAATTATCTCACATCTTGCAAGATCACACGAAAATTTAAGACACTAGGTTTAGTACTAGGAAATTAGCAAAAGAAAAAATAATCTTAATATATTATACCCTGGTAGAATCAAAATCGTTTTCATTTCATGTAGAGTTGACCGAAAAGACAACATCTGGATATCAAATAAAATTAATATTTGAGGCCCAATAATATGTAAAATGCTCAATATATAATATTTAGGTACATACCAATAACGCGCAAAATATGTAAGGCATTTACATGCCAACAATTTGTAAAATATACTATTAGAACTCCGATAATATACAAAGAGGGTACTAGATTAAGATAAATGAAATGGACATTTTGTTATATATCTATATATTTTACTGAAACAGGCATTTTAATGGAATATACATCTTATTTTTACCATATTAGTTAAAAAATAATAAGGTGGCTGATGACTAGAATTTTAACATTTAAGGTTACTTGATTGAATTAAAGAACCTTTACATTATAATTCGTACCGTTGGTGTAAAACTTTAATACTCAAAATGCTCAATATAAATACCACTTTAAAGTCGGTACACGATCCAAGATTTAAGAATCACAGAACTCTGTATGTACGAGTTCAGGACTTTTTATACAATCTCTAAGCACGACGTCACTTATGCAGCACATCAGTAATACATACACCGGTCACTGAATTAGGAATTTTTATCCAATACCAGGTTGGACCTACTTTGGCACGAATTACAGCACGTATGCGGTTTGATATATACTATTGTATTACACAAGTTTTTGGTGTGTATCTAAGTCCACGGCATAGCAGGCGTTCACTTGGCAGTTCTTTGACTGGCTCTTTCGGGTGATCCTTGGCCATCGTACGATTTGCATCAATGTATTCTCTGCGTACCGTTGTTTCTCCTGCAAGGCCCCTGGTCATCATCGCTCACAGTGCCTGAGTTCTACCCCTCGTTCCTCTGCTGTGCCTATTGGTACTTTCTCCATGCTGTCATCTTCTCCTACTGCTGCCCCGGCGGTTTCTTCTCTCTTGCCTGCTTCGCCCGCGCCTTCTCCTGGGTCTACATTTCCTACCTACGTTGGACTCTTTCCACCTCCGCAGGTGTCGTCCTCTGCTTCAACGCTGGCTCCTCCTCCTCTGGTTCCTGGCCCTGATCAGCCCCGTGTCCCTTCTCAGACAACAACAACTCCTTCGCTTCAGGACTTGGTCTTGTTGTGTCACTCGTCTCGTGATAGCTCCCCGACTTGCTCACTGCCTCATTCGCCTATTCAGTGTTCTTCCGATGCCTCTAGCGTTGAAGCTATTGTTGCTTCTGATGTTCCTCGGCCTCTCTATTCACTATCCCGGACTGCTGCTCTGCTCGACTCGTTTGAAACTTTCCCGCCACAAGCTCCTGCTGCTTCGGTTCATTTCCTGAGTTCGTTCCCTTGTTCTGCCACTGTGCCCCGCAGCACGCTTCCTGCTTGTCTGCCAGATGTGACTTCTATACGGCCTGCTGCTCCGTCTTCCCGTGCTGCCTCTGCTGGTGCTCTTCCTAAGAAGCGTCGGTGTCGCCCGTCTCGTCGGAACCGCAAGAAGTCCACCCCATGTCCTGCACTATCTTTTTCTGCCCAGATATTTCCGACGAATCCCTTCAGCTGGTCTAGTCCTCTGCCTCAACCGCGTCGCGAGTACTATCCCGACTCGGATGCCCATTCTTGAAGCGCTCGAGGACTGGGATCTCTTAATTTACGAACTCTGTGTTTCATTGGGGCCCCCGCAGCCTCCTTCCGGATTCCCTCCTTGGTGTTCCAGGTATTCTGCTTCGTGTTATTTCTTGCCTACTGTGTAAACATTCTAACTCTGTTATATAATGCTTGTGTTCTGCCTTTGCATTTGCGTCTGTCACTGTACTGTGCTCCTTTTCAGTGATGTGTTTCTGTCAAACCCAGCCTATGCTCCCTGGTGTACCCCGCCACATTGTGTTGTTTCACCGTGCCCTGTTTTCCCTCGTTCTTTGATGTAATAATCCCAGAGACTCAATAAGGCGATGTTGAGACCTTTGACTGGCTCAGATTTCATGGAAGAGGACCTCGCCACCGGATCTGTTTTTCTAACAAATCCCATACATTTTCAATGGGGTCCATATTCGAGCTTTGCGGTGGCCAAAGAAGGTAGTGGAAGTCGCTGTCATGCTCGTAGAACCACAGCTGAACAAATCTTGCTCGATGGACACAAAACTGTCGTCCACGAAACAGCAGTCAACTGCTGGATGAATAGTCAATATTGATCGTCAACAATTTTTTGATATTCCTTGGAAGACATCCGACCTTTTAGCAATACCAGGAGACCCGTTCCGTACCAACACATTGTACCTGAAACCTTTACATCACATCGAGAACATTGAGGTGTGTTTACAAGACAAGGTGGGCCCATTGCTTCATGGGACTCCCTTCTAACTTTCTGTCTACCGTCGGTACTTCTGCTGCTTCGGTTGTACCTCACTCGTCGGACTACATGATTTCCCCCCAGTCTTCCAGTGTCTAGTCACGATGTTCTTGACTCCATTGCAGACGAACATTCCGGTTCTTCGCAGAAATCAGCAATTTACGTATATGCATAAGAATACCAATACCGATTCTCTTGAATTTCCTGTGCATAGGTCGCTGATGTATGGGTCGGGAACAAACTTCATTGAATGTTTCGGTCAGTTGCTGCACAGAGGAAGTCCCGTTTCTCCGTACAAGCTTTATCAAACGACGGCGATTTCGTTCATAACATATTAAGACAAAAATTTGGGTTATTTTTGTCTTAATGTCTGATCTAGACCTGGGTTATCTCACTTTTTTAGAAACCAGTCAGTTTTCAAAAATATCGTGCAGCCAAACAGGGACTTAAGCTCCGTATCGAACTCCGAAAGATCCTTTGTTTTTCCCATTGTGATCAGCACTACTGACGAATACTGACGTGCAGCAGTTTTAAAAAGTTGCCTGGATCACATGGTGACGCACGTGAGAAGGTATTTTGCATATACTCTGGGTAAGTGACGTTAATTAATTCATATAATCGACGTGGATCAGGAACACCAAACAGAAGTCATCGCTCTTTCCACGTTAATTAGTGAGTCACGGAAAAATACTCATCGGCCGCCACAAGGAATCGAACCCAGCTTCTTCCAGTTGCGCGCCGGACATGCTAACACTGCAGCACAGCGGCCTCGAATTCTCCAGACTCACAAGTGATTAACTGCCAAACCACATGGCAGGTTGCTTCATGGAGACTCACTGACTCACTTATTAACGTGGAAAGAGCGATGACTTCTGTTTGGGGTAAATGACGTTTATGTACATCTGCATAAAGGTTTCTAATAGTAGCAATAACGCGAAAACACTTCAAACTACTATTTCGTAATAATAAACGTTTGAAAATAATCGCTCGCCATCACCAAATGTGATCTAAATTGATCAAATCTTAGACTGCTTATCATTGTTATCTGAAACATAGGATATTGTAATCAGATCATTACATGCCGTACTTCTTCGCTCATTCAGTACGTAACTCACTCTTCATCAAATTACCTTCAATCACTTTGATTCTACATAGTTTAGTTTTCATACTCTACAAAAAATATTATTTGCCGCTTATTGCACTGTTACAGACTGTTAGGTTGCCAACTTTGAAAGATTGTTGAGAGAAATAATGCGCCGTTAAGTGAGAAATTGTTTAACGAGAAGAAACCAGATTTACATGAAAACGCAAAAACTCAAAAGGAAGCTGAAATTAGAAGTATACATCACACAGTGTAACAAGAAAAAAAATGCATTATCTAAAGTTTGTTATTGAGCTCATAATTCAAAATTGTTGTTGAAAAAAAATATTGTTACAATAACTTTTTAAATCAGAATCTTCTGTAAAACTTTGTTCGATAAATACTCTAAATCATTCAAAAGCTGAATCTAAGAGAGGTTGTGAGGTATATCTCTAATATAATCTTTCTCTTTGAGTCTATGTTCTTACGTAAATTATATTACTTCTCAGATTTCTTCCCGAACAATATAGAACTTCCCCCAATTTCCTTACACGTTTTGGCAACAACTGGCAATGAGGCGTATGTAAATAAATTGCCATACGATGTACAAAAGGTGTGTGGTGATGGCACGGCACCAGACTATTTACTGATTGTATTTGGACGCATATTATCTTGATCAGCGGTAGGCTGTATAAGTTTTATTTACGTACGAGACAGATAATCTGAATAAGTCAACGTACCGCTTTTAGTTGTTCAAAGAGGAATTGTGATTGAAAGCTGTAAATAACCAACTAAGCAAAAAAACAAGTCGTCGCAAGTTCAGTTTCTTGCTGTATCGATTCCTAAGACCGTTAGTTGCCGTCTAATTATTGTGTTGAATATTTAGCTTTATTTCAACTTACAAACCTAAGACTAATTAAAAACCTTCAAAACATTATAAGGTAATCTAAGAAGATGCATATTCAAAAGAATTTGTGCTATGTGTTTCAGAAATGCCAGCAGTAATGTAAGTGGCTTATCTTTCATCTTAGTTTAGGTAAAAGTAAAGAACAAAATCATTGTCGAATATATATATATATATATATTTTTTTTTTTTTTTTTCGGGATGTAAGGTCAGGTGATGCGTACCATCACAGCCTCTCCTTGACAAATGTCAACCCCGCCTTCTCGTGGTGCATCCTGTTCCCACTAAAGGGGCTCTGACGACCGCCAATAGCGGTATAACTATACCATCGGGATCAGAGGAAATGCTATCCCACGCTCACCAACCCGCTTGGCCAGCGTGGTGAGTTATGGCCAAACACCTCCAAAATGACTCTACAACTTAAATCTTGGCCCTCAGTCTCCGGCAGCTGGAATGTACCTGGCCAAGGCAGCGGCCAGTGCGACATGAAGGCAGAGGGTGCTAAGAATCCCCGGAGGACCGGACTAGGCTGCCATTTGATGCTGACCTTGGCTACCTATAACGGACGCTCCCTATCATCTGATTCAAGGCTTCTTGAATTGGAAGAGGAACTACAAAGGATCAAGTGGGACATCGTCGGGCTAAGTGAGGTAAGGAGAAAAGGAGAAGATCTCATTGAACTGAAAAGTGGACATCTCTTCTATTATCGTGGGACAGATACTGGCAGAACTAGTGGTGTTGGATTTATAATAAACAAGAAACTGAAGGATAAAGTGGTAGAAGTTGAAAGTTCCTCTGACAGAGCTGCACGACTCGTTATCCAACTATCGAGAAGATACCAGGCTCAGATTATTCAAACTTATGCACCCACCACAAGTCATCCTGAAGAAGAAATTGAAGAATTTTATGAGGAAATTCGTCATCTAAATAATAAAGGTAAGCAGCACTTGAAGATAATTATGGGAGATTTCAATGCAAAAATAGGGCAACGGCAACAGAATGAAACTTCAGTAGGTAAATTCGGTCACGGCAACAGAAACCAGCGTGGAAATACTCTCGTTGAGTTTGCAGAGGCAGAAGGATTTTTCATCTTGAACTCCTTTTTCAAGAAAAAGCCACACAGGAAATGGACATGGAGACATCCAATTGGGACGACAAGTGAAATTGATTTTATTATGTGTAACAAAAAATTCGTCATCGAAGACTGCAGTGTGCTGAACAAGTTCAACACAGGTAGTGACCATAGATTGGTGAGATGTAAGATGCACCTCAACACTAAACTGGAACGTGGCAAGCTCATAAGACAAACAAAATGTATTGACATAACCAACCTTAAAAAACACCATAATACTTTCAAGTTGGAACTGAAGAACAGATTCTCTGCTTTGGAAGGCCTAACATCGGAAGAAGTGGATATTTCGGAAGTTAACAGAAAAGTAACCAAAGCTCTAATGGAAACGGCAACAAAATTAGCTGGGTCTAAGAACAAGTTGCATGTGAACAAATTATCAGGAAAAACCAAAATGTTGATGCAAAAAGAAGAGAGATGAGGACAACTAAAGAAGATGTGACTTCCAAAGTGGAATATATAGAGCTATGCAAGACAACACGAAAAAGTATCACTGAAGATGTAAGGAAATTCAACTGTGAGCTAGTGAGGAAAGCAATTGAAAACAACCAAAGCCTAACGATAGCAAAGGGACATCTCAGTAAGGGAAGAAAACAGATTATGGCTCTGAGAAAAGAAGATGGTTCTATAACAAGAAATAGAGGCGAAATTTTGACAAGAGTGAAATATTTCTACTCCAAATTATATGAAAGGGATGATACATGTACTCCAGACATCATGAAAGGTACCAGAGTTCTCCCAGTCCTCCCAGCAGAAGTTGCTCATGCAATCAAGAACATGAAGCGGGGAAAGCTCCAGGAGAAGATGAAATTACTATAGACATCATACAAGAAGCAAGTGGAGAAATTGAAACAGTACTCGCCCAAATTTTCACTCGATGCCTTAATGAAGGGAAGATTCCTGAGGATTGGAACAATGCTACAATGATCCTGCTACATAAAAAAGGTGAAATTGAGGATCTTAGGAACTACAGACCTATCAGCCTCCTATCAGTGGTTTATAAAATCTTCACTAAAGTTCTTTCACACCGCTTGAAGGTAACACTGGACATGGCTCAACCGAGAGAACAAGCTGGATTCAGGAGTGGCTACAGCACAATAGATCATATCCACGTACTGAGAGAACTAATTGAAAGAGCGAGGGAATATGAACTTCCATTGTGCATGGCTTTTATCGATTATGAAAAAGCCTTTGATTCGGTGAAACCATCAGCAGTTACCACGGCTCTGAAATCCTGCGGTATTGAAGATGCATACATTAATATTATTAATAACATCTATGAAAATGCAAGTGCAAAGATTCGGCTGTTTGAAAATACAACACACATAAAGATTGGAAAGGGAGTGAGACAAGGTGACACCATATCTCCGAAGCTCTTTAATGCCACATTGGAAAATGTCTTTCAATCACTGAACTGGGAAAACAAGGGGATAAAGATTAATGGAGATTATCTAACCCACCTTCGTTTTGCTGATGACGTAGTCATTTTTGCAACTACCCCATCAGAGCTGCAGAGTATGATCCAGGAACTTGCTGACAAGAGTAAAGAAGTGGGATTAAAAATGAACTTTCAGAAGACAAAAGTGATGTTCAATGCTTTTACAAGAAATGAAGATTTATCGATTGATGGAGAAAAACTGGAGATAACAGATACGTATGTTTATCTTGGACAGCAGATATCAAGTGAGGGTCACATTGATGAAGAAATTAATCGGCGTACAAAACTTGCCTGGAGAGCTTTTGGAAGAAACAGCATAATTTTCAAGAGCAATATGCCATTATGTCTTAAAAGAAAAGTGTTTGATCAATGCATCCTTCCAGTGCTTACGTATGGTGCAGAGACGTGGACCTTAACTAAAAGAGACATACAAAGGCTGCAGACAACTCAAAGAAGCGTGGAGAGGTGCATGCTTGGTATAACCAGGAGAGATAAGAAGAGGAACTCGTGGATCCGAAAAATGACGAGAGTGGAAGACATCATGATCAGAGTTAAATCCCTGAAAATGGCAATGGGCTGGACATACTGCCAGAAGGACAGACCATAGATGGACAGCTGAAATTTTAGATTGGATTCCAAGGGACAGGAAAAGACCCAGAAAAAGACCACATGGGAGATGGGTGGATGAAATTCGTAAATATGCGGGAGTGACATGGAGGAGACTGGCACAAGACAGACCGTTGTGGAGGAAACTTGGGAGACCTTCGTCCAGCAGTGGATTGATAATGGTTGACAATGATGATGATGATGATGATATATTTTGCTGTTAAAAATATGCATGAACAACGGCGTTACTGATTTCAGTCATCTTGAGTTCGGGAAGGTAAGATATTAACATTACTGTAAAGATTCTATATTAGATCTCATTTCAGGATTAAACAGATATCAACAAAGCGGTTAAGATTCGATGTTAGATCTCATTTCAGGATTAAAGAGATATCAACATCGAGGTAAAAATTCGATGCCACATCTCATTTCAGGATTAAACAGATATCAACATCGCCATAACTATTCAACGATAGACCGCATTTCAGGATTAAACAAATATCAACATCGCGGTAAAGATTCTACGTTAGGTCTCATTTTCAGGATTAAATAGGTATTAACATCGAGGTAAAAATTCGATGCCATATCTTATTTCAGGATTAAAAAGATATCAGCATCGCCATAACAATTAGACGATAGACCGCATTTCAGGATTAAACAGATATCAGCAACGCGGTTAAAATTCGATCGATGTTAGATCTCGTTTCAGGATTAAACAGATATCAACATCGAGGTAAAAATTCGATGCCACATCTCATTTCAGGATTAAACAGATATCAACATCGCCATAACTATTCAACGATAGACCGTATTTCAGGATTAAACAAATATCAACATCGCGGTGAAGTTCGGTGGCGCAGTAGCCTAAACGCTGGGTACTCTCTGTACATTCGTTCGCGATAGTGTTTGGGTTCGAGCCCAGAGTGAGGCATAGATAATGCGCTTGTCGTACTGCCATAGCTCTCTCTTTCCCAGAGCTAATGAACCCAAATTGGGGATGGACGACTTCTTATAGACCATTGAATTGTTCACGGTGGTCGTTAAACCCCCGATTGAAAAAAGGATAAGAAGTCAGTTATCATTTTCGCCGCTGCGGTGGGTTAGTGGTCTAAGCACTGTCTTATGACTATTCGTCCAAGAAGGGTCTGGGTTCGAATCCTGGTGAGGCACAGATGTTGTGTTTGTCTTATGACAGACACTGGTGCTCTTCGTTCCCTAGAAGCAATGGTTCTAAATTAGGGACCGGCGACTGCTTATAGCCCGTTGAGTTGCTCAATCGCAAAAAACTAAAATATATCATTTCAGGATTAAACAGATATCAACATCGTGGTAAAGACTCGACGCTTTTTCTCATTTCAGATTTTTCTACAACTTCCATGAATACTTTTCACAGTTGTTTATCTCTGAAAATGTTTTTACCCAAGGGAAACGTTTTGGTTATACAGTATATGCACTCGCTGATAACGGGTGTTCAAAATGAAATATAGATAGATAGGCAGGAAGATAGGAGGGTACATATGTTGATGTGTAAGTTTGAGAATGCGGGGATCGTGTGTTTTCCGTGTTGCCATTCTCGTCATAAGCAAATGCAGCAAGTGAAGACGAGATTATTTCTGCCGATGTCTTCCTATCTTGATTAAAGCAAAGCTTGCGTTCTTCTTGCATCATCGCAGCGTATAAAGCCAACTCTGGAATGTAGACTCTGCTGTCAAGCCCCTTAGTTGAGTGAGTGACTCTGAGAGTTCCCGAGTGCCATTCTTATAACAACATTCCACTCGCAGTCTTTCGACTACATCTCTCCGGCTGAGACGGTTTCTGCTGCCTCAGTAACTACCTATTTTTATTTGCTCTACTCAGATTTTCTGATGAAAATTAGGAGACCGTTGTTGGCAACGCGAACCATAACACTTTCCGTATGCCACTGTGAACTACGACTTCAGCATAAAAAGAAATTACCAAATATAAGCTCTTCTGCGTGGAAATAACTTAAATTTGTTTTTGCTGAAAGAAAAAAATATAGGATCATACCATGATAAGTAACATCCACACACACACACACACACACATACGCAAACCTGCGTGGTAATGAAAGCTAAGTGAGAGAATGTTTCATGAACTGGATAAATAAACAGAAATCGATTCATTTTAAGCAAAGCAATCAAACACGAATAAAATCCTGTTACAAAAACCGTTTTTTTATTTAAATTCCTCAAAACTCTTAATACTCTAACGAATAAGAGCCACTGTTGGTAATTATTCATAAACGCTGTCTAAGTTCTTGTTCTTGTTAATAAGTTTCTTAAGAAAAAAAAATCAGTTTTCTTGTTTCATGATGATTATCGTCATCAACGGTGTTCAATCCACTACTGGATGAAGGTCTTCCTAAGCCTCTTTCAAAACTCTCTTTCTTGAGCAATCTTGTTCCATGTCACTCTTCCATGTTTTCGAACTTCATCTACGCATCTTCCGGATCTTTTCCTATTTCAGTTGTCCAGCGGTGATCAGTTATGGCTAGATTATCGGTGTTTTACTTTGATTACGATGTCATCCGCTCTTGACATTTCCCTGATCCATGAGCTCCTTTTCCTCTCTTTCATATTTATACCAGGCATTCATCTCCCCATGATTCTTTGACTACTCTCTTTCGTGAGCAATCTTGTTCCATGTCACTCTTCCATGTTTTCGAATTTCATCTACCCATCTTCCGGATCTTTTCCTATTTTAGTTGTCCAGCGGTGGTCAGTTATGTTTAGACTATCGCTATTTTACTTTGATTGTGATGGCATCCACTCTTGACATTTCCGTGATCCATGAGCTCCTTTTCCTCTCTTTTATATTTATACCAGGCATTCATTTCCCCATGATTCTTTAACAACTCTCTTTCTTGAGCAATCTTTTTGCATGTCACTCCTGCGTGCTTTCGAATTTCATCCACCCATCTTCCGGATCTTTTCCTATTTTAGTTGTCCAGCGGTGGTCAGTTATATCTAGACTATCGCTATTTTGCTTTGATTATGATGACATCCATTCTTGACATTTCCCTGATCCATGAGCTCCTTTTCCTCTCTTTCATATTTATAATAATCATTCATCTCTCCATGATCCTTTGAATTGTCAAGGTCGCTGAATGTTTCTTTTTAGTTGTGGTCTATGTTTCTGACTAATAAGAAAAAACAGGAATGCTGCACTGATTTACCGCTTTTCTCTTGAAACGTAATGGTAAATTGTTCTTGGAAATTGTACTGTTTCTTCCAAAGGCTCTTCAGCCAAGTTTCATACGTCTAAAACTTCCTTCTTCGATGTGGTCCTCGCTTGATATCTAGTGGGGCAAGTAGATGTAGGCATCAGGTACTTCTAAAATTCCCCCATTAACTTTTAAATCTCTAATCTTTGTAAAAGCATTAATCATCATTTTTGTTTTTATAATGAATAAGGTTTTACTGGTTGTGTGGTAGTAATTATAATGAATAAAGTTTTATGCCTGGACTTAATGGAGACACTTAATGAAAGAGATCTAAAGGGCAGACAGAGGTCTGACAATAATATGACCTGAGAAAAATGTACTCACTTTAAAACCTTTTATTGGAAAACTCCTGGTATCATCCAACACACACACTCTACTAATCACACTACTACTGAATATCCGAACTTTCGTAGAATCGCATCACAATAATGAAGAAGAACCTAATCACATAAAACGAAACTCCCGGCACATAAAACGAAGCTCTCTTGGTATCGTTGAGCGCGCTTATTTATACTGCATACCACCACGTCATGACTTACACTCATTGCCACATATCATTCAGCGGGAGAAATAACATCTCGTTAAGTGAGAAGATAATGTGCATAGGAAAATAAAATAACAAGAGATAGTAAAATCAAAAGGAAACTGAATCTAGAGTATACGTTACATCATCTCCCCCTTAATTTTATTTTTTTGTTTTTTTTTTGTCGAAAAACCTACCAGATTTTGAGTGTAGTCTTACATTTCGCTGACTGACGTTTATCGCCCTCTTTTTTTGTTTTGGTGGCAGCAGTATGTACAACATCAAACTTGGCATGACAAATTCAGGAAACCTGTGTCCGCAGCAATTGTCGTCTGTGAAGCAGGAAACACTTTTTATACTTGAACAAACCTGCATCGGCATACCTTATTTTTATTCTGCCTAGCAGGAATCACTTTTTTGATTTCAAATTACTTCCTCATATTATCGTTGATTACAAACCAACTGTATCAGCAGCGAAGATTGCCTGTAGCTGCCTAACAGTAACAATTTTCATTATTTTACCCCTAACACACACACATATATATATATATATATATATATATATATATATATATATATATATATATATACATATAAAATTGGATTAGTAGACGGACATAGAAGATATATATAAAAAAAAAACACATATACACAAAAAGAATGCATAGGCCCACACGAAAAAAAAAAAAAAAATTCTGACACGCCAACTGGTCGTGCAGGAAAAACAACATAAGGAGAAAATAACCTGTCCATGAGAATTTACTTATCTCGAGGACGCATAAAAAATTCTAGTACGATAACGTTTTGCAGGCCTAATCGGACTGGTAAATTCAGGTGGCGTCGATCGTTTCAGAGACTTGAATGGATCTGGAACATCTGTAGTCTGTCGGTCAAGAAATCCCTGCGGCTGACAGGAACGGTCAGGAACGGCTGAAGTCTGTCGATCAGGAAATCCCTGCGTCTGACAGGAACGGTCAGGAACGGCTGAAGTCCGTCGGTCAGGAACGGCTGAAGTCTGTTGGTCAGGAAATCCCTGCGGCTGACAGGAACGGTCAGGAACGGCTGAAGTCTGTCGGTCAGGAAATCCCTGCGTCTGACAGGAACGGCTGAAGTCCGTCGGTCAGGAACGGCTGAAGTCCGTCGGTCAGGAACGGCTGAAGTCTGTTGGTCAGGAAATCCCTGCGGCTGACAGGAACGGTCTGGAACGGCTGAAGTCTGTCGGTCAGGAAATCCCTGCGACTGACAGGAACGGGCTCCCCCAGGCTTTTGATATGTTGTCCCTTTGTGCTGGGGCCCGTGTTGTCCTTCCAGCATTCTTTTGAAGGGACGTGGCTCCGGCCACATCGCTTGTTTTCGTTTTCTACCTCTTGGCATGAGAGTAGAAGCAGGCATCGGCCCTGTTTACCCTGAGCGTAAGTTCCAGGGGCGAAACCCGGGTGGATGCAAGGATCTCTGCCTTCGCCGCTGTTGCGGCGAAGCAGATTGGGGATACAAGTTGCGTTTTCGACCAGCTTTTGGTGTTGCTGGACGGTTTGTAATTTGAGTCTGACGTTTAGGAATCGTCAAACTATTGTCTATATCTGATAAATCAGAAATATGTGATGACTCTGAGTCGCTGCTGTAAGTTAGTGGTCGTGCAGGGCGATGTTTATTTCTGCCTATAGGAATACTCTCTGACGAGGTATTCAAGGAAGTAGGAGCTTGTGTTGGTGCAGAGTTATTAGGGAATGGTGCAGCAATAATCTTGGCAATGGTTGGAGGGAAAGGAACGATACTAGAATTTGAAGAACTTGATTCGAGCCTCCGTCTTATGGTAGAATCAGGTTGCGTTCTTGGAACCCAGTCTTGTGGAGAGGAGGGTGAAGAAAAAATCACTGGAGATTCTTCAAAAAGGTTTGTCGGTTCGTCCAAAATTTCTGGAGGGTGATCGTGTGATATAGACCTTTGAGTCTGTGGAACAGAAGGTTGAGTAGGGTTGATTATAAAATCTATATTTCGTTCATGATACTTGCGACACTGAGCAACGTGTACATATTGAAATTGATTGTCAGGTTTTTCAAGGATAATGTTATTTTCAAACACATTGGCCACCCGATATGGACCTTCGTAGCTGGGTGCAAATTTCTTTACTAAAGTATGAGAAACAGAAGACTGGAAGTGAGTTTCCACGAGAGTGAGATCTCCAACGACAAGATCTGGTTCCCTACGCCTAGTATTATAGTATCTAGCTTGAGCCGCTTGTGCTCCTATCATTGCAACAAGAGGTTTCTCTGCCATGATTCGTACTGATTGCGGAGTTGGTCGCTGGTTTAGTTCGTCGATAATCCCCGTTAAATTTTCAAAAGGAGTCTTAATTTTTCGACCCAACAAAAGTTCTGCAGGAGTAAATTTAGTAGATTCGTGAACAGACGAGCGGAGGGCGAACGAAAAAAGCTCAAGATGTTCGTCCCACCGCTCGTGATGATCCATGACAAATGTAGCAATCATTTTAGATAGCGTGCGGTTTACTCGTTCCGCGGGATTACTCTGGGGATGATATGGGGAAATGAATTTATGCTTTATGTGTAGTCTCGCACACATTCTTTCAAAAATGTCAGAAATAAATTGGGGACCATTATCCGAAACTACTTTATTAGGTGCACCATATCTAGAGAATACTTCATTAATTAATTAATACATTACAAAGAACTTCCGCCGTAGCGGCTTTAATGGGAAAAACGTCAACCCATTTAGAGAAATTATCAGTTAATACTAAAACGTAACGAGCTTTGTTTTTAACAGATAAAGGATAAGGTCCCAATAAATCTATTGAAATAATATCAAAAACACAAGAACTTGAACTAGATTTCAAGTGACCGGCCGGTCTTACATTACGGTAATTATAAATCTGACACAAGTGACATGATTGAACGTATGCGAGCACACTTTGGTACATGCCAGGCCAATAGGCAACATCCCGCAATTTACAACGGGTCTTGCGAATACCTTAATGGCCTGCAATAGGTTTGTCATGAAATTCGTTTAAAAGGGCCATTCTAAGGGTTCGCGGAATACATGGGCGAAACTCTGCCCTAGTAGTCCTAGATTTCATATAGTAAAGAAGACCCTCTATGACTTCAAAATGCTGTGACCTCCCAGCCAGAGAAGGGTCACTTTGTTGTGTTGAACCCGCAAGCAAAAAATTATAGATATCCCCAAAATCTGAATCATTTACTAATTCTGCCATTATCTGCTCTCTGGATGTGTAACGTATACTCTCGATTCACTTTCCTTTTGGTTTTACTATCTCTGGTTATTTTATTTTTCTATGTAAATTATCTTCTTACTGAACGAGATGTTATTTCACCCGCTGAATGAGATCTGGCAATGAGTGTAAGTCATGACGTGGTGGTAGCCAGTATAAATAGGCGCGTTCAACGATACCTGAGGTGAGCGGTTGTTGTATACGGAGAGCGTTTGTTGTTGTACGGAGAGAGCGTTTGTTGTTGTATAGGAAGAGCGTTTGTTTATGTGGAGAGCTGCTGTTTATGAGCATAGAGCTTTGTTCATGTGCAAGGAGCTACGTGTTATTTGAGTAGCTGTGTGTGAAGATACCAGTAGAAGTTCATAATAAAAGGTTTTACGTAAGTACGTCTTTCTCAGTTCATAGTACTGTCAGACCTCTGTCTGGCTGTTAGGTTTATTTCATTTAGTGTTATTAGTAACAACCAGCATAAGACTTTATTCATCTTAATTACTACTACAACATTACTACCAGTTATAAGTTTGTTCATTACTATTACTACACTACTAGCAGGAGACTTTATTCATGATCTTAATTAACTAGTAACAACAACCATTTGAATTCACTATTAGAAGCTTAGTACAATCATTGAATTCATTATAATATTAGTGAAAGCTATATTCACTACAATTAGCTTGGTGGTAGCAAAAGCGTTATTCATTATAGATGTTATATCAGCTATTAAAAGTAAAGGCTGACATCCAGGAGTAGTTTCTGTGGGAACCCCACTAATCGGGACGCGAGACAATACATCCGGTAATTGATTCTTATGACCTGGTTGGTACGAAATTTTGATATTGCTCTCCTGTAACTTAAGAGCCCACTTCATAAGTCTTTGAGAGAGGTGCTCAGCAGAATTCAAATACTGAAGAGCAGAATGATCCGTAATTATATTAACTGTCAATTCGTTGAGATAACTTTGAAATTTGTCAAGAGCATACACTACAGCAAAACATTCGCGTTCCGTAGCTGAATAATTGCGTTCAGCTTTAGCTAAAGTACGGGACGCAAAAGCTATTGGATGCCCAGCTTGTGACAAAACACAACCAAGACCAACTACGGATGCGTCAGTGTAAATATCAAATTCCTTAGTATGATCTGGGAAAGCTAATACAGGAGGATGAGTCAACGCAGACTTCAGTGTTTCAAACGCAGCGTTAGCCTCAGGTGTCCAAACACACTTCTTGTATTTACGTTTCAAAGCATACAATGGCTCACAGATTGTAGCATAAGCGGAGACGAACTGCTGATACCATCCGGTCATTCCCAGAAAGCGTGATAGTTCTTTGGCTGTTTTAGGCCGTGGAAAGTCAACAATAGGCCTGATTTTTTCATCATCCGTAAATAAGCCGTGGGGAGTGATTTTCAACCCCAGGTATACAGTCTCGTCCCTCGCTATCTGGCATTTACTAGGTTTTAACGTCAAGCCAGCATTGTATATGAGTTGGAACACCTGTTTGAGCAGAGAAAGGTGCTCGTCAAAAGTCTCGGATGTAATAATAATGTCATCCAAATATACATGCACATGGGGACCTAGAACAAGTCTGAGAACCGTATCCATAAGCTTTTGCAAAGTAGCAGGTGCAGAGGCTAGTCCAAAGGGCATATGCAGGTATTCATAAGCCCCAAAAGGAGTCACAAAGCCTGTTTTATCGACGGAGTCTGGATGTACCGCCACCTGCCAATATCCACTCGCCAAATCCAAGGTTGACATCCATTTAGTTGACGATAGGTCATGCAAAATATGCGACATGACAGGTAGTGGATAATTTATTGCTTTCGTGACTTGGTTTAGCTTGCGGAAATCTGTCACGAAACGAAATTCGTTGGGTTGTTTCTTTGGAACAAGAAAAGCAGGTGCGGCCCAGGCGCTTGGTGATTTCCTTATTATGCCCTGTTTAATCATCTCGGAAATTTGACGTTACATTGCCTGTTTCTTATGGGGTGCACAAGGGTAAGGTTTCGTCGCTATCGGTTTCGAACCATCAGTGTCAATGACGTGATAAACCACCTGTGTGAAACCAGGTTGATCGGAAAATAAACCAGGTCTTTCATGCAAAAGTAGAGAAAGCTGGTTTCGTTGCCTCTCATTCAGTTGGTTACTCAGTAACAAACTCGTTATGTCCATACGATCTGTAGGAATCACTTCGACAGGTTCCGGAAAGGAAATAACATGTTGTACGAAATTCAGGGTAACTTGAAAAGTATTGATAAAGTCCATGCCCATTAGACATTTAACGGGTAGGTCATCTATGAGCAGGAAAGAATGCGTAAAACGAGCCTTTCCCAGCCCTAGAGATAATGTGACAGTTTCTGTGATACTGAATATTTCGTTATTTGCACCTCGCAAATACTGCGTCGCAGGCTGGACGTGGATTGCAGGAAAACGTTCAGTGCAAAACCTCGTATTTAGGGCTGATATGTCAGAACCAGTGTCGAACTTTGTCTCGACAATAATATCTTCAATTGTCAATAACACATCAGGCAACTGAGGAGTTTGGACAGTCACTAATACTATTTTAGGGTCAGAATGCTTGGTATCAGGAAGCAGTACCGACCCTTGGTCTACTTCCTTTGGAAGTTTAAAGGATTCCTGGTTGTATTATCATGCGGGCTGAAACTGTGGCCCTGCCGGGTATTGGGAAAGTTTTCACGCTTAGGAAAACTTCGTGAAAACTGCTGCGGGAACTCCGCATGTCTGTTGAAATTTTCATTTCTATTACTTCTTCTCTCAGCACGGGCAGAAAAATCATTATTGCCCTGAGCATAAAAACGTTCCGAATTCTGCGGATTGGAACGGGGTCGAGCATACTGTGCATTTGTACGGTACCCAGAAAATTGATTAGAAACTAGCGGTTGGTGTACCACTCTTCTATGCGGTGGAACGTATGATGCTTGGACTGGCACCTGTGTACGCTCGTGTTGAAAGTCATTAGGCCTATTACACCGCCGAGGATTTTCGTGATAAGCCTCCCGGGGTACCCGAGCATGTTGAGTTAGACCATGTTTGCCGTGTCGCTCCTCATACGTTCGTATGAGGCGAAGGCATTCATGAATTGTAGCAGGGTGTCGGACCTCAAGAAAATCCTGTAGAAATGGATCCAGCTGTTGCAATAGGGTGTCCAACATGTCGACATGACTGGCATGTGGATCCCATAATTTATACAAGCGTGTTGTTTCTAAAGCAAACGCAACAGGGCTATCGTTGGGTCCTTGCTTACGAGAAAAAAGTTGTTGTGCCAGGCCAGCTCGCCTGAGGCCGAAAGGAAAGACGTCCAAAAATTCCGCTCGGAAATTCTCATAACGAGAATCCGGGTTCGATACTCTCCACTGCCGATACCAGGTCTTAGCGGTGTCTTTCAAGCAAGTGCCTGCTATTTGCACTTTGCAATCTTGAGGAATATTTATAAGTCGAAATGATCTTCCTAATCCTCGAGAAATTTCAAGGACCCCTCCAAACCATTGAAAGTAATTGCTCCCGCATGTGGCACGAAATGTGCAAGCATTTTGCTTCTGTGAGAGGATTGAAATACCTCAGGTACAACCCGCGACTCAGAGTGATATGAAGCTGGTGAATGACGAAATTGTGAGGAATGCCTGGGTACTTGCAAATCATTGACATCAAAGTTAGACCCACAGGCCTCCTGCAAATTGTCGACAATAACCCCACCTCTACCGAAACTTGATTCAGGTTGAAATAGTGAAGTTTTCTCAGGTAATGAAGACATAGTCACTAATTGTCAAGACCTCGTGTTCAAGAAATGTTCGGGCGCCAATTATAATGAATAAGGTTTTACTGGTTGTGTGGTAGTAATTATAATGAATAAAGTTTTATGCCTGGACTTAATGGAGACACTTAATGAAAGAGACCTAAAGGCCAGACAGAGGTCTGACAATAATATGACCTGAGAAAAATGTACTCACTTTAAAACTTTTTATTGGAAAACTCCGGGTATCATCCAACACACACACTCTACTAATCACACTACTACTGAATATCCGAACTTTCATAGAATCGCATCACAATAATGAAGAAGAAACTAAACACATAAAACGAAACTCCCGGCACATAAAACGAAGCTCTCTTGGTATCGTTGAGCGCGCCTATTTATACTGCATACCACCACGTCATGAGTTACACTCATTGCCACATATCATTCAGCGGGAGAAATAACATCTCGTTAAGTGAGAAGATAATTTGCATAGGAAAAAAAATAACAAGAGATAGTAAAATCAAAAGGAAACTGAATCTAGAGTATACGTTACATTTTGTGTAATTTCCTCTAATTTAGGTGACATTAAATGAGACTTAATTTTAGGACTACTTTGGTTAAAGTGAAAAAAGTTCTTACTGGGGCACCTGTGTGCGACAAAAAAAAAACTATCTTCTGATCATATTTTTGGACGTAGGGCCAAGCGCTGTTGCTTGTTGTACTTTTCCTTTCCTTCTGCTTAATTTTTGGAGGAGGAGGAGGAAGTACTTTTTTGTATTCTCCAGTTGACGGTACATTGTATAGGTCCTGTTAATCCTTTCTTTACGTCAGAAGCTTATCATCGTATTAACCTGATTAAACCAGAACAAAACAAATATTCAAGACTCAGACAACATTCCAAAAAATAGAGAAGAAGAAAAGTGGCAACGATCTCCTACGTCGAGCAGGAAAATAATGCATGTACGAAATAAACACTACGGCAGTTCAATGTCCAAAAACTGGAACACAGTAAAATCACAACAACAAAATAACAGGAAAAAGAACGCAACAAAATGACAGGGAAGAAAAGTTGTTTTTTGAATCCAGATTTAACGATCACCGTCAAAAACTCCAAAGGCTGTAAGCGGCCCCTCTCCCTAATTTGGGGCCACTGGTTGTTCTAGAAATGGGAGGAACACCGTTAGTCATGTGCGCCAACTATGCTTTATCCGAGAAGTCGAATCCAGGATCAATTCGAGGGACTAACCAGTGCCTTTGACCACTTGGTTACGGGGGCGGAAAAAGATCGTTTCATCGCCTTCAGTCTGAACCGTAATGCCTCACAAGGAAGCCTGGTTTGCCTCTTCGCCCGCTCGTTTCTAGTTGTAACAGTCCTTTAAGACCATTAGAGAGGGCGTTGGCACGTTACCTTCGGCCTTTTGTCCAATCCTCACCTTATTCCATCACCAGTTCCCTCCAGGCCATTGTCCGTATTCGAGAATTCAGAGGCTTGGGCTCCTCTTTCATTTTGGCATCATTGGATGTGGAATCGTTATATCCGAGTGTTCCATTGAACGTAGCTCACGATTTGATTATTTCTAAGTTGTCCGACTTGGGAACTATTCCCCTAATGCAAGTTCAGGCAATTTCCGATGCTTTAAATATTATTGCAAAAGATCCTTTTTTCGCTTTAATGGGACCATTTACCGTCAGCGAGTTGGCACTCCTATGGGCTCGCCTCTCTCTGCTGTTTTGGCAGAGGTGATCATGCAAGATTTGGAGGACGATATTTTAGCCAGGGCAGACAAGGTTCCAGCACTGTACTTGCGTTAAATCGATGATGTTTTTGTCGTTTGGCCACATTCTGGTGATGCTTTGCTTTCTTTTAGAAGCCTTTTGTCGTCTAAATATCCTACTATTAACCTGACGATAGAATGGGAGGAAAATTTTAAGATCCCTTTCTTGGACCTTCTAATCACCAGACATGTTAATAAGGATTTTTTGACTTTTGAAGTGTATTGGAAGGCCGTTGGTTCTTTTGATATCATTCCACACGCCTCTTTCTACCCGGCTAGATATAAACTGCAGCTATTCGGGCTTTGGTGAATAGAGCGTATACCCATTCCTCGTGCATTGCTGCTCGGAATAAAGAACTTCTTTTTATTAAAACCATTGTGATGGAACATGGGTATGGTGTTGGTATTGTGAAAAAGTTGTGTGCTCGGCATAGAAGAAGTAATTCGTCTTCGCTGTGTGTTCAGCGCGAGCAGATTACTTATGTGGGATCAATGTCTTTCTTTCCACCGGTTACAAATGCATTACGGAGAGTGTGTAAAAAACACAAAAAAGATTTTGGTGATGTGGCCTCTAACCTTCGGAGCATGCTTAGGAAGGATCGTGAGCCCAAACCCATCCAAGAACAGTGGGGCGTGTACTGTGTGCCCTTGAAGACCGACGTTGCTGCTGCTCCTAATTCATGGATCCACTCTTCGTAATTTAGGAGTTAGAGTGACTGAACATCAGTACACTGTAAAGACTGGATCTACTACTACTGCCCTTGCACGCCTGGTTAAGTCTGGAACTCATCTGCCCTCTTGGTCTGAGACTTATTTATTACTTAAGACCAGAGGTAGGTATATGACTCTCTTTGCCTAAAGTTTGTATATTGACGTTTTTAAGGACGTATGCTGTAACGATGACTTATGTCACTCACCGGGATCGCTGTTGTCTTCGGGACTATCTATATATTAAGTGTGTGTGTTCTCCTAGCGCCAGTTCTTTTAACCTGATGACGCACAGGGCACCTGTTGCGAAAGATCTTGTTTTTACCTAATATGCCTTTTAGTAGTAAAATTCTAATTGTACGTTTTGGGTAGTTTTCTACATGCTTAGACAGCTGCCTTTTTATTCTTCTGGAAATAGGTTTGCTTGAAAAACACGAACGTTGTAGTTACGTACTGGTGAGATTATTTGTTTTTACACACAAAGAGGCAAATATGTGTGAAAGATTGACTTTGATACTCATTACTTGTCATAGAGATACTAGATACTCAGTAAACGGGCTTTTGCTAACATTTTCTATGCGAACAAAAATGGACCATTTTATTTGACAAACGATATGTTACTGTTCGATTCTATTTTCATGCATCATTACTCATTCAGAGATTCCATTCATGATTCCATTCATAAAATCGCTCTGGTTTCTTCTTTTAGCAAAAGTAGAGATGGGCCTGATTTTCATCTAAGGGATTTGTATTACATCCCAGTCTCTTAAAAATATGAAAATTGTTTTTCCAAAAAGTGGAAGGAAGTATTGTAAAAATAAACACAGATGACAATACTGTAAACGTGAACGGCTTAACTAAACGTGAACGGCTTTAATTCCAGAGGAGAGATATTCCGAATGAAAAGGAAACACATTTTAATATACACATTTATCTCGGAGAAAAACTGGGGTGATAAGTTGCGTGCAGAGGGCTAGATTTTACGTATAGCAAAAGCAGATATCCGTGAGTAGAGACGTAAGGCGCTTAGCAAAAATTCAGCGAAACAGCTGAGCGATGTGAAATGAAACGTCGATAAGAAAAATAAATCTATGCTTTCAAGCTCTGAGATTCTCTAACATGTAAATCATGTGTAAAAAAAAGTAAAAACAAAAGAAACCAAAAATAATTCAAAAGTTTTGGGGTGTGATGAAACTTCCTCATGGCAATACGATGGTTAGAAATCTATCTCCACAAAAGAAACACAAAATAGAAAAATAATATTTTTAGGCCAGTTTCTTCTTGTGCGATCCTCAATGTGTATTGGCAATCATGTCGAAGTCTCTGATGCAGAGGAATCAATCAAATCCTCCGAACACGTCTCCGTCAAGTCTCTTTGCGTTTTTAAGCTGCGAGAAACTTGTCGAAAATGAGTTCTTCTGCATCCCCTCAAATTCCCCTGCGCAACCAACACCAGAATTCGATCTTTTTCACCCCTTGAATGATGTGGCCAAGATATTGTATTTCTCTTGTTTTTACTGTTTCTCGAAACTCCTCAATTCTCCGAAGTACATTTCCGTTCTTCCCCTTCTGTATCCAAGACACACGTAACATCCTTATTTAACACCATAATTCAAATGCTTACAACTTACTCAGTCTGATTCATTCAATGTCTATGCCTCCCCTACATAAAGTTAGACCGAGAAGATGTAACATTTCACATAAATAACATGGACTCTAAGCGCAAGATACATTTCTCCATGTGCATTTTCAGAAACGCATTCCTGGCCTGTTCAGTACAACTTTGAATTTCTGCTGTTGAACTAATATCCATTTTAATCAGTAGTCCCAGATATTCTGTTCTTCTCACTCGCTCCAGTGCTTTGCTCTTCACTACAACTGCACGTGGAGCCTGACCATTGCTGACCACCATATTGACTTTTTGCATTGTTAGTTAGACCATAATTTTCACAAAATGTTTCTGCTAATATCCCTTCCTGAGAATATGCAAAAAGCATTGTGTCCTTAATATACCAAACATTATTTATGTATCCTTTTCATTCATCACAATCCCGGGCTTTAGGCCCTGCAAGGATTTTCTAAAATGGCTTCTGAATACAAATTGAAAACCAATGGTGACGGAATACATCTTTGTTCTACCTCTTTCTAAACCTCCACCTCATCTGTTAGTTCACCACCTACAAGAACTGATGTGACGTACCTGCCAGCAGGACATAAAGGCAAATAGAAATCAGAATGAACGTCCGCGTAGCTCAATCGGTAGAGTGACTTATTCCGGAATGAGGGGATCCGGGTTCGAATCCTGGCGTGGACAAAAATGACGGAGAAATTTACTTCGTTATAATGGAGCCCGAACTATCCGGATGACCCGACCGTTCAAAATCTCGCATTGGTGTGATGTTTTTTCCACACCGCGAGATAGGAAAAATCAGAGAATCTCTTCTCCAGCGCTTCGAAAAATAAATGTGTGTGACGTGGCATTCCACACACCAGTTTGACTGGGAGTTCTCAAGTGCACATTCTACGGTGGATGGCTGCCTGCAACGATTCATGGTCACGGCTGACCCGTGGGCCATGCCCCCGGCCCTCTTTCGTGTGTGTGTGTGTGTGTGTGGGGGGAGATGTGACGTACCTGCCAGCAGGACGCACACGACATAAAGGCAAATAGAAATCAGAATGAACGTCCGCGTAGCTCAATTGGTAGAGTGACTTATTCCGGAATGAGGGGATCCAGGTTCGAATCCCGGCGTAGACCAAAAATGACGGAGAAATTTACTTCGTTATACTGAAGCTTTCTGACCACAGTAAAGATTTCCAATTGTTTTCAAATGTAGTTCCTCCGATTCCAGTCTTTTTAAGATTTCCAGCAATCGGTCATGCAAGATTTTGTCAAATGCTTTCTCATAGTCCACAAAGCACTGTTAAACGTTATTTGGTAGGCATCTGCTTCCATGCAGTAATATAATTCGTCACGAAAAACTCCTATCTTATTACCCTTTGGAATCTAAAGTGCACCTCTTTCCAACACTCTGCACATATGGAGTAGATTCTTTTGTGAATCATTCTCGAAAGCAGTTTAAGAGCATGAGACATCAAACCAATAGTTACGCGTTCCTTGTATTTCCTGGTTGGCACCTTCTTTGGAATAGCAACAAATGTTGACTTTATCCATAAGTAAAAATGTCCCTTTGCCATAAATGGCTTTGAAACAAAAATAGAAAATGATGTCCTATTATCTTAAAATATACAGTGGTACCGAATTTGTTCAGCTCTGTAAGAACGACTACTAGACCCATGGCTTTTGCATTCTGTATACCATAAAGTGGAATAAATTATGTACGTCACTTGGTAATCTCGGACGAAAATTTCGAGCTTTTGTTCTGCTGAGAGGGTTAAAATCACACAGGTAAGACATATTGGGTTGGAAAGAAAATAATGTCCGATGACGAGGTACCCAAAGTCGAAGCCCCGGCCAGGGGAGTACATTGGCCACTGAGATTGCGCAGCACACCGGTATGACATTAGCAAATAGGCGTTCTTAAGTGAGTGGCAGTTAGCCATCAGATGACGAACAGTGTAAGCACCAGCCAACATGGATGTGGACAAGGAGCACATCCGTCTTTGCGTACTGTATGAGGTTTGTCGCGGTGGCACTCCCTCAAGTGCTGTAAGAAACATAAACCAACCACATCATTGGCGATGAGATATGGCAGGCCTAATGCCATATCTCATCGCCAATGATGTGGTTGGTTCGAAAGGTTTTGAGAGTTAAATTTCGACCTGTCAGACCGTACCATAGCCGGAACTCGCGACAGTGAATATGGACATGCTGAAGACGTTAGTGGAAACTAACTCACGTGTGACCAAGCGGGAACCGCCCGAACAGCGAGGGACTACCCACACGAGCATTATCATGCAACTGCGACAACTTGGGAAGGTGCATAAGAGGGAAGTTTGGGTACCCATCAACTCACCGTTGAGCAAAAAGCATATCGCATGAGTGTATGCGTTTTCCTGCTTGCACGTGACCAAGTTGAACCGTTCTTGGACCGCATTAGGACGGGTGAAAAGAAATGGGTCCTGCATTACGATGTCGGCGCCCAGAAGCAGTGGTTGGGCCCAAAACAGAAGCCCATGCTGACCCCCAAAGTTCGGTAGCTCCCACGTAAGGCCTTGCTGTGTGTTTGGTGGGATATGCGGTTGTCGCGTTTTTGAGCTGCTTCCGGACAGCACCACTATCACCGCCGATGTGTACTGACGTCATCTCGACGATCTGAACGCATCTCTCACATCGAAACGACCAGCACTGCTGAACCGCAAAGGCGCCCTTTTACAGCAGGATGGAGCGAGGCCTCACACAGAACGGGTAGCCTGTCACAAGATCAGGGACCTGGACTGGCAGCTGCTGCTGCATCCAGCCAATTCCGTGGATAGTGCCCCAAGCGACTACCATCTTTTCCGGTCGTTGCAGGTTTTCTGGACGTTTATTGAAACTTGTCAATCATAAGGTAAGACAATCGCGCGACTGTGAACACAAAATACTTCGTACGACAGAGTTAACTAATTTCCAGCGCGGATTTATTATTGCGTGCCACATAAGCAATCACTCCGTACGTGACTTTCAGCAGCAGTGCATGTCCCTAGGTTGACGGCTGGGGATGTGATCTGCAAACGGGAACAACCCGGCACGTCCCCGAAGTCCGCAAATCAGCATGGTCTGGAATCATGCCAACCCGATGTAAGACAATTGAAAGTCATGTTAGCACCAGTACAGTGAGCAGGACGCTGCACGACATGGGTAACCTCGGTCGAGCATCCATTTACAAGCAGTTATTCGCTTCACTTATAGCACACACCGATTAGCCTCGTGTAAGGAAATTCCATCTTGGATTGTAGAGTAATGGAAAAGGGTGTTTCGGACTGACGAGTCACGATACACCGTCAGCCAATCTGATGATAGTTACTGGGTGCGATGTATTTCGGGAGAGAGGTACCTTTCGGACTGTATCGTCTTGACAGCGAAGTTTGGTGGAGGCAGCGTGATAGTATGAAGCTGTTTTTCGTGCTTCAGCTTGAGCCAGTTAGTCGTTTCAGACACACTTATGAACGCGGGGCTCTGTCTAAGCGTCCTGGGTAATTATATGTTACTAACGGTGTGGCAATACTTTGCGGAAGGCCCGAACCTGTACTGGGAGGACAACTCACCACGTCACACTGCTGACGTTGTTATAGATTGGTTTGAGGATATAGGCGTCTGACTGGCCTGCCCAGTATCCTGACCCAAACCCTATAGAGAATCTCTGGGACGAATGGGATCATTGGGTGCGTGAAAATTTATTTCGAAAAGCTGAACTGGTCGTTGTTTTGAGGCCGATTGACGGAATGTATAAGTGGATACTTACAAGCAACTGGTGGAGGGTTCTCAATGGAAAACAGACGCCGTCACAAGAGGCCAACGGTTGCTGTGCATAGTATTAAATTTTCTGTTAAGGTTATTTTCAGAGACGCAGTTGTGTACATATTAATATTTGGGCGGTGTATACACATACGCGTTTTTTCGGGATGGGGGAGGGGCAGCGATGACCATGAGCAATTCAAAGGACATTAAACGATCGCCCGTCACTAATATTATTACAGCCATTGGTTCCAGCGAAAGCAAAGAGCCAACGTCTTAAGATAACAAGTTAGTAAAATCGTGCAATGCATTGATTATGACACGCTTTCCAACATACCAGAAATCATTACTCAAGTCATGAGAATAATGGCTGTGGAATAAATCTCGCTCCTGTGTCCTGACCTTTGACCCCATTTCGATGATATTCAACAGAACCGGTTCAGTGTACATCCGGAACAACATGAAGAAGTTTTGTCGCAATCGAAGCATTTTTACACCAGTTATAACGCATAAGGGCGATGGAATGGATCCCGATCCCATGTCCTGACCTTTGACCACATTTCTCTCATTTTCAAGAGGGTTCGCCCCCAGGTTATCCACTACCACATAATAAAATTTCACCGAAATTGAACCATTTTTACGCGAGTGATCATACGGTCAGACAGGCATACAGACGGACAAAGCTGGAGCATATACATGCTTTTTCAACCTACGGTTGGAAAGCGTAACAAATACCACCCATACTTCTTCCGAGACTCGAACCTCACCCAGCACAAATAATGTTACTTATTTTTGATGCAATGCATCTTTCCCGACAGTACTAAAGTAAATTCCTATTAAAACAGTTCGATGCAACGAAAATGAGTAACGAAAGTTGTCCGTGAGCCAACTAGGTTGACTTTCTAAAATATCTCGAAAACGGTAGGTCGTAGCAAAATTTGGCTTCCACTCGATTCTCTCAAGGGGAAGGGGGTTCCCTCCTACTGACAAAAGCATTACAACGATGTACAGTTACCGAGAATGAAATTTGCGCACCAAGAAGAAAGCATCGGATCGAACTGAAATTTTAAGGACGTAATGATACAGATGAATGACACACATGATGGCAAAAACAGAGCTGCAGGACAGTTACAAAGGGATATGTGGCCCGCAGTCAGGCAATCTTCAACAGCCCGCAGCACCTCCTATTGCGGCAATACATGCTGCAATACGGTCCAGCATGAAGGAGAACAGACGCCTGATTTTGTCCTGCTGGGGACTAGCCCACACGTGTTGGACGGTGTGCTCCAAATCCCGGATAGTGCGGCATGGCGGCAGCCAGTCTTTCAACTGGTCCCACACACTGCTTGATAGGGGGACATGTCCAAGGAGCAGGAAGGCCACGAAAGTGTCGGGACATGACGTAGGTAGTCCTGGGCAACCAGAGCCATGGGTGGGAGGGCATTATCCTGCTGGTATAGCACAACTGGAATCCCGGCCAGGAATGAGAGCACATAGCGCCGTAGAATCTCATCCACTCACTGCTGGCCCGTCAATGATCCACGTACCACTACTAGAGCTGATCGGCTATCGTAGGCAATGGCTCCCCAGACCATAATGCCTGCAGCGGGGGAGGTGTGTAGATCGATAGCGAGGTTGGGATTGTGCCGTTGACTCGGGGACCTCCACACCCAGACACGATGAGCATCTGTCATCAAAACGAAGTGGCACTCATCGCTAAACACCACACGTCGGCAGTCTGTGGCGTTCCACGTCGCTCTGACCTGGCACCACTGCACAAGTAGCCGGCGATGTTCCGGTGTTAATGGCAGCACGCGTAAGGGGAGCTGGGATCGCATATTCGCTTCCGCGAGGCGTCGGGAAATGGTTCGTGGGCATACAGGAGCCGTTATATCTGCCTATATAGTGGACTGGGTCCCTATGGGATCCGTTCGTGCCTGGCGCACGATCCGTCGATCCTCTCTACCGGTGGTTCTCCTGGTCCGTCCGGAGCTGCTCTGCCGTGTGGCAGTGCCGTCACGTGTCCAATGCTTTCAACTAAGGAGGTTATATTACTGGAAACACCACTGGTTCTGCCGCCATAGGTCACAGCTAATCTGTGGTGTGACATCACAAGTAGGCAAAAACGAACTAAATTATACCGTTGATAAAACAGTAAGCTTGTGTATCATTGATAAAGATTATTGAATTACTCATTTTATCTGTTTATACGCTTAGAAGCTTTTGTTCCATTGGTTTCAAAGGAGCTTCTCTTCTGCGGCTGCGTCGTGCCTGCTCATGACGTTATTTGCAGCACGGACGGTGACTTATGGCGGCCAATGCTGCGTGGATAGGAGTGGTGTATCCAGTAATATAACCTCCTTACTTTCAACACAGTCGGACGGTATGGTTAGAACGATACACGTGGCGGGCCAAACGGCCCGCCTACCACCTTGCGGTTTTCAGCCCGATGATCAGGCCTCTCTCAAAGTCCGTAAGTTGCGTAATTCGACGTCTCTGGCGTCTACCCGGCATTTTTTGTCACTCTGTACTCCTGCTAGAGTCGGCCGATGCTTTTTCTTTTCACGGGGCATCGACTACACGCCGGTTTATAAGGCCGCCAGTTCGTACTTGCAGCGCCCCCACAAGGTGTACGGTTATATGCACTCGCATCAAACGGGAGCAAATTTCATTGTTCGTGAGTGTATAACGCGATGGGTTGTTACCTGCAAGTAACCTAGACCAAAAGTTACCAGTTCCCCTCACTAACAGACTTGCGAGTCAGATTTTCTTTTTATCTTGAGGTCAGATTTTAAATCGCGCATGCGCAGAGGGGCTCTCCTAGCTACATCACATTTCATTGGTGTCATTGTCGTTTTTTTTGTTCGTCTAAATCTGAATAATATATAATATTTATTAAAAAAATAAACATTTTTGAAAAACTAAACGGTCGAAATACTCATTATAGCCCAGCGTTGCATTCAGAGATTTTTTTCCGGGGGTCAATGATAAATTTTGAAGGGGTTGGAACTTGTTGATATATATATATACACTCATCGTCAAAAAATATTTGCACACAGAAGGATGTGTCGGATTGCAATGCTATTTGGGAGGAAGCTAAAAGTTACCTGGAACAATGAGTGACTAAACATTGAGATTGATACGGGCAATATTTATTTAACTACACGCCAATAAGTAGTGTCTCTCAGTGTGGCGCCGATGCTCTATGTTTGCTCACACAGCATGCCAGACGTCTCCTCATGGAGTTGTACAGGTTCCTAATGGTGTCTTCCGATAAGCAATCCCATGCAGCTTGAATCTCCACACGCAGTTCCTGCAGATCGTGCTGTAGGGGTGGAGTGTAGACAGCGCTTCCAATAGAATCCCACACATTTTCAATCGGCGATAGGTCTGGCTATTGCAGACTGTCAGTGTCTTGAAGGTAAGTTCCCCAGACAGCAGTATGCGGACGAGCGTTGTCCTGTTGGAAAATCGCATCGGAGTGAGCCTTCAGAAAAGGTAGAGCCACTGGTTGCAGGAGTGCATTAACGTAACGTTGGGATGTTAAAGTGTCTGTAATGAACACCAAAGGTAATCTGGCATCTTAGGCAACTGCACACCACACCACGACACCATGCCTTCTGGATCTGTGACGCTCGATAACAAACCGTTCATCTTGGAGCTGACCATGGTGCCTCCACACACGGATTCGTTGGTCGTCTCCTCCAAGACAAAAGCGGGACTCGTCACTGAAGATCACCCGCCGCCATTCTGAGTGGCTCCTTAACACTCTGGCACGACACCATTGCAGTCTTTGGCGACGATGTAATGGTGTTAAGGGCAGTCGTCCTAAAGGTCTGCGTGCGTGTAATCCTACGTAGTGCAACTTTCTGCCAATGGTGCTAGCACTAACTGGACGATGCATGGAGGGCTTCACTACTCGTTGAATATCCGCAATCGTGGCTCCGCGGATATCTGACAACCCGTCAGTCCTATCTCTCCGTGTTTCGTCTAGGTGTCCCACAACCTTTCTGTCGCTGCTGCGTGCCTTGTTCTATCCACTGCCACCAACAGCGTTCTATGGGGATATCCTCACGACCGGTATGGCGCGCAATCCGCCGATAAGACCATCCTGCTTCTCGGAGCCCGACCACACGAACTCTCGAACTCTTCCAACTGCTCGATTTGCTTCCGAACTTTTCTCTGAGGCCTACTTCGCTTGCAAAGCATGCAACCAACACAACAGCACGAGTCCGAATGGCAAACGCGCGGAACAGGACGACCTTATATAGCCGGTCAGGTACAGCGCTACGACTCCTCCTTGCTTGCGTCACATGCGTGACCGAGCATGATACTTGAAACATTTGCATGTCTCACGATGTGAAGCCTACCCACCAAGTTTCATTCCTGCCGCTTGCTTACTTCTGGGTACAACTGTTTTTCCTTTTTTTTTTTTTTTTGGACGATAAGTGTATATATATAAAGCGCTATAACAATAGAATAAAATAATTTACAGAAAAATTAATGAAACAATAAATTATTATTAAAGCATTACAGATTTCAATCAATGCGGAAAAATAAGTACATTATAATTGAGTGTACAGCAATGTGTGTGAAATGGACCTTTATGGTAAAATTTTAAAATATTGGACTTAGAACTTCATAAAAACAGGAGAGTAATTAAAGAAAATTTTTATATCCAGAAAAACAGCTCCATTAATGAACCTTCGAAAATTATAAATAACATTTTCAACAACGTAATTCAAAAATATGTAGTAGACTTAACAAAATACATGAGCAAAATAATTTAATTTAATAACTGGCAACTGCAAGAGAAACTTGTTAATAAAATTTAAATTCTTTCTGTGTAAACGAAATTTTTGATATACTTGCTGGCCTCCCAAAATGCGACACCAAGAAGGACACGAGATAGCAAAGCCAGATTTACTGGACACATAACAACAGATACAAAGATGAAACGATTGAGCTTACAGGCCTGTGCGACTTGCGCAGCACGCAGACATCAATAGTTCGTGTGGACCTCATGGCTGGCAATAACGGCTGCTACACGCCGCGGCATCGAACGAGAGAGGTTTTGGATGTGGGCTTGGGGTATGTCGGTCCAGGCTGCTTCCACACGTTGCCACAGTTCATCAGGCGTGGCGGCAGGGGGTGCTTGCCGAGCCACTCGGTTGCCGATCAGCGACCAGATGTGTTCGATGGGCGACACATCGGGAGACCACGACAGCAGTGACACCAGGTGGGCCGTGAAAAATTGTTGCACGATGCGTGCCACGTGCGGGCTCGCATTGTCCTGTTGAAACGTGGCCGCTGGCAGGCCCTGCAGGAATGTCGGAGATGGTGCGGTGGCTGTTGAGTGTACCGGCGATGCGTACCAGTGGGGTGCGGGTGTCATATCCAATTGTGCCCCAAACCATAACGCCAGGCGACGGACCGGTATGGCGATACATAATGCCGGCATCATACAGTCTCTCGCCGCGGCGCCACCACACGGGGATCCGACTATCGTGGTGTTGCAGGCAGAAACGGGATTCGTCGGAGAAGCCAATGTCGTGCCATTCCGTTGTCCAGGTGCGGCGTTCAACGGCCCACGGCCGCCGCACTCGCCGGTGGTGAAACGTCAGTGGTAATCGGAGCAATGGGCGCCGTGCGACAAGTCTCCGCTCCTGCAGACGACGTCGAACGGTACGTTCTGACACAGGTTGTTGCGCAGCGAACCCTAATTCCTGCGCTAACGTTCGTGATGTGGCGGTGCGATCCGACAATGCCCGCCGCACCACATGCCGGTCCTCTCGCTCGGTGGTGTGCCGCCGCTGCGGCAATCGCTCACGTCGTTCCTTCCGTTCCTCCTGCACCCACCGAATCCATACTCGCCTCACTGTGGCTGCATATCGTCCTACACGGGCGCCGATGTCTCGGTACGATAAACCGCTGTCGCGATAAGCCACTATTCGTCCTATGTCGAACTCCGAAACGTGCTGGAATGACTGCTATATTCTACGACGAGGCATCAAGAAGCTCCCCACGCACAGGTCCGGCAGCACAACACGCTTCCACTACTTACACCCCGCCTTCTGTGCACCCTTCTTATAGTTCTTCTCGGTGGCGTGCCGGGCGCACATGATTTGCATACGCTCTGCAATGCTAATCGTTTGCATGTCCTCTCGCGGGCGACGCATGCTGCGAATTTCAGGCCAATCGGATGCTTCCTTCTTGGTGTTGCATTTTGGGTGGCCAGCAGTGTAGTTCCTATACATTGAGAACAGGCCTTGATATATAGAATCTAGAGGCCAGAAATGTCTGTAAAAACGAAAGAACTCAGAAGATGTGAAAAATAATTCAACGTTCTTCAAGTTAAAATAGAATTAAATATATTAATCTGAGTAAATCGTTGAGTAAATGTTTTAACCCTTTAAGCGGCCGATGTATCTTTACCAAAAGTTGCCCAAATTTTCCTGCGCTCCTCAAACAGAGTCTTTTCATAGTGACCGGGTTATACGAAAGCTACGGCAAAGCAATTCCTTTCCCTCTTTCATCTCAGGAGTATCTACTATAAATCTGTCCTTGGTTGTAGGTGCTCTCTTACAGTCCTTAGTCTTACATTATGTAGCCCGATTCCCTTATAGTCCTTTATTCTCTGTTTCATCACCCTAAGGGATGATTTGGAAGTAGTCCCACGGACATGGACATAATGCCTCAGGGTGGAAATAAGTTACTCAAACATCGTTTCTCTTCTTTCTTAGGTTCGTCGCCCTTTTCATAGCATTCTTGCAGGAAAAGATAATCAGACAGTAATGATTAATGACGATCATACCCCCAAATTATCACTTCGAACGACGAACCTAAGGTAAAAACAACACTTTCGAATGTGCAGGTTCACTCCTTTCTGTCGCTTTCCGCGCACTTCTTTAACAGCGAATATATTTGTTCGAGCTAATTTCAGCCGACTTTGTTTACCCCGTGTTAATTCGTTCCAGCCGGTTAAAGGGTGAATTGCTGTTAATAACATTTTTACTTTTTTCAATCTACAAGCAAAAACTATCATCAAAGTCTGCTAATAATTTGGAAACTATCCGTGTACAGCGTACGTCTAAGTTCCGCAACTCTGTATATATATACGTATATACAGAGTGTCCGAGAATTATTGGACACATTACAAAATTATGTACAAAAAAACCTATGAGCATTGTCTGTTTTTCTATGTCACGTATTACTAACACGGTTTTTATATTTTTGTTTCGCAGAATTCTTATTCCCAGAATCCAATAGATGGCGCTAGGTGTGGCCTGATGAGGAACGTATGAGAAATGCGAAATCAGTAGTCATGTCATCCGTACAGCAGAAGGAGATGTGTGTGCTATGGCATGCGGAATTAAAGTCTCCCATCAAAGTTAAAAGACGGTACCGTTTAGAGTATGGTTGTAATCGCCCGTCAACGAATTCAGTTAAGCGGTGGATGAAACAGTTTAAAGAAACTGGCAATGTGGAACATCGTGGAGGAGACGGTAGGGCTAGCGTCAGCGGTGAGACGGTTGACCAAGTTAATGAAATTTTCCGACGAAGCCCCTGGAAATCCGTTCGTAAAGCAAACAGATAACTGTGCATTGCGAAATCGACAGTTCACGATATCTTGCACAAGAAATTAAAGTTTCATGCTCAAAAAATTCAAATAATGCAAAAGATGCATATAAATGATCACACTCTGCGATACGATTCCGCTGTGGATATGCAGAATCGAGTGGAAAACGACGAAAACTATCTCAGTACTGTAATTTTTAGTGATGAATCCACATTTCATGTATCAGGTATTATGAATCGCCACAACTGTAGGATATATGACGGTGAACCGCCGCATGCTGCTATTGAAATGGAACGTGATTCTCCAAAAGTAAATGTGTGGTGCGCCCTATCAAAAAGAAAAGTGATTGGCCCTTTCTTCTTCTGCGAAAAAACCATAACTGGTGGCATTTACTTGGATATAATAGAAATATTCGCTGTACCCCAGATCAAAGGATATGACAACGTCGTTTTCCAACAAGACGGCGCGCCTCCGCATTGGTCAACGTGTGTATGTAAGTGCCTAAATGAGCATTAATCCAACACATGGATTGGGCGTCGTTGTCCCATTCCGTGGCCTCCTCGCTCTCCATATCTAACTCCATTGGATTATTTCACGCGCGGTTATGTAAAGGATCGTGTCTATCAGACGCCTTGTACTGATTTGCCAGGAACCGAAGCAGCGTATCACAGCTGCTATTAATTCCATGACTCCTCAGATGCTTGCCAATACATGGCATGAAATCGAGTATCGCTTAGACGTACTACGAGCAACCAAGGGATCTCACATCGAAATTTATTAACTTGAGTAGTTACATTGTAAGCTAGTACAGTGGGTTTCTTTCTATCTGTTTAATGTTTTGTTTTATATAATTTTGTAATACGTCCAATAATTCTTGGACACCCTGTATATATATATATATATATACAGTATATGATCATACTTTTGTTATTTATATACACATTACTACATATAACAAAATTTTAAATAGAGTATAAAATTTAACTTACGCTCGTAAATCGCAAATGCAAATTCCAAGGAATCTATACATGCAAGTGATTAAAAATGTTAAAATGTTGAACCTTTACTTTAATTCAGCATTGCACCACGGATTTCACCATGGGGTGGTGTAAGATATTGAGGAGGCTTGTAAGTAATGCTGTGCGGGAGAAAATCCTTCCCCCGGCCCGAAAAAAAAACTAACATTGGGAGTGGTAAAAATGTACTCGCCTTACTACAAGCTTGTTTCTAATTATTAAGGAATCATTACAGTATTACCTAAAAGCGTATGGTGTAAACCATTCTCCTACCACTTGCTTTCAGACCTTTTAGATTATTTCGATTTGTACATAATAGTATAAACAAATAAGCTAACTATACATTAGATGCCAGTTTGAGGTGCCTCGTTTTTTTTTGTTTGTTTCTTTTTTTTGCTGTTTTTTTTTTGTTTGTCACAAAGTGTAAACCCCCACGTCGGGGAAAACAAAAGCTTTTTTCTGGAAACAATTCCTAATAATTTCCTATTGTTAAAAATTAGGTAGCAAATATTTTGTTGTATTGGAAGCAGTTCAATATTTTACTGAAGGATGATAGAAATTTCAGATAGAAGGGGATTTCTTTTTATTATTGTAATATTTTCCCTCATTTTCTGGAGTTTTTTCAAATTAATTTATCCAAATATTCAGCTAAAAACAAAAATAATTAGACTAAATATAAAGAGAGATTACCCCAAAACCTTAGCGGGGGGTGAGTGTGTGTGTGTGTGTGGGGGGGGGGGGGGCTTGTAGACTCCCGAGAAGATGCCTGAATACATAACTGCTATTGTCCCTGCCATAGTTTAAATATTTACTTTTACGACTCCCATATCTTCTTTCATTGGTTTTACGATAATAAGATTCATTAACACATCTACTTACAGTAAGTACTGCTCAGTATCAGGAATTAGTAAATCTTATTGTTCGTTGTCATGATTTAATTGCACTTAGTATGTCCCAGTTTATTTCACATCCACAACGATCTTGGTATATAAAAGATGCATAGCATAAATTATCCACAGAGAGTACAACGGTACTCTCTTGGTTTTTTTTTTTTGCACTGCTTTGTGCTCTCATACCCAACAGCCAACTTCTTGAGAGAGAAATTAATTTCTGTTTTAGACTATCAATAGATCACAATTTATGGGTGACATGTCAAAAAGATTTATCCTCCCTACTTCGAGCACTGAAAACTTCCTGTTAGTTTCTCATTACATTCTATGACATTAATCCGTGTTACCGTTATTTTTTCGTTGTGCGTGCTAGTTTTCAAACCTGGTGACTATATTTTAGCGAAGAAGAAAATTTGATAAATCACTCCACCACCGTTCTGTTGAAAATATTTTGTTTACCCGTTCGTATCAGAATAGCTGAGACTACGTGCTAAAAATAAGCCACATTTTTCATATTTAAGTTAATATTGTCCGAGCACGTTGTCATGGAGAAACGCCACTGAAAAATTCATGTAAAATTATGATGTAAGGAGAAATATATCCGATATGCTGCACGTATAGTGAAAAAGTGGAGAGAGAGAGAGAGAGAGAGAGAGGCAAACAGTGAACCGGCTCTTGACTGCAGCAGTTTTGTAATGGAAATCAGATGGAAAATTCATGCGATGCGTTTCCGCTCCAGACTGCTCGTTTCCAAAAGCGTGCCTTGCACGTAAGGCGCCAAATACATTGTGTTCGGGAATTTATGAACTATTTGAAGACCTCGTATCTGCTAAAGTGGCGTAACTCAGCGCCCTACCCTCGAGCAAAAGGCGGGGGTTATTCCCATAATGAATACAGTGCGCAATGCAAGAACCAAAACACCGTTCAGCTTGGTCGACGACATGCATTAGAGCCTCCATTACTCGGCTGCTCTTCGGAATCTCCGATTATTATGTTCGGGACCCGAAGCGAACGAGACAAATGCACCATAGAGCATACAATTTTAAACGGCTCGGAAACAAAAGGTTTCGCTGTAACGGATACTAAACAAACTAGGTTTTCGAGTTTCCATGAGGCAACTAAAATTTTCAAGTTGCTCGGAAACTGAAAGTAATGCGATTTGTTAGCAGTTTTGAAAATTCCTTATATCGTATGTGTATAAATGAATAGCTTATGTAATGTTGAGACGGAAAGGTTTTGAGTCAAGATATCAGAAACTTGTAAAATTTCTCTTTCTGGCTCGACACAGCAGGTTAAAGAAAACATATCTGTCTTCTTTCAAAATCTTCCAAATACGTGGAGAAAATGTTAATAGACAAACTTATCGCTCTTCTCACGTTTTCTTTAATTAACCCACAGCAACCGAAAAATTGTTTTCCGAACACCGCTATCGAACCACAGATCTCTCGATAACTAGCCTGAACGCACTCGGCAAATTATCGAGAGATCTGGGGTTCCATTCCAATGCCGAAATCCAATTTTTGGTTGCTGTGTGATAAAGAAACACGTGGAAAGAGCGATGACTTTGTAAATTTATATTGTCTCCACGTATTTGGAAGATTTTCACCATTTCTCTCGCTCTTTGGATTTATTAGCTATAATTAAATACACTGCTGGCCACCCAAAATGCAACACCAATAACGACATGAGATAGGAAAGCCAGATTTACTGGACACATAACAACAGATATATAGATGAAACGATTCAGCTTACAGGCCCGTGCGACTTGCGGAACACACAGACATCAATAGTTCGTGTGGCCCCCATGGCTGGCAATAACGGCCGCTACACGCCGCAGCATCGAACGAAAGACACTTTGGACGTGAGCTTGAGGTATGTCGGTCCAGGCTGCTTCCACACGTTGCCACAGTTCATCAGGCGTAGCCGCGGGTGGTGCTTCCCGGGCCACTTGGTTGCCGGTTGCCGATCAGCGACCAGACGTGTTCGATGGGCGACATATCGGGAGAACAGGTGGGCCACGGCAGCAGTGACACCTGGTGGGCCGTGAAGAATTGTTGCACGATGCGTGCCACGTGCGGGCGCGCATTGTCTTGTTGAAACGTGGCCGCTGGCAGGTCTTGCAGGTAAAGGTAGACTACAGGCTCCAAAATGTCGGAGATGGTGCGGTGGCTGTTGAGTGTACCGGCGATGCGTACCAGAGGGGTGCGGGTGTAATATCCAATTGTTCCTCAAACCATAACCCCAGGCGACGGACCAGTATTGCGATGCATAGTGCAGGCGTCATGCAGTCTCTCGCCGCGGTGCCGCCACACGCGGATCCGAACATCGTGGTGTTGCAGGCAGAAGCGGGATTCGTCGGAGAAGACAATGTCGTGCCATTCCTTAGTTCAGGTGCAGCGTTCAACGGCCCACTGCCGCCGCACTCGACGGGGGTGTAACGTCAATTGTAATCGGAGCAATGGGCGCCGTGCGACAAGTCCCCGCTCCTGCAGACGACGTCAAACGGTACTTACTGACACAGGTTGTTGCGCAACACGCCCTAATTCCTGCTCTAACGTTCGTGATGTGGCGGTGCGAGAAGTCAATGCCCGCCGCACAACATGCCGGTCCTCTCGTTCGGTGGTGTGTCGCGTCTGCGGCAATCACTCACGTAGGTCCGTCCGCTCCTCCTGCACCCACCGAATCCCTACTCGCCTCAATGTGGCTGGATTCGTCCTACACGGGCGCCGATGTCTTGGTACGATAAACTGCTGTCGCGATAAGCCACTATTCGTCTTCTGTCGAACTCCAAAACGTGATGGAATGACTGCCGTATTCTGCGACGAGGCATCAGGAAGCTTCCCACGCACAGGTCCGGCAGCACAACACACTTCCACTACTTACACCCCGCCTTCTGTGCATCTTTCTTATAGTGCTTCTCGGTGGAGTGCCGGGCGCACATGATTTGCATATGCCTTTCAATGCTAATCGTTTGCATGTCTTCTCGCGGGTGACGCATGCTGCGAACTTCAGGCCAATCGGCGTCGTCTTTGGTGTCGCATTTTGGTTGGCCAGCAGTGTAGCTTGTGCCGTTAAGCCCCACCAGATGGAGACGTCTTAGTTGCTGAGCCCGTCCCTACCAATTTGGGAAGTCAGACGCTGAGAGAAAAACACACATAGCTCCGTGGATTGCTGGCACCGTAGCGTAAGGCGAACGCACTCGTCAAGTTATCAAGTGATCGGAGTTCGATCCCAGCGGCGTCGGAATGCAATTTTTCAGTTGCTGTGTGTTAATTAAAGAAAAACGTGGAAAGAGCGATGACGTTGTCTATTTATGTCTTCTTTCATCCAAGCCATATCTTAACGAGCGTATAATGATTTGGAACTAACTATCCGACAAAAATATCGTAGACGTTGTGTGTTTTAGAGGTTACCAACACGTGATCAGATGAGTACATGTGAATTATATCCTTTGAACATTATTATTTAACTGTTCACGGAACTGAAATCCTAAATGTGTGTGAAGGGTAATGTATAATTAAATCAATGACACCTAGTCTTAGAAAAAAAGGAGTGAAAACCAGAACTGAATAATTAGTCATTTTGAATTTCGGAGATGAACGCTTCAACTTTCAGCTAATTTTCACCTAATATATTCTTGTCTCTTTTGTATACTTCCCTTCGTATCTCCACGAATCTGTACTTCCTGGAAATGGCGATTAAGGCATATTTAAGATGATTATTCCATGAGAGGCGATGAGTGAAATTCGCTGATCATGCCCGAAATTTTGAATCGTAATACAAGACCCAGTAACGACTCTAATTCCATTAATGTTTTATTTTTATTGCATCACAGAAAATTTTGGTTCGTTTTGTGGACTTTTATACACAATCGAGTCATATCACTGTGACCACCATTTTTCAGTTGCTGTGTGTTATCCAGCGTACCGCCGTGCGCAGCGTGGACAGCATCTGGACGGGCTAGGAGTGACTCAATAAGGTTCTGGAAGGTGATCACACGTTTGCGAAGCTGTGCTGACTGCAGCGCATCTGAAAGCTGCTGGAGGGTGCGGGGTGGAGGATCCATAGAGCGAACAACACGATCGAGGTGGTCCCACAGATGTTTAATTGGGTTTAAGTCTGGGGAATTAGGGGCCAGGAAAGTACTCTTAAGTCTTCATCGTGCTTTTCCAACCACTCTCGGGCATTTCTAGCTGTGTGACACGTCGCATTGTCGTGCTGGAAGATCACAGTCTCCCCGGGGAAGACAATCAGCATATATGCGTGTACGTGGTCTGCAAGGATGGGTTCATAACGAATTCGGTCCATAGTGCCTTCCACAGGCATGAGTGGACCCAGGAAATGCAACGAAACCATTCCCCAGACCATAAGGCTGCTCCCACTAGTTTGCGTTCTTCCAGCAATGGTTAAAGAGTGTTTGTTCTCCGATGCTTCTCGCCTTATACGCCAACGTCCATCCATTCGATGAAGCAGAAAACGTGACTCATCGGAGAAGGAAATCCTTTACAAATCAGCGGAGGTCCAATTCCGATATTGCCGTGCAAATGTAAGCCTTTTCTGCCGATGCACCTTCGTTAGCATAGGTGCAGTGACCATCCGTCTGCATCGCAGCCCCATATGTAGCAGGGTTCACTGAACTGTCGTTTTGTATACACTTCCGGTAACCCCCTGGTTCATTCGGCGAGTGAGTTGCTCTACTGTAGCGTGTGGATCGGCCTTCACGCACCTTCGAAGCCGACGTTCACCTCTCACATAAATAGCAAGTGGTGTTTTGCAGTTTCCACGTAGCTTATTCATAATGGTGCTATTTCTCCAATCACGATACACTTTAACCGCAGCAGCACTCGAACAGTTCACAAACTACCCTGTTTTAGAAATACTTCCACCCTTGGCCTGAAAGCCGATAATCATCCCTTTTTGCAAATCTGATAAATCGCTCCTTTTATTCATGACAGCAACTAGTGATACGTTTTCAGAATGCCTACAGAACACCTTTTATGCCCTCCAAGCCAGCTCACGACACGTGCCTTCTTTCATTGGCTACGCCCTGTTGACGTCAAAAGTAGGAGGTGGTCACAATAATGTGAGTCGACTGTGTATTATTCCTAGAAGTCGCAGCATCGTATTTGGGTTGTAGGAGTTTTGATTTGGTGAGCAGTATCAAGCGGACACGATACACCGTTATTAACAAAAGTAAAAATTATTAATAAAAATATTACTGTATCTGTCTGTCTCTCAGCCACTTACAGAAGAAACTACTGAAAGTAGATACCAGATATTTTGCAGAAATCTGCAATGGCTACATAGAGGTGTTCACCTCGAAACCATTTTTGAAATTTGAATTTGGAATTTCTTAATTAATTAATTAATTAAGTTTTTAAAGCTTTCAACCATTGTTGAAGAAGCCACTGTTGAAATTTAATCTTGCAATATGCTGTGCCGTAAACTCGCGCCACAATAGTTCATTTCATTGTTAGGTAATATTATTTTATTTCACTCTTGCACAACTATATTTCATTTCACTACTGTGCCTAAACTACAAGAACTCCAAGCTAAACTTGATAGAAGCAACACATTATATGTCAATCTTTGACGCACACATAAGTGGCATTATCGAGGCAGACTAATACTACAAACGTATGTGTTAGGACATCTACGGGTGAATAGAAGCGAGAGTATTAAAGGTTGCGCCATTTGGGGATGCAGTTCCGGATTGTTACGTGTATCGTTTCGCCGCAGTTGCAGGTAGACTTGTTTGCGTTATAGACTGCGGCTCTCCGTGTGTTACCACGCATTATAAATAGTTTCAAGCTATTTTTACGGGGATATTTTGACTAGCTCTCTTAAACCATTGTTTCGAATTTGGCATAACGCGCGATTTACAATTTGAAATTTGATTTTGGTGTTTACTCTGTTTAATGTCCGAAGTGTTGCGTGTGTTCCTCCGCAGCAGTTGTCGGCGGGTTTTTTGACGTTTCATACTGTGGCTTTCCGTGTCTTATTACCGTGCATAGATAGTTCCAATATCAAATAAACCAATAGTAGTTCGGCGATTCTTTTAGAGAGGAAATACATTTGAATGGAATGCAAATAGTATACAAGAAATGAAATGCGAATTTTCTAGCATTTCATTTCTTCAAAGCTTAATATTGCTATTCGTCCGTTCAAACACTTTCTCACCTCATCTTGCATATTTGTTTATTTTATCTTCACATAATCTGGATCCGCCAACGCTGTGGAATGCAACACAGCTGACTGTCAAGTCAAGTCAGTGGTGTTCCATGACAGTTTCAATGACTTACGCTACAGCAGATTTGATTCTACGTTCTTCCAGGCTTATCCGCTTAGAATTCTTGCCTAAAAAATTATTTTACTTTCCTTTACTCTTTCTAACAAAAAATTATTCCTATCTCGCAGTTCACGTGACTTTTCCCGTGAAGTTTCTCCGCTAGACCTCACTTCAAAAACCTTTGCTTCTTTATGTCTTTGTCCGCTGCTGATAAAACCAAGGAGGTTATATTACTGGAGACACCACTGGCTCTGCCGCCATAGGTCACAGCTAATCTGTGGTGTGACGTCACAAGCAGGCAAAACGAATTAAATTATACCGTTGATAAAACAGTAAGCTTGTGTTTCATTGATAAAGTTTATTAAATTACTCATTTTATCAGTTTATACGCTTAGAAGCTTTTGTTCCATTGGTTTCCAAGCAGCTTCTCTTCTGCGGCTGCGTCGTGCCTGCTCATGACGTCATTTGCAGCACGGACGGTGACTTATGGCGGCCAATGCTGCGTGGATAGCAGTGGTAGCTCCAGTAATATAACCTCCTTGGAAAGAACATCAGCTTCCTCTCATCGTTGAGAGGTGTGGACAGATGCGTTTTTGTATTTTCTCTTGAAGAAATAAAGCATTGTGTCCTTTGGAATCAAGACAAATTGATAAGTGGGGGATAAACTGGGAATACCAAGGAATGAGGATTAATGGAGATTACTTTACATAACTTCGTTTGACCGACGACATTGTGATTTTTTGCAAGTATCCATTCAGAACTACAGTGTGAACGTTTGATCACAAACCACGTCATCATCAAGACCTCCCTACTCTTGTGTCCTCCATTAGTTTGACTTGGGGAAAGCCTAGGCGTGGATGAATATGTTACGACATCCAAGAAGTTTGTTCACGATTTCTGTAACAGCTCGAAAAAGTTCGCCACCTTCTAACTCGCAAATGTACTTGGAATATAAGCGAAAAAAGCCGCCCCGGTGGCGCAGTGGTCTAAGGCGCTGGCCTCTGATCATTCGTCCGTAAGGGGTCCGGGTTCGAATCCCGGTCAGACATGGATGTTGTGTTTGTCTTACGGCACTGGCTCTCTCCCTTCCCTGGAACCAGTGACCGTAAATTAGGGACGGGCGACTGCTTATAGCCCATTGAGTTGCTCACGGTGGTCGTTAAACCTCAAATAAAAAAAAAAAATAAGCGAAAAAAAATGACTGTATATGAAAGGCTCGTTGCAACGACCATGCACAAATAAAAACAAGCAAACATAATATTATTAAAGGCTTAGAAGTATTTATCGGATCCCGTCAGTTCCGCCGGTTACGTACTAAGAGACCACCAGTTCATCTGTGAATGAAAAAAAAAACCTGTACTAATTCCTTCTGGTGAGAAGGAATATGTAAATAAATAAAATAAAATAAAATAAAATAAAATAAAATAAAATTAAAAAAAAATAATTAAAAACTGGTGTGAAGAGACGAAAGCGCTTGCGTTATTGAGTGCTCAAGTAACCGGACTTGTCATTTATGACTATTTTCTTGGTGAAGCATTCAACCGTTATGATTATTTTTTTATTTATATATTCCAGAAATTATTTTGACGTGGAATATTTGATGTTAGCGGATTTTTCTCCTTTCACCAAAGACAGTAGCATTCAGAAAACCTCACTACAGAATTAAATGAAGCAAGGGAATTTTTATATTAAATTGCAGTCAGCCCGATATACATCCACGTCCATAAAAAAAAAACCCTGAAAGGAATAGAGATACGACTTTGATTTATTATCGCATATGCTAATCAAGCAATATCGCTGAAATTATTAGCATTTCGGCGTAATAGGTGCAGGCGTACCGCGTCTAGGCAAATCAGATCGCGCAACGACACAGACAAAACCCGGTCGTTTTTATGTTATAAGCAATGCGTGGCGCGGTCGACATGTCAGTGCTTGGTCAGCAGTGTTTAAGGATACTTCGTCGTCGTGGAAGCAGTTGTACAGTCACATCAGAGAGTTCGACAATGTTGCATTAACGGCATGATGCTTTTCTCTGGGAGACTGCCCGTAGAGTGGGGCCAGCGGGCCAGTCGTGGCCAGAGTGAATGGTACGAAGAATGGCGAAGGACACAGAAAATGCCGAGGGACATCTTATGAGGATGCCTTTGAGAGACCGTTCTGCATCATCAACGGCGTTGGCGCAGCAGTGGTGAACTGTGAATAATTCTTCCCTGTAAGTTGTAACGGTGCGTCGCCGATTACTACTCAGGTCGGACTGAAGTCTTGTTGGACCCTCCTCTGGCTACTTTTGATACCACAGCAACGGACGTCCAGGTTACAGTGGTGCACTGAACGAAGGACAGCAACGGACGTCCAGGTTACAGTGGTGCACTGAACGAAAGAAGTGGGATGACGAATGGCACAATATCGTATTTTCGAACGGAACGTGCTCTTTTTTCAGCTGAAAATGATGACCACATCTGTGTCCTCCGATAACAGAGGGAGAGACGTCGAATAGACTGTATTCGCACCAGGGCATGCGCACCAACACGAGGCATTATGACCTGGGGTGCAATCAGGTACGAAAGTAGATCGCCTCTCGTGACAGTCCGTACTACCACAACGAATGCCCGTTAAGTCAATGACATCGGCCGGTCGTATTTCCGTACCTGCAGGACGTCCCCGGTGTCATATTTCAGCAGAACAGTGCCACACCCTATGTTGCAGCCACAACATCACAGATAACAGCGTTCCACTTCTGCCATGGCCGACTAGATCACCGGATTATCACCCATAGGAAATCTCTGCGACATGCTCAGGCGGGCGCAGCAGTACATCCGTCCGCCAGCAACTCTTGAAAAACTTTGGACGTGGGTCAATACAGCCTGGATAGGTATTCCATAGGACACCATTATTTTATTCCATGCCTCAGCGTGTACAGCATGTGATACAAGCCAGAGGTGGCCACACCGATTATTAGTTACATCGACGCACCTGGTACGTATGACGCCGAGATGCTGATCATTTGTTCCGTATTCCCTAATGAACATATGCTCTAAAAACCACAGTTGTAGCTCGACTCCCTTCAGCTATTCTGTTTCTTCTGAACTTCAGTGTAGAATTTTGCGAGGTATTGCTTTCTTAGAGCCTACGATCTACAGTTACGTTGTTATGTGACAGACTTATATTTTCCATTCATAGGACTGTGGCTCATATTAGAAGAACTAGCGCTTCCACTATCATGAAACATACATACGAAATTTCAGCATTACTTCCTCTTGAAGATTTCCAATCTGCTCTTTTTCTTTTTCAGTAGTTTTAGCCATACTACTATGAAAAAACAGAACTAATCTGTATTATTTTTATATAAAAGATCTTCGTAGATTTTACTCAGATTTTAAGATAAGAGAAAGTGATCTGCCGTGACCATTTTTCATTCTTCTCCCCAATGGGACACCTATGACTCAACGACATATACGCCGATTAGCCATTACATTATGACCACCTACCTAATATGCTGTAGGACTCACTTTACCCCGCAAAAGCGGCCATTCGGCGAGGCATCGATTCGATGAGGTGGCGATAGGTATCCTGAGGTATCTGGTACCGTAATGTAAACAGCAGGTCCTTCAGTTCCCGTATATTTTGGGGTGGGGGTCATTTAGCGCGAACTTGCTTTTCCAAGTCAAAACACAGATGTCCGATTGGGTTCATGTCAGGTGAATTTGGTGGCCAGGGCATTAACAGAAAGTCACCAGCATGTTCCTCGAACCACTCCTTGACGATTCTGGCAGTGTGGCATGGCGCATTATCCTGTTGGTAATGACCATCACCAGCAAGGAACACAGTTGTCATGAACGGGTGAACTTGGTCCGCAACGATGTTCAGATACCTGACATCTGTCAGGGATTGTGCTATTGGGATAATGGGGCCTAAAGTGTCCCAAGAAAAAACCACCCACATGAAAACACTTCCGCCACCGGCCTGTTTCCGTCCAACAGTGCATCCGGGGTTCATAGCCTCCGTTGGTAATCGGCATATCCGCGCTCGGCCGTCTACGTGATGCACCAGGAATCTTGATTCGTCAGACCAGGTCACTTTCTTCCAATCATCCACGGTCATTTCATGCGTTGTTGGCGATGATGTGCAGAGAGCATGGGGACCCGACTGGATCTTCGGCTACAAAGGCCCATGCGCAGGAGACTGCGATGAACTGTGTGCTGTGATACATTGCCTAGATCACCACTGTTGTAGCTTAGGGTGATTTGTCTCACTGTGGCCATGCGGGCATTGTGAATAATCAGCTACAGTCTCCGCTCCCATTTGGCATCAGTGAGTTAAGGACGACACACGCCTGGATGACCGTTCGTCGTTTGGCCATCTGTGCACCACTTTTGATACGTACTCACTACAGCGGCACGTGAACAACCGACAAGCCTCGACGTTTCCGAGATGAGTAGTTCCTAGGCGCCGTGCCATCACAATTTGTCCTTTATCAAACTCCGATAAATCGGCAGCTTTTCCCATTTTGAATCCGAACACTTTATTAACCGAAAGCTGGTTCTCGTGTTGTTTATATACTGCTCTGTGAACTTCACCTTCGCCACCGTTCGGTCTCCAGGCGCGCATATTTCTCTAGGTTGGGGTGGTCATAATGTAATGACTCATCGCTGTATTTGTGTTTATTTTTCGATGATGTTTGAAGGGAGCTTCTAGTGTTATTGCACTGCAGTGATATACAGATAAAGGCTATTAACACCCTGTCTGAAAATACAACTCAAAATTTAGTCGAGTTTAAATTAGAACTAAAGTTTTTTAAATTTATGTGAGCACAGATCATGACTGCTGACACAGTGAACGAAAACTTTCCCTGGGGGTGCTCACAAATGTCGGTCTCTTGGTACTATCTGACTGGAAAATAGTGCAGCGAACATACTTGCCCTGTACTTTTGATTTGTTTGTATTTCTTTTGTTTTATAACTGGAAGATTTCTGTAAACAAAGACAAAGGGTTTTTACTAGGCCGTTGAAGTTCTGGAAAAAGTGGCATTTCAAAAGTGAATACAACTTTATTATGGTTTTAGTTTTTCTCTTAAATCCGTAATGTGATTGACTCTGATGCACGCACTCCGGATTTACAGTACAGTGAACGTAAAGGAAGGAAAATCCGTGCTGCAATACAAGCAGCGAACAGGCGGATATCTCCGTTCCTGAAGTTTGAGTAAGAAGAAACAAAGCATTCATGTCTTACTAGACATTTTATTCCGATCCTAAAGTGCAAGAAACCAGAAGTCATCGTTTCAACCAATCGATAAGCTTATGGTCGGTGAAACAGAAATTATTCTTCACGAACATTGCCAAGAATAGGACGTCCGTACCACACGAAGTTTTTCTTGTTCAGTCATCTTTGAAGTAACGCAACCGCCTTTCTTCTGGTTGCCTCGCGAAAAAAAAAAATTATTGACTTAATAATTCTGCGGATAAATGTCTGCCTTTCTTTAGTTGATTTAATATTTACCGTTCCTTGTATGTCGTAATAGGTTGCTTATTTCACTCGTAAAAGATACCAGGGTTTTTGTTTCTTCATCTTCGGCTGATTGTGGCTCCTTTGAATTACCTTGATGGAAATAAAAATTGTTCTCTTCCAGTCGTTAGATTTTTGATAAATGCCGTAGGAAGTCTTCAAACGTTGTTAACAGCTGTGGCGCACTACAGAGGTAAAGCACGTGTCAAGACGACAAATCTTCAGCGATGCATTCTGTCCGTGTAGGTTAGTTGGGAGAACAGCTTACTCCGGAGTGAGGGAGTCGCGGTTTCGATCCTCGTCACGGACAAATTTGTGTTTTTTACATATGGATGTATATACTGGACATTGGGTTTTAGGAAAATGAGTGATGTTTGTTCCACACATCGTCAAGAATTAATGAAAAATTCGTTCTTGGCTTCAAAAAGAAAAAACAAATAAGAAGGAGATGGCGTGTCGTACTATAAAGGTAAGGCACGAGTCAAGACGACGAATCTGCAGCGATACATTCCGTCCGTGTGGTTTAGTTGGGAGAGCAACTTACTCCGGAGTGAGGGGGCGCGATTCGATCTTCGTCGCGGACAGTGTTTTAACACAGTCTTACACTAATGAACGTTTTTTAAGCTTCTTAAGCACGGTATTCTTCTTTTTCAGTTATCATTTACACTGAAAAATTGAAATAATTCTTTAGCCAGATCATATCAATTCATTTTCTCCAAAGAAAAAGAAGCGCCAATATGTCAGGGCGTGTTAAAAGTTTCGCTCCGCTTGCAGCTGAAAAGTTTAATCATGCAAGAAAGCAATCACACACACACACACACACACACACACACACACTTTCTTACCTCATCCTTCCAAAGTACATGCCGTTATTTTCCATAGCCCTTTGCAAATGATCCATGAGAGCCACGACCCATTGGTAGTACCACTCGGCTGGTTTCAAGGAGAGAAATTTTCTGATGCCAGATTCCACATCCACACCGAAGCGAAGTATTGCCCGTGGGTTAGAGTTTCCCCACCGACTAAAAGATTATATGTTATATTGGCACTCAAATTAAAATGAATATCCTGGTCGTGAGGTTCGGAAAGTTTTGTGACGATTCTTCCACACATTGTACGGAATTAATAAAAAATCCTTCTTCTACAGTGAGTTGGTCTTTCGAGCATGGCTGTCGATTGACCTAAAACCTGCAATATCGTGCCCTAGCCTTTCTCAAGGGGGAATGACGTAACGTACCACGTCAAATGACGTAGATGACGTATGAGTGTCAAATCGAAATTATTGCAGCAATAAGCCACCCGGCATAGTTCAGTTGGGAGAACACCCGCTTACGGAGTAGTGAGTTCGAATCCCACCGCTGGAAAAAAGGTTATATTTCACACATACTCAATTTGGTGAGGAATATTCGTTTGTGGCATGACTCATATATCAACATTCCTGAGACTGGTCGGAAAGTGACCTCCTTCATCTTCAAACAATTGGTTACAACTGAATCAACACTACCTATTGAGAGAGATCTCAAGGATTGCCAAAATATAATAATACACCTAAATACCGTATATTTCCGTGTGTAAGACCGTATTTTTTTCGTGAATGTATAAGACGACACCTACGTTTTCAAACCGAAAATTAAGAAATCAATATTTTTATTACAAAAAGGGACACATTTGATATTTTTTAAGAAATTGGGTAATATCACAGACAAAGTCTGTGGTAATATATATTATTTAGAAATTAGGTAATATTTTTAATATACAAACTAGGAAATTATGCATCACTTTCTTCAGCACTATTAATTCCAGACATATCTCTTTTTCAACATCAACTGCATCACTGCTGTCGTCTGAGTCACATCTATATATATTAGATCATCCTCAGTTCCATCTATGGCATTGCTGATTCCACATTTCTTGAAAGACTTCACAACCACCTCTTGCTTGACTCCGTTCCATGAGTTTAGGACCTACTTGCAGACCTCAGTAATGGTTGGTTTTTTCACCTTTCATGTCGGTGTCAAGTCATTACATGTTTTTTGCATCCATTTATTCCATTCTTCTTTCATCAGGGCTTTGAAGGGCTTGTTGATGGAAACATCTAGAACCTGTAGCTGACCTGTAATTCCACCTGGAATAACTGCTTGTAAGTCGTAGTGGGGAGAGGGGATAAGAGGTACTGACAGTTTTGTCGCGGTAACCGCAGGATTCTCTCAACCGGTTACCCCCGTGTATAAGACGGCCCCCAATTTTTGGTCGAAAAATTTTGGAAAAATATATCGTCTTATACACGGAAAAGTACGGTAACTGAAAAGGCAATAAAGTCTCATAAATCCGTAAATGTGTGGTAATAAAAAATATTTCATTCGCTGCGCTTTCGCCTGCCAACGGGAGGCTTTGTAAAGGCAAGTTACATTAGACCAACAATCAACTATCTATTGAAATGCGTACAGAATTTTTGCTATACAGTAAATAGTCATCCGTATGTCTTGCATCGCGAGGTCAATCCTGTACAGGTGGTGGATGTGTAGGGCGTCTCCCATCTCCATCATCGCAAGTTTTTACTTCTACAACGGAATCCTTTGTTCCATTTCACAACTCGGAATATGCATTTCCTAGTGTTTCCACATAAAGTACGACAAAATCTATTGTCATTGAAAATCGGTACAGTGACATACAAGATTATGTACCACCGGCACAAAAACGGTGGCTGTTCATATTCAGTAATAGCAGACTAGAACGCGAACGTTCTGAATGCTCCTCGTAAGTAAGAAAAAAAACGCATATTTCTGCCACCCTCAAAAATTGTGGCTGTTCATATTCAGTAGTAGTAGACTAGAACATGAACGTTCTGAATGTTCCTCGCAAGTAAGGAAAAACGCATATTTCTGCCACGTAGGGCAAGTCCATGTTTGTGTTTGGCACTGCGTCCCGACTTTTGAAAGCAAAATTCGACAAATTCTGTTTCATTTCACTTCCTTTTTATTAGCACGTCTTTTGTAAAACAAGTTAGTAAAATCATGCAATGCATTGATTATGATACGCTTTCCAACATACCAGAAATCATTACTCAAGTTATCATTCAAGTTATGAGAATAATGGCTGTGGAATAAATCTCGGTCCTGTGCCCTGACCTTTGAACCCATTTCGATGATATTCAACAGAACCGGTTTGGTATACCACCGAAATAACATGATAAAGTTTTGTCGGAATGGAAGCATTTTTACGTAAGTTATGATGCATAAGGACTATGGAATAGATTCCGCTCCTGTGTCCTAACCTTTGACCCCATTTCGCCCATTTTCAATAGGATTCGTTGACCCCATTTCGCCCATTTAATAGGCAGGCCCCTACAACATACTAACATTTCATCTAGATCGAAGAATTTTTACGTAAGTTATGACGCATAATGGCGATGGAAGTGATTCCGCTCCTATGTCCTGACCTTTGACCCCATTTCGCCCATTTTCAATAGGGTTTGTCCCCTGGTGGTCCACTAACATATACTAAAATATAATTGAAATCGAACCATTTTTACGTTAGTTATGACGCATAATGGCGATGGAAGTGATTCCGCTCCTATGTCCTGACCTTTGACCCCATTTCGCCCATTTACAATAGGGTTTGTCCCCTGCTGGTCCCCTAACATATACTAAAATATAATTGAAATCGAACCATTTTTACGTTAGTTATGACGCATAAGAGCAGTGGAATGGATCCCGCTCCTATGTGCTAACTTTGATCCCATTTCGTTCACGTTCAATAGGGTTCCTTTTCAGGTGATCCCCTTGCACATACTAAAAGTTCATAGAAATCGAACGATTTTTGCGCGAATTATCGTGCGGACGAACATACGCACACAACGCGTGACGTAATGAGGCAGATGGAAATCGCGACCATCTGCTCGCAAAAGTGTGACGTCATAAAACTTTAATAGGATCCACACACAACGCGTGACGTAATGAGACAGATGGCATAACCGTGTTCCAACATATCAAACGAGAGATTGTGACGTCATAAGATCGTCCCCAGGTGGTCCCCTACCACATAATAAAATTTCATCGAAATAGAACCATTTTTACGCATGTTATGACGCATAAAGGCAATGAAATGCATCCTGCTCCTATGTCCTGACCTTTGACCCCATTTCACCCATTTTCAACAGGGATCATTCCCAGGTGGTCCCCTACAATATACTAAAATTTCATCGACATCAAACCATATTTACGCAAGTTATGACGCATAAGGGCAATGGAATGGATCCCGCTCCTATGCCATAACCTTTGACTCCGCTTCACCCATTTTCAATAGGGGTCATTGCCAGGTGGTCCCCAATAATATGCTAAAATTTCGTCGACATATAACCATATTTACGCAAGTTATGACGCATAAGGGCGATGAAATGGATCTCGCTCCTATGCTGTGACTTTTGAGCCCTTTTTGCCCACTTTCAATATAGTTCGTTCCCAGGTGGTCCCCTACCACATACTAAAATTTCATCGAAACCGAACCATTTCTACGCGAGTTATCGTGCCGACAGACAGATGAACGGACGGACAGACGGACAGTCAGACAGACGGAAGGACAAAGCTGGAGCATATACGCTTCTTCATCCTACGGTTCGAAAGCGAAAAAAAGATCGTGCTTATGTTACCAGTTTGTCCGACCGTGCGTCTGTATCCACGATATCTCTGGACCTATTACTCCGATTTGAAAACTTCTTTTTGCGTTGGGAAGCTTGAAGTATGCGAATGATGATCCTCATTTCATTTGGTTTTTTTACGATGTACAATTTCGCCGCTAGAGGGCGTAAATGCAGATGATGTCGAATTCAAAAATACGTTTTATTCCACATATTCGCTTCTGAACATCCTATTGAAAAAATTCTTTTATCTTTCGATTCCATTTATGTCGAAGAGTGTTTAGATTTAGTTACTTTTTCAAATTACGCATAGATTTCCCGCTAGGGGGCGTAAAAGTAAATTACATTTTCCCCGATAACTCTTCTTCTAAAACTCCGAATTGAAAAAGTTTTTCTTCAGCGGATACACCTCCTGATGGAAAATCTTTTGCATATAATTTCAAATTTTTGATAAAGAGTACTTTGGTCACCAGAGGGCGTAAGCGTTAATTTTTGCTTCTGATGTATTTGCCATAACATCTGAGCTTCTAAAATATCGATTGAAAAAATTCTTTCGTGGACTGATGCCACTCACATCGATAAACCTTTTCGGAATATTTTCTTCTTAATATGTTCCACAGTTTCTCCGCCAGGGGCCGTAGATGCATATCTTATTTTTGTCAATATTTCTACTTCTAGTTGTCCGATTTGAAAAGTTCCTTCTTTGTTGGATAGTGTTTTCAGTGTGACATGTTTTTCATATAATTTCAAAATTTTCAAGTAATTTATAAACTTTCCGCTAGAGGGCGTAGAGGTAAATTGCGGTTCCCCCTATATCTCTACTTCTAAATCTCCGATTTGAAAAATTCTTCCTGCGCCGGATACAGCTGCTGATGGGAAATCCTTTGCACATAATTTCTAATTTTTGTAAAAACGGTTTGGCCACCAGGTGGCGTAAGTCTTAATTTCCGCTTCTGATGTCTTTGCAGCAAAATATGAGCTCCTAAAATCTGGATTGAAAAAAAGTCGTTTGTAGACCGATATCACTCATGTCGAGAAACCTTTTAGAAACATTTTCTTCTTAAAATAATGCATGGTTTCTCCGCCAAGAGGCGTATATGTATATCTTATTTTTGTCAATATATCTACTCTTAGGAGTCCGATTTGAAAAATTCCTTCTTTGTTGGATAGTGTTTTCGATGCGAAATGCTTTTTCCTATAAGTTCAAAATTTTCAAGCAAATCATAGATTTTCCGCTAGGGAGCACAAAGGTAAATTACGTTTTCTGCGGTATTTCTGCTTCTAAATCTCCGATTATAAAAATTCTTCCTGTATCGCATACAAGACCTGATGGAAAACATTTTTCACAGATTTTCCTAATGTTTGGTAAAGAATGGTTTAGCCACCAGGGGGCATAAGTGTTAATTTTTGCTTCTGATGTATTTGTAGCAAAATCTGGCCTTCTGAAAACTCGACTAAATTTTTTTCTTGCACCGATACCGCTCATATGGAAAAACCTTTTGGGAATATTTTCTTCCTAAAATAATGCAATATTTTCCCACCAGGGGACGTAAAGTAACATCTTATTTTTGTCGATATCTCTGTTTCTAAGAGTCCGATTTGAAAAATTCTTTCTGTGTTGGAGAGCGTTTCCGGTGCGAAATGTTTCTCATATATTTCATGTTTTTCTTAACGCTGCAACCAGAGGGCGTAAGCTCACGATTCCGTTTACAGGAATATCTGAGGGATTAAAAACCCGATTGAAAAACTTCTTCCTTTCGTCAGATACTATTGTTTTTCATACCGGTTCCATTGACTTTGAATAGCTTTGATAAATTTCATTTGCATCAGAACGGATTCAAAAGACGTGCTTATTACACCCGAAAATTCGGTGTCATCTTTCTTGTTATTTTTAGCTGTCACATTAAAATACATGTCATATTTATATTTTCGGAACAATTGATGATTTTTGAAACAACTGGGAAGAAAGAGGAAAAGGCCATTTGGCCTGGCATAGTCTTCTCCTTGTCTTGCGATGGATAGTCGTAATGTTGACCAACAATGTCGCTGAATTTCCGACACGTTTGTGATGCAAAATGTTTCCTCTAGGAGTTGCAGATTTAGATTCTAAGTTCAACTACATCTTCGTTTCTAACTGCCAGGTTGGAAATGCTTTTTTATACATTGCTTCAGCCACAAGCAGACATACGACAGATTTTCAAGATGCATGGTTGTTACACTACGAAGTGTAAAAGTATATTTATATTTGCAGGTTCTGAAAGTTCAATTTAAAAACTTCTTTTTGCTTCAGAATGTTGGAAACCATGATCCCCAAATGTTGTCCATCTTCGAGCTTTTTTGATTCAAAATTTGCCATGAGGAGACACAAAATTAGGATAATTTTAGAAGACCGGTTGCTGCTTGTAGAGTTTAAAACAAAAGAAAAATATAAATAAATTACTTGAAATGCATTTAGCATATTGAATTTGAGATGTTTGCCTCATATGCCCTTCGTTTGCGAGCTTTATAAGGAGGCATACAATTGGGATTATTCTTAGAAGACTGCTGACTGTAGAGTTTAAAATAAATAAATAAACAAATAAATAAATAAATATCTTGAAACGCATTTGGCATATTATATTTGAGATTTTATTCCCTTGTGCTGTTATTTTGCGAGCGTTTATGATGCTGTGTTTTCCCTATAGGATTGATTTTGAAGACTTCTGATTGTAAAGTTTAAAACTGAACAACAATGTAAAAAAAAAACAACCTCGAAATGCATTTCGCACAGAAAATTTGAGATTTTTGTTTCATCACATCTATGGCTTCTGAAAATGATACCAAGATCTTCAGTTCTGTGATTTTATTTTATTTGCGATTTTATTCTATTCATGCTTTCACTAGTGTAGTCATTAAACTTCGCGTCAATTATGTACCGTGCGAGTTCTTACAACGAAAGTTTGAACTGGACAGTTTTGAATCGCCATTTTAAGTTAAGAAAAAGTAATTCTAAACCGCTTTTCCAAATATTTAATCACAGTTAATGGGAAAGAATGCATTTTTCCTTTCAATATAAGGAAATTGCATTTTGAAAGGAAAATGCGGCAGAAGGTCGGCTCGAATTTCGGGAAATGAATTAGTTCCGCAGTTCTCGACCTCGCTGCTCTGAAGTGGCCGTTCGAGGAATCAGAACTACATAAAAGAAGTAAAAGTGGAGTAGTTTTATATTACGTAAATACGTTTCTTATTTGCTAGAGTACAGTTTGTTTTTATGAATGAAGTTGTAGAATCTCTCCCATTCAGCGAAAACAATGACGTGATCAATTTCTTCCCCGAAGCTATTTATTTGAGAAAGATTAATGGACCAGCACACACAGGTGCTTCCGTATGTTTTAAAACAGAAAGAACAATTTCTCGATTTCTGGAAGCTCTTCCCTTTTACAAAACTTTGGCGTTTGTTTTCAGACATCGTGTAAGTTTCTCAGACTTCTGCATAATGTGAGTAATTAACCTAAAATTGAGTTTTCGTCATCAGTTTATTTTTAATAAAGGGAATTACTTAACAAATGCCCAACTATTCCTTATCGTTTTCTTCGGAATTTGTTTCCAATTTACTTTGCCTTCCTTTTAAAACACCAGGACTGATGAAATAAAAAATGGTTCAAGATACAGATTTAAGTGAAATACGGTACTTCGAATTGACTATGTGGTGCACTGAAGTATTTATAATAGAAGACAAGTTGCTCTTCTGTCGAACATCGTCACGTACTTGTTCTTCTTCATCGTCACGTACTTATCGTCACGTAGTAGTTCTTCTGTAGGCTCCATTTTTTTAATTAGAGGTTTAACGACCACCGTTAGCAATTCAGTGGGCAATAAGCACTCACCCGTCCCTAATTTAGGGCCACTAGTTCCAGGGAAGGGAGAGAGCAAGTTCCGTAACATGAACACAACGACCATACCTCACTGGGATTCTAACCCAAACCCCATCTAGGAGAAATGGTTAGAGGCCGGTGTTTAGACCACTGAACCACCGGGAAGGGGGGGGAGTCCATCATGCCTCTGTATCCATTAGTCAGATATAATACATTCTTCATCTTTTGGGTAGCTGAACGATGGAAGACAGAAAGCATTATTATTATTATTTTGGTGAATAATATTTGTCTTTCGGGGTTTAACGGCCATCGCGAGCGACACTAAGGGCTATATGCAGTTAACCGTTCCTAATGCTGGAACACTGGATCCAGTCTACGGTGAGAGCCAGCGCCGCCAAGACAGCGCACCAACCATTCGTAATCCAGTAATTGAACCCACTGTCTGCTCGGAAGAATAAGCAGAAACTTACGCCACCGACGCCTCAATCGTCGGAGTTACAAATAATCTTGTGATAGAGGGTGTAAACACATGTCGCAATTTACCTCTATATCAAGGTGAGTGCAAAGTTTGTCTCGTTTTGAGTTACACAACAAGTTCGGCCTCCATTCCTGTTCGAAGCGCGCTCCAGCGTCGACAGGGTTACACGAAAACTTGGAACACACGAGGCTGATGACGTGCATTTGGCTCGGAGTCACAATGCGTTATAACGTGACCAAAGGATGAAGATCGCCGCCCCGGTGGCGCAGTGGTCTAAGGCGCTGGCCTCTGATCATTCGTCCGTAAGGGGTCCGGGTTCGAATCCCGGTCAGGCATGGATTTGTGTTTGTCTTACGGCACTGGCTCTCTCCCTCCTCTGGAACCAGTGACCCTAAATTAGGGACGGGCGACTGTTTATAGCCCATTGAGTTGCTCACGGTGGTCGTTAAACCTCAAAAAAAAAAAAAAAAAAACAAAGGATGAAGATCGATAAACATGCTAATCGTGTGCGCCTACTATATTATTGGAAAAAAGGGTTAGACCCAGCAACAACAGCGAGAAAATTGTGTGCAAGTCGGAGAAAGAGTGGACACGAACACTGTACGAAAGTGGTTCACGCGCTTCAATACTGGGGACCCTAGTCTCGAAAACAATGTGAGGTCAGATCGTCCACCGACCACCAACACTACAATTCTGGTCGATGATGTGATACCTCTACACGACAATTGGCAGCTAAGGCGAAGTTTCCCCATCCACCATTTTTCGTCATCTTCACCAGCACGATATCTTCTCCAGTCACCATCGAATGGTTCCTCATAAATTGACAACCCAGCAGGCGGAACAACATGTCACAGATTGCTGTCAAATCCACAGGACGATAGGTTTTGGCGTCCTATCGTCACAGGGATGAAAAGTTGATTCTTCCTTGTTAACCGATTACTGGAAACGACTGGCTGAGGCCTCGTCAGGACACACAGCCAGTAGTGCAAAAGGATGGTTTCAGGAGAAAGTCAAACTGTGCATTTGGCGGAATTGTAAGGGTCCTGTTCGCTGTGAATTCGTGCCAGATGGTCAGGCTGGGGGGGGGGGTACTTGTACGCCGAACAACTGCAGCGGGTCTATGATGCTCTGCGCTAAAGTTACCCAGCTCTCAAGAATAGGAAACGGGTGTTGCTGAAAGTGTATATTGCTCCAAGTCACACTTCCAGACTGTTCCTATGAATATTACTGTAAGGGCTGTGATCTTTCCACATCCGAGCCATATCTTGGACCACTGAGCCACGGGGGCGTCAACAATCTTTTTGAAAATCATTCCACATGGAAATGCATTGATAGACACCTCTCCCCTTTTTACAGTGCTGTAATACACTGATAGACTCCTCTCCCCTAAGTGAATTCATTAGCATATACAGATACTAATGAATTCATTATATATTTTTGGGTATCTGGGCCGAAAACAAATGAAAAATGCTTAATAACCAATTTTGACGCAACGTCATGTACTAGTCCTAAAACGAGTTCGTACCAGTTGGTCAAGTGCAACTAAGGAGACATCAGGAAACAACTGATTACCCTATTTTTAGCACACAAACACATTACGAAATTCACTGTAGTTATCAATGTACATTGTAAGACACTTTACAAAGCACATGGTAACTTTGAAGGTATTATTAAAATTTATGCCTTCCTAAATTAATCGTTTCGCCTAAAGCCACACACTCAAAGCATCGAAATAAACTACTGCGAATAAAGGTCGTCAAATTTTGTGTAACATACAGTCGTTGCGAACAAGGAACTTCATGTGCTTATCGTGCGGACCAGTGAAGAAGATATTTTTTTTCAGAATTCTATCACTGCGTAATGCTGTTTCATAAATTATTATGTTGTTCCTAAATGAGCTCCTGTTATTATTTCAAAAAGAAAAACAATTATATGGAAATTGCAAGCCATGAAAGATCCGATTCCTCTGGAGTGTTGTTAACTCTCTGAGCCTCTAGTAAAAAAGGATCCACCAAAATGCTTGCAGCCACGATGCTATTCTTACTTTTTACGCCATCAGCAGGAAACGAGCAATATAAAAAGAAAATCATAGAACCCGTGAGAGAAAAGGTGAAGGAAAGAACCAGAAACATCTCGTCTTTTTATGGTTGGCGAAAAAGATATGGTAACAAAAGTCTCCTGCTTTTTTTTTGTCGCTTTTCATCCTCTCATCTACAGCAGAAAGCTTTTGCTATTTTGACTTTCTGAGCTCCCATCTACTTACATATCAGCGCCGATGTTCGACAAGGCAGCTGCTCTTTCATGCTTTATCTCGAAAGTACTGAATAGTTCCACAAACTCTTTTCTTTTGACGCGAATCTGATAGGCTCTTGTTTCGAAAAGTTTTCTAGACTAATAATCTCCGCACACGGTGTCTCAATAAAGATTTAAAAAAAGAAAGAAAAGGAGACTAATTACATCGATCTTTAAATCTGCCTGACTCACAAAGGGCAGCCATCCAGTTGCTGTAATCCAGAGCTGGCAACTTCCGGTTGTATTCTGCTTCTAAATATGTCAATGCTGCGGATATTTCACGCGTGACAGAGGAAAACTGTCTAGCAGGTAGCTTTGGTTTCATTAACGGCTCCACGGTGGCAAAATAACTTTCGTTACTGTAGAAAATTACAGAGAACTCTTCCCCAGCGACTCTGTAAGCATGTATTTTTCAGCGCATTTTTAGATTTTGTCTCTTCGTTCAGAGAATGTTTGCATAAAATCCACGCTTTTCTGAAGGTAATTAGAACAAATAGTTCCAGAACAATCTTAATAAGAAAATACAAAAACAGTTCAAAACTAGTTACGAGAGACGTTGTCACAGTCTTATAATTCTTGTTTTCAAATCAGATGAAAGAAACATCTTGTTTCATCAGCAATTAACTTTAAGAAATCGAAATATGACCACAGTTCTATCACCTTTACCACTGAATTATGCTATTAACATATTTAGGTTACAAAAAATCTAGTAATTCAGATTTCTTCAAAATTATCCTCATTTCAAATTTCTTACAGCTCACCCTCCATCAATTAAGAACATACTGTAACACGTCAGTACTTTTAAAAGTTAGTTTCAGGTCATCGACGCACGCACACTACTGATATCGGAACCATCTGTTTCAACATCCATCATAAAGTTACTTTCTTGATCCAGATTACGAACGTTAATTGTTAATTTCGAACAAAAATGGGAAAAATTGTACATCCTTGTTGTGCCCCAAATATTAACCTATAACCATTTAGCAATATTTCCTCTCATTTGGAATTTTTAAGACTTCTAAAGTCAAGACTTGTGACCAATGTACCCTCTAATTCGGCCGCGCAGCTGAAATATCTGCCGCGCAGTAAGTATTTTAGATTAAAGTTTCCAAATCTCTATTTAATTTTCATAAATCGAAAATCAATTACCTGCAAAAATAATAATAAATAAACGAAATTCGGGCTCTCAGAAGTCAAAACAACACTTTCTGAAATGCCCTTCGGCTCCTTCTAAGTTGGTCTCATCATCCTCTTCATTCTCAAAGGCTTCTTGCAAAGTAGCCTCGTGCGAACAGATAGTGAACGCGAGAATGCGGATTAGTGATTTTCCCACGCCGAGCAAAAGGAAGATATTGAGTCTTTTCTCAAAACAACACATCAGTGCCAGCCAATCACGGCAAACCGTAACCAAGTTCATTGTACAAACTAATGCAGCCAGGCTAGTTAGCGGGGGAAAGGCATTCCGGGTAGTTAATTGTAAGCCGCTAGTAAAAGGGTTTTTCTCAAAACTTTGTGACGTACCTGCCAGCAGCACGCACACGACATAAAGGCAAATAGCAGTCAGAACGAACGTCCGCGTAGCTCAATTAATACAGTGACTTATTCCGGAATGAGGGGATCCGGGTTCGAGCCCCGGCGTGGACAAAATGACAGAGAAATTTACTTCGTTATAATGGCGCCCGAACTTTCCGGATGACCCGGCCGTTCGAAATCTCGCAATGGTGTGATGTTCTTTCCACACCGCGAGAGAGGAAAAATAAGAGAATCCCTTCTCCAGCGTTTCAAAAAATGACGTTGCATTCCACACACCAGAATGACTGGGAGTTCTCAAGTGCACGTTCTAGAGCGGATGGCTGCCTGCAACAATTCATGGTCACGGCTGACCCGTGGGCCATGACCCCGGCCCTCTTTCGGGGGGAGGCGGGGAAATGTAACGTACCTGCCAGCAGGGCGCACACGACATAAAGGCAGATAGCAGTCAGAACGAACGTCCGCGTAGCTCAATCGGTAGAGTGACTTATTCCGGAATGAGGGGACCCGGGTTCGAGCCCCGGCATGGACAAATATGACGGAGAAATTTACTTCGTTATAACTTTGTCAGACAATAAGGCTGATTTCTTCCAACATCAAAGACGCTAAAAGACGCCTTGTGTTTGCGTTTTTGTGCCGTATTTTTTGTTAAACTTAGGACTCGTCAAATCAGAGTGATTTTGCCCTTGTTCTATTTGAACTAATTATTTTGCATTTAGTAGTTATTTTGTTTCTAATTCTCCTAGGTATTTTGATATGCAAAGAAACTGTGTAATATGCGTAAACATGCTTTTCTTAATTTCAAGTGTTTTTATTTCAGAAATAAGTTTGAGCTTATCACTTTTTATAAAATAAAAATTTTAAATAATCCATTGCAGAAAGAACGGTGATAAAAATTGGGGGGATTAGAAAAAATAAGGGTTCCAATCCAAATTCCAACTTGTACTGCATTAGTAAGAGAATCTGAGAAAATAAATTTTTTTGCCCAAGTGGTTTTGATGCCTATCCAGCTCATTGGGTTCGGCGTCCATTGCCCATGGCCACTTAAAGGAAATATTGCTTGTGACTGACGTCAAAATCTCACATTTATTTGGTAGCTCTCTAACAGACTTAGTAAATTTGTTCTAGGAATCACGTGAAAAATATTTTCAAATTCAACAGAACTCCAATGTAAAACGTGGCTCACTTCTTAAAAGCTGTTATAACAAACATATACACCACCTGTTAAAATTTTTAAAGGGCACGATTAAGAGTGTGAATAAAAACCGAAGCAGCAGAGAAGCAAAATGTTTACTGCGCTGGGGTATTAAATCATGAAAAGTCAAAGCTGGCTTGAGATCTTCACACAGAATAGTAATACGCAAACGCTCGATAAAAGCGGTGCTTTCCAACGAAGGCTATCATCACGACGTGGAACGCCCCACAGTAAATCAGGGGGATAACCATTCCCTTAGTAATGTCACAAAGAACGTATATAGAAGATTCATAACATTGGAAAGCTTTTGGGAAGTTACAGAGCAGCCATCCATCATGGAGGCAGCTCGTTTCATTGTTGTCGACCATTCTGCGCTCTGAAAGCTCTTGAACCAATTTTAAATGAGTAGAACGGTAGAAGGATTGTTTCTCGCGGTCTACATGATTATGACCGATACATCGCACAATTGACCAGACGAAATGGCATACAGACATCACCCAGCTTACTACGGAACTCATCGGAACTACACTGCTGGCCACCCAAGTGCAACACCAAGAAGGAAGCATTCGATTGGCCTGAAATTCGCATCATGCGTCGCCCGCGAGAGGACAAGCAAACGATTAGCATTGCAGGGTATAGGCAAAAAAAAAAAAATGCGCCCGGCACGCCACCGAAAAGCACTATAAGAAGGGTGCACAGAAGGCGGGGTGTAAGTAGTGGAAGTGTGTTGTGCTGCCGGACCTGTGCGTGTCAAGCTTCCTGATGCCTCGTCGCAGAATACGACAGTCATTCCAGCACGTTTCCGAGTTCGGCAGAGGACGAATAGTGGCTTATCGCGACAGCGGTTTATCGTACCGAGACATCGGCGCCCGTGTGGGACGACATCCAGCCACAGTGAGGCGAGTATGGATTCGGTGAGTGCCAGAGGGAAGTACGGAGCGACGTGAGCGATTGCCGCAGCCGTGGCACACCACCGAACAAAAGGACCGGCATGTTGTACGGCTGGCGTTGACGGCTCACACCGCCACATCACGAACGTTAGCGCAGGAATTAGGGTGTGTTGCGCAACAACCTATGTCAGCACGTACCGTTTGACGTCGTCTGCAGGAGCGGGGACTTGTCGCACGGCGCCCATTGCTCCGATTACCATTGACGTTACACCACCGTCGAGTGCGGCGGCAGTGGTACGTTGAACGCTGCACCTGGACTACGGAATGGCACGACATTGTCTTTTCCGACGAATCCCGCTTCTGCCTGCAACACACCGATGGTTGGATCCGCGTGTGGCGGCACCGCGGCGAGAGACTGTATGATGCTTGCATCATGCATCGCCATACCGGTCCGTCGCCTGGGGTTTGGGGCACAATTGGATATGACACCTAACACCCCTCTGCTACGCATCGCTGGTATACTCAACAGCCACCACTACATCTCCGACGTTTTGGAGCCTGTAGTCCTCCCTTACATGCAGGACCTGCCAGAGGCCACGTTTCAACAGGACAATGCGCGCCCGCACGTGGCACGCATCGTGCCACATTTCTTCACAGCCCACCAGGTGTCACTGTAGCCGTGGCCCGTATGTTCTCCCGATATGTCGCCCATCGAACACGTCTGGTCGCTGATCGGCAACCGTGTGGCCCGGCAAGCACCACCCGCGGCTACGCCTGATGAACTGTGGCAACGTGTGGAAGCAGCCTGGATCGACATACCCCAAGCCCACATCCAAAGCCTCTTTCGTTCGATGCCGCGGCGTGTAGCGGCCGTTATTGCCAGCCATGGGGGCCACACGAACTATTGATGTCTTCGTGTTCCGCAAGTCGCACGGGCCTGTAAGCTCAATCGTTTCATCTTTGTATCTGTTGTTATGTGTCCAATAAATCTGGCTTTGCTATCTCGTGTCCTTTTTGGTGTTGCATTTTGGGGGGCCAGCAGTGTAGTACAAGAAGCCAAGCATCTATCTTTATTGTGACAAGATGGCTCCATAACTGTAGATAATGATGGAGATCTTCTATATGTGGGTTGTTACAAGCCAGTTATAGCCTCACCCGATTAAGAGTTTGCCACGATGTTGTCGACCGGACCGTAGAAAAGAGGTTAAGTGTCTTCTTCACGGATGAGTCACACTTCTCTTACGAACGGCTAGAATTTTGGACAGACGGCATTTCCATTGAACATATACTATATTGACGAGCGTCACCGGACACCTAGAAGAGAAACACCACATCGCATTTATTGACATACGTTAGTACGGTGCCGGTCCACCTTTAGCCTTAATGCATGCACTGACCCTTCGAGACATGCTTTCGACAAGGTTTTGGAACATCGAGAGGTATGCGCTTTCATTCAGTACATAATGCTGCCGCTAACTGTTACTTAGTAGTAGGCCTTGGTTCCAAACTTTTTATTCGGCGCTCTAATTCATGCCATAGGTGCTCCATGGGATTAAGATCAGTCTCTGTGCTGGCCAGTCCACACACGATACGGAATTATCGTCAAACCACGCCGTAACAGTTCTTGTTTTATGGCTCGGTGCATTATCCTGCTGGTACCAACAAGGTTGGTTCCATAGTATTGCCACAGAGTTGGTAGGGCATAATTGTCCAGAATATCGGGGTAGACGTGCTGGTTAACAGGTTTGTCCACGATAACCAATGGGCCGGGACCATACCACGAAAAATGCCCCCACACGAGTACACTGCCAGGTCCAAACTTGACCGTAGGAACAGTACACTGTGGTAAATAGCGTTCCCCCGGCTGTCGCCATACCCACACACGGCCATCAGACTGATGGAATAGTGTTTTCTCCGATATCTCTATAATTTCTAAGTTTTGGAAAAGAATGGTTTGGCCACCAGAAGGCGTAAGTTTTTATCTCTGGTTTTGTTCTATTTGCAGCAAAATCTAAGCTTCTGAAGATCCCACTGAAAAAATTATTTCGTGGACTCATACCACTCATTTGGGCAAAGCTTTTGAGAATGCTTTCTTCTTAAAATAATGCGTATTTTTTTTTGCCAGGGGGCGTAGACTCATATCTTAGTTTTGCCGATATCTGTGCTTCTAATGTCCAATTTGAAAAATTAATATTCTTTCTTTGTTGTACGGCGCCTCCTGGGCGAAATATTTCTCATTCACTTTAAAAATAAACGGACAAGTGTGCCAGCAGTGGGGCGTAAGTTCACGTTTTCATTTACAGAAATATCTGCAAGACTGAAAACCCAATTGAACAAATTCTTTTTCATTTAGATACTACTAAATATGAAAATTCTTCGTGTGTATTTTCTTTCCAAAATAATGCAAAATTTCTCCACTAGGGGGCGTAAATTCTATTTTTTTCTCTACATATTTCTATTCCTGTATCTGCGATTTGAAAAGTCTTTGAACACCTGATGCCTTGTGGAACACTTTAGGTTCATATTTGATGAGCTTTTATAGTTTAGAGTTCTGTCGGTAGGTGGTGTTTTTGTACTTCTGTTTTGCAGCTGCATCTCCGCTTCTAAAAATCAAATTAAGAAATTTATTTTTTTACTGAATGTAATTCACTACAATAAAGATGGGGAGCATTATGCTCTTTCAATAATGCACAAATTTCCCGCTAGGGGGCGTGAAGGTCAAAAACCTTTTTTCGCTATGTCTGCTTCCGTGAAACGTATTTGAAAAGTTCTTTTTCCATCGCATAGCTTCTTCCATGAAGAATATTTTTCGTGTATTTTTAACTTTTACATTATTCAAAATTATGTTGCTAAAATACATAGAGTTATATTATGTTTCTTTCTATATTTCTTTTTTTAACTCTTCGATTTGAAAATCTTTTTGTATCTCATACTTCTGCGGTGAGAAACTTTTTGTGTGCCATTTGCAAATTTTTGTATCGTACATTTCAGCGGCCGTAGCTGTTCCTATTTCTCGATGCTTTATCGACTGTAGAACACCGGCTGATTTTTTTCCTAACCGGTTCCATTGACTTTGAATAACTTCGATAAATTTTATTCACGTCGGAAAGGATTTAAAAGACGTGCTCTTACAACCAAAAATTCGGTGTCATCTTTCTTGCTTAAATCGAACAAGTTTGTCTGGGTGCTTCGTCTTTTTTTCTTTTTGTAAAGAGTGTATATGCCAGAATCCTGCCCAATTTAGGCCTGGTGTTTTTGACGCACCTGTTTTTCGGTTGTTATGTGCATTAATTCTAAATACGTGTAAGGCATAACATTATCATCAACCATTCATAATCCACTGATGGATGAAAGTTTCTCCTGAGGTCTGGTTGAGCAATTAAGTCCATGTCATTCGTCCCTCGCCATTCATCTAGCACTTCAGTCGTCCAACGGTTGTCACTTCTTCTAGCAATATGTCCAGCCCTTTGCCACTTGAGAGTCTTTACCTTAATCATAATGTCATACACTCTTGTCAATTTATTGATTCATGAATTCCTGTCTTTGTCGTGGTATTACCAAGCATGCATCTCATCGTGCTTATCTGAGTTGTTCATAGTCTCTGTATATATATTTTAAGTTAATGCCATCATCCATGAGTAAGAAGTGGAAGAATGCCTTGATTAAAACTTTTGTTTTAACACATAATAGAAAATTGCTCTTGAAAATTGCAGAATGTTTTTCAAATGCACGCCAGAAAAGTTTTATACGCCTATAAATTTCTTGTATGATGTCGTTCTCGCTTGATGCCTGTTGTTTAAAAAAGACGTAGGCATCAGTCACTTCTAAACTTGCCTCATCAACAACTTCCGATTCCACAATTCGTGTAAAAACATTGAACATTTTATTCTCTGAAAGTTCATCTTCAATACTATCCTTTTACCCTTGTCAGAAAGCTCCGAAATCCTACGCTGAATCGTTGAAGATCAATAAGCAGTATGGTAACTCTTGACTCCAATACAGGATTCACAGCAATTGTGCATGCCGTTTATGAAGTTGTTGAAAAGCTGCTGTGATAATAAAGGTAACTAATCGGCAAGTGAATCTATCTTTTTATAGAGAGATTGTAGTGGGAGCTGTAGTGTAGTAATTTTCCACCCTAGATAAGTTTCCACTCTGCTAACCTAATCTTCCACTCTCAATCTGGTTGAGTACACTCAATGGGAATGAGATTGGAAGATCAGCTGCTGCTTATAAAGGACAACGGAAAAATCAACAGTGTCGGTGTTCGCATCGCCTTGGTGGCAAGCTACTTGAATTTCCATATGGCCTTTTACAGCAGCATTGCGAGATCAAACTGTCCTACAAGTTTCACGGTATTCTTCCCATTTATGTGACAGAATTCTATTGGTTGGTTAAGTTTTGGAACCCGGTGTATTGTACAAAAGGAGTAATATTGTTACGTTCCAGATGTCCCGTTAAATTACTTTTCATCTTCCACTCCAGTTTATTAGGCTTCAATTTTTTCGTACCCGGACGCAGCCCGATCAGTGCAGTTCTCTACATCAAACCAAAAATATTTACATCAATTTAATAATTTACAAAAGCTCATTATTAAATGCATTGGTTTTGCGATCATTCAAGAGTAATGTTTGTGCTACTGAAAAAAAAAATAAAAAAACTATCTATCTATAAAATGTATAGTTAAACTTTGGAGGAGGGGCCTGCCCCCCCCCCTTCCCCCCAGGTCTCTCCTCCTGGATCGTGCCTGGCTACCGTTATTGCATGATCTTTGTAACGTGCTCTCTGTTCAGGATTTCTAAAGCTCAATGCACAACAGTTCGTGCGGATGAGGGATTTTCTGCAGTATGTACAAATAGCGATAACAATGACCCATAGCGTTATTTATGGATCCTGGTTTCTCCGGAGTTGTCCATCAGCTGCGCTTGAGTATCGAAAGAATTTTGATGTAATAAATCTCATCAACCATTCTCAGTCATTCCTTTCCCGTGGCAAGAGTCCAATGAGTAGAATCAATCTGAGTGAAGAGGGGCGAGAGCTGACATTACTGACAGTGCGTGCTCTTTTTTTCTTTCTCAGCTTTTCGCACTCCTTTTCACGCACTGACGCGTTCTTGCTATCAGTTAAACTATGAGAAACGGGGACACAAGAAAATCCCTTCATGAATATTTGGTACAGAAACAAATACTTAAAAAAAACTGCGTTCATGGTATGCAGAGCGCGACGAGAAAGTAACAGCTAACATCTTGAAACTTTTGCCCATGGACTTTTGTTACCTTAGAAAGTCTGATCAAGTATTTCTTGAACAGCTATGTTAGTTGGTTTCAAACATTCTCGTGCATTCTCGTGAACAGTATTCTCATTATGGATGTGTTTCTCCTTAGTTTTAGCTTAATATTACACAAGGGTGGATCAAAGAGTAACGCACACAATATTTTTTCCAACAGTTTAATAGATAGGCAAAACAATACATATACACAGTGAAACTACATTTCTTAGCTATTTTTCAACATAAGAACCGAGACGCTCGAGACATTTATTTACCCATGGTACCAGTTTTAGTATACCTTGTTCATAAAAAAGTCCGTTTTCCAGGCGTATAGCCACCTGCCGGTAACCGATTTGATTTCGTCAGCCGAATCGAAGCGTTGGCCGCCGGGGAATCTTTTTAAGATACCAAACAGATGAAAGTTCGAAGGGGCCAGGTCCGGACTGTACGGTGAGTGCTGAAGCACTTCTCAGCCAAATTGAGATATTTTGTTACGAAGGTGTTGTGCAACATGTGGACGAGCGTTGTCATGAAGCAGTCTGACATCTGCTGCCTCGCTGTTGGGTCTTCTATCACGAAGGGCATTACACAACTTTGTCAATGTGTTAGCGTAGGTTTTGGCATTCACAGTGCCGTTGGATGAAACTCCACCAGGAGAACGCCATGCATGTCTCAAAACACTGCAGCCGCCCCGGTGGCGCAGTGGTCTAAGGCGCTGGCCTCTGATTATTCGTCCGAACGGGGTCCAGGTTCGAATCCCTGTGAGACATGGATTTTGTGTTTGTCTTACGGCACTGGCTCTCTCCCTTCCCTGGAACCAGTAACCCTAAATTAGGAACGCGCGACTGCTTATAGCCCATTGAGTTGCTCACGTGGTCGTTAAACCTCCAATAAAACAAAACAAAACAAAAAAAAAACCCCACCGCCATGAGGACTTTTTGTGCAGATTAGGTTACTCTGAATTTTTTGCTGGCGGGGAGTAGTAATGTTTCCATACCATACTGACCTTCTTTGTTTCGGGAGTATAGTGGTACGCCGATGACTCATCGTACGTCACTTCATCTGCCAGAAATTCATGTCCTTCTTCTACGTAACGCATCAAGTGGTCCAAGGATGATATCATTCTATGTCCCCTTTGGTCATATGTCAAGTTCTTGGGCACACATCGCACACTGACCTTGCGAAATTGCACTTTGTCATGCATAATATCGTATGCTATACCACATGAAATGTTGAACGTCTGTGCCAATGTGCGCAGATGGATCCGCCGGTCACTCAGAATTGCCTGTTCAGCAGTGGCAGGTGATGATACCGTTACAGGACGACCGCAACGTGGCGAATCGGTAAGGTTGCAACGGCCCTCTGCAAAGAATATGCGCCATCTGGAGATGTTGCTGAGGTCCAGGAAAATTCCACCATTCACTTAGACCATTTCTTTGTTAATTTTGTCTGAGTTTCAAAATTTGTTTCAAAATTTGTATTGTATGGTGTAATTCCATATTCCATTCATGATTTATCTGCTGCTTCGGGCAATCACGGGAAAGGATTCTTAACCTCCAGATTCGCTAAACATGAATTCCGGTTGCTTAGACTAGCGAATCCTATGATGGTTATATTCAAATTAATCGGAAGCTTGGGACTTGGTCATACTGGGTGGTGTAGTGGTTAGCATACCCGTGCGCTATCTGGGAGATGCGGGTTCGATTCCCGCTCCAGGACAACGAAATTTTCCGGATATTATCTGACTTACCATCCTTGTCACATTTACACCAAAAAACAGATTGTCATCTTCAAAATTTGTATGCAGAAAAAGTTTTGCTTGATGAGTGGTATCTAACAGGGAAAAATTTATCTCAATAAATATTTCAAAAGCTCAGATGTTACTGCAAACACATCGTAAACAAAATTATACACTTGCAGCACCAACGACAAAAGTGTGCTATACGAATAATTGGTACGGCACTTATTAATAAACAGTTTTCAATGGAATGCTAATGAGCGTTTCCCAATCCATAATCATCGTTATATATCAACGTGCGAATTTTGAGCTAACTATTTGAATGAGAGTCCAAGATATGGCTATTGTTGTGAATGTTCCTTAAGTTTTGAAAACCACTGCACTATATTTGTGCTTTAATTTATATATTCCTGAGATTGAAAAATATGAATAGAAGATGACTTGAAGGCAGAATCAGCTCGAAACTATTGTTGACACAAATAAAACTACTTAATTTATTAAATTAACTGATTACCCTGATCTTCGTAACCACGCCTTAGTCACTTTGTAGAATTTTAGATGACAGAACTTTTAAAAAACTTATTTTTAGTAGCGGAACACATACTTAAAGTAGAATATTTTCCTTGTATTAAAAACAGCAACCAGTTCTTTCTTAAAGTAACGGAATTTATCCCTATTACTTTATGTAATTATTTTAACCTTCGATTTTTGTTTAACTTTTGCTTTCTTAATTAGTAAATTTGTCTGTGTAAAGCTAAAAGTCGCCTCCCTCCTTCCAAAAAAAAAAAAAAAAGAAAATGCCTTAGTCACTTGGTAGAAGTGTGGACGACAGGAACTAGAAAATTTCTTTTTCGTAGGGGCACTCATACCCTAAGTGGAAAATTTTCCATATATTAAAAATAGCAACCAGTACTTTCTTAAAGTAACAGAAATTTATCTCTAATACTTCATGTAATTATTTTAACCTTTAAAGTTTTCTTTTCTTTTTCCTTTCTTATTTAATAATTCTGTGTGGGTAATGCTATAAGTCATCCCCATCTCTCTGTGATTCGTACTTGTCAAACAATAGAGGAATTTTCTCATTCAGGGTGGAAATTTTCTTTCTTTTTACGTCACAGTGGGAGAAGAACAAAAGTTACAGAAAATAGTGGCTTGTTTCTGCGGCAGCACGAAGGATAAGTACTACACAAAGATATCGTGACGTCACACTCCATCTCAGTCGCGTGATGCACACGAATCACTTTCTACACGCCACTTCTTTTATTTCCTAAAGTTATCTTTCTATGCTTGCGTGAGCTCTGTTTCCTACGTTGTAGTTCTTCCAAAAATAGAGCAAGTGCAGAAAAAACGTAAATCATTAGTCTTCAATAATACTGCCGCAAACGTAGCAGTCGACTAGAAACTCTTAACCACTAAAAGCCATTGCAAAGATTTCTTCGAGGTGAATTTTGATGCTATTTATCTTTTCCGACAGTTATAAAGAAAATTTCAAGTAAAAAAAATCGATTTAACGAAAATGGGCAATGGAAGTATCAAAACCATTGGTGAAATCTGCTTATTTATTTTGTAAATATATTTGGCGCTTGAATTAATTCTCGTTGTTTTTTGCCACACAAACACCTGTGTGTTGCCACAGAACGGTACAGGATAGTCTATTCAAGTAGTGTCCGTTGGAAGCTACGACCCTTTCCCACAGTTGGTAGAAAAATGTAGGTTCTTTCGAGGCAAACCATTCATCGAGCCATTTTTGGATATCCGCGACAGAAAGAAAGTGCTACTGTGACAAGCCATGTTGTAGCAACTGGAACAATGGAAGTCCGAGGGAGCAATATCCGGGGAATAAGGTGGGTGGGGTTAGAAGTCCCAGCCAAGTGCCTCCAAGAGTTCCTTCACGGATTTGGCGACATGAGGACAAGCGTTGTCGTGGAGAAGAATAACCTTGTCATGTGGGATCCAGTTTCCGAGTTTCTGGATCATTCCCATTGCCTTTAAACGTCTGCTAACCGTTGACTCATCGACCCGTAGTGTTTCAGACAACTCGTGGAGCGTCTGACATGAATCCTCGTCCAATAAGGCCTCTAATGCGCCATCTTCGAACCTTTTCGGCTGCCCAGGGCGCTCTTTGTCCTTCACGTCATATTCGTTGGCTTTGAAGCGTCGGAACGACTCTCTGCATGTTGTTTCCGATAGGGGCATGTTCCCCGTAAGCCTGCACTAGCAAACGATGACTTTCCGCTGCAGATTTCTTCAGATGAAAGCAGAAGAGTAATGCTTCCCGCAAATGCTCCTTCTTTTGGTAGGAAACTCGACATCGTGAATGCGAAACAAACTCGTGTTCTGTGTCCTCCGATCGCATGTCGCACACTGCTTCGGCCAGACTACGGACGGTACGTGCATGCTAAAGGGAGGTCACGTGTGGCCCGGGTCACAGCGGACCACTGCTGCTCTCTATTGGGCAACAGCGAGAATTACTTCAAGCACCTAATATAACCAGATTTCAACAATTAGGCTTACATCAACAACTAGCATATAGCTCGATCTAGGACGGTTGTTCTTAAACTTTAAATAAATATTAATATATATAGGGGATGCTGTCCGGCCTTAAGGCGGGGTGAAATTTTTAATTAAAGCAGATTGAAAACAAATCAAACAGACGCCGGATTTTTGTAAGGAAATATAGTAAAAACTTATATAATGAAAACTCATTCATGTTAGAACTAAAAATTATACGCTATTTATTTCCGTTTATCAAAATACCTCGAGATAAATAACATTCTGTGTAAAATATTTATTGTTGTTTAATAATTGTAGATTAGAGCGTTTAGATATAACGACATTTTGCAAAATGTGTAATATAATCAGCACTAAACACGGGAAGTTGTTTTCGTGTAAACTTACCTTAGTAACTTTTACTTTGATTTTTCGCGTTAAATTACCTTTTTCTCTGAAACACTTGTTATTCCCTCCACGGCTTGCTTTAGACTTTCCTGTTCGACGGTTAGTTTGAAACTTCATACGGAACCTTTTTCTACAAAATAATGCGACATCTGGTATTACAAATCGGAACTATCTAAATTATCGACGATGTGCTATTGGGGCGACATCTGCATTAATTAAGATTTTAATTCGAATTTTGTAGATCAGATAAATAGAACTCGAGTAATTGATAATCCAATGTTTTTAAATTACCACGCGATCACCTCGACATCTGAAAGCGATTGCGTGCTATCATTTTGACGTCACGAGAGCCCACACGAATTTATCAATAAGTGATGGCACAAAAATGCACACGCTGGTGTAACGTCAAGCGTTCCAGAGAATCAGACGAATCTGGGTGTTTATATTATTAATATTACATATTTTCTTTACTGCAATATAATTTGCTCAGCTAGCGCCGAACATTATTTCATCACGTTTTACTTAAACGTAACAATACCTCATTGCAATCTAAGTAAATTACGAGAACCTGATGCTGAATGTGATAAAAGCCATTACAAAAATTCATTTTGATGCTATGCATTTTCCCCAACAGTAGACAAGTATGCGTCGCAGCGAAATTGGGCTTCCTCTTGAGGGGATTACATACTGCCGACGAGAGCTTTAAATGATGTATAACACGATGAGGATATCCTGTACCAAAAGTTCCTAATCCTTCTCTCTAACACACTTGCGATTAGCTTTTCTTTCTATTTTAAGGTCAGATTTTAGCTTGCGCATGCGCAGATGGACTACATCACATTTTATCGGTGTCAGGGCCGTTTCTTATGTTTGCATAGGTCTGAATAATGTGTAATAATAATAATAATAATAATGATATTGCTTTTGTGAAACTAAACAATCAAAATACTTACAATTGCCGCCTCCATAGTTTAGTAAATATTTACCTTTATGACTCACATAGCTTCTTTTACTGGTAATACACGGTCGAGTCACATTATTGTGACTACCAGCTAATATCCAGAGTAACCGCCGTGTGCAGCGCGGATAGCAGCTAGACGGGCTGGGAGTGACTCAATAAGGTGCTAGAACGTGTTCAAAGGTATGTGGAGCCGTGCTGACTGCAGTGCATCTGACATCTGCTGGAGGGTACGTGGAGGAGGATCCATAGAGGGAACAACAAAATCGAGGTGATCCCGCAGATGCTCAATTGGGTTTAAGTCAGAGAAATTAGGGGACCAGGGAAGTACTTTGAAGTTTTCATGGTGCTTTTCCAACCACTACCACATTTCTAGCTGTGTGACACATCGCATTGTCGTGCTGGAAGATCCCATCCGCCCCAGGAAAGACAATCAGCATGTAGGGGTTTACGTGGTCTTCAAGGATGGATTCATAAGGAATTCGGTCAATAGTGCCTTCCACAGGTATGAATGGACCCAGAGAATGCCACGAAACCATTCCCCAGACCATAACGCTGCCCCCCAGCTTGCGTTCTTCCAGCAATGGTTGAAGAGTGTTTGTTCTCCAATGTTTCTCGCCTTACACGCTAACGTTCATCCGTTCGATGAAGCAGAAAACGTAACTCATCGGAGAAGGCAATCCTTTGCCAATCAGCGTAGGTCAAATTCCGATACTTCCGTGCAAATGTAAGTCTTTTCTGCCGATGCACTTTCGTTAGCGTAGGCGCAGTGACCATCCGTCTGCATCGGAGCTCCATACGCAGCAGGTTTCGCCGAACTGTCATTTTCGACACACTTCCGGTAACCCCCTGGTTCATTCGGTCAGTGAGTTGATCCACTGTAGCTTGTCGATCGTCTCTCACGCACCTTCAAAGCTGACGTTCGCCTCTCACATCAATGGTAAGTGTGCTTCGCAGTTTCCACGTCGCTTATTCGCAATGGTGCCATTTCTCCAATCACGATACACTTTAACCACAACTACACGCGAACTGTTCATAAACGGCGCTGTTTCAGACATACTTCCATCCTTGGCCCGAAAGCCGATAATCATGCCCTTTTGAAAATCTGATAAATCGCTCATTTTTATCCATTTCAGCAACGAGTGATATGTTTTCATAATGCCTACAGCACACCTTATGTACCCTCCAAGCCAGCTCACGACACGTGCCTTCTTAAGTACAGATCAATGCCAGGAATTAGTGAACTTTATTGTTTGTTGTTAAGATTTATTTCCACTACCCGACTATGGTTCCTTGTGGGTGTGTATAACGCCAATAAATGCATTGTGTTGTACGTAAAGAAATGTACACTCCCGAATCACTCGTTTTATTTCACACCCACAAAGATCTTGGCAGGCGAAAGATACATACAAAAAATTATCTACAAGGAGTACCAGAACATTCTCTAGATTTGTTTTTCGAGTGGGATACATTGCTGTTTTACGTAACACATGTATTTTAAAACAATTTACGAAATACAAACGAAATGATTCTATGAAAACATACACAACAGACTTCTTGACGTTTTGATCCCGTCGTCTGCACATTTTGCCTTCCAAAACTGCACCAAAGTGAAATCAAGAAACTGTAAAGCACTTCGAACGCACTGAATGGAAATTGATGCCGTTCGCCATTTTGTGTTTCGTACGATAGCGAGAGCGCAAAGACTAGACCCACGTATGATTAGAGGAAAGACCTCGCCAAATGGGAAACTGTAACGTCTCATTATTTCAGTGTTTACGCACAAGTGTCTCACCAGAGGTCTCTTATAACCAGCAGAACTCATGGCAGCCTAGATGAATTTTGCATTGCTGTTGTGTGTTCTTAAGCGTGAATATCTCTGCAACTTAAAAATCTAAATTAGTGACTTTTGTTTTTGCCCTTGCATCATGCGATGCTGTGTACTATTCTGTGTTTCATTCTCATGTGTTAAATACTCCTGTTATTCTACTAGTTACGTATTTATTTTTTTATTTTTTTTTAGAGGTTTAACGACCACCGTGAGCAATTCAATGGGCTATAAGCAGTCGCCCGTCCCTAATTTAGCGTCATTGGTTCCAGGGAAGGGAGAGAGCCAGTGCCGTAAGACAAACACAACATCGATGCCTCACCAGGATTCGAACCCGGACCCCTTTCGGACGAATGATCAGAGGCCATCGCTTAGACCACTGCGCCATATTTCATGTCTTCCAGGCTAACGTATTTCATGTCTTCATATCTTCCACTATGGTCTAAATACACTGCATTTATGTTCGTACAGCATACCGTCTTATTACGAACTCTATTAATTAGCACGTCTTTTGTAAAAAAAGATCGTGCTTATGTTACCGGTTTGTCCGTCCGTCCATCAGTCCGTCCGTCTGTACCCACGATATCTCTACAACTATTAATCCGATTTGAAAAATTCTTTTTGCATTGGAATGCTTGAAATATGCGAATGATGATTCTTTATTTCGTTTTTTTTTCTTTTGTGATGTGCAATTTCGCCGCTAGAGAGCGTAAATGCAGATGATGTCGAATTCAAAAATACGTTTTATTCCACTTATTTGCTTCTAGACATCCGATTGAAAAAATTCTTTTATTTTTCGATTCCATTTATGCGGAAGAGTATGTTAGATATAGTTACTTTTTCAAATTACGCATAGATTTTCCGCTAGGGGGCGTAAAAGTAAATTATATTTTTCCCGAAGACTTCTTCTAAAACTCCTATTTGAAAACTTTTTTCTTCAGCGCATACACCTCCTGATGAAAAATCTTTTGCATTTAATTTCTAATTTTTGTAAAGAATACTTTGGCCACCAGAGGACGTAAGTGTTAATTTTTGATTCTGATGTATTTGCCATAAAATCTGAGCTTCTAAAATATCGATTGAAAAACTTCTTTCGTGGACTGATGCCACTTATATTGATAAACCGTTTCGGAATATTTTCTTCTTAAAATATTCCACAGTTTCTCCGCCAGGGGGCGTAGATGTACATCTTACTTTTGTCAGTATTTCTACTTCTAGGAGTCCGATTTGAAAAATTCCTTCTTTGTTGGATAGTGTTTTCCGTGTGCCATGTTTTTCATATAAATTCAAAATTTTCAAGTAATTCATAGACTTTTCGCTAGGGGGCGTAGCGTTAAATTGCGTTTCCCCCTATATCTCAGCTTCTAAATCTCCAATTTGAAAACTTTTTCTTCAGCGCATACACCTCCTGATGGAATATTTTGCATATAATTTCTAATTTTTGTAAAAAATGGTTTTGGCCACCAGGTGGCGTAAGTCTTAATTTCCGTTTCTGATTTATTTGCAGCAAAACATGAGCTTCTAAAATCTCGATTGAAGAAAAAGTCGTTTGTTGATTGATACTACTCATGTCGATATATCTTTTAGGAACATTTTCTTCTTAATGCATAGTTTGCCTCCAGGGGGCGTAGATGTATATCTTATTTTTGTCAATATGTCTACTTCTAGAAGTTCGATTTGAAAAATCCCTTCTTTGCTGGATAGTGTTTCCAATGCGAAATGTTTTTCCTATAAATTCAAATATTTCAAGTAAATCATAGACTTTCCGCTAGGGGGCATAAAGGTAAATTGCGTTTTCTGCGTTATTTCTGCTTCTAAGACTCCGATTTGAAAAATTCTTCCTGTATCGAATACAAGACCTGCTGGGAAATATTTTTCACATACACTGCTGGCCACCCAAGATGCAACACCAAGAAGGGCACGTGATAGCAAAGCCAGATTTACTGGACACATAACAACAGATACAAAGGTACAGTCCCGTACGACTTGCGGAACACGCAGACATCAATAGCTTACAGTCCCGTACGACTTGCGGAACACGCAGACATCAATACTTCGCGTGGCCCCCATGGCTGGCAATAACGGCCGCCTCACGCTGCGGCATCGAACGAAAGAGGCTTCGGATGTGGGCTTGGGGTATGTCGGTCCAGGCTGTTTCCACACGTTGCCACAGCTCATCAAGCGTAGCCGTGGGTGGTGATTGCCGAGCCACTCGGTTGCCGATCAGCGACCAGACATGTTCAGTGGGCGACATATCGGGAGAACAGGAGGACCACGGCAGCAGTGACACCTGGTGGGCCGTGAGAAATTGTTGCACGATGTATGCCTCGTGCGGGCGCGCATTGTCCTGTTGAAACGTAGCCGCTGGCAGATCCTGCAGGTAAGGGAGGACTACAGGCTCCAATACGTCGGAGATGTAGCGGTGGCTGTTGAGTGCACCGGCGATGCGTACCAGAGGGGTGCGTGTGTCATATCCAATTGCGCCCCAAACCATAACGCCAGGCGACGTACCGGCATAGCGATGCATAATGCAGGCATCATACTGTCTCTCGCCGCGGTGCCGCCACAGGCGGATCCGATCATCGTGGCGTTGCAGGATTCGTCGGAGAAGACACTGTCGTGCCATTTCGTAGTCCAGGTGCGGCGTTCAACGGCTCACTGTCGCCGTACTCGCCGGTTGTGAAACGTCAGTGGTCATTCGAGCAATGGGCGTCGTGCGACAAGTCTCCGCTCCTGCAGACGACGTCGAACGGTACGTGCTGACACAGGTTGTTGCGAAACACACCCTAATTCCTGCGCTAACGTTCGTGATGTGGCGGTGCGAGCAGTCAATGCTCGCAGCACAATATGCCGGTCCTCTCGTTCGGTGGTGTTCCGCGGCTACGGCAATCGCTCACGTCTGCCCATTCGTCCTTCCTGCACCCACCGAATCCATACTCGCCTCACTGTGGCTGGATGTCGTCCCACACGGGCGCCGATGTCTCGGTACGATAAACCGCTGTCGTGACAAGCCACTATTCGTCCTCTGTCAAACTCCGAAACGTGCTGGAATGACTGCCCTATTCTGCGACGAGGCATAAGGAAGATTCCCACGCAGAAGTCCAGCACCACAACACACTTCCACTACTTACACCCCGCCTTCTGTGCACCCTTCTTATAGTGCTTCTTCGCGGCGTGCCGGTCGCACATGATTTGCATATGCCCTGCAATGCTAATCGTTTGCATGTCCTCTCGCGGGCGACGCATGCTGCTAATTTCAAGCCAATGGGATGCTGCCTTCTTGGTGTTGCATTTTGGGTGGCCAGCAGTGTAATTTCTAATGTTTGGTAAAGAATTGTTTGGCCACCCAGGGTCATGATTTCGTCTTCTGATGTATTTGTATCAAAATCTGGGCTCCTGAAAACTCGACAAAAATTTTTTTTCTTGGACCGATACCGCTCTTATGGAAAAACTTTTTGAGAATACTTTCGTCCTAAAATATTGCTTGGTTTTCCCACCAGGTGACGTAAAGTCACGTCTTATTTTTGTCGATATCTCTATTTCTAAGAGTCCGCTTTGAAAAATTATTTCTGTGTTGGAGAGTGTTTCCGGTGCGAAATGTTTCTCATATAAATTCATATTTTTCTTAACGCACAAGTCTACAACCAGAGTGCGTAAGCTCATGATTCCGTTTACAGGAATATCTGAGGGATTAAAAACCCGATTGAAAAACTTTTTCTTCCGTCAGATACTATTGTTTTCCATACCGGTTCCCATGACTTTGAATACCTTTGATAAATTTAATTCGCGTCAGAACGGATTCAAAAGACGTGCTTATTACACCGGAAAATTCGGTGTGATCTTTCTCGTTTCTTTTTTTCACAAATACGATTCTTCAAACTGACTGATAGTCAGTTTAGCTATTTACTTTAAATTCTACGCAATTTCCTTATTAAATACTTCGACCTTCGAATACAAAGGTCTAAAATAAGAGACGACGAACGTAAGAAAAGAGAGAGAAGTTGTTTGAGTAATTTGTTTCTACTCAGTGACGTGATGTTGGTGTCAGGGGGACTAGCTCCTCCACATCATGTCCATGGCCATGGAGCAGAGTACTGGAAGTGAGCTCTTGTCACGAACTACAGGTTTATAGTCTGTACGACTGAGAGGAGAGGGGACAAGGAATTGTTTTGTCGTAGCTTTTCTAAACCCGGGCCGTTATGAGACATTTCTGTTTGGGGAGCACAGGCAATTTTTGGTACCATTTGGTTCAGGCACACCAGCCGCTTAAAAGGTAAAACTCCGAAACAACAACAACAAAACTAAGACACGGGTCCCATAGCAACCACAATATTCATACGAGAAGTTAGGTGCTCACTAATCGTCGTGTGCAGAAGGGAGGGGATATATTTGGAAAGGATAAAAAAACTACGACTTATGATAGTATAAGTATACTAGTTATCCGAATTTATTGGCGTAGATTAAATCAAAGTTTCCAAGCTTTCGCACATCAACCACACGGCTTTTTCATGGAAGGTAAACAGCAATCTGGTTGATGTGCGATAGCTTGGAAACTTTGATTTTATCCACGCTAAATAATTCGGATAACTAGTATAGTTATACTATCTTATGTATAGTTGGTGTACAGTTCCTTGTATTGTTATGTGAACGACGACTTGTGATAAAAAAGACTGTAGTTTTATCAAGTAACATATACTAATTTTATTTCCTCTTAAATTGAGGGAAAGCTAAGAAATTCAGAATATATATATATAAAAAAAAAGCTTACAACGGGTTTAGCTTCACTTGGAGTTCCCCCTGTGGTTTCGAATTGGCTCAGGCCGATGACTAGTTGTCAAGAAGCTACTGCGGTTGCCGGCTTAAAGATTTATAAGAGCAACCCACGGTGATCGTAGAATTGGCTTCCTGCGGATATTCCAAGAACCTTGAAACCTGTTGTGAATCAAGAAGACCCCGAGACCTTTTTCCGTTCTCACTACATTAAGTCTCTAGGTCGGCTATGATTCAATCAAGAGGAAGAATGCATAGCAAAAAAGTTGCACGGGTTAGCAAGTGCCTACAGTGAGACCTACACTCGGGACTACCATTTGAATGACATGAGAATGAAACTGTCGCCGTAGAGTCTTCTTAATGCGCAAAAAAGTTTCACATCTTTTGGTTTAAAAATGACAGAAAGCTTCTTCTTCGGATTCTCATACGATGTGTAACCGGTGGGATTGGTGTTGGTGTCAAATCCTAGGGACTTCAGCGTTCGTTGTGGCGAATTCACGATCTTAGCCTACTAGATTATATACTTTTGCCTCCCCAGCGTACAGCCTAAATTCTCCCCCTGACATCCACTTTTTATGACCGACTTGTGGAAAACTAACGATGCTCTCCAGCAATGTTAAGTGATATTTTTGCCCTATCTATCATATTATGGGAGTTCGTTGAGCTAAATTCGCGACTTCGCATCCAGGGGCGCTGATATGGAGCTGGTGGGTTCGGTCCGCAGATACTTACACCAATTCTGTTAGCTATATACTGTATGATTATGATCCTCCTTTATCCCATGAATGACAGGTGCGCGACTTTAGTATATACCTTGTATAATCCCCGCAGCAAAGCGTTCCGAGCAATAAGTTTATGTGAATGTTTTCATCAGATCGGCAATAGAACAAGCTCCCAAAGTTTGGACAAACATTTTAGATATGCTGTACATTCCAGATGCAAATAGCTAGAGAAGTAAAGCTGTGCTCCAAAATGCTCCGTAATGAGACTTACGAAATGATATGGGAAATCGAATATTCCAGCATTTGTGTTTCTGTTTTGCAATTAAATTTAGTTCAGGGCTACTGCTACTTTTAGCAGACAAATAAAAAAACATTGTAAATTTCAGGTTTGCTATTTTTCAAATTTGTACAAAAGTATACGTGTGTAATGAAAGTCTGCATGTTAAAATCCCGGAAGGGGGCGTTATTTTTCAGAATTTAGTGATTTTATGTTTCTTAAATCAGTTGCAGTTCATACTGCTATTGTTTTGATGCCCGAAGGAAAGGTTTTACAAACTACGAAATACGAGAATGTCATTGCATAAGTTTAAGGAGCACGTCTTACACCTCTGACAGAAATGGCAGTGTTAGCGGAACTTTAAAATGAACTCGTGTTCTTATCACGTCAGTTGCAAAAGTTTTTATTTCATATTGAGGCTCGAGAATTTGTTTGGTATTAACCACCTTTACGTGTCATCCGACCAAGCGCAACCATTATTGTAATGCAAACATCTTCGTAATGAGATTTCGATTCGCAGCTTGTAGCTGTGTCTGAGAAGTGATCTCCTCAGAGCATCTTGTTTGCCCCTAGACTATCACTTTAATCGCAATTAAAGAGCTTGAGGGTACGAAGATCTAATTAATCCTCAGTTCGTGTTCACAATACGGTATTACGATATCGTTAGAGGACACTGCGAGGATCGATTTTACTAGCTCTAATTATGGCACTTACATTATCCTCGAGGCGAGCTTCAAGGGGAGAGATCTCTATCACCACGACGCTACTCCAGAGTGAGCAATCCTTTACTAACAAACAACGAAGTGTTAAGTTCGAAGGAGCACGTAATCTTCCTGTTTAGAAAATTTCACAACCGCCTGCATGGACGAGATTAATTTAAAGTCCACGTATTCTGCGAGGTTTTATCTTAGAACCAATCAGCGGTTTTTTCCCCCTCCTAGTGTCTCCCGCAAGCGTAGCTAACGAGTATTACTTCATTTATGTACATCCATTCGAAGGCTTGACTGTTAGATGAACGTCATACAATGCAACAAAATGGCACCCGAATACGTCATCAGTTATTCATTAATTTTTAAGAATAACGAATACGTCAAACAGATCTTACCTTCAACCACTCCAGTCATTGCTCTTTCCACGATAATAAGTGAGTCACGGAAAAATTCTCATCGGCCGCCACCGGGAATCGAACCCAGATTCTTCCCGTTACCCGCCGGACGTGCTACCACTGCACCACAGCAGCCTCGAATTATGCAGACTCACAAGTGATTAACTGCCAAACCACTGTGCGGGACTCCATGAAGCAACCTGCTATGTGGTTTGGCAGTTAGTCGTATGTGAGTCTGGAGAATTTGTGGCCGCTGTGGTGCAGTGGTAGCATGTCCGGCGCGTAACTGGAAGACTGGGTTTGATTCCCGGTGGCGGCCGATGAGAATTTTTCCGTGACTCACTTATTAACGTGGAAAGAGCGGTGACTTCTGTTTGGTGTTCTTGATCCACGTAGAGTGTATGAATTAACGAATACGTCATCAGTTATTCATTAATTATTAAGAAAAATATCAAAACATTTTTTTCAGAATATAATTTCTTTTGTAATGTTTGGTAAACGTTAAAGAAATGTTGCCTACCAGCGTTGTAGATGTACTGAATTCATGCACGAAAAGAGATTACCGTTTTATAGTCTTCGATCAAATTTAGGAATAAAAATTAAATATTAAATTTTCCGGAGTTTTGAAATCTGATATATACCGTGTTTCCCGGCGTCGTGGACGATATATTTTTTCTGAAATAACTCTCGAAAATTTAACGTGCATCCTGGAGACCGAAGGCTACGTTTGTTCGTAGGCTTATGCTAAACCCCAGAGGAAGATTATCTATGTTAAAACGTTTACTGGTAAACCTTATTAATAACAAGACTGCCTTCGCCGTGGATAGAGGAATGTATTGTTTCTTCCAGTCGCTTTTTCTGGGATGCATTTACAACCTTTTTAAGGCATTAATGAAAGAAGAGTGGAATCAATGGAGGCAGACCACAGGCCCCTACCTAACTCTAACAGATCGTTTGAAAAGGCCAACAATTGCCAGGTGTGCGATTGGGTCCTAAAATCATGGAATGCTGTGAAGACTGAAATAAGAGTAAAATCTTTTAAAAAATGCGAATTCAGTTATGCGTTAGATGGCACAGAAGATAACATTCTCTTTGAAGATAATGACACTTCGGACAGTTACGACAGACCCTGATTATGACAATGATGCCAGTGATATGAATAACACCAGTGAATAATCTGGATTTGAGGATATGAATGACTGAAATGTTTTTCTTATATGTAGAGGTAAAATTTCTATTACTTTTACTTTTAAGAAAGTTCTGAGACCACAGTTTTATGTTTATTCATTTTCCTCAAAATTTTGCATTTTAAAATTAGGGTTGCGTCGTTGACGTCGGAGCGTCCTTGACGCCGGGAAATACGGTAAATGATTATACGTAAATTTGCAGGTTCTGCTTAGATTTTTGCTAGTTCAACATTTTCGAAGCGCAGTTCTGAAACAGAATTGTCATTTCAATAATTATAAAATCTTTTTTTCAGGGGTATGTCTTTTTTTCATGTATCGTATCTCCATAATGACTTCCTCAGTGACTGGTTAATTTTCCCACCTGAGCCAAGGAGAAGCTCCCAGACGGGTATAGCTGTTCTAAAGCTCTTATTCTGTCCTTTACTTAGAACTAGTAACCCTAAATTAGAAACATGAGACACGCTGTAAGCACTCGTGTTGGTCGTTAAACCCCCAAATTAAAAAAAAATACTGCATCCCCGCATGTTCATTTCCGCGTATTTATTTTTAGTAGTAGTGTACACTGAAGTGCCAAAAATCGTGGGATACGTACCTAGTATTGTGTAGGACCTCTTCTAGTCCTGCGAAATGCTACAACTCGACGTGGCATCGATTCCACAAGTGGCCGGAAGACTTCTGGAAAAGATGTTGAGCCATGCCGTCTGAGATGCCACCCACAGTTCCCTGGTATTTGTAGGTGCAGGATCTTGGGTGCGAATGAGCCTTCTCATCACGTCCATAAGTTCTAGATTAGGTTTATGTCGGGCGAACGTGGTGGCCACACCATCCGTCGGAACTGTCCAGAATACTCCTCGATCGAATTTTGGACAACTTGGGCCCGATGACATGGTGCATTGTCCGCCTGGAAAATCCCATCGTTGTTGGGGTACATGAAGTTCATGAAGAGTTGCAAATGGGCACCCAGCAGAGCAACAAAGTCAGTATCGGTTTATGACGTGTTTACGAGGACCAGAGGACCCAAACCGTGCCACGTAAGGACACCCCACACATGTATGGAACCACCACCAGCTTGCAGAGTGCCTTGTTGACAGCTTGGGTTCATAGCCTCATGGGATATGCGATACGCCCGAATTCTACCATGAACTCTTAACAACTGGTAGCGTGACTCATCGGACCATGCCACATGTTGCCAGTCCAGCACGATGAAACTTTTCAAGTTTTCTGAAGGAAGTGGTGACATAATATGCCAATAATAACATGTTGATATGATCATTTGTTACTCACACTGCTACGAAAAGAACATCGCTTTGAATTGTATTCATACGACATTTCTCCTAGATGGAGACATTTTTTACAACTAGGTGGCTGAGTGGTCCGTGGCGCTGGCTTCTGATTTTACTCCCGATATGGGTCTGAGTTCGAGTTCGGAGTATGGCATGGGCAGTGTATATTTCAGATAACGGTGCCACTGTCCCTTTCCTGGAGCCAATGACCCTGAATTGGGGACGGATGACAGTTAATAGTCCTTAGAGTTGCTCATGCTGATAGTTATATATCCCCCTTTCCCAATAAAAGTAGCAGTTATTTTGATGAGGAGCGTAATTTAAATGGAACATCCAATATACATGTACTGTGATTTTTTTTTTTTTTTGATTGAAGGTTTAAAAAATTGTAAAATTATTTTTTGGACTTAGTTGACAGATACATTGAAATATACAGGCAGACATATATTCTTCGCACAGAAACAGTTTTGCATCAACGAGTACAAATTAAACATGATACACAGTACGTCAAAAGATCAATATACACAGAGACAGCCAGTGTAGACCAAGTGGTGTCACGTCAATTCGTCGCGTGCGTCAATTCGTCGACTACGTCAATTCGTCGCCTGCGTCAATTCGTCGCGCGTCAATTCGTCGACTACGACAATTCGTCGCGCGTCAATTCGTCGCGTTTACAGATTTTGGTTCCATACAAAACGAATGCAGGAAAACGTACGATTTCGAACGTCTTGCTCCCTGATCAAATTTATAAAGTTTGGACACGCAGACAGGATAGGAATATTACGTTTTTCTTTGGCACTAAAAATATTAGACGGTAAACGGTTTTTGGAACGAGGCAGGGCCCGGTTGGACAGAGCCCCCATATACAAAATTTTCGTAAAATCTGCAGTTTTCAATTCAGAACCACCAAATCTGGTATACTATCTCGTGGTATTCTAACTTAGACTGTAGACGGTTTTGGGAAGCGGTTGCAGAGGGCTAACCCCCTCCCCTCCCTACAGAATTGCCGTAAGATATAGTTTTCAATTTAGAACTACCAAATTTGGTATATTATCTCATGGTACTCTAACTTAGACGGTTTTTGGAACGGGTCAGGGGCCCGGTTGGTCAGAGCCCCCTACAGTTTTCAATTCAGAACCACCAAATCAGGTATCCTATCTCATAGTACTCTAACTTAGACGGTTGTCGGTTTTTGAACGGGTCAAGGCCCGGGGAGTCAGATCTCCCCCCCCCCCCCCATACATACAAAATTTTCGTAAAATCTAGTTTTCATTTCAGAACCATCAAATTTGGTATCATGAAACTCTAACTTAGACGCTAGACGGTTTTTTGGAAAGGGTTGGAGCCCGCGGGGTCGGAGCCCCCCCCTCATAAAAAATTTCGTAAAATCGACAGTTTTCATCTTAGAGCCACCAAATTTGGTATACTATCTTATGGTACTCTAACTTAGACGGCAGACCGTTTTTGGAACGGGTCAAGGCCCGGGGGTGAGAGCCCCCACATACAAAATTTTCTTAAAAACTACAGTTTTCAATTCAGAACCACCTAATCTGGTATACTATCTCATTGTACTCTAACTTAGACGCTAGACGGTTTTGGGAAGGCGATGGAGCCCGGGGGCCAGACCCCCCGAATAAACACTTTTCGTAAAATCTACAGTTTTCCATTTAGAACCACCAAATTTGGTATACTATCTCATGGTACTCTAACTTAGACGCTAGACGGTTTTGGGAAGGGCTTGGAGCCCGCGGGGTCGGAGCCCCCCCCCCCTCATAAAAAATTTCATAAAATCGACAGTTTTCATCTTAGAACCACCAAATTTGGTGTACTATCTTATGGTACTCTAACTTAGACGGCAGACCGTTTTTGGAACGGATCAAGGCCCGGGGGGTGAGAGCCCCTCCCACATACAAAATTTTCTTAAAAACTACAGTTTTCAATTCAGAACCACCCAATCTGGTATACTATCTCATTGTACTCTAACTTAGACGCTAGACGGTTTTTGGAATGCGTTGGAGCGCGGGGGCCAGACCCCCCCGAATAAACACTTTTTCGTAAAATCTACAGTTTTCAATTTAGAACCACCAAATTTGGTATACTATCTCATGGTACTCTAACTTAGACAGTAGACCGTTTTTGGAAAGAGTTGGAGCCCGGGGGTAAAAGCCCCCCCATAAAAATGCCGCGTAAAATCTACAGTTTTCAATTTAGAACCACCAAATTTGGCATACTCTCTCATGGTTCTCTAACTTAGACGGTAGACGGTTTTTGGAACGGGTCGGGCACGGGGTCAGAGTCCCTCCGCCCATAAATATTTTTTGTAAAAACTAAATTTTTCAATTTAGAGCTACCAAATTTGGTATACTATATAATGGTGTTCTAAATTAAACGGTAGACGGTTTTCAGAACGGGTCTGGGCAAGGGTGGTTACCCTTCCCCCCTACACACAAACTTTCGTAAATCTATAGTTTTCAATTTAGAACCACCAAATTTTGTATATTATCTCATGGTACTCTAACTTAGACGGTAGAAGGTTTTTGGAACGGATCAAGGCCCGGGGGTAAGACCCCCTCCCCCACACATACAAAATTTTCTTAAAATCTTTATTTTTCAATTCAGAACCACCAAATTTTGTGTCATGAAACTCTAACTTAGCGGGAGACGGTAAGTGAAAGCGCAACATTATTAACTTGATTTGTTATGTAAACCTTATAAATACGACCACAGCGATTAAAAGTTACTAAAGAGTCCTTGTAAGTAATATTTTTTGACCGAGTGCAAGTACAATTTACGAAATGTCAACAGGTCAAAATATCTAAATAAGTAGTTTTTAAGAAAATTTTGTATGTGGGGGCTCTGACCCCCCGTGCCCTGACCCGTTCCAAAAACGGTCTGCCGTCTAAGTTAGAGTACCATAAGATAGTATACCAAATTTGGTGGTTCTAAGATGAAAACTGTAGATTTTACAGAAACTTTATGAGGGGGAGGCTCCGACCCCGCGGGCTCCAACCCCTTCCAAAAACCGTCTAGCGTCTAAGTTAGAGTACCATGAGATAGTATACCAAATTTGGTGGTTCTAAATTGAAAACTGTAGATTTTACGAAAAAGTGTTTATTCGGGGGGGGGGGGTCTGACCCCCGGGATCCAACCCCTTCCAAAAACCGTCTAGCGTCTAAGTTAGAGTACCATGAGATAGTATACCAAATTTGGTGGTTCTAAATTGAAAACTGTAGATTTTGCGAATTTTTATATGAGGGGGGCTTACCCCCTGAGTTGCAACCCCTTCAAAAAATCGTCTAGCGTCTAAGTTACATTACCATGAGATAGTATACAAGATTAGGTAGTTCTGAATTGAAAACTGTAGTTTTTAAGAAAATTTTGTATGTGGGGGGCTCTGACCCCCGTGCCTTGACCAGTTCCAAAAACGGTCTGCCGTCTAAGTTAGAGTACCATAAGATAGTATACCTAATTTGGTGGTTCTCAGATGAAAACTGTAGATTTTACGAAATTTTTTATAAGGGGGGGGAGCTCCGACCCCGCGGGCTCCAAGCCCTTCCCAAAACCGTCTAGCGTCTAAGTTAGAGTACCATGAGATAGTTTACCAAATTTGGTGGTTCTAAATTGAAAACTGTAGATTTTACGAAAAAGTGTTTATTCGGGGAGAGTCTAGCCCCCCCGGGCTCCAACGCCTTCCAAAAACAATCTAGCGTCTAAGTTAGAGTACAATGAGATAGTATATCAGATTAGGTAATTCTGAATTGAAAACTGTAGTTTTTAAGAAAATTTTGTATGGGGGGGGGGGCTCTCACCCCCCGGGCCTTGACCCGTTCCAAAAACGGTCTGCCGTCTAAGTTAGAGTACCATAAGATAGTATACCAAATTTGGTGGTTCTAAGATGAAAACTGTCGATTTTACGAAATTTTTTATGAGGGGGGCTCCGACCCCGCGGGCTCCAACCCCTTCCAAAAACCGTCTAGCGTCTAATTGGAGTTTCATGATACCAAATTTGATGGTTCTGAAATGAAAACTAGATTTTACGAAAATTTTGTATGTACGGGGGGGAGATCTGACTCCCCGGGCCTTGACCCGTTCAAAAACCGACAACCGTCTAAGTTAGAGTACTATGAGATAGGATACCTGATTTGGTGGTTCTGAATTGAAAACTGTAGGGGGCTCCTGACCAACCGGGCCCCTGACCCGTTCCAAAAACCGTCTAAGTTAGAGTACCATGAGATAATATACCAAATTTGGTAGTTCTAAATTGAAAACTATATCTTACGGCAATTCTGTAGGGAGGGGAGGGGTTAGCCCTCTGCAACCTTTTTCCCAAAACCGTCTACAGTCTAAGTTAGAATACCACGAGATAGTATACCAGATTTGGTGGTTCTGAATTGAAAACTGCAGATTTTACGAAAATTTTGTATATGGGGGGCTCTGTCCAACCGGGCCCTGCCTCGTTCCAAAACCGTTTACCGTCTAATATTTTTAGTGCCAAAGAAAAACGTAATATTCCTATCCTGTCTGCGTGTCCAAACTTTATAAATTTGATCAGGGAGCAAGACGTTCGAAATCGTACGTTTTCCTGCATTCGTTTTGTATGGAACCAAAATCTGTAAACGCGACGAATTGACGTAGTCGACGAATTTGTCCGCGACGAATTGACGTAGTCGACGAATTGACGTACTCGACGAATTTGTCCGCGACGAATTGACGCAGTCGACGAATTGACGCGCGACGAATTAACGCGCGACGAATTGACGCAGTCGACGAATTGACGCGCGACGAATTGACGTAGTCGACGAATTGACGCGCGACGAATCGTCGCAGTCGACGAATTGACGCACGCGACGAATTGACGTTGAACCAGATCAAGTAACACATAGGAAACTAGTACATATCAAACATGGTGCACAGTATGTCAAATCATCAATGTACGTAGTCAGAGAGTTAATGTTGATCAAGTAACACATTGAGAGCCAGTGCCGAACGACAAACACAAGCATCCATGCCTCACCGAGATTCGAACCCAGACCCAACTAACCCGAATGGTCATAAGCCATCGCTTAGACCACTGTGCCACAGGGGCGGTTACTGTGATTTGCGCCAACGTATTGAGTCGGAGTTGACGCATGCTTCCATTAATCTGTAAATTTTTTTGCTCAATAATATCGAAATTTGTGTTTTTGTACTTCACCCATGAACCCCTAAACGGGATCAATGTGCAGTTAAATCGAGGAATATTTTCGTTTCTAAAAATAAATGCCTCGGCTGTTTGTTTTGAGATTATGGAACACTTGCGGGTGTGAGATGATCATATTTTTTAACGTGCTTCACCACAATAGAGAAGCAGTGAACACTGCTCAGGAGAGAATGGTGAGGGTGAGAAGTAAATTGCCGCAATGTGTGAAGTTAGTGTCTTTCCTAATGTTCTTCACGTGTTTCTTGAAAAAACAGCCTTCGGGAAACATACATCCCCTTAATCTTCTTGACATCCGGGAACCTAATCTCCTCGGATCGTTTATCAACAAGGGTCGTGTAGAAGGAGAATTCATCATTTCCACGTCATGTGCTGTCTTTCTAAGCATACTGGAAGGGTTCTTCACTTTCGACTGAGAGAAATATGTACAATGTTTTTATAAATAAGTGGAGATGAATCTATTGAATAATTTCTAGCGGAAAATCTCAACGAAGAAAGTTTTGAAGCAGGTATAGCAATAAACTGCACTCACTATATAATTTCACTATCCTTCATCGCAGACCGGTGAAAAAACGTGAAAATATCAAAATTTTTACATTATCGGAAGAATGTGTGTATGATAATAGAATTTGTCAAGGCGCAATTTTAACTTGCGCAGAGCAGCTGCGATATAATACATGCATCAATTTATGAAGCAAGAAACAATAGAAAGAAAGAAAGAACTTTACTATAGTTGAATTTCGAAGTTCCAGAAATGGCTACGACAAGTTTTCGTCTTTAGAAATAATCATCGCCACGTTTCTTTGCGCAAGTTATATTATGTTTTTACTCAATATGATGATAATGTAAAAAGTTTCGCTAGCTCCCATTTATAACGAAGTAAATTTCTCCGTCATTTTTGGTCTACGCCGGGATTCGAACCCGAGGCCGCTTATTCCGGAACAAGTCGCTCTACCAACTGAGCTACGCAGACGTTTATTCTGATTCCTATCTGCCTTTATGTCGCGTGCGTCCTGCTGGCAGGTACGTAACATCTCCCCCCCCCGAAAGAGGGCCGGGGGCATGGCCCACGGGTCAGCCGTAACCATGAATCGTTGCAGGCAGCCATCCACTGTAGAACGTGCACTTGAGAACTCCCAGTCAATCTGCTGTGTGGAATGCAACATCACACATTTTTATTTTTCGAAGCGCTGGAGAAGGAATTCTCTGATTTTTCCTGTCTCGCGGTGTGGAAATAACATCACACGGTTGCGAGAATTTGAACGGTCGGGTCATCCGGATAATTCGGGCGCCATTATAACGAAGTAAATTTCTCCGTCATTTTTGGTCTACGCCGGGATTCGAACCCGAGGCCGCTTATTCCGGAACAAGTCGCTCTACCAACTGAGCTACGCAGACATTTGTTCTGATTCCTATCTGCCTTTATGTCGTGTGCGTCCTGCTGGCAGGTACGTCACACATTATATTATCAAAAGTATTCGAACACCACAGCGTTTGGGGCAAAAGGCTTTATAATCGCAATTAGCAGAGGGCAACTTCAGATCTTTTGGGGCCCTAGGCGCTAAAATATTCAGAGGACCTCCTTCCCATTCTTATCGTCTCAGAAATTTTCATCCGTGAGATTCGCAAAAAAAAAAAAAAAAAAGGGAAAAAAGAGGACAGAAAAACGTCGTGTCGCGTAAAAAGTCTTTACGCTTTTTAAAATTCCATTTTCCATTCTCTCTTCCTATCATTAGAACGTTCTGTAAGAAACAGTGCTGCTGTAATCCCTTTGTCTGCCCGTGCACATCGAACTTTTTATTTTTAGAGGTATTTCAAAAATTATTTTTTGCGGCTAATAGGAAATCTAAGGATATTAAGTTCTGTCATGGGGAAAATTTAAAATAATAAAGTTTTGTTGTGAAGAAACTATTCAATTTAAAAAAAAATATCATTTTTGTGGCTCTTAGATTAATAAGTTTAACTGTTCCTTCTCAAATATTTAAATTTTCCAATTAGTTTGCTAATTTCCTTCTAAAGGCGCGGAAGACCAAAAAATTTGATTTTCAGATGTTTTTCAAAAATTATTTTTTCGAATGATGGGACATAAAAATTCATTAAAATTTTCCCATTCTAGATTTCACTACTAGTTCATAAATTTCCCGCTAGCAGTTTCACAAAGTAGAAATTTCGTGATTTTTAGCTTTGCGCTACGAAGGGTCTCCAAAAGTTCTTTTTGATTATTATACGTTAGGCAAAACTGATTACTTTAACATCTTTTCAGTTGCAAGTTTCTCAGCAAATTTATCACTAAGAGCGCCGAAAATGAAATTTCTTACATCCCGTGTAAATTTTCATAAAATTTCATAAAATTGGAATGCATTTCGATTATAAAACCTGCTCTTTCTATTGCTTCAGCTTTAGAAAATCATCTTGTTTTTTGGGGGCTTTTTTTACATTTTGAGCAAACATTAGTAGGAAACGAGCATGGTATCAAGCAAAAATAAAATACTTGAGGACATTAGCAACTGGAAAAGTCCTCCACATTGGAAAATACGGGTAAAATGCATTTTATGGACAGTGTTTCACTTGAAAAGGATGAATGACTTTTCGTGAAAGAGTTTTGCCAAAGGCGAATGCCATGGACCAAGAAAGGTGGATAGTAAAGATTTCATTAGTCACTGCACGGAAACGAGAATGTTAAGAGTTTCTTGAAGGCATTTTTCTTATTATTTTCATCGAAAAATGAAGAAGGTCTGCTTTTTTTTTGTTTCGGTCTGTGAAAACCAAAACAGCACTGGCAATCTATTTATACGTTTTCGGGCCCCCTCAAGCTCTGGGGCCCTTTTCGCGCGCCTAATTGGAAATCCGCCACAGGCAATTAGTAGTTAGTCAGTCCACCTTTTGATTGTGTGACAGCGGCAATACATGTCGAGGAACCAATATCGGCAAGTCTCAACAGCAATGGCTCGCCATTCATTTTGCAGAGCTGCTGCCAGTATAGAGAGCAAAGACGGTCGTTGTGGTTGATTTCGTATCCGTCGCTCCAGTTTATCCTAGAGGTGTTCTGTGGGATTAGGATTCTGAGCAGGCCAGTCTAACAATTCCACCTCATTTTCAAAAACCAGTTCTGCACATTTGTAATGTGGCAGGGAGCTCGATCGCGTTGGAATAGACAACGGTCATTTCTATAATACTGCCATATTGTTAGCAAGGCAGAATTATACAGAACATCGAGGTACACTCCAGGGTTCATGGTTTGTGGTATAATAACCAACGGGTTGAGTTCCATCCAAGAAAAACAACTCCATACTATGACGGAGCTTCTGCCAAACTTAACAGTAACCCGACGAAAGTTCGTCGGGTTACTGTTGCCAAATCCAAACACGTCCATCAGATTGGAAGAGTGAAAAGCGTGACTCATCACTCCAAAGAACAACTTTCCAGTAGCCCACAACGACGACAAACACAGCACTGCAAACGGCGCTTCGCATTCACTGTAGTGATGTGTGGCGCTGCTGTACCATAATAACCCTCACTGTGCTACTCTGTGCGGATAGGTATACTAACTGAGCCATTACACGCATTTTCTACTTGAGCAGCGATGGAAACGGCAGAAGAAGAACGAGATTTCTTAACATTTCCTACCATGACCCTTCTGTCATGTTCCGTCAGTTTGTGGGGCCTTCTTGAACATTCTTTTTGCTGTAGGTGCATCGTATTCCTTCCATCTCTTCACGACATTACTTACAGCCAATTTTGGTTTAGTTTAGCTGCAATGCGCCGTATGGAAAATTTACTCAAATGACATCCTGTGACCAGCCCAAGCTGGAACTCGGTAAGTTCACGTCCACGCTGCATATCCGCTTCAAAGTTACCAATAATACGACAGAACATCTCACATCCCATCTTCCTGCGCAACCGTTCTTTGCAATTATGCAAATATTTTGTAGTGTTCGAATGCTTTTGATGATATAGTGTACACTCATTATCATAAAAATCCACGCACCAAGAATGAGGCGTCGGATTAAAATGAGATTTTAGGAGTAAGATGGTACATACCAAGGGCAGAAGTGAATACAATATCACAGAAGCAGGACGATTTACAGCGGACATACGGTACACATTACGGGCAGCGTTATTACCGTTTCGGACCGCTTCGTGCGCGGACATACGCGGTCATACAGTCCGGCATGGAGTCAAAGAAACGCCGTATGTTATCGTGGGACAGATTGGCCCACACTTCTTGCAACTCATGCCCTAAGTCACCAACACTAGGACATGGAGAAAGCTGGTGTTCCATCTGGTCCCACACGTGCTCGATGGGCGAGAGATCAGGCGATCTGGCGGGCCACGGAAGCGTCGAAGCATGACGTGAACAGTCCTGGAAATCCCGAGTCGTGTGCGAACGAGCGTTATCTTGTTGGAATATGGCTCAGGGCCGCCCCGGACGGAAAGGCAGCACATGGGGACCTCAGGATCTCCTGTACGTAGCGCTGAGCTGTCAACGTTCCTCGGATCACTGCGAGGGAAGTCCGGTTGTCATACGCGATGGATCCCCAGACCATCACGCCTGCATTTCGGGACGTGTTCCACTGTACAGTGAGATTGTCGTTGTAGCGCTCACCTGCGGTCCTCCACACTCTGACACGGTGGCCGTCCGTTCCCATAGAGAAGCGGGAATCGTCGCTGAACACTATACGTCGCCAGTACGTAGCATTCCACGTTGCTCGCTGTTGACACCACTGCAATCGACGCGACGATGGTCAGGTGTTAATGGCAGAAAGCGTAAGGGCCGTCGAGAGCGCAGATTCGCCTCTGTCAGGCGTCCGGAAATGGTACTGGCGGACACAGGAGTTCCTTGTACAGCCTCCAAATACCTCTGGATATTGGGCAAGGACGTCGTTGCATCTGCGCGGGCTGTCCTCACGATCCCACGGTCCTCTCTGCTGGTTAGGTGTCTGGGTCGTCCGGAGCCAGTCCGCAGTGTCCGGATGCCTTCCCGCGTCCATTGCTCCCAACACGATCGCACCGTACTCTCCGACTAGCCCAAATTGCTGCCGATTCAGCGCGCGAGCCACCCTACCTCTCTCATCCCGACGATACGGTCTCGGTCATGCTCCGTCAGTGGCCCGTACGCACATCTACGGCTATAGCTCAGGGATCTCACCTGACTCTTATCGTGCACTTCGGCACGAATGTGGAGTTCCGTGCGCTGCGCCTTATGAGCCCCAAGGATTGCGATTGCAGCGCCGGTGTTGGACGCACGGGCATGCGGAATCGCAGAAAACATTAATCATTTGCATGTCTACCGTTCCCGTAGCTATTTGCTGAGTTTCACGTTAATCGCACAGTTTTTTCTTGGTGCGCGGATTTTTATGAGAATGAGGGTATATCACATTCAGTAGCCGCCCCGGTGGCGCAGTGGTCTAAGGCGATGGCCTCTGATCATTCGTCCGAAAGGGGTCCGGGTTCGAATCCCGTCAGGCATGGATGTTGTGTTTGTCTTACGGCACTGGCTCTCTCCCTTCCCTGGAACCAGTGACCCTAAATTAGGGACGGGCGACTGCTTATAGCCCATCGAGTTGCTCACGGTGGTCGTTAAACATCCAATATAAAAAATAAAAATAAAAAAAAAATAAAAAAATCACATTCAGAAAAAATACACTGCAGTACATAAATTTTAAAAAAATCCAGGTTTTACTGATTATTTTGAAAAAGAAGGAGTATGTTTCTGTCAAAATTAATATACGTATATACCGAAGAGTCAAAACATTATGACCACCTGCCTAGCATGTTGTTGGCAGCCAAAAACAGTTCTTACATGGAGAGGAATTGAATCTACCAGATTTCTAAAGGTATCTTGTGGTATCAGGTACAACACGTTACCAGCATATCCTGTAACTCTTGTGAGTTACGTGGTTGAGCTGCCGGATCGGAATTGCTCTTCCAACACAAACTTAAATGCTCGATTGGATTGATGACTGGAGAATTTGGAGACCAGGGCAATTCCTGGAAGTCTTCCTCATGTTCCGCGAGCCGTTCTCGAACAATCCTGGCAGTGTGGCATTGCGCATTATGATGTTGAAAGAAGGAACTACTAGAGGGGAACACCGTTATCATGAGATGATGTACCTGGTTTTCTATTATGTTTCCTGGTCTGCGATGATGCTAGACGACATTGTCTTCTGCAGGTAAAAGACTGGACTCAGGGTTCCCAAACAGAACATTGCGCAAAGCATTACACTTCCTGCACCGGCTTGGTCTCGTCCCACGGTGCATTCTGGTGCCCACACCTACCCAGGTAAAGGATGCACACATACACAAGGTGCAACAAGAAACGAGATTCGTCGGCCCAGACGACTTTCTTCTACAAATTTTGAAGATGACAATCCGATTTTTGGCGTAAATGTGACAAGGATGGTAAGTCAGATAATATCCGAAAACTTGAAAAACATTTTCATCGTCCTAGAGCGGGACTCGAACCCGCGTCTCCCAGATAGCGCCCGGGTATGCGTAACCCCGTATTTTTTCATGATATATCTGCTTCTCCGGGCAATCACAGGAGAGGATTCTTAACCTCCAGATTCGCTAAACATGAATACCGGTTGCTTCAACTAGCGAATCCTGTGATGGTTATATGTTCAAATTGATCGGAAACTTGAAACTTGGTCTTTATGGGTGGTGTAGTGGTTAGCATACCCGGGCGCTATCTGAGAGACGCGGATTCGAGTCCCGCTCCTGGACGATGAAAATTTTAAAGTTTTCGGATATTATCTGACTTACCATCCTTGTCACATTTGCGCCAAAAATGGGATTGTCATCTTCAAAATTTGTATTATACGGCGTAATCCCGTATTTCTTTCACGACTTCTAATTAATCAAGATCCACTTTTGATGCTCGTGTGCCTGCTGATTATAGGTGCTTTCGACGGTACAACGAGGTTAGCATGGGCTTTAGGAGAGGCCTCGTGCTACGCAGCACCATTTCAATAGGGTTACATGTAATGGGTGTTGTGACACATTACTTGTTGGTTGGCATTAGTAGGTTGGAGGGATGGTTGATTAAATTGTATTATTTTTGATTTCCCGTTTTCATCTTGACTGATACGATACATCCAAAAAGCAGTACTCCATCTTAAATGACTTATCACATTAACATTTTAAAACACACCAATTGATTACATAAAAAATAACACGTAGACACGATGAGCTCTTCGCTACACAATGCACGACAACCTTGCTCTACGGAGGCGAATCTGGAAGTGACGCTCTTACCTCATACACAGAGTCTCTGCATTGCGATGTGCACCTGGCGCCATCTATTAATCAAAATTGTAGGTAAAAGATTGAGAATAAAAAAAATGTACAACATTAATCTCGTCACCGTGCTCGGCTCACACCTTGTTGGTGGTTCGTGGTTTTTTCCCTCCTCGGACCAGTTTTTCAAAATACTTACAACGACTGACCGTTACCACCCTACAAATGCTCTGGTAATACTCTGGTCTTACCGTCTCGGTAATGCTCTGAGCCAGTGATCTGACTATTACAATTTGGCTTTTGTCAAAGTCGCTGCTTTTCCCATCAGTAAAACAAGAATAACATTGATTTACAGAGCTCAGTATCAGGGGTTATTTATAGAATTTCATGACCTACTAACCCGTCATCGTTAACCTGCAGTTACATCAATTTGTTTAAAGGTGCGCTTGATTGTAATGTTTTCGCTCTTCGGTGTGTGTGTGCTTCTAGAGTGAGTAGTGAAACCTTATGAATATGCTCTTATGTGGCATCTAAGGACGAGCTTTGTAACACCCACACAGCAGAGAATATTTCGTATATGTAACAAGTATGTAGCACTGAAACATTGAGACTTTTTAGATACGTTGCGCACTTTAACAGTAATGATTCAGAAACCTTACGGTTACGTCAAAATGTCCTCAAACGTTACTTAACTTTGAAACATAACCGATACGTTACAGTGAAAGATCTTTGCAACTTCAACATGTCACTTCATGCTACTGTTACGTGTTTGAAAGATATTTGTGACATCAACATACACTGCGTGCAAAAATTAGGGACGAGACGGTTTTTCGAATGTAACGTCGTGCAGAAGTGCTCCACATCGACTCAAATCATACCATAAGATCCCCAAGATGTAAGAATATGGGACAAGTGAGTAAAACCGTCCAAGCAAGGAATCCAAAGGATACAAAGGCACTTTATTGAAAAGGTAGTTTCGAGCACAACTGGACATAAGACGGAAACGTCCATGTGACAGGCGGCTGCCAAGAAATACCCAGTCTTTAGTAGGGGATATGATCACCCCTGACTGCGTTGCAGGATTTACAATGTCTGTCCATGCTGAGGACGAGGTTGTCAAGGAGCTGTTTAGGCATCGCGACCTATTCCTCTTGTTGCGCCAATCGCAGCTGCGGAATCGTTGCTGGTGGCTAGTGACGTGCTGTCAAGCGTCTCCCGAGAAGGTACCACACGTGTTCGATTGGATTTAGGGCCGGGGACCTTGCGGGCCAATACATGCGTTGAGTATCTTTACTCTCCAACAGGTCTGCGACAGCCACTGTAGGATGCGGTGTAGCGTTGTCGTCCATGAAGAGGAACTTAGGACACACAACTCCTCTAAACAGACGCACGTGAGGCAGGAGAACCTCGGTACAATAGCGGACACCAGTGACTGAACCTCCTTGGAAGATGTGGAGGTCAGTACGGCTACCAAACATAATACCGCCCCAAACAAGAACTCCGCCACCTCCAAACCGGTCTTTTTCGATGATGTAAAAGGTGTGATTGCGTGTTCCCTGCTCTCTCCAGATGTGTATACGTCCAGAATCGCTCATCAGACTAAATCGGCTCTCATCCGTAAAGAGAACTCGACCCCATTGCTGATGTGTCCAGTTCTTGTGTTTCTGGCACCAAAGAAACCGCCGTCACCGATGAGCAGGCGTTAATGGCACACATCGTACTGGTCGTGGTACAAATAGACCACCTTTGTGCAGCCTCCTGGCCACAGTAAAACGTGATAACGGACGTCCAATTGTCTGTTGCATGTGCCTTGCGATTTCTCCCGCTGTCTGCCGTCTGTCTGTTCTCGCATGTAGGACAATATACCAGTCGTCCGCCGTCGTGGTTGCTCGTGGACGACCACTGTTAAACTCTCGGGCAGCTGTTATTGTCGTTTGAAATGCTCTCCAAGCTCGTGAAACGATGCTGTGAGCATTCCCGAACTCCTCGGCCGCACTAGTCACATTTCGACCTTCTTCCAACTTCCCAATGACGCGACCTCGAGTAAAGTCATCCAGATGTCGTCCACTGGATTGCCTGTTGGCAATATCACTCGGTGGCAGCAACTCGACGTCATTCAAACCGATGTACACCGTGCAATAGATTTCACCGAATTGCTGAGCGTACACCGCACGTGTGCTTTATTTTATACCCTTCCGACACTCTCCTCTCCCTACATCCTGCTGCATATATGCGCATGCTCTATCGTACCGGACCTTAGTCCATCTCCTGAGTGGTCTTTCGGTCCGTTCTGCCTGCTCGATCCGCTGTTATGCTAATTTCACCTCTTCGTCCTTAATTTTTGGACATCAGTATGTTACTGTTACATATTTACTACGTTGAACATTATAGTTTTGATAAACTTTGTAAAATCACAATAAAATGTATTACACTCGACAGCTGTTTCAAAAGCAACAGCAGTCGTATTACGAGATGTTTACATTTTCACAGGTTCAACGCAATCTGCTATCCATTGGGAGCAGTGGCAACGTTTATATATTGATAACAAAAGAAATAAAAATCCGTCCCAAATGAGGGTGTCGTATTTTTTTTATTATACATGGGGAATAGACCATATTTCAGCAAAAAAAAAAGAAAAAAAGAAAATCAAAATCAAATTCGTCATTTTTCTAAATACCTACCAATATGAAAATTCTCAGCTTCAAGTAAAAAAAGCATGCTGGTATACGTAGTATATAAAATGTCTTTTAGCATTTAAAAATTATAATAATCAAAGCAATTACTTACTTTCAGATGATCTTGAATCACATAAAAAAAAAAAAAAAGGATGAAATATTAAATCAACTAACTAGCGAACTCAAGTACGACAGTATCACCAAAGAATATCCCAGTAGCACGTGGAAATACGACTACAAGAGTACTTCGGTGAAATGGCATAAAAGCGCATGCGCATCCACTCCGTTGCCTAACCCAAAATCTTAAATTCAAGGTAGCAATTATGTACAGTGGAAACTTTAAAACAGTAGTATTGCTGAATGCTATTTTTAACGTAAACGTAATGTACAAAAAGTTATGTTCCAAAATAGATGTTGCTGAAACGTAATTGTAAGCTAACTCTGAAAGTGTAACGAAAATGAGAGATTGTAACATTATTGATATATGTATATCTGAAACGTTTTGTGCTGTATGGGCAGGTATCAAGTGTGGAGGATTCTAAGGACATCAATGTAATTTGGCAAGAAATACGGTGCTAATGGTTTCCATTCTTCTTTCCGAAAATTAAAGTAGGGGCAATGACATATTAAGGAAGTAACACAAAACAAAATATACCAGCTTATCCAGAGTGGTTTAGATTTGTCATGTGGGCGCACAAATAACTTTATAAAAACAGAAAAGCAATTTCTTCTTAAATCATAGACCATTGACTGTTTCCTGGGAAAGTGCCCCAAATCAGAAAAACGAAATTTAAAAGAATGGTAAAAATTAAAACTTCCTTTAATATAATAACTGGTCTCAAACAGCGACGTACATTAATTTTCGCAAGCACTTCGCAAACTTTGTTTGTGACATTTAAAAGAAAGGCGGAAAAAAAAAAAGTTCATAGTTTTTTGAAGCCGCTGTGAGAATCCTTTTTGCCGACAAAGCGTGAGATCATGTCACATTTTTTTTTACTGTAGGTAGATCTTCTTTGAAGTACCTAAAGCATCAAGCACTGCGCTTCTCTCAGTATTTATTTTGCGTGTTTAGATTCCTCAACGAAGGGCCTCCAACAACAAGAAAAAAAAAGAAAAAGGATATTTAGAAAAGTAGCATCGTAAGCAGAGTTTTTACAGGCAGACGAAAGGTGCTAACGCAAAAAGGATTCATACAGCGGACAATTGCGTCAACAAGAAAGACCTAGGTATCCTGTTCTTTTTCATTTTTTTGTTTTTCGGATTATGCTATCATTAAATAAGTTCGCAAACTTCCTGCGAAAATTAATATCGTTATTTTTAATAAGATTTAATCTTCACCATTTGCTTAAATTAGATTCTCAACTTTTGGACAGCAAAACAAAAGAGTTAAAAACGTGTTGAAAGTAAACAGAATTTAAGGATAAATTTTATCTTATTTTGCATAATATGGATATATACAGGTTGATTCATGAAGAAGTATACAGTTTCAACGCACTATAAAACAAGAACTATGTAAGATATTTTATGTTACCTGCAACATAATTCTAGGGGAATCTTTCAAGTCTTTTTAAAGACAGTCACAGATGTTCTATGTGTGCACTCTTAGTCACACGACACACATCGAGCCGGTAATCCATTTCCGCCCAAATTCGAGGTAAGATTACTGAATCAAGTGCAGTGATAGGGACTGTGATACGCAGTTTCAGCTCCGCTACATCAACAGGAAAGGCAGGGGCGAATACCTTGTCCTTTACGTACCCCAACAGGAAAAAGTTACAAGGTGTTAAGTCAGGATTTCTGGGTGGCCATTGGGTCAGTGGCATGTTGTAGTCCGCGGTTCGGCCAATCCATCGGTGAGGAAGATGTTCATCGAGATAATCTAGCACGTCGCCTAACCAGTGCGGTGGCACACCATCCAATAGAAGAATAAAGTTGTCACTGTCGCCCTGCAACTGTGGCATCAACCAAAGACTTAACATATCCGTTGATTTTCCCGGGATTCGTTGAATGGCGGTGCAAACACTATCGACGACCTCTTCTGACACACGTGGTCGTCCAGGACTATTAAATTTGCACAAACAGCCCGTAGTTTCAAATTTTTTATGCCAATCGTAGATAGAATTTCTGGTTGGAGGTTCTTTTCCGAATCATTATCGAAAATGCCGTTGCACAACAGTTAAAGATTCCGTTTTTCTCAATTCAAGACCACAAAACACCTTCTCCACTGAAGACGCTTCCATTTTGACTGACTAGTCATGTGACCCGCGCGCTATCGCCTACGTCACTTCCCTCAGTAGCGGGACACAAACTTAATGAGTACATCTGCCTAACGGTTCACAGTTGTGGTCTGTGTCTTCAACTGTTACTGTTTTACAGCATCTGGAAACTGTATACTTCTTTATGAATCAGGGTATATCATCATCATCATCATCATTGTCAACCATTATCAATCCACTGCTGGACGAAGGTCTCCCCAAGTTTCCTCCACAACGGTCTGTCTTGTGCCAGTCTCCTCCATGTCACTCCCGCATACTTTCGAATTTCATCCACCCATCTTCCATGTGGTCTTCTTCTGGGTCTTTTCCTGTCCCTTGGAATCCAATCTAAAATTTCGGCTGTCCATCGATGGTCTGTTCTTCTGGCAGTATGTCCAGCCCATTGCCATTTCAGGGATTTAACTCTGATCATGATGTCTTCCACTCTTGTCATTTTTCGGATCCACGTGTTCCTCTTCTTATCTCTCCTGGTTACACCAAGCATGCACCTCTGCATGCTTCTTTGAGTTGTCTGCAGCCTTTGTATGTCTCTTTTAGTTAAGGTCCACGTCTCTGCACCATACGTAAGCACTGGAAGGATGCATTGATCAAACACTTTTCTTTTAAGACATAATGGCATATTGCTCTTGAAAATTATGCTGTTTCTTCCAAAAGCTCTCCAGGCAAGTTTTGTACGCCGATTAATTTCTTCATCAATGTGACCCTCACTTGATATCTGCTGTCCAAGATAAACGTATGTGTCTGTTATCTCCAGCTTTTCTCCATCAATCGATAAATCTTCATTTCTTGTAAAAGCATTGAACATCACTTTTGTCTTCTGAAAGTTCATTTTTAATCCCACTTCTTTACTCTTGCCAGCAAGTTCCTGGATCATACTCTGCAGCTCTGATGGGGTAGTTGCAAAAATGACTACGTCATCAGCAAAACGAAGGTGGGTTAGATAATCTCCATTAATCTTTATCCCTTTGTTTTCCCAGCTCAGCGACTGAAAAACACCCTCCAATGTGGCATTAAAGAGCTTCGGAGATATGGTGTCACCTTGTCTCACTCCCTTTCCAATTTTTACGTGTGTTGTATTTTCAAACAGCCTAATCTTTGCACTTGCATTTTCATAGATGTTATTAATAATATTAATGTATGCATCTTCAATACCGCAGGTTTTCAGAGCCATTGTAACTGCTGATGGTTTCACCGAATCAAAGGCTTTTTCATAATCGATAAAAGCCATGCACAATGGAAGTTCATATTCCCTTGCTCTTTCAATTAGTTCTCTCAGCACGTGGATATGATCTATTGTGCTGTAGCCACTCCTGAATCCAGCTTGTTCTCTCGGTCGAGCCATGTCCAGTGTTACCTTCAAGCGGTGTGAAAGAACTTTAGTGAAGATTTTATAAACTACTGATAGGAGGCTGATAGGTCTGTAGTTTCCAAGATCCTCAATGTCACCTTTCTTATGTAGCAGGATCATTGTAGCGGTGTTCCAATCCTCAGGAATCTTTCCTTCATTAAGGCATCGAGTGAAAATTTGGGCGAGTACTGTTTCGATTTCTCCACTTGCTTCTTGTATGATGTCTACAGTAATTCCATCTTCTCCTGGAGCTTTTCCCCGCTTCATGTTCTTGATTGCATGTGCAACTTCTGCTGGAAGGACTGGAGGAACTCTGGTACTGGTATCTTTCATGATGTCTGGAGTGCATGTATCATCCCTTTCATATAATTTGGAGTAGAAATCTTTCACTCTTGTCAAAATTTCGCCTCTATTTCTTGTTACAGAACCATCTTCTTTTCTCAGTGCCATAATCTGTTTTCTTCCCTTACTGAGATGTCCCTTTGCTATCTTTAGGCTTTGGTTGTTTTCAATTGCTTTCCTCACTAGTTCACAGTTGAATTTTCTTACGTCTTCAGTGATACTTTTTCTTACTGTCTTGCATAGCTCTATATATTCCACTTTGGAAGTCACATCTTCTTTAGTTGTAGTCATCTCTCTTCTTTTTTGCATCAACATTTTCGTTTTTCCTGATAGTTTGCTTACATGCAACTTGTTCTTAGACCCAGCTAATTTTGTTGCTGTTTCCATAAGAGCTTTGGTTACTTTTCTGTTAACTTCAGAGATGTCCACTTCTTCCGATGTTAGGCCTTCTAAAGCAGAGAACCTGTTCTTCAGTTCCAACTTGAAGGTATTATGGTGTTTTTTAAGGTTGGTTATGTCAATAGATTTTGTTTGTCTTATGAGCTTGCCACGTTCGAGTTTAGTGTTGAGGTGCATCTTACATCTCACCAATCTATGGTCACTACCTGTGTTGAACTTGTTTAGCACACTGCAGTCTTCTATGACGAATTTTTTGTTACACATAATAAAATCAATTTCACTTGTCGTTCCATTTGGATGTCTCCATGTCCATTTCCTGTGTGGCTTTTTCTTGAAGAAGGAGTTCAAGATGAAAAACCCTTCTGCCTCTGCAAACTCAACGAGAGTATTTCCACGCTGGTTTCTGTTGCCGTGACCGAATTTACCTACTGAAGTTTCATTCTGTTGCCGTTGCCCTATTTTTGCATTGAAATCTCCCATAATTATTTTCAAGTGCTGCTTACCTTTATTATTTAGATGACAAATTTCCTCATAAAATTCTTCAATTTCTTCTTCAGGATGACTTGTGGTGGGTGCATAAGTTTGAATAATCTGAGCCTGGTATCTTTTTGAGAGTTGGATAACAAGTCGTGCAGCTCTGTCAGAGGAACTTTCAACTTCTACCACTTTATCCTTCAGTTTCTTGTTTATTATAAATCCAACACCACTAGTTCTGCCAGTATCTGTCCCACGATAGTAGAAGAGATGTCCACTTTTCAGTTCGATGAGATCTTCTCCTTTTCTCCTTACCTCACTTAGCCCCACGATGTCCCACTTGATTCTTTGTAGTTCCTCTTCCAATTCAAGAAGCCTTGAATCAGAAGATAGGGAGCGTCCATTGTACGTAGCCAAGGTCAGCATCAGATGGCAGCCTAGTCCGGTCCTCCGGGGATTCTTAGCACCCTCTGCCTTCATGTCGCACTGGCCGCTGCCTTGGCCAGGTACATTCCAGCTGCCGGAGACTGAGGGCCAAGATTTAAGTTGTGGAATCATTTTGGAGGGTTTGGCCATAACTCACCACGCTGGCCAAGCGGGTTGGTGAGTGTGGGATAGAATTTCCTCTAATCCCGATGGTATAGTTATACCGCTATTGGCGGTCGTCAGAGCCCCTTTAGTGGGAACAGGATGCACCACGAGAAGGCGGGGTTGACATTTGTCAAGGAGAGGCTGTGATGTTACGCATCACCTGACCTTACATCTATATATATATATATATATATCATCATCATCATCGTCAACCATTATCAATCCACTGCTGGACGAAGGTCTCCCCAAGTTTTCTCCACAACGGTCTGTCTTGTGCCAGTCTCCTCCATGTCACTCCCGCATACTTTCGAATTTCATCCACCCATCTTCCATGTGGTCTTCTTCTGGGTCTTTTCCTGTCCCTTGGAATCCAATCTAAAATTTCGGCTGTCCATCGATGGTCTGCCCTTCTGGCAGTATGTCCAGCCCATTGCCATTTCAGGGATTTAACTCTGATCATGATGTCTTCCACTCTTGTCATTTTTCGGATCCACGAGTTCCTCTTCTTATCTCTCCTGGTTACACCAAGCATGCACCTCTCCATGCTTTTTTGACTTGTCTGCAGCCTTTGTATGTCTCTTTTAGTTAAGGTCCACGTCTCTGCACCATACGTAAGCGCTGGAAGGATGCATTGATCAAACACTTTTCTTTTAAGACATAATGACATATTGCTCTTGATAATTATGCTGTTTCTTCCAAAAGCTCTCCAGGCAAGTTTTGTACGCCGATTAATTTCTTCATCAATGTGACCCTCACTTAATATCTGCTGTCCAAGATAAACGTACGTGTCTGTTATCTCCAGCTTTTCTCCATCAATCGATAAATCTTCATTTCTTGTAAAAGCATTGAACATCACTTTTGTCTTCTGAAAGTTCATTTTTAATCCCACTTCCTTACTCTTGTCAGCAAGTTCCTGGATCATACTCTGCAGCACTGATGTGGTAGTTGCAAAAATGACTACGTCATCAGCAAAACAAAGGTGGGTTAGATAATCTCCATTAATTTTGATCCCTTTGTTTTCCCAGTTCAGTGACTGAAAGACATTTTCCAATGTAGCATTAAAGAGCTTCGGAGATATGGTGTCAACTTGTCTCACTCCTTTTCCAATTTTTATGTGTGTTGTATTTTCAAACAGCCGAATCTTTGCACTTGCATTTTCATAGATGTTATTAATAATATTAATATACGCGTCTTCAATACCGCAGGATTTCAGAGCCATTGTAACTGCTGATGGTTTCACCAAATCAAAGGCTTTTTCATAATCGATAAAAGCCATGCATAATGGAAGTTCATATTCCCCCGCTCTTTCAATTAGTTCTCTCAGTACATGGATATGATCTATTGTGCTGTAGCCACTCCTGAATCCAGCTTTTTCTTTCGGTTGAGCCATGTCCAGTGTTACCTTCAAGCGGTGTGAAAGAACTTTACTAAAGATTTTATAAAGCACTGATAGGATACTGATAGGTCTGTAGTTCCCGAGATTCTCAATGTCACCTTTTTTATGTAGCAGGATCATTGTAGCGTAGTTCCAATCCTCAGGAATCTTGCCTTCATTAAGGCATCGAGTGAAAATTTGGGCGAGTACTGTTTCGATTTCTCCAGTTGCTTCTTGTATGATGTCTACAGTAATTTCATCTTCTCCTGGAGCTTTTCCCCGCTTCATGTTCTTGATTGCATGTGCAACGTCTGCTGGGAGGACTGGAAGAACTCTGGTACCTTTCATGATGTCCGGAGTACGTGTATCATCCCTTTCGTATAATTTGGAGTAGAAATCTTTCACTCTTGTCAAAATTTCGCATCTATTTCTTGTTACAGAACCATCTTCTTTTCTCAGTGCCATTACCTGCTTTCTTCCCTTACTGAGATGTCCCTTTGCTATCTTTAGGCTTTGGTTGTTTTCAATTGCTTTCCTCACTAGTTCACAGTTGAATTTCCTTACGTCTTCAGTGATACTTTTTCGTACTGTCTTGCATAGCTCTATATATTCCACTTTGGAAGTCACATCTTATTTAGTTGTCCTCATCTCTCTTCTTTTTTGCATCAACATTTTGGTTTTTCTTGATAATTGGTTCACATGCAACTTGTTCTTAGACCCAGCTAATTTTGTTGCTGTTTCCATAAGAGCTTTGGTTACTTTTCTGTTAACTTCAGAAATATCCACTTCTTCCGATGTTAGGCCTTCTAAAGCAGAGAATCTGTTCTTCAGTTCCAACTTGAAGGTGATATGGTGTTTTTTAAGGTTGGTTATGTCAATACATTTTGTTTGTCTTATGAGCTTGCCACGTTCGAGTTTAGTGTTGAGGTGCATCTTACTTCTCACCAATCTATGGTCACTACCTGTGTTGAACTTGTTTAACATACTGCAGTCTTCTATGACGAATTTTTTGTTACACATAATAAAATCAATTTCACTTGTCGTCCCATTTGGATGTCTCCATGTCCATTTCCTGTAAGGCTTCTTGTTGAAAAAAAGTTCAAGATAAAAAACCCTTCTGCCTCTGCAAACTCTACGAGAGTATTTCCACGCTGGTTTCTGTTGCCGTGACCGAATTTACATACTGAAGTTTCATTCTGTTGCCGTTGTCCTATTTTTGCATTGAAATCTCTCATAATTATTTTCAAGTGCTGCTTACCTTTATTATTTAGGTGACGAATTTCTTCATAAAATTCTTCAATTTCCTCTTCAGGATGACTTGTGGTGGGCGCATAAGTTTGAATTATCTGAGCCTGGTATCTTCTCGAGAGTTGGATAACGAGTCGTGCAGCTCTGTCAGAGGAACTTTCAACTTCTACAACTTTATCCTTCAGTTTCTTGTTTATTATAAATCCAACACTACTAGTTCTGCCAGTATCAGTCCCACGATAGTAGAAGAGATGTCCACTTTTCAGTATATATATATATATATATATATATATAGAGAGAGAGAGAGAGAGAGAGAGAGAAACAAACGAAACAAACAAACCTTTGCATTTTTTAGTTTGGCTTCTGACCATTCGTCCGTGAAGGGTACGGTTTCGAATCTCGGTGAAGTATGGATGTTGTGTTTGTCTTACGGCGCTGGCTCTCTCCCTTCCCTGGAACCAGTGACCCTAAATTAAGGACGGGCGACTGCTTATTGCACATTGAGTTGCTCACGGTGGTCATTAAACTTTCAACCAAAAAAAAAAAAACCAAAAAAAAAAAAACAACCCAAAAAAAACCTTTAGCTACACTGCAGAGATGAAGCATTATGAAGAGCGCGTATTTATGAAATCGAAGCATTATGAAGAGCGCGTATTTATGAAATAGAAGCAACTGTACACAGGATGAGTCGAAAGTTTTGCAATATTTGGATCACTTTATGTCTGCACACGTAACTTTACGACGAAAGCTCACTAGCATTCAACGTATAGGCCATCGTATTGCACCGTCTTTAGCCACCCGAATGCCAGTTCTTCGATTCCGCAGCGGTACCAGTTCTTGTTCTTCGAGGCAAAGAACTCCTTCACCGCAGCTGCTGCCTCCTTCTGGTTGCCAACCGCGAAGAAAGTGGGCCATGGACCGGAGCACGCAATAATTCGACGGGGCACTGCCCGGACTAGATGCTGGGTGTGGCATCAGATCGATGCGAGTTTTGCCCAGGTCGTTCGCGCTGTATGAGGCCGAGCGTTGTCTTGCTGTAGGAGAGCGTGGTTCCTGTTCACCAGCGCTGGGTACTTCACCTTTAAAACGGCATACATCTGATCCACCTGTTCAGAGTGGAGTTTGGCGTTGATGGTACGACCTTCTGTAACAAATTCGTAATGGATTATCCCCTCGAAATTCCACCAGACGCAGAGCATCACCTTGCACTTGAAGCGCCCACGTTTGGCAACTGGTTCACGAAGCTAACCCAGGCTCATCCCCTGCCGTTGTGTGTTGGGATTACGAAAATAGACCAACTTTTCATCGCACGTAACAAATCTCTTGATGAAACGTACATCGCTCGGGTTTTCTAGGAGTTTCGTGCACACTTCCGCTCGGCGGTTTGCTTCAGCTGGCGTTAGTTCGTGAGGAACAATACGGGAGCTGCTGTAGACCTTGTCGAGGTCCTGAAGGTGACGAACCACGGTGTTCTGTGATATGCCCAGCTCGTCTAATAATCTCCGACTGCCGGTTGTCGGATTTGCCTCTACGGCCTGGAGCACGGCCTCCGAATCCACGGTTCGCGGCCTACCTGACATTGGCTGATCGTCGAGGTTTCTGTCACCTGAGCGAAATTTCTGGATCATCTTGTTGCGGCGCTGCTGTCCACAGAACCTTACCCTTTCGCATGACAAATGTTTCGTGTTGCTTGAGCGGCGTTATGGCCGTGTTCAAACTTGTAAAGAAAAGTTCCCTAATTAGCCGGTTGTAGTTGTTCATCTTTTAGACGTCCCAATCACAGACAGATCAACGACATGCAATGATTTTCACAGCAACGACTACCACTTTATATATCTTTCGACTGACTGCAGTGCGCGACTTGAACTAGTTTAAACACGTGACATACCCGCCGCAGCACATGCGTTTATGCAAATATTGCAGAATTTTCTACTCGCCCTCTAAACGACGCGCGTGTAAAGATCATGATACGGTATAAATAACATCTGACACAGAACTCTGTTAATCACCGTTATTCTTGTTCTTCAGATGGCAAAGTCAGGCAGACTTAAGTGAGTTGGACAACGGACAAATTGTAATGACCAGAGGACTGGGTCAGACAATTTCCGAGAAGGAAAGGCTTGTGAAGTGCGCATGGTCAGCCGTAGTTAGTACCTTCAAAAATTGGTTCGAGGAAGGAAAACCCGTGAACCGCCGGCAACGTCTGAGCCGACTACGGATCATCGTTGCTTGGGTTGAGCGAAGTCTATCCCAAATGGTACGAGCCAATAGAAGGGATGCTGTGGCGCATCTCGCAGGTGATTAATTTGAGTGCTGGTGAGACGAGAATAATGTGTTGCAACACACAGTGCATCGAATCCGGTTGAAAATGGTGTGCATATCCTCAGGCGGCTCCGAGAACCCATGCAAACCTCGTTTCACTGTCGAAAGCGCCTACCTACAATGGAGACACCCCCGGTAACACGTTACATCGATTCGACGCCGAAATTTTGATCGATTTTTGGTCGATATGAAACGTCGAATATAGATGTCCACGTCCACATTTGTTACGTTTTTTCGACGTCGAATTTTAAACCTATTAAGTCGATATCAAGTCAACGGTGTCACGACAATTCGTCGCGTGCGTCAATTCGTCGACTACGTCAATTCGTCGCCTGCGTCAATTCGTCGCGCGTCAATTCGTCGACTACGACAATTCGTCGCGCGTCAATTCGTCGCATGCGTCAATTCGTCGACCACGACGATTCGTCGTGCGTCAATTCGTCGACTACGTCAATTCGTCGCCTGCGTCAATTCGTCGCGCGTCAATTCGTCGACTACGACAATTCGTCGCGCGTCAATTCGTCGCATGCGTCAATTCGTCGACCACGACGATTCGTCGTGCGTCAATTCGTCGAGGACAAATTCGTCGACTACTCAATTCGTCGACTACGTCAATTCGTCGCGTTTACAGATTTTGGTTACATACAAAACGAATGCAGGAAAACGTACGATTTCGAACGTCTCGCTCCCTGATCAAATTTATAAAGTTTGGACACGCAGACAGGATAGGAATATTACGTTTTTCTTTGGCACCAAAAATATTAGACGGTTAACGGTTTTTGGAACGGGGCAGGGCCCGGTTGGTCAGAGCCCCCCATATACAAAATTTTCGTAAAATCTACAGTTTTCAATTCAGAACCACCAAATCTGGTATACTATCTCGTGGTATTCTAACTTAGACTGTAGACGGTTTTGGGAAGCGGTTGGAGAGCGGGGGGTGGGGGTGTTAGAGCCCCTCCCCACAGAATTGCCGTAAAATATAGTTTTCAATTTAGAACTACCAAATTTGGTATATTATCTCATGGTACTCTAACTTAGACGGTAGACAGTTTTTGGAACGGGTCAGGGGCCCGGTTGGTGAGAGCCCCCATACACAAAATATTCGTAAGATCTACAGTTTTCACCTCAGAACCACCAAATCAGGTATCCTATCTCATAGTACTCTAACTTAGACGGTTGTCAGTTTTTGGAACGGGTCAAGGCCCGGGGAGTCAGAGCCCCCCCCTTCCTCGTACATACAAAATTTTAGTAAAATATAGTTTTCATTTTAGAACCATCAAATTTGGTATCATGAAACTCTAACTTAGACGCTAGACGGCTTTTGGAAGGGTTGGAGCCCGCGGGGTCCCCCTCATAAAAAATTTCGTAAAATCTACAGTTTTTATCTTAGAACCACCAAATTTGGTATACTATCTTATGGTACTCTAACTTAGTCGGCAGACCGTTTTTGGAACGGGTCAAGGCCCGGGTGGGTCAGAGCCCCCCACATGCAAAATTTTCTTAAAAACTACAGTTTTCAATCCAGAACCACCTAATCTGGTATACTATCTCATGGTACTCTAACTTAGACGCTAGACGGTTTTTGGAAGGGTTGGAGCCCGGAAGGTCAGACCCCCGAATAAAAACTTTTTCGTAAAATCTACAGTTTTCAATTTAGAACCACCAAATTTGGTATACTATCTCATGGTACTCTAACTTAGACGCTAGACGGTTTTTGGAAGGGGTTGGAGCCCGCGGGGTCGCCCCCCCATCATAAAAATTTCGTAAAATCTACAGTTTTTATCTTAGAACCACCAAATTTGGTATACTATCTTATGGTACTCTAACTTAGTCGGCAGACCGTTTTTGGAACGGGTCAAGGCCCGGGGGTCAGAGCCCCCCACATAAAAATTTTTCTTAAAAACTACAGTTTTCAATTCAGAACCACCTAATCTGGTATACTATCTCATGGTACTCTAACTCAGACGCTAGACGGTTTTTGGAAGGGGTTGGAGCCCGGGGGGTCAGACCCCCCGAATAAAAACTTTTTCGTAAATACTACAGTTTTCAATTTAGAACCACCAAATTTGGTATACTATCTCATGGTACTCTATCTTAGACGCTAGAAGGTTTGTTGAAGGGGTTGCAGCCCGGGGGTCGGCCCCCCCTCATAAAAATTTCGTAAAATCTACAGTTTTCATATTAGAACCACCAAATTTGGTATACTATCTTATGGTACTCTAACTTAGACGGCAGACCGTTTTTGGAACGGGTCAAGGCCCGGGGGGGTCAGAGCCCCTTCCCCCACATATAAAATTTTCTTAAAAACTACAGTTTTCAATTCAGAACCACCTAATCTGGTATACTATCTCATGGTACTCTAACTTAGACGCTAGACGGTTTTTAGAAGGGGTTGGAGCCCGGGGCGTCAGACCCCCTTCATAAAAATTTCGTAAAATCTACAGTTTTCATCTTAGAACCACCAAATTTGGTATACTATCTTATGGTACTCTAACTTAGACGGCAGACCGTTTTTGGAACGGGTCAAGGCCCGGGGGTCAGAGCCCCCCACATACAAAATTTTCTTAAAAACTACAGTTTTCAATTCAGAACCAACTAATCTGGTATACTATCTCATGGTACTCTAACTTAGACGCCAGACGGGTTTTGGAATGCGTTGGAGCCCGGGGTTCAGACCACCCCTCCGAATAAAATTTTTTTCGTAAAATCTAGTTTTCAATTTAGAACCACCAAATTTGGTATACTATTTCATGGTACTCTAACTTAGACAGTAGACCGTTTTTGGAAGGAGTTGGAGCCCGGGGGTAAAGCCCCCCATAAAAATGCCGCGTAAAATCTACAGTTTTCAATTTAGAACCACCAAATTTGGCATACTCTCTCATGGTACTCTAACTTAGACGGTAGATGGTTTTTGGAACGGGTCGGGCACGGGGTCAGAGTCCCTCCGCCCATAAATATTTTTCGTAAAAACTAAAGTTTTCAATTTAGAGCTACCAAATTTGGTATACTATATAATGGTGTTCTAAATTAAACGGTAGACGGTTTTCAGAACGGGTCGGGGCAAGGGCGGTTACCCTTCCCCCTACACACAAACTTTCGTAAAATCTATAGTTTTCAATTTAGAACCACCAAATTTTGTATATTATCTCATGGTACTCTAACTTAGACGGTAGAAGGTTTTTGGAACGGATCAAGGCCCGGGGATAAGACCCCCCCCCACATACAAAATTTTCTTAAAATTTTTATTTTTCAATTCAGAACCACCAAATTTTGTGTCATGAAACTCTAACTTAGCGGGAGACGGTAAGTGAAAGCGCAACATTATTAACTTGATTTGTTATGCAAACCTTATAAATACGACCACAGCGATTAAAAGTTACTAAACAGTCCTTGTAAGTAATATTTTTTGACCGAGTGCAAGTGCAATTTACGAAATGTCAACAGGTCAAAATATCTAAAGTAACAATGAAATTTGGAATATTTCTTTTTCTTTCTTTTTATTTCAGTTTTGACACTTGTATTAAGTTTTAAAAACATATATTTCTCCTATCGTATACCTTCATTGTGCTTTCAACAGAATTTCTTACCATGTTTTGGGTATTTTGTTTCGTGTGGTTGCAGTTTTTTTAATGTTTTGGGCATTTCATTTTGTGTGGTTACTTCTTTTTATGTTTTGGGCATTTTACTTTGTATGGGTGTTTTTGTTATGTTTTTGTTATTTTCTTTTCTGTGGTAGTTGTAATGTCGACAGGATGAAAAGGGGAAACTGGGGACAGTCACGATGCCTACTTGCTTCTAATTTTTTTTTCAAATACAGCACATGATTTTGTATTGAGTTATACCACTTACTCATTAAGCGACTACAGGTTTCTTTAAATATGAACGTTTTCTTAGAGCCTTTTGTTTCCTCTACCTAGCTTTTTCTGTTCCGCAATTTCTTTTTTTGGTTTTAGAATATTTTCCTTATTATTAATCTATTTTCTCGTGCAAACTCTTTATGTAAGGTATGTTTATTCTATCGAAGTATTTTGCAATTATACGTGAAGCCCTGTTGCTGAAGTAAAAAAATATTTCCAACTGAAACAACGCAGTTCAGATATTTTCCCGCTGTTAACTCAAAGAATGAAAACAAAAACAACAAATCTGTGCAATGGTTGAGGCATGAGACAGTACTTACTGGTAACCAGGCAAAGTTTTTAGGAAGAATGAGCTTAAGAATTTCCAACTGCAACAAAAAAGAGCATCCGCACTGTATCCCTCCCCATCCCCTAGTGCCGGCCTTTGGACGTCTTGAAAGAGAAGTTTTAAGGACACATCTGTATCGTAATTGCCTGAGCATTCGCGACAATCTTCTGGTGTCGTAGTAGAAAAACACACTTCCTACTTCGCCTAAATTGCTTGGATGTAATGCCAACGAACAAAGTTTTGCTCTCGCATTGGATTTCTGTTGCTTTTGATGGAATACTTTTCCCCTGGGGTTCACCGATTTCACTATAGTCTTCAGGACAGGCGGCAATACACCCCAACGTAAAACACCAATTTCACGGCAATTAACTGCAATTAGCGAAAGAGAGGGGCGGTACAGGAAATAAGTCGAACGAGACAGATCTGAACTTAGAAAGTCGGGAGAAGGTGTTGCATGAAAAACTGTGTTTGGCTTGCAGATCATTTGGCACGTAGGGACGTAGGTTTCGTTTAATATGTTACGGGGTAAACAAATTGTCTTTTCAGTATAACAATTTTCTTTCATACGCATGGTGCAACACAAAAAAATTGAATTTATTTTTGAGAATTAGCATGACGCCTACCGGCCCAGAGTACAGCTGCCCAGTCCGCGCCTGCTGCCGCCACCGGAACCTGGCTCCCGGGTTCTTCGCATCTGTTGATCCCCGCCTGGAGCGTCCCAGCTGTAAAATACATGTACCTCTGCGTTTTGGAAAAACAAAAGATAAGATGCCGATCCTTAAAATTAACCACTTCTTGTGACCGCAGGTACGAAAATCTTGAACTTCGCTTAAACCCTAACTGGAGGAACAAGCTTCACGTGATTGTCTGTATTCTGAGTGTTTTATTGAATGGTTGCTCATTAGTTCGCAGTTGACTGGAGAACAGAGAACGTGCTTGTTGAAACCTTTGTTGTGCGTTGTCAAGTGATAATAGTGGAAATATATCATTCTAAATATTTTGGAAAGAGAAAGTGCATTGTTTTCCGAAGGCACTATGCAGATGAAGAATGCAACATAAATAGTTAACTCACAAAAAGAAAATGATTTGCTGAAATGGAAAGGGTATTTATTTTGCCATAACAGAGTGCGAGGTGATTTACGGTATTGTCACTGTATTGAAAGAAATTATGGAAATTGTACTGGCTTTGCTAGTACTATTCTTATTGGAGATGAACACAGGATGCGCAATGAGAAACCACATAATCATGCTCCAAGACCGGAGAAAAGTGATGTTGCTGTTGCAAGAGCGAAAATAAAAGAACGAGCGAGAAATACGGACGAAGCCCCCTGCACAAATTATTCAAACTGTGACAACGTCAATGGCTACAGTAAATGCAGCTTACATGCCTAATATGGATGCACTAAGGCAAGTTGTAAAAAAGAGAAGACATGCCAAGACATGCCTGCGTAGCCTACGACTTCAGAACGGATCGATGCCCCAATAAATTTACAGGAGAAGATGGTGCAAAATTTCTTGGCAGAGATAGCGCATTTGGACATCAAAGAATTATTTTATTTTTAACAGAGAATAATTTACGAAAGCTTAAAGAAGCACCCCTCTGGATTATGGATGGGACATTTGAAACTTGGCCAACCCTTTTTAGGCAATTATGTTCCATTCATGCTATGGTTGAAACGAATCCAGTTATGCACAGACTTGTCCCACTAGTTTATGGGTTACTTTCCAGCAAGTATAAATAATATAATACTATTATAAAGTATTTTTGTAGGATTTACAAGACTATGCATCAGACTATGATATTCAGCTTGCACCACAATATACGCATAATAATAGATTTTGAAATAGCTACCGTTAATAATGCTGCTAAAAAGGAATTTGGAAGCAGCACACACAAATGTTGTGGGTTTCATCTCGGAAAAAAATGTGCTGAGGAATATCCATCCTCTGGCATAGCCTTGGAATATAAGGAAAACAGTGAGTTTGCTCTCAAAGTCAGACATTTGCAAGCACTCGCATTTTTTTCATCTGATGAAATTCCAGCTGCTTTTGAAGAAGTGAAATCAATTTTACTAGAATATGCAGATTCTGTAGTTCAGTGGTTTGAGGAAAATTATGTTCTTGGAAAATTTCGTGGAAGCAGAAGAAACAATCCAAGCAGAAGCCCTCCGCTGTTCCCGCCAACAATTTGGTCAGTTAGTGAAAACAATTTATTTGGCTTTCCCAGAATACAAAACGAACTTGAAAGATTAGACAGACGCTGGAATACAATTCTGGGAGAGAAAAAACTGTGACTGTATGAAATAATCAGTGAAATTGCGAAAGAGCAGAGAACAACTATGGCTAAAATCGAAAGAGTGATAGCACAGATTCCAACAAATCCACCCAGAAGAGAAACGCTGGCAAGATAAAAAGGAATTCGAACTTCTTTGGTGCACAGAGACAATGTTAACATGCTGGACATTTTAAGAGGAATTTCATATAATTCTACCCTTTACTAAAATGTGCTGGTATTTCTCACTAATTGAATTATACCTTTTACTAACTTGTATTTGAATTTTTCAAGAATGTAATTCCGCCGAAGATGCAAGAATGTAAAACACAACGCAAAATTAAAAAAGTCAAAATTTTCAAAATAGCATGTCAAAAACATAAAATGTCAAAAAGTAATCCAAAATGTGAAACATATAAAAATTCAAAATGTGAAACAAATAAAAATTCAAAATGCAATCACAAGTCACAAGCATTACAAAAATGCGAAACGCTATGTAACAAGTACAACACAAAATAAAACAAATGCCAAAAAAATGCATACGCTTTGTAAAATGTACAAAATAAAATAAATGCCATATTCACAAGGATTTCATGACGAGTCAAGTTAAAAATGAGCTTTTACTTAGACTTCAAATAATAATTACTAGCCTCTACACCTTTTTAAGTCTTTAATAAGTGCAACATCATTAACCTGACTTGTCATCAAACATTATCAATATGACCATAGCATACAATCACTTAAAAGACTTGTTAATGGATGAATTGAGGAATCACCAAGTTCAGCGGGTGAAAGTTAATGGCTGTTTATAGTTTTGTACGCGCAACACAGTAAACTTGACTTTCTCTGAAAATTTTATGTATATGAGCACGGTTGATTGAAAACTGATAAAAAGGCTTAAGGCCTGTTTATTAATTTTTGTGCCTCAGTCAAAACGCAGTACTATAACCTTGGCATGTTATCGAAACCTTATGAATACGTCGGACTAAAAATTCCTAAAAAAAGTTTACGCCTAAGGTCTTGTAACTAAAGTTTTGTGACAGGGTAAAACTGCAACATTAATAACTTGACATGTTATGTTAACGTTGTGAATATGAGCACGGCGGATTAAAGATTTCAACAAATAGCCTTTGGGATTAATGTGTTGTAGCTGAGTAAAAATGTAACATTATCTTGATTTTCTATATAAACCAAACTACGTGCTGAAATGGCCCAACTATATGTACGTATACTTCAACCATATACCGAAGCGCTGACAAGGTGAAAACAAAAGTGCAATTTTGTACGGTCCCCTAACATTTTATGGCCAGCCTACATGGAAGTGGACACTTTGATATCAAAAACATACTTTTTGTACGGTCCACAACAAATAGCAATGGACACGTCGCAATCTTAGGGGGGGGGGGTTAACGACCACCGTGATCAATTCAGTGGGCTATAAGCAGTCTGACATTCCCAATTTTGGACCACTGGTTCCTGGGAAGGGGGACAGCCAGTGCCAGAAGTCAAGCACAACGTCCATGATTCACCGAGATTTGAACCAGGATCCTTCTCGACAAGTGCTCAGAAGCCAGCGCCTAGATCACTCCGCCGCCGTAGCGGCACACGTTGAAATGTATTTTTCATACGGCCCCAAACGCTCTTATGGACATACTAGATTGAACTGGACGCAAATAAATCATTAATATAATTTGTACTAGCAGGGATACCAGTTATTTGCCAGGTACATATTACTATTTGTGGAATCACCAAGTTCAGCGGGTGAAAGTTAATGAATGAAAAAGATATTCCTGCAATTTTCCAGTAAACTTATTTTAAATTTTTTGATTTAGTTAATTTAATTTTGCGAAACAAAAAAGAAAGAAAAAGGAATGGGAATACTTACCTTCTAGGAGACATCTATAGAACTGCCGTACATCTGGCGTGTGCTTCTGTGAATCCCGCGACACAGAAATGCAATGTACCTATGTGATGTCGCATGCATACGACTTCACATTGGCATTGATCATCTTTTTCTTACCGTTTTGAATTTTGAATATCTGGAAATCTCTGTTTACATTACATTATATTTCTTTCTGATAAGCCGTTCGTTGGTAGTGAAAGCTAAACTATATAGATTTGTGTTTTTAATACACCATTAAACGCATATTTTTGCACTTTATTGTTATCTACAGTCCCTAACTTAGACCGTAGGTTGGTTAGTTGGTTGGTTGGTTGATGGTTTATGGTGCAAGGCCCTCAAAGGGCCAAAGAGCGCCTTAGAACGTAAATAGGGTATTCTTAAGAGTAAAAAACGGAACTTTTTACGAAAATTTTGCATGGGGCTACCTTGACCCGGGCCCCGACCCCTTCCAAAAACCGTCTACCGTCTAAGTTAGATAACCATAAGTAGTATACCAAATCTGGTTGTACTAAATTGAAAACTGTAGATTTTACGAAATTTTTACGAGGAGGGGGAGGGGCTCTCACCCCGGGGTTCCAGCCCCTTCCAAAAACCGTCTAGCGTCTAAGTTAGAGTTTCATGATACCAAATTTGGTGGTTCTGAATTGAAAACTGTAGTTTTTAAGAAAATGTTGTATGTCTGTGCGTGTGTGCGGGGGGGGGGGCTCCGACCCCCAGTGCCTTGACCCGTCGCAAAAACCGTCGACCGTCTAAGTTAAAGTACCATGAGATAGTATACCAAATTTGGTGGCTCTAAATTGAAAACTGTAGATTTTACGCGGCATTTTAATGGGGGAGGGGCTCTTACCCCCGGGCTCCAACCCCTTCCAAAAACCGTCTAGCGTCTAAGTTAGAGTACCATGAGATAGTATACCAAATTTGGTGGTTCTAAATTGAAAACTGTAGATTTTGCGAATTTTTATATGAGGGGGCCCTTACCCCCCGGGATGCAACCCCTTCAAAAAATCGTCGAGCGTCTAAGTTAGAGTACCAATCGATAGTATACCAGATTTGGTGGTTCTGAATTGAAAACTGCAGTTTTTAAGAAAATTTTGTATGTAGGGGCTCTGATCCCCCGGGCCTTGATCCGTTCCAAAAACGGTCTACTGTCTAAGTTAGAGTACCATGAGATAGTATACCAAAGTTGGTGGTTCTAAATTGAAAACTGTAGATTTTACAAAAAAAAAAAAAAAAATTCGGGGTTTGTCTGACCCCCGGGCTCCAACCCCTTCCAAAAACCGTCTAGCGTCTAAGTTAGAGCACCATGAGATAGTATACCAAATTTGGTGGTTCTGAATTGAAAACTGTAGTTTTTAAGAAAATTTTGTATGTGGGGGGTTCTCACCCCCGGGCCTTGACCCGTTCCAAAAACGGTCTGCCGTCTAAGTTGGAGTACCATAAGATAGTATACCAAATTTAGTGGTTCTAAGATAAAAACTGTCGATTTTACGAAATTTTTTATAAGGGGGGGGCTCCGACCCCACGGGCTCCAACCCCTTCCAAAAACCGTCTAGCGTCTAAGTTAGAGTTTCATGATACCAAATTTGATGGTTCTGAAATGAAAACTGTCGATTTTACGAAATTTTTTATAAGGGGGGGGGGGGCTCCGACCCCGCGGGCTCCAACCCCTTCCAAAAACCGTCTAGCGTCTAAGTTAGAGTTTCATGAGATAGTATACCAGATTAGGTGGTTCTGAATTGAAAACTGTAGTTTTTAAGAAAATTTTGTATGTGGGGGGGGGGGGTTCTCACCCCCGGGCCTTGACCCGTTCCAAAAACGGTCTGCCGTCTAAGTTGGAGTACCATAAGATAGTATACCAAATTTAGTGGTTCTAAGATAAAAACTGTCGATTTTACGAAATTTTTTATAAGGGGGGGGCTCCGACCCCGCGGGCTCCAACCCCTTCCAAAAACCGTCTAGCGTCTAAGTTAGAGTTTCATGATACCAAATTTGATGGTTCTGAAATGAAAACTAGATTTTACGAAAATTTTGTATGTAGGGGGGGGGGGGGTGCTCTGACTCCCCGAGCCTTGACCCGTTCCAAAAACCGACAACCGTCTAAGTTAGAGTACTATGAGATAGGATACCTGATTTGGTGGTTCTGAATTGAAAACTGGCGAAATAATTTTTTTTTTTTATGATTTTAACAATATTTTGTTTTACGTTTCACTGGAACTTTCCAGCTGATGTATATACCGCTGTATTTATTGGCAGAATTCCATTGTCATGTACATAGAAATGTTATTTTACTGAAGAATAAAGGCAATTTTGAATTGTAGATCTTACGAATATTTTGTGTGGGGGGGCTCTGACCAACCGGGCCCCTGACCGGTTCCAAAAACCGTCTAAGTTAGAGTACCATGAGATAATATACCAAATTTGGTAGTTCTAAATTGAAAACTATATTTTACGGCAATTCTGTAGGGGGGAGGGCTCTAACACCCCCACCCCCTCTCTCTGCAACCGCTTCCCAAAACCGTCTACAGTCTAAGTTAGAATACCACGAGATAGTATACCAGATTTGGTGGTTCTGAATTGAAAACTGTAGATTTTACGAAAATTTTGTATATGGGGGGCTCTGACCAACCGGGCCCTGCCCCGTTCTAAAAACCGTTTACCGTCTAATATTTTTAGTGCCAAAGAAAAACGTAATATTCCTATCCTGTCTGCGTGTCCAAACTTTATAAATTTGATCAGGGAGCGAGACGTTCGAAATCGTACGTTTTCCTGCATTCGTTTTGTATGTAACCAAAATCTGTAAACGCGACGAATTGACGTAGTCGACGAATTTGTCCGCGACGAATTGACGCAGTCGACGAATTGACGCGCGACGAATTAACGCGCGACGAATTGACGCAGTCGACGAATTGACGCGCGACGAATTGACGTAGGCGACGAATTGACGCGCGACGAATCGTCGCAGTCGACGAATTGACGCGGTCGACGAATTGACGCACGCGACGAATTGACGTAGAACCATTGAGATATGCGTTTGTACAAATCAAATATCTTAAAAAGTAATTCTGCTTAAAGGAACGAGACTCAACTTCTTATAAACCTACTAAAGCAATAATAAAACCAAAATTTTTTTAACTTACCGACGAAAAAGCAGACAGGTAAGAGTCTGGTCTTACAACAGAAATGATACAACCGACCAACACCCCAGCATCCAGAATGTTTGTTTGGCGTAATGGTTGCAAAGGCACATGATCATGCTTACAGATAGCATAAAAACATCGATTGTTCGACCTAATGGAACTAAAGGGATACACTGAAATTCAATGTAATAATTTTTCTTCACCTTCCGTCTCATCGATTTTACATCGAAAACTATGCCTCGACATAATATCGACCTGGTAACCAAAAAACGACGTCGATTCGACATTACTGTGCTACCGGGGTCGAGTAGCAAAACTGGACACTAAATTATTGGAATAAAGTTGTCCGGTTCCAAGAATCTCATTTCCTGTTGCACCATGTGGACGAGCAGGTACGTGTACGTCTCTTGCCTGGGGAAGCGTTGTCCCTCCCAAGATGCACCCTGGGACGAAAGCAAGCTGGTGTAGTAGGTGTAATGCTTTGGGCAATTTTTTGCTGGGGAGCCCTGGGTCCAGTCCTTCATGTGCAGAAAAACTATGACGTCTTCCATCTACTTAAATATCATTGCATACTAGGCACATCCTTTCATGGCAACTGCATTGTCCTCTAATGGTTCCTCTTTTCAGTAGCACAATACGCGATGCCATACTACCCGGATTGTTCGAGGATGCTTCTCAGAATGTGAAGTAGACTTTTACGTATTTTCTGGCCTTCAAATTACACAAGCATCAATACATTCAAGCATTTGTGGTTTGTGTTAGAACAGCAAATCCGATCTGCAATGTTCTACTGGGGAACCCTGGGTGCAGTCCTACATGTGCAAAAAACTATGGTGTCTACCAAAATTTGGAAACGAGTCAAACATTTCGGACCCGGACGTCCCATAAATGGACCCGACCCGACCCGACCCGATCCAGACCAGTAACTAACCCGGAAAAAGCTGCTTTGAACTATAAATTCGAAACTCAATTTATATATATACACTGAAAAGCAATTGAATTAGAGACACCTGGCGTTATGCAAATGTGGCGCTGCGGGCGGCCCTGTAAACGGAAACGATGTGACATATGCAGCGACCCGACAATATAAGGAGTGATGCGACGGGAATAAGTAAGAGTCGGACGCAGTATGGATAAGACGAAGGATCTAAGCGCATTTGATCGTGGGCAAATTGTCGAGGCCCAACGAATGGGTCACTCCATGTCGGTAGTCGTGCAGGCACTGGGATTTTCACGAACCACTGTGTCACGGGTGCACCGTGAGTACATCGAATTCGGTAAAACCATCTCTGCAAGGGCCAACTGCCGTGGAAAACAGCATGTGATTGAGCGGGGTCATCGTCTGCTAGCTCGCATTGAAACAGCGGATAGACGGGCCACAGTGCAAGAAATCACTCTGCAATTTAACGCTGGTGCACGAAAACATGTAAGCAGCCACACCATCTAGAACCATGTCCTCGCTATGGGGTGCAGAAGCCAGCGACGAGGGTACCGCTGCTGACCGCACATCACAGGGTGCAAAGATTAGCATGGGCGCGGAAATTTCGCCACTGGACTCTAGACATGTGGAAAAATGTTGCTTGGATTTATGAGTCGAAATTCGCGTTGGTACATGCGGATGGCAGGATACGAGTACGGCGCAAACCACATAAAGCGATGGATCCTTCTTGTCAGCTGGGTACTCTTCAAGCTGGTTGGGGTGGCATTCTCGTCTGGGGACTCTTTACGTGGACTGAAATAGGACCCCTGGTACGTGTGACATATTCCCTCACAGGTCAACGTTACCGGGATATCCTGGACGGCCATTTGTTCCCGTTTGTGCGTCTTCAATATCCAACTGGGGACCTCAACCTGTAACAAGATAATGCATCGTGTCATCGCTCCCGAATTGTATCCGAATGGTTGGATGAACACGCTTCCTTGGCCAGCTAGGTCACCTGACCTCAATCCCATCGAGCACATCTGGGATGCCATCGAGAGAGATGTTCTAGGCTCTGACTTCCTCCATCAAATCTTCGTGAACTGTGGGAGCTTTTTCAGGGGTCGTGGATCCGTATGACTTCCCAACGCTTCCGGTGTCTTGTCGAGTCCATGCCGAGACGAATCGCCGCCGTCATCAGGGCGAAAGGTGGTGCTACACGTTACTAGACAGGTATCTTTAATTCAATTGCTCTTCAGTGTATATATATATACTGTATATACATTAAACGTATTATATATATATATATTCATCCCGATAACTGTTTGATATTTAATAACTGAAGTCCTTTTTTAATAATAAAATTTGATTACTTACTAAATTTCAGTGCCATTTTTAGTGACACTATTTTGTGTAATCCAGAGGTAATGGCTGACTATGACCGTGTCCATGGAGTATAGTACAAATGAGAATCAATATTTACGATTACACAAATGTATTTTTTAAATGTATTTAGATGGTTCACTCTTTCCACGTTTTGATGGAGGTGCGCATACTTTCATATGGTCCGTTTGATTTTTGGTTCCATAATCTTTTATTACACCGTCGACATCTTTCTTTGTAATTATACACTTTCCACTTTTTGAACAACAAGCAAGACCGAAGAACAGAGAATTATTTACCGGTTCCTTAATGAGACGAAACAATTTCCAGCATTCACTCTTCCTCTTGCGGTTTTCAACAAGCACGTATTTGTTGGCCTCGACACCTTTCTCAACCTCCTTAATATTAAATCTATCCATATTAACAAATAAGGAGTTAATTTCGACATGACGTGTCATGGGAACGGGATGTTAGCACATCAATCGAAAACCTCTGAATGCTCAATGTAAAAAATTGCGATGTGAAAAGTAACTCTTAGTCATACAGTGAACTTCGCACGGAGAAAGTGAATCAGCTGAGAAGCAGGCGAAAGGCGTTTGCCTGTACCTTACCCTGGATAATCGCACTGTAAAAGAACGCAAAGGAAGTCTCTTTTTACGATATGGTGTCGGCGTGTCTGACGTCGGTCGGTGGAAATCTTCGTTGCTTTAAGACAGAGACGACAATATTTTTGCATGGCAAATCATTATTCACTCGTTGGGCATCGTATCGACTACAGAATTACACATCGCGCATTTTTTTTTTTTGGAACATATTTTTCTCTTTTCAAAAATAAATCGGGAATAAAACCGGGTCAAAATCAGGTCAGGACCACCCTGACCCGACCCGCTGGACCCGCAAAAAATTGTCGACTCGTAGACCCGTGACCCGTTTCCATCTCTGGTGTCTACCATCTATCTAAACATGATTGCAGACCAGGCATGTCCCTTCATGGCAATGGCGTTCTCCTCTAATAAAGACTTTTTTCAGAAGAAAAATGCGCCATGAAGCACTCCCAGGATTTTTCGGGAATGGTTTTCGGAACATGAGAGAGACTACCAGGAATTACCATAGCCTTCAAATTACCCAGACATAATCCAATCCAGCATTTGTGGTTTGTATAGGAATAGATAATCCGATCTGCGGCGGTTCAACCACGTAACTTTCAAGTGTTAAAGGATCTGCTGGTAATGTGTTAGTACCAGATATCACATGACACCTTTACAAGCCTTGTAGCGTCTATGTCGCTCCGGACAAGAGCTTTATTGGCCGCACGTGCAAGTCCAACATCGTATTAGACAGGTGGTCATAATGTTTCAACCCTTCGGTTGGTGATTCACTTGAGACTAAACACTTATTATGAGAAATATATGAGATTGGAAATATACGATGAGCATGAAACCCGCATGGAGCGGTTCTTTATTCCTTGACGAAGCAGTCGAAATGCATTTTCATGTGAATAAAATGTCTTCCCGGCAGCTCGCTGGGTTATTCACTCGGGAGAGAATACTTATTATGTGGAATATATGAGATTGGGAATATATGATGAGCGTGAAACACGAAGGGAGAGGTTCTTTATTCCCTGACGAAGCAGTCGACATGCATTACCTGTGAATAAAATGTCTCCCCGGCAGCTGGTTGGGTGATTCACTCGAAACTGAACACTTATTATGTGGAATATATGAGATGGGGAATATATGATAAGCGTGAAAACGGAACGGAACGGAGCGGTTCTTTATTCCCTGACGAAGCAGTCGACATGCATTACCTGTGAATAAAATGCCTCCCCGGCAGCTGGTTGGGTGATTCACTCGAAACTGAACACTTATTATGTGGAATATATGAGATGGGGAATATATGATAAGCGTGAAAACGGAACGGAACGGAGCGGTTCTTTATTCCCTGACGAAGCAGTCGACATGCATTACCTGTGAATAAAATGTCTCCCCGGCAGCTGGTTGGGTGATTCACTCGAAACTGAACACTTATTATGTGGAATATATGAGATGGGGAATATATGATAAGCGTGAAAACGGAACGGAACGGAGCGGTTCTTTATTCCCTGACGAAGCAGTCGACATGCATTACCTGTGAATAAAATGTCTCCCCGGCAGCTGGTTGGGTGATTCACTCGAAACTGAACAGTTATTATGTGGAATATATGAGATGGGGAATATATGATAAGCGTGAAAACGGAACGGAACGGAGCTGTTCTTTATTCCCTGACGAAGCAGTCGACATGCATTACCTGTGAATAAAATGCCTCCCCGGCAGCTGGGTGGGTGATTCACTCGGGAGAGAATACCTATTATGTGGAATATATAAGATGGGGAATATATGATGAGCGTGAAACACGAAGGGAGAGGTTCTTTATTCCCTGACGAAGCAGTCGACATGCATTACCTGTGAATAAAATGTCTCCCCGGCAGCTGGTTGGGTGATTCACTCGAAACTGAACACTTATTATGTGGAATATATGAGATGGGGAATATATGATAAGCGTGAAAACGGAACGGAACGGAGCGGTTCTTTATTCCCTGAAGAAGCAGTCGACAAGCATTACCTCTGAATAAAATGTCTCCCCGGCAGCTGGGTGGGTTATTCACTCGGGAGAGAATACTTATTATGTGGAATATATGAGATTGGGAATATATGATGAGCGTGAAACACGAACGGAGAGGTTCTTTTTTCCTTGACGAAGCAGTCGACATGCATTACCTGTGAATAAAATGTCTCCCAGGCAGCTGGGTGGGTGATTCTCTCGGGAGAGAATACTTATTATGTGAAATATATGAGATGGGGAATATATGATGAGCGTGAAACACGAAGGGAGAGGTTCTTTATTCCCTGACGAAGCAGTCGACATGCATTACCTGTGAATAAAATGTCTCCCCGGCAGCTGGTTGGGTGATTCACTCGAAACTGAACACTTATTATGTGGAATATATGAGATGGGGAATATATGATAAGCGTGAAAACGGAACGGAACGGAGCGGTTCTTTATTCCCTGAAGAAGCAGTCGACAAGCATTACCTCTGAATAAAATGTCTCCCCGGCAGCTGGGTGGGTGATTCACTCGCGAGTGAACACTTATTATGAGGAATATATGAGATTGGGAATATATGATGACCGTGAAACACGAACGGAGCGGTTCTTTATTCCCTGACGAAATAGTCGAAATGCATTTTCCTGTGAATAAAATGTCTTCCCGACAGCTCGGTGTGTGATTCACTCGAGACTGAACACTTATTATGTGGAATATATGAGATGGGGAATATATGATGAGCGTGAAAACGGAACGGAGCGGTTCTTTATTCCCTGACGAAGCAGTCGACATGCATTACCTGTGAATAAAATGTCTCCCCGGCAGCCGGTTGGGTGATTCACTCGAGAGTGAACACTTATTATGTGGAATATATGAGATGGGGAATATATGATGAGCGTGAAAACGGAACGGACGGTTCTTTATTCCCTGACGAAGCAGTCGACATGCATTACCTTTGAATAAAATGTCTCCCCGGCAGCCGGTTGGGTGATTCACTCGAGACTGAACACTTATTATGTGGAATATATGAGATGGGGAATATATGACGAGCGTGAAAACGGAACGGAGCGGTTCTTTATTCCCTGACGAAGCAGTCGACAGGCATTACCTCTGAATAAAATGTCTCCCCGGCAGCTGGGTGGGTGATTCACTCGGGAGAGAATACTTATTATGTGGTATATATGACATTAGGAATATATGATGAGTGTGAAACACGAATGGAGAGGTTCTTTTTTCCTTGACGAAGCAGTCGACATGCATTACCTGTTAATAAAATGTCTCCCCGGTAGCTGGGTGGGTGATTCATTCGGGGGATTGAACACTTAATATGTGGAATATATGAGATTGGCAATATAAGATGAGCGTGGAAACGGAACGGAGCTGTTCTTTATTCCCTGACGAAGCAGTCGACATGCATTACCTGTGAATAAAATGCCTCCCCGGCAGCTGGGTGGGTGATTCACTCGGGAGAGAATACTTATTATGTGGAATATATAAGATGGGGAATATATGATGAGCGTGAAACACGAAGGGAGAGGTTCTTTATTCCCTGACGAAGCAGTCGACATGCATTACCTGTGAATAAAATGTCTCCCCGGCAGCTGGTTGGGTGATTCACTCGGGAGTGAACACTTATTATGTGGAATATATGAGATTGGGAATATAAGATGAGCGTGAAAACGGAACGGAGCTGTTCTTTATTCCCTGACGAAGCAGTCGACATGCATTACGTGTGAATAAAATGCCTCCCCGGCAGCTGGGTGGGTGATTCACTCGGGAGAGAATACTTATTATGTGGAATATATAAGATGGGGAATATATGATGAGCGTGAAACACGAAGGGAGAGGTTCTTTATTCCCTGACGAAGCAGTCGACATGCATTACCTGTGAATAAAATGTCTCCCCGGCAGCTGGTTGGGTGATTCACTCGGGAGTGAACACTTATTATGTGGAATATATGAGATTGGGAATATAAGATGAGCGTGAAAACGGAACGGAGCTGTTCTTTATTCCCTGACGAAGCAGTCGACATGCATTACCTGTGAATAAAATGCCTACCCGGCAGCTGGGTGGGTGATTCACTCGGGAGAGAATACTTATTATGTGGAATATATAAGATGGGGAATATATGATGAGCGTGAAACACGAAGGGAGAGGTTCTTTATTCCCTGACGAAGCAGTCGACATGCATTACCTGTGAATAAAATGTCTCCCCGGCAGCTGGTTGGGTGATTCACTCGGGAGTGAACACTTATTATGTGGAATATATGAGATTGGGAATATAAGATGAGCGTGAAAACGGAACGGAGCTGTTCTTTATTCCCTGACAAAGCAGTCGACATGCATTACCTGTGAATAAAATGCCTCCCCGGCAGCTGGGTGGGTGATTCACTCAGGAGAGAATACTTATTATGTGGAATATATAAGATGGGGAATATATGATGAGCGTGAAACACGAAGGGAGAGGTTCTTTATTCCCTGACGAAGCAGTCGACATGCATTACCTGTGAATAAAATGTCTCCCCGGCAGCTGGTTGGGTGATTCACTCGGGAGTGAACACTTATTATGTGGAATATATGAGATTGGGAATATAAGATGAGCGTGAAAACGGAACGGAGCTGTTCTTTATTCCCTGACGAAGCAGTCGACATGCATTACCTGTGAATAAAATGCCTCCCCGGCAGCTGGGTGGGTGATTCACTCGGGAGAGAATACTTATTATGTGGAATATATAAGATGGGGAATATATGATGAGCGTGAAACACGAAGGGAGAGGTTCTTTATTCCCTGACGAAGCAGTCGACAGGCATTACCTCTGAATAAAATGTCTCCCCGGCAGCTGGGTGGGTGATTCACTCGGGAGAGAATACTTATTATGTGGAATATATGACATTGGGAATATATGATGAGTGTGGAACAGGAATGGAGAGGTTCTTTTTTCCTTGACGAAGCAGTCGACATGTATTACCTGTGAATAAAATGTCTCCCCGGCAGCTGGTTGGGTGATTCACTCGGGAGTGAACACTTATTATGTGGAATATATGAGATTGGGAATATAAGATGAGCGTGAAAACGGAACGGAGCTGTTCTTTATTCCCTGACGAAGCAGTCGACATGCATTACCTGTGAATAAAATGTCTCCCCGGCAGCTGGTTGGGTGATTCACTCGAAACTGAACACTTATTATGTGGAATATATGAGATGGGGAATATATGATAAGCGTGAAAACGGAACGGAACGGAGCGGTTCTTTATTCCCTGAAGAAGCAGTCGACAAGCATTACCTCTGAATAAAATGTCTCCCCGGCAGCTGGGTGGGTGATTCACTCGCGAGTGAACACTTATTATGAGGAATATATGAGATTGGGAATATATGATGAGCGTGAAACACGAACGGAGCGGTTCTTTATTCCCTGACGAAATAGTCGAAATGCATTTTCCTGTGAATAAAATGTCTTCCCGACAGCTCGGTGTGTGATTCACTCGAGACTGAACACTCATTATGTGGAATATATGAGATGGGGAATATATGATGAGCGTGAAAACGGAACGGAGCGGTTCTTTATTCCCTGACGAAGCAGTCGACATGCATTACCTTTGAATAAAATGTCTCCCCGGCAGCCGGTTGGGTGATTCACTCGAGACTGAACACTTATTATGTGGAATATATGAGATGGGGAATATATGATGAGCGTGAAAACGGAACGGAGCGGTTCTTTATTCCCTGACGAAGCAGTCGACAGGCATTACCTCTGAATAAAATGTCTCCCCGGCAGCTGGGTGGGTGATTCACTCGGGAGAGAATACTTATTATGTGGAATATATGACATTGGGAATATATGATGAGTGTGAAACAGGAATGGAGAGGTTCTTTTTTTCCTTGACGAAGCAGTCGACATGCATTACCTGTTAATAAAATGTCTCCCCGGTAGCTGGGTGGGTGATTCATTCGGGGGATTGAACACTTAATATGTGGAATATATGAGATTGGCAATATAAGATGAGCGTGAAAACGGAACGGAGCTGTTCTTTACTCCCTGACGAAGCAGTCGACATGCATTACCTGTGAATAAAATGCCTCCCCGGCAGCTGGGTGGGTGATTCACTCGGGAGAGAATACTTATTATGTGGAATATATAAGATGGGGAATATATGATGAGCGTGAAACACGAAGGGAGAGGTTCTTTATTCCCTGACGAAGCAGTCGACATGTATTACCTGTGAATAAAATGTCTCCCCGGCAGCTGGTTGGGTGATTCACTCGGGAGTGAACACTTATTATGTGGAATATATGAGATTGGGAATATAAGATGAGCGTGAAAACGGAACGGAGCTGTTCTTTATTCCCTGACGAAGCAGTCGACATGCATTACCTGTGAATAAAATGCCTACCCGGCAGCTGGGTGGGTGATTCACTCGGGAGAGAATACTTATTATGTGGAATAAATACGATGGGGAATATATGATGAGCGTGAAACACGAAGGGAGAGGTTCTTTATTCCCTGACGAAGCAGTCGACATGCATTACCTGTGAATAAAATGTCTCCCCGGCAGCTGGTTGGGTGATTCACTCGGGAGTGAACACTTATTATGTGGAATATATGAGATTGGGAATATAAGATGAGCGTGAAAACGGAACGGAGCTGTTCTTTATTCCCTGACGAAGCAGTCGACATGCATTACCTGTGAATAAAATGCCTCCCGGCAGCTGGGTGGGTGATTCACTCAGGAGAGAATACTTATTATGTGGAATATATAAGATGGGGAATATATGATGAGCGTGAAACACGAAGGAGAGGTTCTTTATTCCCTGACGAAGCAGTCGACATGCATTACCTGTGAATAAAATGTCTCCCCGGCAGCTGGTTAAGTAATTCACTCGGGGAGTGAACACTTATTATGTGGAATATATGAGATTGGGAATATAAGATGAGCGTGAAAACGGAACGGAGCTGTTCTTTATTCCCTGACGAAGCAGTCGACATGCATTACCTGTGAATAAAATGCCTCCCCGGCAGCTGGGTGGGTGATTCACTCGGGAGAGAACACTTATTATGTGGAATATATAAGATGGGGAATATATGATGAGCGTGAAACACGAAGGGAGAGGTTCTTTATTCCCTGACGAAGCAGTCGACATGCATTACCTGTGAATAAAATGTCTCCCGGCAGCTGGTTGGGTGATTCACTCGAAACTGAACACTTATTATGTGGAATATATGAGATGGGGAATATATGATAAGCGTGAAAACGGAACGGAACGGAGCGGTTCTTTATTCCCCTGACGAAGCAGTCGACATGCATTACCTGTGAATAAAATGCCTCCCCGGCAGCTGGTTGGGTGCTTCACTCGAAACTGAACACTTATTATGTGGAATATATGAGATGGGGAATATATGATAAGCGTGAAAACGGAACGGAACGGAGCGGTTCTTTATTCCCTGACGAAGCAGTCGACATGCATTACCTGTGAATAAAATGTCTCCCGGCAGCTGGTTGGGTGATTCACTCGAAACTGAACACTTATTATGTGGAATATATGAGATGGGGAATATATGATAAGCGTGAAAACGGAACGGAACGGAGCGGTTCTTTATTCCCTGACGAAGCAGTCGACATGCATTACCTGTGAATAAAATGTCTCCCCGGCAGCTGGTTGGGTGATTCAAGAAACTGAACAGTTATTATGTGGAATATATGAGATGGGGAATATATGATAAGCGTGAAAACGGAACGGAACGGAGCTGTTCTTTATTCCCTGACGAAGCAGTCGACATGCATTACCTGTGAATAAAATGCCTCCCCCCGGCAGCTGGGTGGGTGATTCACTCGGGAGAGAATACCTATTATGTGGAATATATAAGATGGGGAATATATGATGAGCGTGAAACACGAAGGAGAGGTTCTTTATTCCCTGACGAAGCAGTCGACATGCATTACCTGTGAATAAAATGTCTCCTCGGCAGCTGGTTGGGTGATTCACTCGAAACTGAACACTTATTATGTGGAATATATGAGATGGGGAATATATGATAAGCGTGAAAACGGAACGGAACGGAGCGGTTCTTTATTCCCTGAAGAAGCAGTCGACAAGCATTACCTCTGAATAAAATGTCTCCCGGCAGCTGGGTGGGTTATTCACTCGGGAGAGAATACTTATTATGTGGAATATATGAGATTGGGAATATATGATGAGCGTGAAACACGAACGGAGAGGTTCTTTTTTCCTTGACGAAGCAGTCGACATGCATTACCTGTGAATAAAATGTCTCCCAGGCAGTTGGGTGGGTGATTCTTCTCGGGAGAGAATACTTATTATGTGAAATATATGAGATGGGGAATATATGATGAGCGTGAAACACGAAGGGAGAGGTTCTTTATTCCCTGACGAAGCAGTCGACATGCATTACCTGTGAATAAAATGTCTCCCCGGCAGCTGGTTGGGTGATTCACTCTGAAACTGAACACTTATTATGTGGAATATATGAGATGGGGAATATATGATAAGCGTGAAAACGGAACGGAACGGGAGCGGTTCTTTATTCCCTGAAGAAGCAGTCGACAAGCATTACCTCTGAATAAAATGTCTCCCGGCAGTTGCGGGTGATTCACTCGCGAGTGAACACTTATTATGAGGAATATATGAGATTGGTGAATATATGATGACCGTGAAACACGAACGGAGCGGTTCTTTATTCCCTGACGAAATAGTCGAAATGCATTTTCCTGTGAATAAAATGTCTTCCCGACAGCTCGGTGTGTGATTCACTCGAGACTGAACACTTATTATGTGGAATATATGAGATGGGGAATATATGATGAGCGTGAAAACGGAACGGAGCGGTTCTTTATTCCCTGACGAAGCAGTCGACATGCATTACCTGTGAATAAAATGTCTCCCCGGCAGCCGGTTGGGTGATTCACTCGAGAGTGAACACTTATTATGTGGAATATATGAGATGGGGAATATATGATGAGCGTGAAAACGGAACGGACGGTTCTTTATTCCCTGACGAAGCAGTCGACATGCATTACCTTTGAATAAAAATGTCTCCCGGCAGCCGGTTGGGTGATTCACTCGAGACTGAACACTTATTATGTGGAATATATGAGATGGGGAATATATGACGAGCGTGAAAACGGAACGGAGCGGTTCTTTATTCCCTGACGAAGCAGTCGACAGGCATTACCTCTGAATAAAATGTCTCCCCGGCAGCTGGGTGGGTGATTCACTCGGGAGAGAATACTTATTATGTGGTATATATGACATTAGGAATATATGATGAGTGTGAAACACGAATGGAGAGGTTCTTTTTCCTTGACGAAGCAGTCGACATGCATTACCTGTTAATAAAATGTCTCCCCGGTAGCTGGGTGGGTGATTCATTCGGGGATTGAACACTTAATATGTGGAATATATGAGATTGGCAATATAAGATGAGCGTGAAAACGGAACGGAGCTGTTCTTTATTCCCTGACGAAGCAGTCGACATGCATTACCTGTGAATAAAATGCCTCCCCGGCAGCTGGGTGGGTGATTCACTCGGGAGAGAATACTTATTATGTGGAATATATAAGATGGGGAATATATGATGAGCGTGAAACACGAAGGGAGAGGTTCTTTATTCCCTGACGAAGCAGTCGACATGCATTACCTGTGAATAAAATGTCTCCCGGCAGCTGGTTGGGTGATTCACTCGGGAGTGAACACTTATTATGTGGAATATATGAGATTGGGAATATAAGATGAGCGTGAAAACGGAACGGAGCTGTTCTTTATTCCCTGACGAAGCAGTCGACATGCATTACCTGTGAATAAAATGCCTCCCCGGCAGCTGGGTGGGTGATTCACTCGGGAGAGAATACTTATTATGTGGAATATATAAGATGGGGAATATATGATGAGCGTGAAACACGAAGGGAGAGGTTCTTTATTCCCTGACGAAGCAGTCGACATGCATTACCTGTGAAATAAAATGTCTCCCCATAGCTGGTTGGGTGATTCACTCGGGAGTGAACACTTATTATGTGGAATATATGAGATTGGGAATATAAGATGAGCGTGAAAACGGAACGGAGCTGTTCTTTATTCCCGACGAAGCAGTCGACATGCATTACCTGTGAATAAAATGCCTACCCGGCAGCTGGGTGGGTGATTCACTCGGGAGAGAATACTTATTATGTGGAATATATAAGATGGGGAATATATGATGAGCGTGAAACACGAAGGGAGAGGTTCTTTATTCCCTGACGAAGCAGTCGACATGCATTACCTGTGAATAAAATGTCTCCCCGGCAGCTGGTTGGGTGATTCACTCGGGAGTGAACACTTATTATGTGGAATATATGAGATTGGGAATATAAGATGAGCGTGAAAACGGAACGGAGCTGTTCTTTATTCCCTGACAAAGCAGTCGACATGCATTACCTGTGAATAAAATGCCTCCCGGCAGCTGGGTGGGTGATTCACTCAGGAGAGAATACTTATTATGTGGAATATATAAGATGGGGAATATATGATGAGCGTGAAACACGAAGGAGAGGTTCTTTATTCCCTGACGAAGCAGTCGACATGCATTACCTGTGAATAAAATGTCTCCCCGGCAGTTGGTTGGGTGATTCACTCGGGAGTGAACACTTATTATGTGGAATATATGAGATTGGGAATATAAGATGAGCGTGAAAACGGAACGGAGCTGTTCTTTATTCCCTGACGAAGCAGTCGACATGCATTACCTGTGAATAAAATGCCTCCCCGGCAGCTGGGTGGGTGATTCACTCGGGAGAGAATACTTATTATGTGGAATATATAAGATGGGGAATATATGATGAGCGTGAAACACGAAGGAGAGGTTCTTTATTCCCCGACGAAGCAGTCGACAGGCATTACCTCTGAATAAAATGTCTCCCGGCAGCTGGGTGGGTGATTCACTCGGGAGAGAATACTTATTATGTGGAATATATGACATTGGGAATATATGATGAGTGTGGAACAGGAATGGAGAGGTTCTTTTTTCCTTGACGAAGCAGTCGACATGTATTACCTGTGAATAAAATGTCTCGGCAGTTGGTTGGGTGATTCACTCGGGAGTGAACACTTATTATGTGGAATATATGAGATTGGGAATATAAGATGAGCGTGAAAACGGAACGGAGCTGTTCTTTATTCCCTGACGAAGCAGTCGACATGCATTACCTGTGAATAAAATGTCTCCCGGCAGCTGGTTGGGTGATTCACTCGAGACTGAACACTTATTATGTGGAATATATGAGATGGGGAATATATGATGAGCGTGAAAACGGAACGGAGCGGTTCTTTATTCCCTGACGAAGCAGTCGACAGGCATTACCTCTGAATAAAATGTCTCCCCGGCAGCTGGGTGGGTGATTCACTCGGGAGAGAATACTTATTATGTGGAATATATGACATTGGGAATATATGATGAGTGTGAAACAGGAATGGAGAGGTTCTTTTTTCCTTGACGAAGCAGTCGACATGCATTACCTGTTAATAAAATGTCTCCCCGGTAGCTGGGTGGGTGATTCATTCGGGGGATTGAACACTTAATATGTGGAATATATGAGATTGGCAATATAAGATGAGCGTGAAAACGGAACGGAGCTGTTCTTTACTCCCTGACGAAGCAGTCGACATGCATTACCTGTGAATAAAATGCCTCCCCGGCAGCTGGGTGGGTGATTCACTCGGAGAGAATACTTATTATGTGGAATATATAAGATGGGGAATATATGATGAGCGTGAAACACGAAGGGAGAGGTTCTTTATTCCCTGACGAAGCAGTCGACATGTATTACCTGTGAATAAAAATGTCTCCCCGGCAGCTGGTTGGGTGATTCACTCGGGAGTGAACACTTATTATGTGGAATATATGAGATTGGGAATATAAGATGAGCGTGAAAACGGAACGGAGCTGTTCTTTATTCCCTGACGAAGCAGTCGACATGCATTACCTGTGAATAAAATGCCTACCCGGCAGCTGGGTGGGTGATTCACTCGGAGAGAATACTTATTATGTGGAATAAATACGATGGGGAATATATGATGAGCGTGAAACACGAAGGGAGAGGTTCTTTATTCCCTGACGAAGCAGTCGACATGCATTACCTGTGAATAAAATGTCTCCCCGGCAGCTGGTTGGGTGATTCACTCGGGAGTGAACACTTATTATGTGGAATATATGAGATTGGGAATATAAGATGAGCGTGAAAACGGAACGGAGCTGTTCTTTATTCCCTGACGAAGCAGTCGACATGCATTACCTGTGAATAAAATGCCTCCCCGGCAGCTGGGTGGGTGATTCACTCAGGAGAGAATACTTATTATGTGGAATATATAAGATGGGGAATATATGATGAGCGTGAAACACGAAGGGAGAGGTTCTTTATTCCCTGACGAAGCAGTCGACATGCATTACCTGTGAATAAAATGTCTCCCCGGCAGCTGGTTGGGTAATTCACTCGGGAGTGAACACTTATTATGTGGAATATATGAGATTGGGAATATAAGATGAGCGTGAAAACGGAACGGAGCTGTTCTTTATTCCCTGACGAAGCAGTCGACATGCATTACCTGTGAATAAAATGCCTCCCCGGCAGCTGGGTGGGTGATTCACTCGGGAGAGAACACTTATTATGTGGAATATATAAGATGGGGAATATATGATGAGCGTGAAACACGAAGGGAGAGGTTCTTTATTCCCTGACGAAGCAGTCGACATGCATTACCTGTGAATAAAATGTCTCCCCGGCAGCTGGTTGGGTGATTCACTCGAAACTGAACACTTATTATGTGGAATATATGAGATGGGGAATATATGATAAGCGTGAAAACGGAACGGAACGGAGCGGTTCTTTATTCCCTGACGAAGCAGTCGACATGCATTACCTGTGAATAAAATGCCTCCCCGGCAGCTGGTTGGGTGCTTCACTCGAAACTGAACACTTATTATGTGGAATATATGAGATGGGGAATATATGATAAGCGTGAAAACGGAACGGAACGGAGCGGTTCTTTATTCCCTGACGAAGCAGTCGACATGCATTACCTGTGAATAAAATGTCTCCCCGGCAGCTGGTTGGGTGATTCACTCGAAACTGAACACTTATTATGTGGAATATATGAGATGGGGAATATATGATAAGCGTGAAAACGGAACGGAACGGAGCGGTTCTTTATTCCCTGACGAAGCAGTCGACATGCATTACCTGTGAATAAAATGTCTCCCCGGCAGCTGGTTGGGTGATTCACTCGAAACTGAACAGTTATTATGTGGAATATATGAGATGGGGAATATATGATAAGCGTGAAAACGGAACGGAACGGAGCTGTTCTTTATTCCCTGACGAAGCAGTCGACATGCATTACCTGTGAATAAAATGCCTCCCCGGCAGCTGGGTGGGTGATTCACTCGGGAGAGAATACCTATTATGTGGAATATATAAGATGGGGAATATATGATGAGCGTGAAACACGAAGGGAGAGGTTCTTTATTCCCTGACGAAGCAGTCGACATGCATTACCTGTGAATAAAATGTCTCCCCGGCAGCTGGTTGGGTGATTCACTCGAAACTGAACACTTATTATGTGGAATATATGAGATGGGGAATATATGATAAGCGTGAAAACGGAACGGAACGGAGCGGTTCTTTATTCCCTGAAGAAGCAGTCGACAAGCATTACCTCTGAATAAAATGTCTCCCCGGCAGCTGGGTGGGTTATTCACTCGGGAGAGAATACTTATTATGTGGAATATATGAGATTGGGAATATATGATGAGCGTGAAACACGAACGGAGAGGTTCTTTTTTCCTTGACGAAGCAGTCGACATGCATTACCTGTGAATAAAATGTCTCCCAGGCAGCTGGGTGGGTGATTCTCTCGGGAGAGAATACTTATTATGTGAAATATATGAGATGGGGAATATATGATGAGCGTGAAACACGAAGGGAGAGGTTCTTTATTCCCTGACGAAGCAGTCGACATGCATTACCTGTGAATAAAATGTCTCCCCGGCAGCTGGTTGGGTGATTCACTCGAAACTGAACACTTATTATGTGGAATATATGAGATGGGGAATATATGATAAGCGTGAAAACGGAACGGAACGGAGCGGTTCTTTATTCCCTGAAGAAGCAGTCGACAAGCATTACCTCTGAATAAAATGTCTCCCCGGCAGCTGGGTGGGTGATTCACTCGCGAGTGAACACTTATTATGAGGAATATATGAGATTGGGAATATATGATGACCGTGAAACACGAACGGAGCGGTTCTTTATTCCCTGACGAAATAGTCGAAATGCATTTTCCTGTGAATAAAATGTCTTCCCGACAGCTCGGTGTGTGATTCACTCGAGACTGAACACTTATTATGTGGAATATATGAGATGGGGAATATATGATGAGCGTGAAAACGGAACGGAGCGGTTCTTTATTCCCTGACGAAGCAGTCGACATGCATTACCTGTGAATAAAATGTCTCCCCGGCAGCCGGTTGGGTGATTCACTCGAGAGTGAACACTTATTATGTGGAATATATGAGATGGGGAATATATGATGAGCGTGAAAACGGAACGGACGGTTCTTTATTCCCTGACGAAGCAGTCGACATGCATTACCTTTGAATAAAATGTCTCCCCGGCAGCCGGTTGGGTGATTCACTCGAGACTGAACACTTATTATGTGGAATATATGAGATGGGGAATATATGACGAGCGTGAAAACGGAACGGAGCGGTTCTTTATTCCCTGACGAAGCAGTCGACAGGCATTACCTCTGAATAAAATGTCTCCCCGGCAGCTGGGTGGGTGATTCACTCGGGAGAGAATACTTATTATGTGGTATATATGACATTAGGAATATATGATGAGTGTGAAACACGAATGGAGAGGTTCTTTTTTCCTTGACGAAGCAGTCGACATGCATTACCTGTTAATAAAATGTCTCCCCGGTAGCTGGGTGGGTGATTCATTCGGGGGATTGAACACTTAATATGTGGAATATATGAGATTGGCAATATAAGATGAGCGTGAAAACGGAACGGAGCTGTTCTTTATTCCCTGACGAAGCAGTCGACATGCATTACCTGTGAATAAAATGCCTCCCCGGCAGCTGGGTGGGTGATTCACTCGGGAGAGAATACTTATTATGTGGAATATATAAGATGGGGAATATATGATGAGCGTGAAACACGAAGGGAGAGGTTCTTTATTCCCTGACGAAGCAGTCGACATGCATTACCTGTGAATAAAATGTCTCCCCGGCAGCTGGTTGGGTGATTCACTCGGGAGTGAACACTTATTATGTGGAATATATGAGATTGGGAATATAAGATGAGCGTGAAAACGGAACGGAGCTGTTCTTTATTCCCTGACGAAGCAGTCGACATGCATTACCTGTGAATAAAATGCCTCCCCGGCAGCTGGGTGGGTGATTCACTCGGGAGAGAATACTTATTATGTGGAATATATAAGATGGGGAATATATGATGAGCGTGAAACACGAAGGGAGAGGTTCTTTATTCCCTGACGAAGCAGTCGACATGCATTACCTGTGAATAAAATGTCTCCCCGGCAGCTGGTTGGGTGATTCACTCGGGAGTGAACACTTATTATGTGGAATATATGAGATTGGGAATATAAGATGAGCGTGAAAACGGAACGGAGCTGTTCTTTATTCCCTGACGAAGCAGTCGACATGCATTACCTGTGAATAAAATGCCTACCCGGCAGCTGGGTGGGTGATTCACTCGGGAGAGAATACTTATTATGTGGAATATATAAGATGGGGAATATATGATGAGCGTGAAACACGAAGGGAGAGGTTCTTTATTCCCTGACGAAGCAGTCGACATGCATTACCTGTGAATAAAATGTCTCCCCGGCAGCTGGTTGGGTGATTCACTCGGGAGTGAACACTTATTATGTGGAATATATGAGATTGGGAATATAAGATGAGCGTGAAAACGGAACGGAGCTGTTCTTTATTCCCTGACGAAGCAGTCGACATGCATTACCTGTGAATAAAATGCCTACCCGGCAGCTGGGTGGGTGATTCACTCGGGAGAGAATACTTATTATGTGGAATATATAAGATGGGGAATATATGATGAGCGTGAAACACGAAGGGAGAGGTTCTTTATTCCCTGACGAAGCAGTCGACATGCATTACCTGTGAATAAAATGTCTCCCCGGCAGCTGGTTGGGTGATTCACTCGGGAGTGAACACTTATTATGTGGAATATATGAGATTGGGAATATAAGATGAGCGTGAAAACGGAACGGAGCTGTTCTTTATTCCCTGACAAAGCAGTCGACATGCATTACCTGTGAATAAAATGCCTCCCCGGCAGCTGGGTGGGTGATTCACTCGGGAGAGAATACTTATTATGTGGAATATATAAGATGGGGAATATATGATGAGCGTGAAACACGAAGGGAGAGGTTCTTTATTCCCTGACGAAGCAGTCGACATGCATTACCTGTGAATAAAATGTCTCCCCGGCAGCTGGTTGGGTGATTCACTCGGGAGTGAACACTTATTATGTGGAATATATGAGATTGGGAATATAAGATGAGCGTGAAAACGGAACGGAGCTGTTCTTTATTCCCTGACGAAGCAGTCGACATGCATTACCTGTGAATAAAATGCCTCCCCGGCAGCTGGGTGGGTGATTCACTCGGGAGAGAATACTTATTATGTGGAATATATAAGATGGGGAATATATGATGAGCGTGAAACACGGAAGGGAGAGGTTCTTTATTCCCTGACGAAGCAGTCGACAGGCATTACCTCTGAATAAAATGTCTCCCCGGCAGCTGGGTGGGTGATTCACTCGGGAGAGAATACTTATTATGTGGAATATATGACATTGGGAATATATGATGAGTGTGGAACAGGAATGGAGAGGTTCTTTTTCCTTGACGAAGCAGTCGACATGTATTACCTGTGAATAAAATGTCTCCCCGGCAGCTGGTTGGGTGATTCACTCGGGAGTGAACACTTATTATGTGGAATATATGAGATTGGGAATATAAGATGAGCGTGAAAACGGAACGGAGCTGTTCTTTATTCCCTGACGAAGCAGTCGACATGCATTACCTGTGAATAAAATGTCTCCCCGGCAGCTGGTTGGGTGATTCACTCGAGACTGAACACTTATTATGTGGAATATATGAGATGGGGAATATATGATGAGCGTGAAAACGGAACGGAGCGGTTCTTTATTCCCTGACGAAGCAGTCGACAGGCATTACCTCTGAATAAAATGTCTCCCCGGCAGCTGGGTGGGTGATTCACTCGGGAGAGAATACTTATTATGTGGAATATATGACATTGGGAATATATGATGAGCGTGAAACACGAACGGAGCGGTTCTTTATTCCTTGACGAAGCAGTCGACATGCATTACCTGTTAATAAAATGTCTCCCCGGTAGCTGGGTGGGTGATTCATTCGGGGGATTGAACACTTAATATGTGGAATATATGAGATTGGCAATATAAGATGAGCGTGAAAACGGAACGGAGCTGTTCTTTACTCCCTGACGAAGCAGTCGACATGCATTACCTGTGAATAAAATGCCTCCCCGGCAGCTGGGTGGGTGATTCACTCGGGAGAGAATACTTATTATGTGGAATATATAAGATGGGGAATATATGATGAGCGTGAAACACGAAGGGAGAGGTTCTTTATTCCCTGACGAAGCAGTCGACATGCATTACCTGTGAATAAAATGTCTCCCCGGCAGCTGGTTGGGTGATTCACTCGGGAGTGAACACTTATTATGTGGAATATATGAGATTGGGAATATAAGATGAGCGTGAAAACGGAACGGAGCTGTTCTTTATTCCCTGACGAAGCAGTCGACATGCATTACCTGTGAATAAAATGCCTCCCCGGCAGCTGGGTGGGTGATTCACTCGGGAGAGAATACTTATTATGTGGAATATATGACATGGGGAATATATGATGAGCGTGAAACACGAAATGGAGAGGTTCTTTATTCCCTGACGAAGCAGTCGACATGCATTACCTGTGAATAAAATGTCTCCCCGGCAGCTGGTTGGGTGATTCACTCGGGGGAGTGAACACTTATTATGTGGAATATATGAGATTGGGAATATAAGATGAGCGTGAAAACGGAACGGAGCTGTTCTTTATTCCCTGACGAAGCAGTCGACATGCATTACCTGTGAATAAAATGCCTCCCCGGCAGCTGGGTGGGTGATTCACTCGGGAGAGAATACTTATTATGTGGAATATATAAGATGGGGAATATATGATGAGCGTGAAACACGAAGGGAGAGGTTCTTTATTCCCTGACGAAGCAGTCGACATGCATTACCTGTGAATAAAATGTCTCCCCGGCAGCTGGTTGGGTGATTCACTCGGGAGTGAACACTTATTATGTGGAATATATGAGATTGGGAATATAAGATGAGCGTGAAAACGGAACGGAGCTGTTCTTTATTCCCTGACGAAGCAGTCGACATGCATTACCTGTGAATAAAATGCCTCCCCGGCAGCTGGGTGGGTGATTCACTCGGGAGAGAATACTTATTATGTGGAATATATAAGATGGGGAATATATGATGAGCGTGAAACACGAAGGGAGAGGTTCTTTATTCCCTGACGAAGCAGTCGACATGCATTACCTGTGAATAAAATGTCTCCCCGGCAGCTGGTTGGGTGATTCACTCGGGAGTGAACACTTATTATGTGGAATATATGAGATTGGGAATATAAGATGAGCGTGAAAACGGAACGGAACGGAGCGGTTCTTTATTCCCTGACGAAGCAGTCGACATGCATTACCTGTGAATAAAATGCCTCCCCGGCAGCTGGTTGGGTGCTTCACTCGAAACTGAACACTTATTATGTGGAATATATGAGATGGGGAATATATGATAAGCGTGAAAACGGAACGGAACGGAGCGGTTCTTTATTCCCTGACGAAGCAGTCGACATGCATTACCTGTGAATAAAATGTCTCCCCGGCAGCTGGTTGGGTGATTCACTCGAAACTGAACACTTATTATGTGGAATATATGAGATGGGGAATATATGATAAGCGTGAAAACGGAACGGAACGGAGCGGTTCTTTATTCCCTGACGAAGCAGTCGACATGCATTACCTGTGAATAAAATGTCTCCCCGGCAGCTGGTTGGGTGATTCACTCGAAACTGAACAGTTATTATGTGGAATATATGAGATGGGGAATATATGATAAGCGTGAAAACGGAACGGAACGGAGCTGTTCTTTATTCCCTGACGAAGCAGTCGACATGCATTACCTGTGAATAAAATGCCTCCCCGGCAGCTGGGTGGGTGATTCACTCGGGAGAGAATACTTATTATGTGGAATATATAAGATGGGGAATATATGATGAGCGTGAAACACGAAGGGAGAGGTTCTTTATTCCCTGACGAAGCAGTCGACATGCATTACCTGTGAATAAAATGTCTCCCCGGCAGCTGGTTGGGTGATTCACTCGAAACTGAACACTTATTATGTGGAATATATGAGATGGGGAATATATGATAAGCGTGAAAACGGAACGGAACGGAGCGGTTCTTTATTCCCTGAAGAAGCAGTCGACAAGCATTACCTCTGAATAAAATGTCTCCCCGGCAGCTGGGTGGGTTATTCACTCGGGAGAGAATACTTATTATGTGGAATATATGAGATTGGGAATATATGATGAGCGTGAAAACGGAACGGAGCTGTTCTTTATTCCCTGACGAAGCAGTCGACATGCATTACCTGTGAATAAAATGCCTCCCCGGCAGCTGGGTGGGTGATTCACTCGGGAGAGAACACTTATTATGTGGAATATATAAGATGGGGAATATATGATGAGCGTGAAACACGAAGGGAGAGGTTCTTTATTCCCTGACGAAGCAGTCGACATGCATTACCTGTGAATAAAATGTCTCCCCGGCAGCTGGTTGGGTGATTCACTCGAAACTGAACACTTATTATGTGGAATATATGAGATGGGGAATATATGATAAGCGTGAAAACGGAACGGAACGGAGCGGTTCTTTATTCCCTGAAGAAGCAGTCGACAAGCATTACCTCTGAATAAAATGTCTCCCCGGCAGCTGGGTGGGTGATTCACTCGCGAGTGAACACTTATTATGAGGAATATATGAGATTGGGAATATATGATGAGCGTGAAACACGAACGGAGCGGTTCTTTATTCCCTGACGAAATAGTCGAAATGCATTTTCCTGTGAATAAAATGTCTTCCCGACAGCTCGGTGTGTGATTCACTCGAGACTGAACACTTATTATGTGGAATATATGAGATGGGGAATATATGATGAGCGTGAAAACGGAACGGAGCGGTTCTTTATTCCCTGACGAAGCAGTCGACATGCATTACCTGTGAATAAAATGTCTCCCCGGCAGCCGGTTGGGTGATTCACTCGAGAGTGAACACTTATTATGTGGAATATATGAGATGGGGAATATATGATGAGCGTGAAAACGGAACGGACGGTTCTTTATTCCCTGACGAAGCAGTCGACATGCATTACCTTTGAATAAAATGTCTCCCCGGCAGCCGGTTGGGTGATTCACTCGAGACTGAACACTTATTATGTGGAATATATGAGATGGGGAATATATGATGAGCGTGAAAACGGAACGGAGCGGTTCTTTATTCCCTGACGAAGCAGTCGACAGGCATTACCTCTGAATAAAATGTCTCCCCGGCAGCTGGGTGGGTGATTCACTCGGGAGAGAATACTTATTATGTGGTATATATGACATTGGGAATATATGATGAGTGTGAAACACGAATGGAGAGGTTCTTTTTTCCTTGACGAAGCAGTCGACATGCATTACCTGTTAATAAAATGTCTCCCCGGTAGCTGGGTGGGTGATTCATTCGGGGGATTGAACACTTAATATGTGGAATATATGAGATTGGCAATATAAGATGAGCGTGAAAACGGAACGGAGCTGTTCTTTATTCCCTGACGAAGCAGTCGACATGCATTACCTGTGAATAAAATGCCTCCCCGGCAGCTGGGTGGGTGATTCACTCGGGAGAGAATACTTATTATGTGGAATATATAAGATGGGAATATATGATGAGCGTGAAACACGAAGGGAGAGGTTCTTTATTCCCTGACGAAGCAGTCGACATGCATTACCTGTGAATAAAATGTCTCCCCGGCAGCTGGTTGGGTGATTCACTCGGGAGTGAACACTTATTATGTGGAATATATGAGATTGGGAATATAAGATGAGCGTGAAAACGGAACGGAGCTGTTCTTTATTCCCTGACGAAGCAGTCGACATGCATTACCTGTGAATAAAATGCCTCCCCGGCAGCTGGGTGGGTGATTCACTCGGGAGAGAATACTTATTATGTGGAATATATAAGATGGGGAATATATGATGAGCGTGAAACACGAAGGGAGAGGTTCTTTATTCCCTGACGAAGCAGTCGACATGCATTACCTGTGAATAAAATGTCTCCCCGGCAGCTGGTTGGGTGATTCACTCGGGAGTGAACACTTATTATGTGGAATATATGAGATTGGGAATATAAGATGAGCGTGAAAACGGAACGGAGCTGTTCTTTATTCCCTGACGAAGCAGTCGACATGCATTACCTGTGAATAAAATGCCTACCCGGCAGCTGGGTGGGTGATTCACTCGGGAGAGAATACTTATTATGTGGAATATATAAGATGGGGAATATATGATGAGCGTGAAACACGAAGGGAGAGGTTCTTTATTCCCTGACGAAGCAGTCGACATGCATTACCTGTGAATAAAATGTCTCCCCGGCAGCTGGTTGGGTGATTCACTCGGGAGTGAACACTTATTATGTGGAATATATGAGATTGGGAATATAAGATGAGCGTGAAAACGGAACGGAGCTGTTCTTTATTCCCTGACGAAGCAGTCGACATGCATTACCTGTGAATAAAATGCCTCCCCGGCAGCTGGGTGGGTGATTCACTCAGGAGAGAATACTTATTATGTGGAATATATAAGATGGGGAATATATGATGAGCGTGAAACACGAAGGGAGAGGTTCTTTATTCCCTGACGAAGCAGTCGACATGCATTACCTGTGAATAAAATGTCTCCCCGGCAGCTGGTTGGGTGATTCACTCGGGAGTGAACACTTATTATGTGGAATATATGAGATTGGGAATATAAGATGAGCGTGAAAACGGAACGGAGCTGTTCTTTATTCCCTGACGAAGCAGTCGACATGCATTACCTGTGAATAAAATGCCTCCCCGGCAGCTGGGTGGGTGATTCACTCGGGAGAGAATACTTATTATGTGGAATATATAAGATGGGGAATATATGATGAGCGTGAAACACGAAGGGAGAGGTTCTTTATTCCCTGACGAAGCAGTCGACATGCATTACCTGTGAATAAAATGTCTCCCCGGCAGCTGGTTGGGTGATTCACTCGAAACTGAACACTTATTATGTGGAATATATGAGATGGGGAATATATGATAAGCGTGAAAACGGAACGGAACGGAGCGGTTCTTTATTCCCTGAAGAAGCAGTCGACAAGCATTACCTGTGAATAAAATGTCTCCCCGGCAGCTGGGTGGGTGATTCACTCGCGAGTGAACACTTATTATGTGGAATATATGAGATTGGGAATATATGATGAGCGTGAAAACGGAACGGAGCGGTTCTTTATTCCCTGACGAAGCAGTCGACATGCATTTACCTGTGAATAAAATGTCTTCCCGGCAGCTGGTTGGGTGATTCACTCGAGACTGAACACTTATTATGTGGAATATATGAGATGGGGAATATATGATAAGCGTGAAAACGGAACGGAGCGGTTCTTTATTCCCTGACGAAGCAGTCGACATGCATTACCTCTGAATAAAATGTCTCCCCGGCAGCTGGTTGGGTGATTCACTCGAGAGTGAACACTTATTATGTGGAATATATGAGATTGGGAATATATGATGAGCGTGAAACACGGAACGGAGCGGTTCTTTATTCCCTGACGAAATAGTCGAAATGCATTTACCTGTGAATAAAATGTCTTCCCGGCAGCTCGGTTGGGTGATTCACTCGAGACTGAACACTTATTATGTGGAATATATGAGATGGGGAATATATGATGAGCGTGAAAACGGAACGGAGCGGTTCTTTATTCCCTGACGAAGCAGTCGACATGCATTACCTGTGAATAAAATGTCTCCCCGGCAGCTGGGTGGGTGATTCATTCGGGGGATTGAACACTTATTATGTGGAATATATGAGATTGGGAATATATGATGAGCGTGAAAACGGAACGGAGCGGTTCTTTATTCCCTGACGAAGCAGTCGACATGCATTACCTGTGAATAAAATGCCTCCCCGGCAGCTGGGTGGGTGATTCACTCGGGAGAGAATACTTATTATGTGGAATATATAAGATGGGGAATATATGATGAGCGTGAAACACGAAGGGAGAGGTTCTTTATTCCCTGACGAAGCAGTCGACATGTATTACCTGTGAATAAAATGTCTCCCCGGCAGCTGGTTGGGTGATTCACTCGGGAGTGAACACTTATTATGTGGAATATATGAGATTGGGAATATAAGATGAGCGTGAAAACGGAACGGAGCTGTTCTTTATTCCCTGACGAAGCAGTCGACATGCATTACCTGTGAATAAAATGCCTCCCCGGCAGCTGGGTGGGTGATTCACTCGGGAGAGAATACTTATTATGTGGAATATATAAGATGGGGAATATATGATGAGCGTGAAACACGAAGGTAGAGGTTCTTTATTCCCTGACGAAGCAGTCGACATGCATTACCTGTGAATAAAATGTCTCCCCGGCAGCTGGTTGGGTGATTCACTCGGGAGTGAACACTTATTATGTGGAATATATGAGATTGGGAATATAAGATGAGCGTGAAAACGGAACGGAGCTGATCTTTATTCCCTGACGAAGCAGTCGACATGCATTACCTGTGAATAAAATGCCTACCCGGCAGCTGGGTGGGTGATTCACTCGGGAGAGAATACTTATTATGTGGAATATATAAGATGGGGAATATATGATGAGCGTGAAACACGAAGGGAGAGGTTCTTTATTCCCTGACGAAGCAGTCGACATGCATTACCTGTGAATAAAATGTCTCCCCGGCAGCTGGTTGGGTGATTCACTCGGGAGTGAACACTTATTATGTGGAATATATGAGATTGGGAATATAAGATGAGCGTGAAAACGGAACGGAGCTGTTCTTTATTCCCTGACGAAGCAGTCGACATGCATTACCTGTGAATAAAATGCCTCCCCGGCAGCTGGGTGGGTGATTCACTCAGGAGAGAATACTTATTATGTGGAATATATAAGATGGGGAATATATGATGAGCGTGAAACACGAAGGGAGAGGTTCTTTATTCCCTGACGAAGCAGTCGACATGCATTACCTGTGAATAAAATGTCTCCCCGGCAGCTGGTTGGGTGATTCACTCGTTAGTGAACACTTATTATGTGGAATATATGAGATTGTTAATATAAGATGAGCGTGAAAACGGAACGGAGCTGTTCTTTATTCCCTGACGAAGCAGTCGACATGCATTACCTGTGAATAAAATGCCTCCCCGGCAGCTGGGTGGGTGATTCACTCGGGAGAGAATACTTATTATGTGGAATATATAAGATGGGGAATATATGATGAGCGTGAAACACGAAGGGAGAGGTTCTTTATTCCCTGACGAAGCAGTCGACATGCATTACCTGTGAATAAAATGTCTCCCCGGCAGCTGGGTTGGGTGATTCACTCGAGAGAATACTGGATGATTATGATTCACTCGAAACTGAACACTTATTATGTGGAATATATGAGATGGGGAATATATGATAAGCGTGAAAACGGAACGGAACGGAGCGGTTCTTTATTCCCTGAAGAAGCAGTCGACAAGCATTACCTCTGAATAAAATGTCTCCCCGGCAGCTGGGTGGGTGATTCACTCGCGAGTGAACACTTATTATGAGGAATATATGAGATTGGGAATATATGATGAGCGTGAAACACGAACGGAGCGGTTCTTTATTCCCTGACGAAATAGTCGAAATGCATTTTCCTGTGAATAAAATGTCTTCCCGACAGCTCGGTGTGTGATTCACTCGAGACTGAACACTTATTATGTGGAATATATGAGATTACGAATATAAGATGAGCGTGAAAACGGAACGGAGCTGTTCTTTATTCCCTGAAGAAGCAGTCGACATGCATTACCTGTGAAAAAAGGCCTCCCGGCAGCTGGGTGGGTGATTCACTCGGGAGTGAACACTTATTATGTGGAATATATGAGATTGGGAATATAAGATGAGCGTGAAAACGGAACGGAGCTGTTCTTTATTCCCTGAAGAAGCAGTCGACATGCATTACCTGTGAATAAAATGCCTCCCCGGCAGCTGGGTGGGTGATTCACTCGGGAGTGAACACTTATTATGTGGAATATATGAGATTGGGAATATAAGATGAGCGTGAAACACGAACGGAGAGGTTCTTTTTTCCTTGACGAAGCAGTCGACATGCATTACCTGTGAATAAAATGCCTCCCCGGCAGCTGGGTGGGTGATTCACTCGGGAGTGAACACTTATTATGTGGAATATATGAGATTGGGAATATAAGATGAGCGTGAAAACAGAACGGAGCTGTTCTTTATTCCCTGAAGAAGCAGTCAACATGCATTACCTGTGAATAAAATGCCTCCCCGGCAGCTGGGTGGGTGATTCACTCGGGAGTGAACACTTAATATGTGGAATATATGAGATTGGGAATATAAGATGAGCGTGAAAACGGAACGGAGCTGTTCTTTATTCCCTGAAGAAGCAGTCGACATGCATTACCTGTGAATAAAATGCCTCCCCGGCAGTTGGGTGGGTGATTCACTCGGGAGTGAACACTTATTATGTGGAATATATAAGATTGGGAATATAAGATGAGCGTGAAAACGGAACGGAGCTGTTCTTTATTCCCTGAAGAAGCAGTCGACATGCATTACCTGTGAATAAAATATCTCCCCGGTAGCTGGGTGGCGCGGAACTGGCGCGCCATCGCTCTAGTAGTGGTGAGGGAACAGCGTGTCTCCGTAGACAATTTAAGAGATGAGGTCGAATGAAGACGGTGTACTCAACTGAAGGGCGTGTGTTCATTGTGCGTCAGTACTGGGTAACCGGTTCTTTCAATGCCAAAAGGAGTTTCTGAAGAAATTTGGTGGGCGTAAACCACACACCAGAGCCACCATTTCGAAATTGGAGCAGAAGCTGGAGAGAACGGGGAGCTCGGTGGATCCGCATACGTGCGGACGATCCCGAGATGGCGGAGAACGCAATAGAGGATGTGAAGCAGCGGGTATTGGTATCCCCACGAAAATATATTCGGAGGCTATCCCAAGAATCTGGACGATCGGATTCAACATGTCAATAAGCTGTCAAACTGGCGAATATTAAGCCGTACCGTATCACGGCTGTGAATGAGTTACATCCTCTGGATTTTTCAAAGCGATTGACATTTTTACAATGGTTTGCCAAAATTTTCGCAGCAACCCCGCCCTGTTGGACATAACATGGCTTACTGACGAATCATGGTTTCATTTATCCATCTATGTAAACTCGCAAAATACACGGTTGTGGGCCAATGATAATCCCCACGACTTCCATGAAGAGCCATTGCATCCAGTGAAATTCGGTGTCTGGTGTACTGTGTCCCGACGCTGTATCATTGGGCCAATCCTTTTTAAAGACACGGTGAATACCAACAGATACCTGGAAATCTTTAATGAGTTTGTGAACCAGCTGGATGATCAGGAACTTGAAGATGGTTACCTTCAACAGGATGGTGCAACATGCCACACCTACAATAAGATCATGGCAGAAATTCGCAGCTTTTTTCCAGGACAGGATTTCTGTGGCCGCCTAGATCTTCTGCCCTGGACTTTTAAAAAGCAAGGTTTATGCCAACAAGCCAAAAATCGATTGAAAAACTGAATGTGGACTTAAAACTTCACAATAAACTGCATATGACGACAACTAATATATGGTCAAGAATTAGCAGGAACTGAATTGCAAAGTATACCTTAGATCCTAGAATCTAAGGTAGAATTAGCAGGAACTGAATTACAAAGTATACGTTAGATTCTAGAATCTAAGGTAGAATTAGCAGGAACTGAATTGCAAAGTGTACCTTAGATTCTAGAATCTAAGGTAGAATTAGCAGGAACTGAATTGCAAAGTATACCTTAGATTCTAGAATCTAAGGTAGAATTAGCAGGAACTGAATTGCAAAGTATACGTTAGATTCTAGAATCTAAGGTAGAATTAGCAGGGACTGAATTGCAAAATATACCTTAGATTCTAGAATCTAAGGTAGAATTAGTAGGAACTGAATTACAAAGTATACGTTAGATTCTAGAATCTAAGGTAGAATTAGCAGGAACTGAATTGCAAAATATACCTTAGATTCTAGAATCTAAGGTAGAATTAGCAGGAACTGAATTGCAAAGTATACCTTAGATTCTAGAATCTAAGGTAGAATTAGCAGGAACTGAATTACAAAGTATACCTTAGATTCTAGAATCTACCGCCCATCCTGCTATGGATTTCCTTCAACGATTTTCAACAGAAACAAACGTGAAGCAGTTCCGAGTAGAAAAGTTTCGTCCGCAGAAAAATATGATTCATGCTGCCGGGAATAAATACAGACGTCTGCTCTCGAAATGAGAAACACATTACAAATTCCCAAATCTATAATGACTGCTTCCAACAAGGCTTCACAACGTCGACATTATTAGCAGCCTTCGTATATTACGAAAGCCAGCTTTCAGCCTGAGGAGTATCCACAGCATTTGTAACAGCGAATCTTTTGTTTGAACAAAGTGACTGAAGCCACAGAACGTCATCTGACCCAGTGCAGTTTAAGCTCTGAAATGCACACTATGAATTAGCGAGACTGAATAATATAAATCACAAACGTCATTTGAACGAGGATAGACAGCAAAGATTATGTAATGCTCCTCATTATATTACTCAGAAAAGCAATGAGGCTCTTGTTTCAAGATGTATTGTGAGCATGTGTGCTCCAACTATACTTCTGCTGCGAACCATGTGATTATGCCCATTAAGGTTGAGAAATATCGGAGCACCATGAGACCACAAGCTCTTGACAGCGTAAGGTAACGACTGTTGATTTGTAATTAGTGTAATTCGAGTCCCAATTTCCAAACACAGCTTATAGCTTTGAGGGGAGAGACGGGCAGTGGCTACCGCTTCATTTCCTCACCACAACAGGGCATGCCTTTTGCAGAGTCGTCTTTAAAATAACGTAAGGTTTCCTTGATTGAAGTCATGCAAATACCGTATCTACTTGGGCATCATCTGCAGCCACGTAATGAGGAAACTTGAGGACCCTCTGAAACATAGGAACTGAATGTAACGAATTTTGAAGCTCATCTCGGAAATAGAAAGCAAGAAAACTTCCAAGCCCCAATTGACTTTCGATCACTTCTGAGTTGGATACGGTCATCATTCAATTAAAAGTAAAATAATTTTGAATGTAGTTTCTAGCCATCACAGCATTTCTTTTGCCGACAGTGGGATACGAACCCATATCTTCCTATTCCGGAGCGACAGTTCTCCCAACTGAACTACGCCGGCAGGATTTTCGGTACTTCATTGTCCATTTGACTCTTACATCACATCATATATAGAAAACGCGTTATCATTTTTTATCAATGGTTATTTAATGAAATACAACGGCCGTTGCATAAAAACCGAAAGTAAAATCACACAAAATTAAGAAATTTAGGTACAGCCAAATATATGTCATCCTTTTTCACAGTATCTTCTCTCTTACGACATGCAACGGTCCCATCGTTCCGTTCACCTTTCAAAGCATGTGGCGAAGGCATTTTGTGGAATCTGCTTTAGCGATCCCTGTACAATTCGAATAACGTCAGTATCTGTGCTGAAGGTTGCGCCACGAAACTCCTCCTTCATTGTTGGAAACAACCAATAATCGCACGGGGCGAGGTCAGGACTGTAGGCAGGCTGTGGCATGATTTCAATACCGCATTTCGTAAGAAATTGTTGAACACAAGCAGCAACATGTGGGCGGAAGTTATCGTGGTGTAGGGTCCACTTGCCCACCAGTTCCGGTCACTTAATCGATATGTGTCGTCGCAGACGCTTCAAGACTGAAATGTAATACTCAGCATTGACAGTAATTTGTAGAGGAACGACATACTGGTAGACTACACCTTTATGATTAAAGAAAATTATCAACATCACCTTCCCAGCTGATTTGTTTTGGCGGACATTTTTCGGAGGAGGCAAGCCTTTGTGTGTTTCAAGACACTCGTTGCGCACTTCGTGAGGGAGTCGAAATAGTGGACTCATATTTCATCGGCAGTTATACTGTGTTTAGAAAGTTTGGATCCTTTGTAATCATTTGTTTCCACTCGTGACACACCTGAACTTTGGCTAACAATTGATCTCTTGTCAGGTGAAGAGGTACCCATCTGGAACACACACGATACAGCAGTAATTTGTCACTGAATGCCGACGTTTTTGAAATATTAATTGACCCCGCTATGTCTTCACACGTCATACGTCGATCTTCTTGCAGGAAAGCCTAAAAAGTATTAACAATACACTCCGTAACAGCACTTTCAGGTTGACCAGTCCTAGGATCGAGTTCAGCTGACAAGCGTACATTTTTGAAACAATGGTGTCATCTAAACATCGTTGACTCACCCAAACACCTATCTTTGTAAGCTTCTTTCATTAAATCAACTGTTTTTGGAGCCGTTTTACCCAAACGACAGCAAAATGTTATCGCACCACGCATTTCACTTCTTAACTCTGAAACACTCACTTCCATAGCTGTATGGCGAAATGCAGCACTACCTTGAAGTACTGATCAATAACAAAACCAGAATCGTCTGCCACGGCTAATAACTGTTGCCAACAATACTTCCTTAACTCAGATAGTCGTCTGCGTGGTTACGTTTTCTTTTCGCACTGTTGCCAACTCAAAAAAGAAATACTCTCAGTTCTTATGGGACGGCATTTGTACTTAAAGCTTCCAGATATCTTTCTTTTGTGGTGGGAACAGCGACTGCCATGGGAGGCTTTTATCTGTATGGCCGTTAACCCGTTCCTTAAATTGGTGTGGATGGCCGTTCACCCGTTCCTTAAATTGGTGTGGATAATTCCAGGAAGATCCAGCGCAATGGCAGAAGTATCCACCCATGCATTTTCCGGGGCTCCAGCTTGAGCCATCCAGGAAATATCGTTGCTGATCACTCGGCAACGGGATACGTCTTCCAGGTGCTACTGAACAAAATATTAAAAATGTTCTACAGATCTACCTAACTTTAAAATTAAATCTTGAATGAAAAAGGCGCTTTTAATAAGAGGGATACCACCTTTTGAAAAATCTCTCTAGGCAAAAGCTAATTTCTTTCAATTCGAAATTCTTCTAGGGCTTTCTGATAGCAATTAAACCGAATTATACGTCAAGTGCGAGTATTTTGTCCTTAGAAGAGCATATAATCGTAGTCATTGTTACATCAGTATCATGAAAATAAAGAATGCTAAAGAAATATAGGTATAGCCATAAATGCGAATATAACGCTAAGCCCTCTACTGGGAAATTGGTATATCTGAAAAATAAGATGGGGCATGGTTTTACGCTATTGATAGCGATCACGGTCAGAATTTCGTTCGGCAGTCAAACTTATGGAACTCAGATATTACGCCACTCAGCGGTAAAAAATTCGCTTTAGGAAACCAGAGAAATACACAGAAAGGCATGGTCAAAAGAAAAGCTTTATCTTGAAGAGGATAATCACTATTGTAAGGCATTTCCCCTTTTCCAAGAGCCGGACTTTGAACAAACACAATTTCTGCGCGGTTTTTGCATCACATGGTTTTCAGAGCTGAAGATGTGAAGGGAATCTAGAACGTTTCCGGAAACTAATGGACCATTCGTCATTCTCCAGTGCAGTATAAAAGATACAAGGATGCGTGTAAAAGCTCTAGAACGTTTCCGGAAACTAATGGACCATTCGTCATTCTCCAGTGCAGTATAAAAGATACAAGGATGCGTGTAAAAGCTCTAGAACGTTTCCGGAAACTAATGGACCATTCGTCATTCTCCAGTGCAGTATAAAAGATACAAGGATGCGTGTAAAAGCTCTAAAACGTTTCAGGAAACTAATGGACCATTCGTTATTCTCCAGAGCAGTATAAAAGATACAAGGATGCGTGTAAAAGCTCTAGAACGTTTCCGGAAACTAATGGACCATTCGTTATTCTCCAGTGCAGTATAAAAGATACAAGGATGCGTGTAAAAGCTCTAGAACGTTTCCGGAAACTAATAGACCATTCGTCATTCTCCAGTGCAGTATAAAAGATACAAGGATGCGTGTAAAAGCTCTAGAACGTTTCCGGAAACTAATGGACCATTCGTCATTCTCCAGTGCAGTATAAAAGATACAAGGATGCGTGTAAAAGCTCTAGAACGTTTCCGGAAACTAATGGACCATTCGTCATTCTCCAGTGCAGTATAAAAGATACAAGGATGCGTGTAAAAGCTCTAGAACGTTTCCGGAAACTAATGGACCATTCGTCATTCTCCAGTGCAGTATAAAAGATACAAGGATGCGTGTAAAAGCTCTAGAACGTTTCCGGAAACTAATGGACCATTCGTCATTCTCCAGTGCAGTATAAAAGATACAAGGATGCGTGTAAAAGCTCTAGAACGTTTCCGGAAACTAATGGACCATTCGTCATTCTCCAGTGCAGTATAAAAGATACAAGGATGCGTGTAAAAGCTGTGCATTTAATCTTCCAAATAGGCTGAAAGCAATTTTTGGAAAACTCAGTTACGAAAATAACTTCTGTAACATTACTGCCATTGGTTGGATCTTAACGCTGTTTTACGGGTACTGATACGATTGCAAGGAAGGACAGCTCATGACTAAACCCACAAATCTCAAGTACTGGTTACTGAAGGAGTGTAATGCTGAAATGGGAGTTTTCTTAATTGCTTTTACAAATAATTAACGTGAATTTTTATAATTTTCGATGAAACTCGTTTCACGCGTAAGGGGATCTTTAACTACATGTTTTCTCACTGGTCAATCCGTGCATCAAAAAACCAAGAGGTCATCAGTGTATTGATGGAGCATTAACGTATGGATTCGAATGGTTGACCATATCCTGGTCGGTCCTTACATTCCGCCAGATCGGTCCGTCGCATGATTATATGAGGTTCTTCTGCGATCAGTATTATCAGAACTCCAGGAAAGAATTTTATTAAACGTACATCGAGAGCTCTGGTTTCAACACGAGAGAGCTAACAACGAACACATTATCCAAGTCTATTGATTGAACGTGGTGGCTCGGTAACTTGGCCATGCTTCCCAGACATTAATTCCGTGGATATTTTTCTTTAAGGCCAGCAAAAGGAACTTATGTATAAGACGCCGCCAAACAATCCGAAAGAGTTGGTGTCATACGTGCATGCAGCGATTTCCTTTGTCAACGTGAGAGTATTATTCAAAATTTTGACCCGATTCCAATTCTAGCGAAATCTAACAAAAAGTGAACCTCCAACATTTTCCTAAAAAGCTGCAGGCTACTAGTTTATTAAAACATTTTCCAGGAAAATAATCGAAGATTCTTCAGAAACTGTTGCAAAAGTAACCGATAGCGTCTATGACGAAAATATGATGTACTCATCGCACCGTAACTCGCGTAGCCTACGAAACATCGGTAGCAAGAAATATCTGTTCCCATAAAGAAGGAGGTTCACTGAAAGTTTTATTTTGAAATGCTCATTGAAGTTAGCGATACTGCCTAAAGTAAACGACTTCCCAAAACAGAGGTTTAAGCGCGTTTAGTAAAACGATATTCGCAATTATGAAATCCACAGAACTAAGAGAATATCCTATTTGTGCTAGAGGAATCATTGTGGCCATAAAATAATATTCCCAGAAACCAAACGACACGGGGAAATTACTTCTCTTATTGTTATAGTGAAGAATTTTGGAAGGGAAATTCAGCCTGTCTCTGTGGAAATCGCCGCAGGAGAAAATTTCTATGGAAGATCATTCCTTCAGATTTTCCTTCAACTATTCTTATGTGTCTGAACTTAAAATACATCGTTGCCTGTGGTGACTCAGTGGTTTAAGGCGCTGGCTTGTGGCCATTCGCCCTAGTTGGGTCCGGTGTCGAATACCGGTGAGGCATGAATGTTTGTCTTTCGGCACTAGCTCTCAATGTGTTACTTGATCAACAATGGCTCTCTGGGTTCATTTAGCATACTATTAAAAATAAAAGTTTTTATGTACTTGTTGATGTGAAATATCTGTATCCTTCCTATATCTGCCTGTTTATCATGTAAAAAAAAAAAAAAAAAAAAAAGAAACATATCTACTAGGATTTTTTAAACATAGGACTCATTGCTTTGTAACGTACCAGGAGATGTGACGTACCTGCCAGAAGGACGCACACGACATAAAGGCAGATAGGAATCAGAATAAAAACGCCCGCGTAGCTCAATTGGTAGAGTGACTTATTCCGGAATGAGGGGATCCGGGTTCGAATCCTGGCGTGGACAGAAATGACGGAGAAATTTACTTCGTTATAATGGCGCCCGAACTATCCGGATGACCCGACCGTTCAACATCTCGCAATGGTGTGATGTTATTTCCACACCGCGAGATAGGAAAAATAAGAGAATCCCTTCTCCAGCACTTCGAAAAAAAATAAATAAGGGGAGATGATGTAACGTACCAGGAGATGTGACGTACCTGCCAGAAGGACGCACACGACATAAAGGCAGATAGGAATCAGAATAAAAACGCCCGCGTAGCTCAATTGGTAGAGTGACTTATTCCGGAATGAGGGGATCCGGGTTCGAATCCTGGCGTGGACAGAAATGACGGAGAAATGTACTTCGTTATAGCTTCTCTGTGGAGTGCAATGTCACAAATTTCCCTCATAAAGTCTGTTCTTCCGGTTATAAACTGGAATTCAATACATCATGTCCGTAAGACGGATGTATTGAGTACTGCGAAACTTTGCAATTGGATCAAATATTGAGATCTTCATAAATAAGCCTATTTTAAGTGGGATGATTCTGCTAGAAAACAGAATAAATTATTATTTTTTTATCATAATAAATAACAGCGACTGTTTTATTTTTTTCCCTTTTTGAAGTGCGTAGTTTAAGAATCGCTCTGCTGTAAAGGTGTGAAACTGATTGCATAAAAAACATTGCGTTTAGAAAGGAAATGGTCATTTCCGGACCGAGTCGGAAAACCACAAGGACAGGGATTACAGCAGAGGTCAGATCTTGCTGTGAAGGTCTGAATTCTCAACAACCGGTTACCCGGCACTGTGAGTGGGAGAAGTCATATACCACCCCTAACTGGTGTCGACCATATCTACGATTTACATAAGGCAAGAAAGACTGAGTGAGATAAGAATACATACACATTTCTTTATATTGCCTAGTCCATGCTTGTACACTAGAGGCTGAAGAAACAAACACGTAAACCTGTTGAACACTTGAACTGTTAGCAATTAAGTTAAGGGAAATATAGTGAAAAAACGCTTCTGCTAACAGCAATAACTTTTCTTCGAAGAAATTACAGTATGCTGACAAAACAGCAAATCACCAGCTTAATATTTAGGTGCACATGCCACACCCATTGCTCAAACAATGACTTTTTGATTACATCTTACTAACCTGACTGCCTCCCAGGAGTTTCAAAAAAAAAAAAAAAAAAAAGGAACTCTAGTGAGATATGACCTTAAGTAAAAAAAAAAAAAGGAAATGCCAAAAGTGGCGCAATAATAGTAGAGAACCTAAATGGAAAGTTAAATTAGAGCGTACATGCTAGAAACAATTTAAATAATGTTTTTAATGGTAGAAGTTCCGTAATCGTTGTTCAGAAAGTATGCAAATATTGGTATACAAATTTTGAAGATGACAATCCGATTTTTGGCGTAAATGTGACAAGGATGGTAAGTCAGATAATATCCGAAAACTTGAAATTTTTCATCGTCCTGGAGCGGAACTCGAACCCGCGTCTCCCAGAAAACGCCCAGGTATGCTAACTAGTACTTTGACCGGAAACTTGAAACTTGGTCGTTCTGGGTGGTGTAGTGGTTAGCATACCTGGGTGTATTCTGGGAGACGCGGGTTCGAGTCCCGCTCCAGGACGATGATAATTTTCAAGTTTTCGGATATTATCTGACTTTTTTTTTATTTTTTTTTTTTTATTGGAGGTTTAACGACCACCGTGAGCAACTCAATGGGCTATAAGTAGTCGCCCGTCCCTAATTTAGGGTCACTGGTTCCAGGGAAGGGAGAGAGCCAGTGCTGTAAGACAAACACAACATCCATGCCTCACCGGGATTCGAACCCGGACCCCGTTCGGACGAATGATCAGAGGCCATCGCTTAGACCACTGCGCCACCGGGGCGGCATTATCTGACTTACCATCCTTGTCACATTTACGCCAAAAATTGGATTGTCATCTTCAAAATTTGTATTATATGGCGAAATCCCGTATTTCTTTCATGAAATATTGGTATGTTGCCTAGTTGCCTAATTAGAAAAAGTAGAAGGCTCTCAAAACGAGAACAAAATATGGTCAAATGAAATCAGCGGCAGGAGTGGATGGAAACAAGATAACCATTCATCCTCACACTTGACACGGCACAACAATAACACAGAAGACCATCACTGGAAAGGTTCCAGCTGTGGAACATGTACCAAACCATAAAACACGCTGTCTAAGCACGATACGTATGAAACTTAAATTGTCACTAAATAAAAAAAGGCATTTATTTAAAGATTAAAAACACGCTAAACAGTTAAAATTACTTTAACAAGATCTTTCAAGGCTTCCAAAGCCCCATCTTCAGGTCAACTGCACAAAATGATCACGAACATGGGCATATATACAGTCAAATTTAACAACAATTCTTTGCGGCCTTGAATACTTGTTGCCACCTAAGACCGTGTACGAGATTAAAAGTTAAAAACCTCAAGAACATCTCACACAGGCGATACGTCATCATCTCTGTGAAAAAAGTCATTCATTAGCGCTAGCCAAATTTACGGGATGAATACAGGAAATTCGTTATTGCAGCACGTTGAAAAGTATCTGCCAATGTGTAAATTTTCAACAAATAACAATGCGTATTTATTGGCAGAAGCTTGATCCCAATTGGAGTTGTGTTCACCCTTAGCAACAGTTCGACTCAGGGCAGTAGAGTTCAATCCTTTGCATATTGCATATTTGTGCTCTGATAATCTCAGTCCGAGTTTGCCCATAGTAGAGCCAATGTAACACATATCAGCGACACCTTGAACACTGGAGGAAAGAGGCACTCGATAAAAGCCAAATGTTTTATGTGAGGCCACACTGTCTCGATCTTTGCGAACCAATGCAAAATTATTTGGTGTACGCATACCAAAGTCTAGTCCATGTTTTCCACATAAGATCTTTAAAACATTCACAACGGGTGAAAAAAACCTAATTGCTCCCACAAAGCAAATCAATATTCGCAGAGTAGCCAAACATTCGGGCGATATCCAAAATCTTTGTAAGTTCCAAACTTTGAAGATGACTGGATGAGAAATGAGTATAAGAGCGCCTTGCAAAATAGCGTAAAGCAGCAAGGGTTTGACTCCAAGAATCATATGGTATAATTGAAGGTCAAAAAAGTATGCTTGTGGTAAACCGAATACCTGAGACCACCAGACCCAGGGACGTGGGTTAAAAGAATCCAAGAAAGGGAGGGATTCCTGTTCCTCCAGTTCTACCGTAAACTTAATTGTCGGAAATTGAGATGACATCAAATCAACAAAAATATAAAGTTGTTCAGTAGAGAATGACCAAAATAATAAAATGTCATAACGAATGAAAAATGAAGGTTTAAATGAACAAATATGATCCTCTAACTTCAGTAAAATAAGTTTTGCGAGGATGGAGGAAAGGGGGTGCCCATGGGCGTCCCAGCCCTTTGTTGGTAGACGACACCATCAAACAAAAAATAAGTGCGTGAGAACACAAGCTTTAAAGCTGACATAATGGCCTAAGATTCCAATGGGTTATACCAGGGACATTGGAAAGCCTGGAATGGACAATAGCATGAACCACTGGAATGATTACACAGGGGAATATTCTACGACTTGTTGTGCTGTCATTCCTCTCCCAGCATCAATAAGAAATTTTTCAACAGGATAATGCCCGGCCACACATAGAACGACTTTCCCAGGCCTGCCTCCGTATCAGCACCCCACCATGGCCAGCCCGATGGCCCGACCTCTCACCGTGCCAATATGTTTGGCACATGATGGGACGCCACCTATGCCCATCCAGTGAATGACGGTGAACTGGCCTGCAATTTGGACACCATCTGGCATTCTATACCTCAGGACAGTATCCGTGAACTGTATGTGTCTATGCCACGCCGGGTAACCGCTTGTATCTGAGCCAGAAGTGGCGCTACAACGTACTGCCTGACTTGTTCCACTCAGGCAGCAGTTTTATCCGAATAAATGGCCTAACTGTCCGGGAATTGCCATCATTTGCTTTCCTGTACATGTATATATTAATTTCGATCTTGTTGAATGATTCCTATGGCGTGCTTCGATTTTTTTTTGGAAAGAGCATGTTTACTGTCCAAGAAATAAACCGAACGCGGCTGGGACGAGTGAACCTGCTTACCAGAGGGCGCTGCTTTCCCCATAGTTTTGTGATTCAAAGTGGTCATTTACAAGGATGACAGACACTAATCCATTTGGAGTGATTACGTGCTAAAATGGCTATAACAATAGCGAAGAACCTAAGGAAGGAGAAAGAAGATGTTTGAGACACTGGTTTGTATCTAATGATATGATATCTGTGTCCTGGGGACTTGTACCTCTCCATCATGCCTTGTGTTGTAGAACAAAGAAAAAGGAGCTAGAATGCAGCAAAACTCACCAGTGATTAATTTATGGTCAATTCTCCTGAAGTGAGAGGGGGAAAGGAATTGTTCAGCCGCTAATGCAACATTTCTGTTTTGGGTGCGCAAAAAAATTTGTGTACCATTTGGTTCAGGAACATCGGCCGCTTAATGGCGTTTGAAGAAAATAACAGTTGACTCCAGATTTTCATCCAGGAGGCACAAAGATATACTTTTTTTTCGTAATGTCTACCCCTTCAAAAATCCGCCATGAAAAATACTTTCATTGGATCAGAAGCTTTCCAATTTTTCATGATGCATCGTTCCGTCGCTAGGAGATATATAAGGATATACACTCTCCGAAAAAAAAAACCCAGAAGGCAATCGAGATGAAAATTGGTATGTGCACTGTACATGTACAGGAAAGGAAATGATTGAAATTACAGAGCAGTTTGGCCTTTTATTCGGATAAAACAGCTACACTGGTGGGTGAAGTTATATCAACTTGTCGCACGAGTGATACTAGTCGACATTACGGAAGCAGGACTGACTACTTTCTTCACAACCGGCAGACAATTGTTGCATCCTGATGTGTTTCCTTCGTGATGTGACGGAGAGATTAACAAGACGTATGTGACCCTCTAATGAAGGGACCAACCAGCCGTATGTTACCCTATGATGGAGGGACCAACCAGCCGTATGTGACTCTCGGATGAACGGACCAACCAGCCGTATGTGACCCTCTGATGAAGGGACCAACCAACCGTATGTGATCGTCTGATGGAGGGACAAACCAGCCGTATGTTACCCTCTCATGAAGGAACCAACAAGCTGTATGTGACCCTCTGATGAAGGGACCAATTAGCCGTGTGTGACCCCCTGATGAAGGGAAAAACCAACCGCATGTGACTCTCTGATGAAACCCACTAAACGAATGTGACCCTCTGATGAAGGGACCAAACAGCCGCATGTGGCCTTCTGATGAAGGGATAAACTCGCCGTATGTGACCCTCTAATGAAGGGAACAACCGACCGTATGTGACCCTCTGATGAAGGGCACAACCAACCGTATGTGACCCTCTGATGAAGGGACCGACCAGCCGTATGTGATCCTCTGATGAAGGGACCGACCAGCCGTATGTGATCCTCTGATGAAGGGACCGACCAGCCGTACGTGATCCTCTGATGAAGGGACCAACCAGCAGTACGTGACCCTCTAGTGAAGGGTCCAACCAGCCGTATGTGATCCTCTGATGAATCATCAGTGTAGGTATCCGTGTGATGGTGGGATGTGCAATGATGACAACTAGACATTCTCACTCATTTCACGTACTTTTGCCGCCGATACCACTCCGATGTGGTGGTGTGAAGACAAAAGTTTGCCGACGACGGGGATCGAAACCGCATCCACCTGCTCGGGAGCCAAATGCTTTCCAAGTTCAGCTACACCGACGGTTTTTTATCGGTGAAAATTTGCCATCTTGATATGTGCTCCACCTCCGTAGTGCGTCACAGTGGTCCACACACTCAAGTGAGAAGGATCGAATTTAGCTACGTCACGTCATTTGGGACTTTTATCTCCGTCACCTATTACGTGACTGATTTGAAATTCCGATCATTTACTTAACCCACCTATCGACACATACCCACAGCTTCAGCGTTCCTGCAATACCTTCTTGGGGTGGCATTTCTTATGTCGAGTAGTGAAAGTGAAAATATTACATTTCATTTTTTGTAGCAATGCTTTTCCAGTGGCTTGCTTGTAGCAAATTTTTATACCCAGTCATAGCAAACTTAAGCTTTTATTATTTTTTTCGTCAGTTCGCTTATTCAAAAAATTCACTAGCACACAATGTGTGGCATACAAAATTCACTAGCATACAAAAATTCACTAGCATACAATGTGTGTCTTAGCTTTTTATTTTCTCTGAAGTCTAGATGATAATTTTCTTTTTCGACGCATAAAGTCCTAGAAAGCTCATTTTTAAAGCAGAACAAATTTATTCATTTCGAAGAATTCGCTTTGAAAACCCCTAAAAATAAAGTGGTAACGAGGACTGAATGTAAAAAAGTAAAACTATTGAAAAAGTTTGCTTTTTACAAAACTATCTCTAACATGTAGTAATTTTTTTTTAAATTAAATTTATCTCATGAAAACCTTTGGCGAGAAAAAAACTACTAAGAGAAAAGAAAATGAATGTAATAAATTTTTATGTTTTGAAGAAAACAACTTGATGCTTCTTCTCTCTAGTTTTTCCTCCTTCATTTTTACTTCTGTTTTTATGAATCCAAGCAATTACGCAAAAGGAAATGTTTCGAAAGTTTGCTGTAACCAATGATTGTGTACCCAGTTTAGAAGTCGCGACAGAAACTGCTGTTTTTCGGTTTTAATACACTCTTTTTCAAATGCGATTTTTCTTCTTCTTTTTTTTTTTTTTTTAACATTCCATATGAGAATTTCGTTTTAACTGCCGTTGGTTTCGGTCCGAATTACGAAAATGATATTTAGGAACAGCAAGTTGTTTTCAAGGTTTGATTGAAGTAACAGCAACCTTTTATTTATTTCTACATTACGCTGATGGACGTGACTTTTTCTTCTGGTATTCATATCTTTGCCGTCTGCATTTCAATAATAAAATTAGAATTGTGAGAAAAATCTGTGTGGTCGATTGAGTCATTATTTCTTCTGTTGTGTCTCTGTCTCATACGATGCCTCTGAAGCCAGAGAGAAGAAAATAAAAGCTAGAGCATCAGTTTCTGAAGTTTCATTAATCGTAGTGTGTAGATGCGTGAATTGCGGCATTTTTCATTTCTTTGCCGAATTCTTTAATTAAGCCTCGTTAAAACACGTCTCGGAAATGGTTTCCGCTTGGGATCGTCTGCAATAGGAAAATAATTTTGAAGACATTGCGCAAATGTGATGTTCCATTGCACCAGTTCGAATTCTGCGACCATTTTTTTGAGAGAGAAATGCCTTGGATTTATCTTGAATATGTACTTGAACCAGGGCCGTTGCTAGCAGGGGGCAAGCCTCACCAGGCAAAAGAACATTTATTTCCTGTCATTTATGAACATGACATCTATATTTCATTATAAGCACAAATACTTTACCATAAATTTATTCGTGTGTTGCACTTTAAAAAACAGCAAAATTGAAGTGATACTACACGGACAATGAATAACTTAAAGGAAATGTCTACTCGAAGGGAATCAGTGGCAAGATGTGCGTCACTGTTGCTCTTCCACGTGGGCTCTAGGATTGTTGTGGTTAGAGGTCAGGAAAGAGAGAAAAGCCTTTCTTTCATAACTTATTTTAGAAGCGTAAAATTTGAAAGAATACCATTGCGAGTTAGAGAGAGAGAGAGAGTTAGCGGCGTAGTTGCGCAGAAGGCTGAGTACTTCGTTATTTGTAAGTGACTAGGAGATACTAAGATGCCGTTAAAAGACTTCCAGGTGGTTATATGCCTAAAACGAACAGTCGTAGGAACGATTTAACACTCTGAGCGTTGGAAAATAGTGCTAAAGGGAAGAAAGAGGGTGCTAAAGGAAAGGGAAGTAGTGCTAAAGGGAAGAAAAAGGGTGCTAAAGGAAAGGGAAGTAGTGCTAAAGGGAAGAAAGAGGGTGCTAAAGGAAAGGGAAGTAGTGCTAAAGGGAAGAAAGAGGGTGCTAAAGGAAAGGGAAGTAGTGCTAAAGGGAAATATTTGTGCGGGAGAGAGAGACATAAGCATCGTAAAACTACTTCTGTGCTCTGCGGTCACAGAAGTAGTTTTACGATGCTTATGTAGAAGAAAAGGGGTTTCTTGGCGGGGATGTAAGGGCACCTTTTGTTTTGGAGTGAGGAAGGGACGGTGTTCGGCTGTTGACCACGGTAAGAAAAGCCTAGCTCCGAGCACGAGCAAAGAAAACGCAAAATTTAATATGGAGAAGAAAATGAAGCTAAAGAAGAGTTTAGTTTCCTTTCTGTCCCCGTTCTTTTCACATTCTGAGTTACATTTTATTGTTCTTACTTTTGCCATGGAGAAATCACTTGCTAGTGCAATAAATTAACAAAAGGGGGGGGTGGGAGTCCAAACAGGTGATGCAGTGGTCTAAGCGCTGGCTTATGACCACTCGTCTGAGAAGCGTCTGGGTTCGAATCCCGGTGTTTCATGGATGTTGTGTTGTCTTACGGCTGTGGCTCTCTCCTTTCCCTGGAACCAATGACCCTAAATTAAGGATGGGCGACTGCTTATAGCTCATTGAGTTGCTCATGGAGGTCTTTAAACCTTCAATCAAAAAAAAAAAGAAGTCCAAAGAAAGTTTGCATTTGTATTCGTGGAATAATATAGTCTCCAACTGAACACAGCACCCTCCCTAATGACTCTTCGTCTTCATCATCCCCGGTTCTGGGACCTAGTTGCGGTCCTTATTTGAACGACACGTTAGAGCATTCAAAAAATCATGATAGAGTGAATTAGAAAGGCGTCGCCGTGGGCATGAACAGCAGCTCGAGGATCTTGTAATACTGTACAAAAATCTGGTAAATCATTTGCCGAAAACGAAAAGCATCGAGTCACAGATTATTAGCTCATTATTAATCTCAGACATTCATACCAAAAATGATTTGAAAAAGAACGCATTAGAAAAACTGCAAAACTCAAATTGTTGTGATTATTCTTTTGTTCTTAATGATGATTATGCCATTCAGAAAATTTGCTTTCTTATTTTTTGGCATGAGAAGTTAACGGCCACCAGAGCAATTCAATCGGATATATACAGTTCTTTTCCCTAATTTAGGGGCACTGACTTCAAGGAAGGGAGAGAACCAATGCTGTAACACAAACACAGCATGCTTCTCCTGAACTCGAATCCGGAGTCATGTCGGACGTCTGGACAGAAACCTACGCCTCAGACTACTCGGCCACCGGTTCGTCTCACTTAAAAAGGGTAGATTTCGAAAGGAAAAACTGGAATGAGACTTTAATGCTCAGGAACTTGAAATGTGATTATATGAGTACGTATTATTATTTAAATACGTCTCCTGCATTCAATGTCCCTTCTTTCCTGGAACGCAACTATGTAGTTAGATACAGTGAGCATAGAGGTAATTAATCGCAAAGTAAATCAACTGATGCATTTTTTAGGGTTGACGGAATAAAACGGTACCAATCACAATGGATATGTAAATTTCGTGACAAAAACAGAAATATTTTTGGACACTGACTGATTGTGAAATACATGAAGATTTTGGCCCACCAAGCGTATTTTGTGAGTTAATATTCCCGTTGAGAGAAAACTACCCGTCACTAACGAATGGGTATATTGCTGGTTTCTACACTCATGGTCAAAAATATAGTTGCACCCAGAAGGAAGCAACCGACAGGAATGAAACTTGGTGGGTAGGTTTGACATCGTGAGACATGCAAATGATTCAAATATCACGCTCGGCTGCGTATGTGGCGCCAGAAAGGATGGGTCGAAGCGCTCTGCCTGACCAGCTATATAAGGTCATCCCGTTACGCGTGCTTACCATGAGACGCGGATGGCTAAGTGGTTAGCGAGTCAGACTATCAATGCAAGGTTTTCAGGTTCGAACCTGGGCTGATCTTTCAGAGATCGCGTGATTTACTAACAATCGCTGAATATCGGACGAGCACGTTATATGGAGAACTCGTCTGGGTCCATCCCCCAGGCTGGACCCACTGGCTAAATGGGTATCCTTTCCTATGTCCCCCCTCCTGAAATTCTCTGTGTGCAACATCGTACTTGTACGTGGCAACATCTACTCTACTCTAATCTTACTTCAAACTGTTCTGTCAAAGTCGCTGGACTTGCTCTCATTCCTTCCGTTTCTGTGTCCTGCCCAAAAGGCGATCTCACTGTAGATGGCTGGGAACTAAACTCTACTCACTGTGGACGGATGTCCTACAAGAAAATGACAAATACTGTGATAAAGTGGCGTGCTTGCCATTCTGACTCGTTGGTTGCATCCTTTGCAAGTGAAGTATGCCTCGGTGAAAAATTCGGAAGCAATTCGAGCAGAAGGAGGAGTTCCAGTGGGGCCGCATCGTCGGGCTCCGGGAAGCGGAATGGTCTTATCGCCGTATTGTTCGTCATACCGGTCGTGCGGATATCACAATAGCACGCTGTTGGAGGCAGCGGATAGAACAAGGCACGCAGCAACGATAGGAAGGGTCTAAGAGAACTACACGAACCACGGAGGCCGCCCCGATGGCGCAGTGTTCTAAGCGATGGCCCCTGATCACTCGTCCGAAAGGGGTCCGGGTTCGAATCCCGGTGAAGCATGGATGTTGTGTTTGCACGCAGGCAGACAGTTACAACGACTGCCTTTAAAACCATTGCATCGTCGCATAGACTGTAATGGTGTCGTGCCAGACTGTCAAGGAGCCACTCAGAATGGCAGCGGGTGATTTTGAAAAAAGCGGGTGAGTCCAGCTTTTTTCCGAGTGTGGAGGCACCATGGCCAGCGCCAAGATGAACGGTTTGTTATCGAACGTCACACGTCCAGAAGGCCTGGTGTGATGGTGTGGGCTGCAATTGCCTACGATGCCAGATCACCCTTGGGGTTCATTATAGGTATTTTGACAGCCCAACGCTACGTTAATAAGGCCCAGCATCCAGTCCCTACATTTTCTGAACGGTCGCTCCAGTGCCAGTTTTCAACAGAACAACGCTCGTCCGCATACTGCTTCTGTCGTGAGAGCTTGCCTTACAGGCACTGACGCTCTGCCATGGGCAGCAGCACTGCCAGACCTATCGCTGATTGAAAATGTGTGGGGTGCTATTGGGTGTTATTACAGGCAGAACCACTACCCAAAAGGGGGTGGGGTCGGGGTTCGAATCCCTGTGAGGCACAGATATCGTGTTTGTCTTACAGCACTGGCTCTCTCCCTTCCCTGGAACCTGTTGCCATAAATTAGGGACGGGCGACTGCTTATGGCCCATTGAGTTGCTCACGGTGGTCGTTAAACCTTTAATCATAAAAAAAGAAAAAAAAACACTACCCGTGATAATATCCGTATCAAAAGAGGACCACAGCACGTTCTTACAACATAACGGATATTTAATAAGGTAAACTTGAAAGGCGAATACAGAATTTTAAGCAGCACAACGGCAACAACAAAAGAGAACAGCTCCTTCACCCACAACGACGTTCGAGCTTCTGATATTTTAAGTCAATAACAAAATCACAAGGTCTCTCTCGTTCTCTCTCTCATGAAGCGCAGAGCTCACGTTTCGCAACACAATCTGTTGATATTAAAGTTATTTGCGTGCAACAAGATGTACTATCCACACTCCACCTCTACCACACAATCTACAGGAACTGCGTGAGAAGATTCAAGCTACATGGGATGGCTTATCGCAGTACACTATTAGGAACCTGTACAACTCCATGCCGAGACGTCTGGCATGCTGTGTGAGCAAACATGGCGCCCGACACCATACTGAGAGACACTACTTACTGGAGTGTAGCTCCATAAATATTGCCTGTCTCAATGTCCAATCATTTTTGTTCGTGGTGACCTTTTTTTTTTAACATTGCAATCCGCCACGTCCTTCTGGGTGCAACTATTTTTGTTTTTGATGATGATTGTAGATTTTGCAACTGCTGCAGTTGTCCTTCGGGCTCAAGTTTTAGCACCTGCATTGGATAGCAAGAGTGAAGTTTGAATTTCTTTACGTCTTCTATTCACTGCCGTAAAGGGCAGGTTTTTCATGTCTTGCAAGAGCTGGAAAGAAGCATTCACAACGTTTGATATTTAAACAGAAGATTCTACCTAAGATAGTATAACTATACTAGTTACTGTTGCCAATTCAAAAAAAAATACTATCAATTTTTATGGAACGGCTTTTGTAGTTATCCCCAGGCTGTTGAAAGAAAATAAAAAAATTCGATTCCTCGATAATAGTTGTGAATAGCTCGTGAAGGGTTTTTCGAGGGGGCTAACGACAGGCTACGTGTCGTCCCAGAACAACCCATGCATGCTCGATAGGTTTCAGGTCCTGTGACCTGGGCGGCCAGTCCATAGGCCAAATATCCTCACACTACATGTAATACTAGGTCAGCTCTGTACTGGTGAGTTTTATCATCCATTAAGAGGAACTGAGGGCCAACAGCTCCGCGAAAAATTCTAACATTGGGTTTTAGTATCTTGTCGTTATAGCGCTCAGCGACATCATTCCCTTCTACAAACAAGTGAAGTGGCGTGCAGCCGTAAAATATAATGCCACTCCACACTAGCAGACCACCACCTCCGTAAGAGTCTCGTTTGCTAACATGTGTAGGATCATTACAGGCTCCCTTCAGATGAAATGCCGACGAGAATCCGTTTGTAGACTGAATATCTGTCAGTCAAAAGGACACCGGTTTGCTCGTACGGGCCCCATGAACGATACTGCCTGCACCAGTTTAAGCAAGATCTTCTGTGAGATGCGGTAGCGTAACACTAACCATGGAACTCTTGGCATAAAAGCCAATTGCATTAAGCCTTTGTTATATTGTTTGCCTTCATATCACAGTTCCAAAGACAATTACTGGGCTTCATAGGACCTAGACTCCTAGCGGTTAAAGTGACATAATTTTCCTGATGAGGTGTCGTACGCCTTGGACGACTTTGCCCAGTCCTTCGTGACACTTCACCCATATTGTTGAATTTCTGCCATAACCATGAAACCACTCTGGGGTGAGTCCCTTTCGACTTGGACTTGAGACTGGCATGCTTTTAGTCCCTCTATCGCTCCCCACCGTACGTCGCCGGATGCATGTTTAAGAACGGAACGCAGTTGCAGCCTCCGGAACGCTTTCCCCACAAGCTGTCAACCAGAAATACCACTGCCGTTCCCCGTTGTTTTACGCACATAACTCAATTTACATATTGGGCAGCATTTTGCCCATTGATTTGTAAATTTAAATGCAGGCATTTGTTTCTCGTGTCCATTTTGTTTTCGACTGGGGATTTAACTACCACTGCGAGCAACTTAGTGCATCAATGGGTTATAAGCAGTCGCCCGTCCGTAATTTAGGGCCATTGGTATCAGAGAACTGAGAGAGTCAGTGCTGTAAGACAAACACAACATCCATACCTCACCAAGATCCGAATCCGGACGCATCTTGGACGTATGGTCACAAGCCAGCGCTTAGACGATTGCGGCACTAGAGTGGCTGTGTCCATTTGCATATGTCCTGTAGGCATCGCAACATTTCATTGAGCGCTTTGGATAATTTATCCCCTATTGTCTTCCGAACTTTAATTTTGGAAAGCAGTTTATTAAGTTTCACAAGAAATTTAGAAGAAGCTAAACTATATATGATAAAAGTACAGAGATGACAGTGTAAACAGACCCGTCCGCTGCTTTCATTGTCATCTAAGGTATGGCTTCTAATTGTTCGTCCATGATGGGTTCGGGTTCGAACCGCGGGCGAGGGTATTCTTACCATACGATCCTGGCTGTGTGCCTTCCCTGGAATCAGTGGCTTCAAAATTAGAGACGGGAGACTGCTTTATAACCTGTAGAATGGCTCACGACGGTTGTTAGGTGTCCATCCTCCCAAAGAACCACAGAAAGACAATGAAGACCTTGTTCTCCGACCGATTCTTACACACTGAAGCGCCAAAAGTCATGAGATACGTGCCTAGTATCGTGTAGGACCTCCTCTAGCTCGAAGAAGTGCAGAAACTCGACGTGGTATCGATTCCACAAGGGGCCGGAAGATTTTTGTAGAGATGTTGAGCCATGCCGCCTGAGCAGCCGCCCACAGTTCCCGGGTATTTGTAAGTGCAGGATCTTGGGTGCGAATGGACCTTTCCACCACAACCTATAAGTGCTCTATTGGGTTCATGTCGGGCGAACATGATGGCTACACCATTTGTCCAAACTGTCCAGAATGCTCTTCGAACCAATTTTAGACACTTGTGCACGATTGCATGGTGCATTGTCAGCCTGGAAAATCCCATCGTTGTTGTGGTACATGAAGTCCATGGAGGGATGCAAATGGTAACCAAGCAGGGAAACAAAGCGATTACCAGTTAATGACGTGTTTACGAGGAACAAAGGACCCAAACTGTGCCACGTAAAGACACCCCACACATGTATGGAACCACCACCAGATTGCACAGTGCCTTGTTCACAGCAGCTTGGGTCCATGACCTCATGGGTCTGCACCTCACCCGAAACTTACCATCAGCTCGTAACAACAGGTAGCGCGACTCATCGTACCACGCAACATGTTGCCAGTGTTCCAGGATACAATTACCGTGTTCACGAACCCAGGCGAGGCGCTGTGTCCGATGTCGTGGTGTTAACAAAGGCAGTCTGGTGGATCTTCTACTTCCATACCCCATGGACGCTAAATTGCGCTACATTGACCTCATGGATATTTTTTTGGTACCTCCTGCATTGAATGTGGATGTTATTTGAGCCAGTGTCGCTTGTCTGTTAGCATGGAAAATCATGGTCGGACGCCCCTGGCCATGCTCATTCAGCACCCATGGTCGGCCATTACGCTGTCCCGGTGAGTGGTAATGCCTTCCATGAGGCATTCTCGGTATACACGTGACACCATGGATTGAGGAACGTTGAATGTTCGTATGGCTCCCACTACCATTCCTCGTTCAAACTCAGATAATTCACGTCGGCTTGCCATAATCCTACTGGCGGTTGTTCCACCTGACTCTCGAGATTACACCTCGCAACTGATAAAAATCGTGGCGTGCGTCGAAGCCTTTATACGACGGCAGCGCCATTTAAAAATTTGCATTCTGCTATCTCATGACTTTTGGCACTTCAGTGTAGAAATTATAAATCCAACTTGCTTCGAATGTTCGCAGACAGCTAAAACGCATTTTTCTTGGGTATGCAGAAGGAGTTTATTTTGTATGTTTCCAACCAGTCTACGGATTTTCGGCATCAACAAAAACGTCAATGCCTATTTCCATTTTCTTTAAAATTTTCAAAACAAAATTAATAAAATCATGGCATACCGAAGAAACTACGCTGTTCCTTCTATTTCATGGCAATCACAGATTACATTATTATTATTATACTGCTAGCATTGGGGGTTTGAATCCATGGAAACCACTCCGGTGGCCCAGTGGTCTAACCGTTGATTTATGACCATTCGTCCAAGATGGGTCCGGGTTTGAATTCCGGTGGGGCATGGAAGTTGTACACTGCTGGACAATTGCTAAGGACGGATCATAAACGGCTATATAGCGCATAAAAAAGTAAATGTAGTTGGATGCCAAGTGAAATAAAATAATGTCAGAATGCCAGGACATTACAAGAAAGACAATTTATTGTGCTCTGAAATCCAGAAGGCTTTGGAACGTGTTCAAGGGACAAACAGGCCATTTTGTGCAGAATACGTAAACGTGAAAAAAATGCAATTACCGTCCGCAGGCGTTCCGGCGTAAAATGTCAATACGGGATATGGCAACCATGGAGGGCGATGCAAGATTCCACACGTCGTGTCATGCTTTGCACAACATTATCAAGCAGCTGTTGGGGTAATTTATCCCATTCCTCTGTCAGTGCACGGATGAGGGTGTCCTTGTTTATTGGAGGGCATTGGCGACCAGCAAAACTCCTCCTAAAAGCATCCCACACATTTTCAACCGGATTCAGATCTGGAGAACGTGTTGGCCATACGAGGCGTTGAATATCCTCGCTCTCAAGACACTCCTGGACAGCGACTGTTCGATGACATGTTGCGTTGTCGTCCATGAAAACGAATCTATCACCGACAGCACCACGGAACATGCAAACATGAGGTAGCAGAACATCATTAATGTATCGTTGGCCAGTCATAGTCCCAGTTGGAAGCACATAGAGGGACGTACGGCCATTGATCATGATGCCAGCCCATACCATGACACTACATGTCGGATATCGGTCCCTTTCCTGTATGTTTGCTGGACAATATGCAGTACCACTATCACGCCCGATCAGTTGTCGTCAACAATCAGACGATAGACTGTATCTACTCTGACCTGAGAAGAGGACAGCAGACCAGTCGTTATCAGTCCAATTGCGATGTTGATGGCACCATTGCAAAAGGGCGGTATGGTGACGCCTGGACAATGGGATGCACACAACAGGACGGCGGGGTATAGTCCTCCTTCATACAAACGTCTGGCGACAGTTTTTCGGGAGATCCGCTTGCCAGTAGCAGCCATACTCTGATTTGCTACCTTACTAGATGTGCTGCGCCGGTGTCTTTCTGTTGATAGGACTATGTACCGATCTTCTGCAGGTGTCGTACTGCGAACACGACCTCCCCGTGACGTTTGCTACACTCTCCATTTCTTTGAAATAATTTCCAAAGTCTTGAAACAACACTGTGGCTGACGTCAAACTCCCTGGCAACATCTGTTATTTTTCGCCCTCCTTCAATCTTGCCAATAATACGGCCACGCGTAAAATCATCTAGGTGATGTCGGGAAGACCTACTGAAAATTGCAAGTTCGTCAATTGGTTCTTTCTCTTTCAACTTTGCGTTTGAACAACAACGGTCAATACGCGTCAAATCCTTTATATCTCTTATCAGCGCTATGACGTCACGAACAAGTTCGGCAATCCAAAATTTGCATACGCACAACACGTCTTCATGTATCCCGCACTTATGCTATTTTCCACATTTTCCTGCCTTCCATTTTATGGTTGCTATCGTTGCTATTGTCATCCGTCCTTAGCAATTGTCCGGCAGTGTATTTATCATACAGCACTGGCTCTCTCCTTTCCCTGGAATGAGTGACCATTAATTAGAGACGGGCAAATGCTTATAGCCCATTGAGTTACTCACGGCGATTGCTAAACTCCCAATAAAAAATAAAAAAAAATTGTTTTACTAATTCATATGACACACTTTTTTCTCTCTTAGAATCAGAGACTTGTATCTTAAACGGACGAAACTTCTAACTTCATGTTCACGAAAAGCGCTGAACACTAAAAAAAAAAAATAAAAATAATCATGTTAATCATGCTTTAAACACACATGCAAACAAGGGAAGTACTTACATCAGAATCATTCCTCTCCTTTGGAAAGTGTCTCGTGTCTGGCGCTCTTTGACCAAATTTGTCCCTTGCGCCAATAAAACCCATCAACCAACCTTTGGAAAGGTGTAGTTTTTTATTGGGGGGGGGGGGGGAGGGATGTTAAACTGAAAATTAAGGAAGGTGGGTTTAAATGGAAGGAAATATTTTGTTGTTAAAACAAATCTCCTGGTTTTTTTTATACTTTAAGGATCCGTACAAGCTTTTGAGGAGGAAATTTAAACGTATACACAGAAGTTCAATGACAGTGATTTCTAAGAAGAGAAAAAATCATATAACTTGGTAGAAAACCGTAGTTTTTGTTAAGAACCATGGACTTGCAAAATATCGAGGGCTGGAGAAACAAAAAAAATTAACGGTGCAATTATTTTTTCCTTTTCAATTTTAAATACTTAAAGCACTTTATATTTACTTGGAAGTAGATCATTAAACTCATTCGCCGGAGATGACAAGTATAACTTTGTTGAATGCACAGTTGACGTGGACCAGGAACATCAAATAGAAGTCTCCGCTCTTTCCACGTTTATAAGTGAGTCACGGAAAAATTCTCATCGGCCGCCACCGGGTATCGAACCCAGAGTCTCCCACTTACGCGCCGGATATGCTTCCACTGCACCACAGCGGCCTCTTAATCCTCCGAACTCACCAAATGACAAACTGCCAAACCACACAGCACGTTGCTTTTTTTTTTTTTTTTTTTTTTTTTGAGCCCTGCACAATGCTGGGGATTCACCAAAGATGAACATCAGCAACTGAACAAATAAATAAAATAAATAGAAGGCGAAAGAATGATAAATACACTAGAAGATTCTGGGTTCGATTCCCGGTGGCGGCCGATGAGAATATTTTCGTGACTCACTTATAAACGTGGAAAGAGTGATGACTTCTATTTGATGTTCCTGGTCCACGTCAACTCTGTACTTATCATTCATTCGTTTTCTAGTTACTTGTTCAGTTGCTGCTGTTCATCTTTGGAAAATCCCCAGCATTGTGCGGGGCTCCAAAAAAAAAAAAAAAAAAAAAAAGTAACCTGCTGTGTGGTTTGGCAGTTTGTCATTTGTGAGTCCGGGGAATTTCGACGCCGCTGTGATGCAGTGGAAGCATATCCGGCGCGCAACTGAAAGACCCTGAGTTCGATTCCCGGTGGCGGCCGATGAGAGTTTTTCCGTGACTCACTTAAAACGCGGAAAGAGCAATGACTTCTGTTTGATGACAACTTTGTCATTTACGAAGAGCGAAAAAGCAATAACATTTTTCCTTGTTTAAAATCAAGGAGGAGAAGAGGATTTTGCCATCGAATAAGGAAGTCATTGAAAAAAGGTTCGACAAGAACAACAAAACCACTTCCTTTTGTGAAAGGTTCACCAAAAGTTGGCGTCCCCAATCCTGGTACCTTGGGTGGAAAAATTAGCTATTGAAATGTAAAGACACCTGTTAATTTTCTATTAGCTATTTATTTCTTTTTTATAGATTCCTGGTGAAAGCAGAAGTGTTTCCTGCTATTTAAAGTAAAAGTTTGATACCTGTGTTTAATTATCCGGTTTAAATAAATATGCTTGAATTTCCATTGTATATCATCATCATCATCATTGTCAACCATTATCAATCCACTGCTGGACGAAGGTCTCCCCAAGTTTCCTCCACAACGGTCTGTCTTGTGCCAGTCTCCTCCATGTCACTCCCGCATATTTACGAATTTCATCCACCCATCTCCCATGTGGTCTTTTTCTGGGTCTTTTCCTGTCCCTTGGAATCCAATCTAAAATTTCGGCTGTCCATCTATGGTCTGTCCTTCTGGCAGTATGTCCAGCCCATTGCCATTTCAGGAATTTAACTCTGATCATGATGTCTTCCACTCTCGTCATTTTTCGGATCCACGAGTTCCTCTTCTTATCTCTCCTGGTTATACCAAGCATGCACCTCTCCATGCTGCTTTGAGTTGTCTGCAGCCTTTGTATGTCTCTTTTAGTTAAGGTCCACGTCTCTGCACCATACGTAAGCACTGGAAGGATGCATTGATCAAACACTTTTCTTTTAAGACATAATGGCATATTGCTCTTGAAAATTATGCTGTTTCTTCCAAAAAGCTCTCCAGGCAAGTTTTGTACGCCGATTAATTTCTTCATCAATGTGACCCTCACTTGATATCTGCTGTCCAAGATAAACATACGTATCTGTTATCTCCAGTTTTTCTCCATCAATCGATAAATCTTCATTTCTTGTAAAAGCATTGAACATCACTTTTGTCTTCTGAAAGTTCATTTTTAATCCCACTTCTTTACTCTTGTCAGCAAGTTCCTGGATCATACTCTGCAGCTCTGATGGGGTAGTTGCAAAAATGACTACGTCATCAGCAAAACGAAGGTGGGTTAGATAATCTCCATTAATCTTTATCCCTTTGTTTTCCCAGTTCAGTGATTGAAAAACATTTTCCAATGTGGCATTAAAAGAGCTTCGGAGATATGGTGTCACCTTGTCTCACTCCCTTTCCAATTTTTATGTGTGTTGTATTTTCAAACAGCCGAATCTTTGCACTTGCATTTTCATAGATGTTATTAATAATATTAATGTATGCATCTTCAATACCGCAGGATTTCAGAGCCGTGGTAACTGCTGATGGTTTCACCGAATCAAAGGCTTTTTCATAATCGATAAAAGCCATGCACAATGGAAGTTCATATTCCCTCGCTCTTTCAATTAGTTCTCTCAGCACATGGATATGATCTATTGTGCTGTAGCCACTCCTGAATCCAGCTTGTTCTCTCGGTTGAGCCATGTCCAGTGTTACCTTCAAGCGGTGTGAAAGAACTTTAGTGAAGATTTTATAAACCACTGATAGGAGGCTGATAGGTCTGTAGTTCCTGAGATCCTCAATGTCACCTTTTTTATGTAGCAGGATCATTGTAGCATTGTTCCAATCCTCAGGAATCTTCCCTTCATTAAGGCATCGAGTGAAAATTTGGGCGAGTACTGTTTCAATTTCTCCACTTGCTTCTTGTATGATGTCTATAGTAATTCCATCTTCTCCTGGAGCTTTCCCCCGCTTCATGTTCTTGATTGCATGTGCAACTTCTGCTGGGAGGACTGGAAGAACTCTGGTACCTTTCATGATGTCTGGAGTACATGTATCATCCCTTTCATATAATTTGGAGTAGAAATCTTTCACTCTTGTCAAAATTTCGCCTCTATTTCTTGTTATAGAACCATCTTCTTTTCTCAGAGCCATAATCTGTTTTCTTCCCTTACTGAGATGTCCCTTTGCTATCTTTAGGCTTTGGTTGTTTTCAATTGCTTTCCTCACTAGTTCACAGTTGAATTTTCTTACGTCTTCAGTGATACTTTTTCGTACTGTCTTGCATAGCTCTATATATTCCACTTTGGAAGTCACATCTTCTTTAGTTGTCCTCATCTCTCTTCTTTTTTTGCATCAACATTTTGGTTTTTCCTGATAATTTGTTTACATGCAACTTGTTCTTAGACCCAGCTAATTTTGTTGCTGTTTCCATAAGAGCTTTGGTTACTTTTCTGTTAACTTCCGAAATATCCACTTCTTCCGATGTTAGGCCTTCTAATAGAGAGAAATGTTTCCCTTTGTTTCTTTAGGAAGCGCAGGAAAATTTTGCTTCGTTTGGAATTTTTATCTTTTGAAAATGTGGTGACCTTTCTACCTATTGGGTTTTATAATTTAAAGTACCAAAAATCAAACATTTCTCGCGATATCGAAAAAAGTACTGCGATTATCAGATAATTCGAATTCGATTTTTTTCCGAAATAGAAGATACACACTTGGTAAACACTAATAAATTATTGAAGGAAGAAGAACTGTAAAAAAAATTTAATTTTGCTGGACAAAGCTATTCAGCTTGAAGAGAAGGGAAATGAGAAACACAAGGACAAAAGCAGGAAAAGGAAAAATAAAAAGAACCAGAAAATCGAAAATTCATAAAGTAGGAGGAATCCATTTTATCCTCAGAAAATCTTTCGTCAAGTGTTTTTCTTCTCCATTACATGAAAACAGTTCGACTGCGTGTTACACTTTTATCGGCCATAAAGACATAGGAGACGATTTATTAATATCGTGGAGAAATTTAAAAGCCATTCTAAACTACGCTCGATAAGATTTATATTTCACGAAATGTGGCTTTTATTAAATTCGGTTGTGTTGCTGTGATGCCTAATGTGAAAGTCTTGGGAGCTTCGCCTCTCATATTTGGAATTCAAAGGAACAGAATACTTGAGTGTGTTATTTATAGCAACTGAGGATATATGAATTCAGAAGGGCTTGAATAATATTTTGCATGTAGAATAGAGACGCAATTTTCCGCGGGAACCGAAGCTTCTAGTGCATGCGGAATTCCTTCCAAGAAATTATAAACTTCGCGGCATTTCCATAAATGTGGTCCAGGATAATCGCACAGAAAATGCAATGACATGGAATATGTTAATATAACTTCAGCGTTACGCCCAAGAAAGGTTACGACATGTTACCTGTAGGAAGCTGCCTAATTACGACATCACTGCTGTATAAATAATATTCTATTATCATTGGATAAAAAATATTATATTTGGCATAAAAATTTCGAGAATAACTATTCTCAAAGTACCTAACTCCTCAGAAAACTTGAAAACTGTATTCTTCTCGAGCAAACCAGCAGTTCTGATTTCCGTCCGAGTATGCAACTGTTACATAATCTAGGACAGCGCATATCCAGGTAATAATAAAAGCGTACAGTTTGCACTGCTTAATACATTCATGTTTGCTTGCAGCAAATGTGATTCAATCTTGATAATGCCATCCAAGTCAGAAATCATCAAATTTTCAGATAATGCCACAGAAAGCAGTGAAAAGTAAATGTTCAAAATGTCGTTGTGACGTAACAATCTTATAGGTTACGCACATGTCAAGACGGCAAAGTTGCAGCGATAAGCTTCGTCGGCGTAGTTTAGATGGGAGAATAACTAGCTCCGGAGGGAGGAGGCGTCGGTTCGATCCTCACAACTAGCAGAAAGGGCTTGTTTCGTTATAACTTGGATGGCGAGTAAGCCTTTTTCTTAATGACGCAATTTGCATATTATAATTTTTTTGGGTTCCAACTCCCAAACCTCCAAATTTCTTCCCGTTGGCTGAGTAGTCTGAGGCGCTGGCTTCTTACTATTCGTCAGGTATGAACTCGGACTGGAGCCCCGGATGAGGCACTGGGGTAATGGCGCTCGCTCTTCTCTCTCTTTGGAACCTAAGGCTATAAACAGTCGTCCGTTCGTAATTGAGCGAAGCGAGGCAGAAGGCCAAGTGGATCTCTCGTTACGAGACTCGAGACAATCAGTTGTTCGGGCATAGGTACGAGATGACACATCCGATTACCGTGATTTTTTGCATGCCATTGGACATCGTCCATGGTCAGGTTTTGACGCCTCCCGATTCTCGAAATTCCGTGTCGTTGAGGAATAATCGTCCAAAAAGTTGCATTTTTAGGGGGTTTCCGGGTTTTGAGAAGACGCCTTTTGTTACCTATCTGCTCGAAAGATCTTCAGCCGATCGCGGTGACACTTGCCACAGAGAAAGGAAAGGACATGGTTAGGGACATGGGGTTGGCATCATGGTGATTGGTCGTGTCGTATAAAAATAATGACCATTAAAAGACTGGCAAATTTTAATAAGAATTTAACAAATCCGCTCTCTATACGAGACTTGGGACAATTAGTTGTTCGGACATAGCTATGACATGACACATCCGATCCCCGTGAGTTTTGGCATGCGATTGGACATCGTCCATGGTCAGGTTTTGACGCCTTCCGATTCCCGAAACTCCGTGTCATTGAGAAATTTCAATTAAAATTAGATGGTCTTTTACTTGAACGGTTTCACAAAAGTCGGCTTATTAACATTAATTTAAAAAAATCGTTTGAATTGAAAAACGAAGAAATGGAAAGACTCCGTCTGTTAGCTCAACATTTGCTTAATCTATAATAACAATAGGAAGTTTCTGTATGTGTGTACGTGTGTGTCTTTCGCGATACAAAATGAAAAACGTGGTTCCCGATCTGAGCGTGTCTTTCCACTTTGTTTAAATGCACCTGATCACAACCAACGTAAAAGCGTGAAGGAAAGTAGTATATGATAAATTTTAGGCATTTTGTTTTTAGAATGTTTCGTACTTTTGCTCCGGAAGTCATAAATTTTACGCGCTCGTTTTTTTAGAATTTGTTATAATAGACGCCTTAATGAGCTTAGATTTTGCAATAGCTTCGCTCAAAATTTGCCAACTGCACCAGAGTTATCGGATACCGTTAGCGGTTTGTCCTAATTCCCATTAAATTGGGAACGGGCGACGGCTTATAGCCCTTACATTAGTTGCTTATGGGAACACTTCAATCTCAAAACAAACAAAATGAAAGCCAGAGCCAAACACGAAATATATTCGTGTTTCATGCATCCTGTGTGTGTGTAAATCTTGTTAGCAGTCCTGTACTATCTTAATATTGCATCAAAGCAGAAAAGATCTCAGTTATAAGTTCACACCTCTTTATAAACTACATAAATCGTTTAACCATTACATCCTAAGCTGTGTTTTCTCTAGCTTTTGGCTTCATTTCTTTCCGTAGCTCTAGTTGCAGCCAAAAATTTCATTTTTCAAAGGAATTGTAACCGCGGTCACCAGTCATGTGGTCATCGATTTTTTAACATAAGAACAAATACAAAGAAATCAGTCGTATTTTCTCAAGAAATGATCATTCAGCTGTCTAAAGCGGTTGATCTCGTCGGATGTTTTTCTGATCGTCTGTGACTAGTAAAACTCAACCTAAACTAGAAACACGTTAATAAACTGCAGTGTTTATATTATTGCGTGCGCACTTGTAACACAACACCATATAAAGCTTTCCCAGCACTGATTTTGATATGCATTCAATTAAATCAAGAGCTACGCGAAAAGTTCCGGACACTACGTGATTTACGTAAGCTATTTTTGATGAACCTTTTCAATATTATATCATACTGCTTATTGTACATTCGAATATGTTTTAGGAAGCGGGGGAAATGATCATTTTCGCGGTTTCATCAAATCTCCTTTGAGAGCTATTTTTTTTTTTTTTTTTTTGATTGGAGGTATAACGACCACCGTGAGCAACACAATGGGCTATAAGCAGTCGCCTGTCCCTTATTTAGAGCCACTGGTTCCAGGGAAGGGAGAGAACCAGTGCCGTAAGACACACACAACATCCATGCCTCACCGGGATTCGAACCCGGACCCCGTTCGGACGAATGATCAGAGGCCATCGCTTAGACCTCTGCGCCACTGTGGCGGCTTAAGAGCTTTCGGAGAAGACTTACTATAATTATTAACAAGATTATAATTGAACAAAGGATATTTAATAATGCTTTTGCAACCCGTGGTGGCGCAGTAGTCTAAAAGCTGACTTCTGATCATTCGTCCGAAATGGGTCCGGGTTCGAATCCCAGTAAGGCATGCATGTTGTGTTTGTCTTACGGCACTGGCTCTCTACCTTCTCTGGAACCAGTGACCTTAAATTAGAGACGAGGGACTACTTATAGCCCAATCAGTTGCTCATAGCGGTCATTAAACATTTATTAAAAAAAAATGCCTTTAGAAAAAAACTTCGTGTTGATGTTACATAATCATTCACCTCAACTCAAAGTGTAATTGGTAAATCTAAAGTCTGCCTTCTTTACCAGAAGCACGACTTCAATTACCCAGTCTCTCGGTTAAGGGATAATTTATACTTTAAAACATAATTGCTCCAAAAGAAAATAAAAAGATGTAAATTACTCAGATGAGGGTATAACGAAGTGAATTTCTCCGTCATTTTTATCCGCGCCAGGATTCGAACCCGGGTCCCCTCATTCCGGAATAAGTTGCTCTACCAATTGAGCTACGCGGACATGTATTCTGATTCCTATCTGCCTTTATGTCGTGTGCGTCCTTCTGGCAGGTACGTCACATCTCCTGGTACGTTACAAGGGTTTCACATCAGGAACCACAAGGTGGGCGTCCAGTAATTTTGCTTCCTATACTTCCAATGGAAAAACTTTTGTACACATTTCCTTCACAATTAGTGTGTTCCCAAGGATGAAAATTTGAACATCGATTAAAATAACTTCATATTATAACTTGGAATACTTAATATTTTCTAAAACATAACCATAATTATATTAAAAATCAATAACTTTTCCTTTAGTGGTGTTGAAACCAGAAGCAAGATGGCGCGACCTGTACTTTGATGACGTCAGTAGACAAAGAAATGTTGAATTGCATAATTATGGTCATGTTTTAGAAAATATTAAGTATTCCAAGATATAAAATAAAGCTGCTTTAATCGATGTTCAAATTTCCATCCTTGTGAACGCATTAATTGTGAAGAAAATGTGTACATAAGTTTTTCCATTGGAAGTATAGGAAGCAAAATTACTTGACGTCCATCTTAATGGAAAGGATGCGCATTATTTTCCATGCTTGGAAAAATGTGAAAAACATTTGCATTTCTCACTGCCTCCGTGAAGTAGGAGTTTCTTAAAGCAATGATATCTAATGTAAGAGAGGTGATTTTTATCAGTTGTTTAAACATTAGGTCAATGTAAACGCTGTCACAAAAGCAGTTTCTGAGAAACAGATGATGAGATCCTTGAACAAATTCAGAAATCAGGCAAAAACGGAAACGTTGATGAATAACCAACGAACAAAAGATGCACAATAAGCTTGAGACGTGCTTGCCCCGCAGGACGCACATGAGATAGAGGCAGATAGCAGTGAAACGCATGACAGGGTAGTATAGTGGATAGCACTCGGAGCTCCGAAGCTGAGATTTGTGGGTTCGAATTCCATCCCTGTCATAAAACTGATGGAGAAATTTACTTCGTTATATTGGTGGCCGAGTTTCGAGGATGGTCTGGTTGTTAGGTTTCTGGCAGTGGTGTGATGTTATTTCCAGACGGCGAGACAAGCAAAACCAGAAACCCTTCATCAGTGCTTCGAAAAAAAAAAAATCAGTGTTGTGTTACGTTCCAAACACACTAAATTGTCTGGTGTGTTTGGAACGTAATTTGTCTTTCTAATGTCTGGTGTGTTTGGAATGCATTTGTCTTTCTCAAATGCACGTTCTTCATGAGATGAGTGTCTACAGCGACATATGGTCCCGGGGCTGACCCGTGGGCCATGCCCCCGGCCCTCTTTCGGACTGGGAGGATATGACGTGCCTGTCCAGCAGGACGCAGTAAAGATAGTACAGTGGATAGAACTCGGAATTACGGAGCCGAGAGTTGTGAGTTCGAATCCCGCCCCTGGCCTAAAAATGATAGAAAAATTTACTTCGTCATAAGCCCTCCGAATTCTTCAAAAACGTTGAAGCAAAGAAGCTCCCGAAAGTATTACAAGAGGTTTAATGAGCTTGAATATTAATACAAAATTCAAATAGAAATTCCTGTCAACGGATATGTTTTTCTACGATGCGCGTTTTTTTTAATGGGAATAATAAAGAAGTGCATTGGAAAAAAGGACACAACTGAAGTAACGAAGGACAGGCAACTGAATGACAAGAAATAAGATCCCTAGACACTGTGCTGGACTTTAGACTTATCACTCTACGATGAAAATTCAATGTTACAAAAGATCTCAATAATACACCGCAGGAAAATTGCTAAGGACGGATCATAAACGGCTATATAGCGCATAAAAAAGTAAGTGTGGTTGGATGCCAAGTGAAATAAAATAATGTCAGAATGCCAGGACATTACAGGAAAGACAATTTATTGTGCTCTGAAATCCACAAGGCTTTGGAACGTGTTCAAGGGACAAACAGGCCATTTTGTGCAGAATACGTAAACGTGAAAAAAATGCAATTACCGTCCGCAGGCGTTCCGGCGTAAGATGTCAATACGGGATATGGCCACCATGGAGAGCGATGCAAGATTCCACACGTCGTGTCATGTTTTGCACAACATTATCAAGCAGCTGTTGGGGTAATTTATCCCATTCCTCTGTCAGTGCACGGATGAGGGTGTCCTTGTTTATTGGAGGGCATTGGCGACCAGCAAGACTCCTCCCCAAAGCATCCCACACATTTTCAATGGGATTCAGATCTGGAGAACGTGCTGGCCATACGAGGCGTTGAATATCCTCGCTCTCAAGACACTCCTGGACAGCGACTGTTCTCTCAAGACACTCCTCGACAGCACCACGGAACATGCAAACATGAGGCAGCAGAACATCATTAATGTATCGTTGGCCAGTCATAGTCCCAGTTGGAAGCACATAGAGGGACGTACGGCCATTGATCATGATGCCAGCCCATACCATGACACTACATGTCGGATATCGGTCCCTTTCCTGTATGTTTGCTGGACAATATGCAGTACCACTATCACGCCAGATCAGTTGTCGTCGACAATCAGACGACAGACTGTATCTTCTGTCATCTGAGAAGAGTACAGCAGACCAGTCGTTATCAGTCCAATTGCGATGTTGATGGAACCATTGCAAACGGGCGGTACGGTGACGTCTGGACAATGGGATGCACACAACAGGACGGCGGGCGTATAGTCCTACTTCATGCAAACGTCTGGCGACAGTTTCTCGGGAGATCCGCTTGCCAGTAGCAGCCATAAACTGATTTGCTACCTCACTAGCTGTGCTGCGCCGGTGTTTTTTTGTTGATAGCACTATGTACCGATCTTTTGCAGGTGTCGTACTGCGAACACGACCTCCCCGTGACGTTTGCTACACTCTCCATTTGTTTTAAATGATTTCCAAAGCCTTGAAACAACACTGTGGCTGACGTCGAACTCCCTGACAACATCTATTATTTTTCGCCCTTCTTCAATCTTGCCAATAATACGGCCACGCGTAAAATCATCTAGGTGATGTCGGGAAGACATATTGAAAATTGCAAGTTCGTCAATTGAATCTTTCCCTTTCAACTTTGCGTTTGAACAACAATGGTCAATACGCGTCAAATCCTTTATATCTCCTATCAGCGCTATGACGTCACGAACAAATTCGGCAATACAAAATTTCCATACACACAACACGTCTTACTGTATCCCGCACTTATGCTAATTTCCACATTTTCCTGCCTTCCATTTTATGGTTGCTATCGTTGCTACTGTCATCCGTCCTTAGCAATTGTCCGGCAGTGTATATACCCAACCAAAATTATAATTAAAGCTAATGCAATTATGTGTGATTACGAAAAAAAATCAATTCCTCTCTCACAGGATAAGCAGCATTTTGAAAATATAGAGAACACCAAACTAGAAAATACCCACTTACACTAACTAATTGACTAAAAGTATGGTCCAAGGGTGGTACATCATGCTATCGCTCCATTGACTCTATAACGTAATAACCTTCACCCACACCAAGACCTTTAGGAAGATCAAGGATTAGGTGGGAAGATTTTGTGGAGGTAGGTGTGAGAGAAATAACGGGAAGAATTGACTGAAGATCAAGAAGTCTGGAACCTAATGTTCAATGTGCCGCGTGGTCGACTGCGCTTAACGACGTAATGATTATGAAGAATCCTTTTTTAATATTTATGGCTCATCCATTAAAGATATTTTTCTTTTGGGGGTTTACCGTCCGCTACAAGCTAGGATAATAAGCAGTATCCCGTCCCTAAGTTAGGTTCACCGGCTTCACAGGAGAGAGAGAGAGAAAGAGAAAGAGAGAGAGAGAGAGAAAGAGAGAGAGAGAGAGAGAGAAAGAGAAAGAGAGAGAGAGAGAGAGAAAGAGAGAGAGAGAGAGAGAGAAAGAGAAAGAGAGAGAGAGAGAGAGAAAGAGAGAGAGAGAGAGAGAGAGAGAGACAGTTCCTTCAGGCTAACACACCACCTATGCGTCACGAAGGCCTCGAACCTGATCCGTCTCAGAGACAGGGAAGAAGCCTTCGCCTATTGAAGGTATGAATGTAATTTTGCAAAATTCAATAAGACGTAACCATATCGTATGCTAGATCAAAGAATTAAGCACTTGCTTACTGTATTAACTAAATGCGTAAATACAAATGCGAATTATAAAATACAAATATTTATGTTTACATTTCTTAGATTCTCAATGATTCTTTTAAATAACAAAATGTCTTACGAAAGAATGTTAAAAAATATTAATAACTTTGGGTAGACATTAGAACGTGAAATATAATTGTTAGTACTAGAAGGTATACAACAAATCTTTTATTAGAAGTTTTGAAAAGCACCCCCACTTTTAAGACCCAGCAGCTTATAAAAGAGTAAAACAGAGCAGTCACGAGTATGAGCCTTTGTAGTAGTGGTTAGAGTAACACGAACAGCCAGAAGCATTGTCTTGACCCAGGCCAGCACGGTTAGAATTTTATGCATGTAGTGCATTGCTGATGAGCGTGTAATCAGTGCCGATTTTACTCAGCACAACTGAAGCATTAAGCTTGTGATATTTCAGCGCTGCCTAAGATTTGTAGGTGGACAGCAGTGCTTCTGAACTTGCGAAGCCACCAGTTTCTCGAAGGAATTGCGCCCGCAAGGGGAGGGTTTGGCCGCAACTGTCTGTATCCCATGGAACTTTTGCTGTGCGTATCAGAATCGAAGTTATATTGAATTGAACCTAGATGCATCGATGCCGCGGGAAGTATACGTGTCGAATCGGGAGTGCGGGTTGGCATTATTAAGGGCGTTTCTGGGAAGACTTGTTTGGGGTGGGGGTTCGAAGCTCAGGGCATTTCCTTGACGTCATCCTAACGGCTAGCGGCGGGTGTGCATTTTCTGTTCAGTGGTTCGGAGCAGTTAGGCCTTCCTGGGATCGATCTCACGGGCATTAAGTCGGAAGGTGGCTGTCCTTACTGCTAGGTCACTCGCTACTCTCACAAGGAACACCCACGGGGTCGAACAAACAAAACCGCACCAAACTTCCGTTATAAGTCATTTACGTACTACTGAATTCAATGGTGATATTCGTTTTTCTGTAAAACTCCGCAGTTGGCCAGTAGAGGTCTCTGAAGGCAAGTGCCACGTCGAAGCGTAAAGAGCGTTCTTAGAAGCATATATAAAGTTTGTTTGCTAGACAGCCATCCATGGCATTGCAACGTCTATCTTGTAGCTGTGTGTTGCGCTATGAAGTGATTGCATCGTGGCTTTGATATCTTTCTCTCCCTTTTTTGGACAATGTTCTTCCGCAGAAATCTCGTAGCTAAACTGGCTCTGATCACAGTTCCAGATACACCCAATTTGAATATTATTTTTCAGTATGTTCATTAACTTCAGTAACGAATGCGTCTGCTCGTTTGATTACTTTTTTGTCGTCCTGGGTATCGTTCTTTGCTTGGAGCATAGTCATGTGGCGAGACGTTATTCCAAAGTCCCTTTTCAAATTATCAATGAAATGTAAGGAAGCTTTGAAGTTCACAAGCCCGATATTTCTGTCTGCTTCAATTGCCTAATGTTGTAAATGCCAGTAATGAACGCTATATTCCAGTTCTCTTGCCTCATCAAACTTGGCTATTGAACGCGATTTCTTTTAAAAACGGTTATATCTTCCCTTTTCTTCACTACACAGTCCAACACAACTTTAATGTTACATTTCGTCTTTAGTTTGTGGTATCTCTTCATTAGCTTCTCATTTGTGTTATATCCTCGGATATAATAATCGTCAAAAATATTGTCTAATGTTTTATCATCGAACATTGTGACTACACTTGACACTTTGACCTTTTTTTATAGGTGAAAGTTCATATTCACTGTGGCTGCTTCCATCTTCTTTGTTCGGACTTCAATCGCAGCCACTGCTTTCAATGTATAGCTCTTCATTACCTTCATCACAATTAACGTAACTGCGATCTAAAGTTTAGACACTATCACTATCTAACAGGTTTTCATATTCGTTCATAATCACGGACGCAAGAAAACATGCGAACAACTCATCTTCCAGACCACTACCATCTTCATGGCGCACCTTACGTCGTATATTTAGCTCAACCAACTTCTATACATTAAGTGGACTGATTACTAATAGTCGAACCATTTTCTCGTCTCACTACGTGCACAGATAAACAAGGCACGCGATACAAGCACCTGCACACTCTCGACTGGCGTAGCAGCCGAGGAGCGACGGTTGACTCCACGGAGCCCTCTAGTGAGCAACTGCGGAGTTTTACAGAAAAACGAATATCACCATTGTATTCGGAGGTACGTAAATGACATATAAAGGAAGTTTGGCGCGGTCTTGTTTGTTCGACCGCGTGGGTGTTCCTTGTCAGTACTCCTGCAACAAGATAGCCTAGCAATTCACTCCGAGCTTTGTACCAAAGAGACACTTTGCGGAGTGGAATTTCAGCTGCTTCTTTAAGACCGAGCGAAATAGTGACCGAGATCTCGCTGAAGTTAAGTGGCAACAGGTGCGGTCAATACTTGGGAAAGTGACCACCTGGGGACACCGCGTGCTGTTTGCACCGCTTCCTTTTTGATTTTAACCTTTCCAGTCAAGCTGCCCTCTCCGTCGTCTTAATATTTCTCTTCTTCTGACTATTCAACTGGATGTGAATTAGCCTCTAAACCTACCGAAGAGATTGATTGCCTGATCGATCTGCTTTCAGATAATACTTCTTCTGTCTCCCTCTCCTCACCTTCCATCCACGAGGAAAGAACCGTAGAACACTGGGGGAGATCGGAATCGGTTGCTGGAAGTTTCACGTCTCCAACGACCAAAGCATGGCATAGAAGAGGTAGTGGACTGAGTTAATCTTTGCAGCTGGTTCTGATTTATGACTGATTTTGACAGCTGTATATTCATTGAAACTTCTACACCGAAGTAGGGGCTTTTAACGATTGCCCTATTACAGAATTCCATTTTGACTTGATTCTTGAGTAACTGATTTACTCAAGAATCAAATCGAAATGGAGCCACGTAAATTAAAAAAGATTTGAGTGAAGCATGCCAGATATTACTGAGACGAATTAATCAAGAATAAAAAATATAGCATTCCAGTTCCAAAACCAGCCAGAACGAAAGACCGTATTTTGTTTACTTTAACTAAAAATTGATTATCAAAGAGCGAAACAGCGTTATTGAAATAAATTGGCTCAACACAGAGCAATAATATTAAATTTTACGAGTGTTGTGAAAGTACTGCTTTTATTAACGCACGTTAAATAACGTTTTTAAATGAAATTAAAAAAAACAGCGATATTACATTTATGAACTGTCACACTTTCTATTGAAAAAGTACCTAAAAAAGTAAATTTAAACGCCATGAATCAGGATCTCTGCTTCTCAGACGTACGTAGGTCTCGCGCATGCGCTAGCGTGTCGCTATCCGTGGTAAGTAAAGCAAAGGATTTCTGTTGTGGACTACACAGAAGACGAGCAACAATATGTGGGAGATGCCCATGAGCCAGGAGGAAGTATAATGTGGTTTCTACAAGGGGCGGATTTACAGGGAAGCCAACGAAGCCCAGGCGCAGGGCCCAGCGATGCTGGAGGGCCTCAAAAATAATGATATATATCATCATCATCATCATTGTCAACCATTATCAATCCACTGCTGGACGAAGGTCTCCCCAAGTTTCCTCCACAACGGCCTGTCTTGTGCCAGTCTCCTCCATGTCACCCCTGCATACTTTCGAATTTCATCCACCCATCTCCCATGTGGTCTTCTTCTGGGTCTTTTCCTGTCCCTTGGAATCCAATCTAAAATTTCGGCTGTCCATCGATGATCTGTCCTTCTGGCAGTATGTCCAGCCCATTGCCATTTCAGAGATTTAACTCTGATCATGATGTCTTCCACTCTCGTCATTTTTCGGATCCACGAGTTCCTCTTCTTATCTCTCCTGGTTACACCAAGTATGCACCTCTCCATGCTTCTTTGAGTTGTCTGCAGCCTTTGTATGTCTCTTTTAGTTAAGGTCCACGTCTCTGCACCATACGTAAGCACTGGAAGGATGCATTGATCAAACACTTTTCTTTTAAGACATAATGGCATATTGCTCTTGAAAATTATGCTGTTTCTTCCAAAAGCTCTCCAGGCAAGTTTTGTACGCCGATTAATTTCTTCATCAATGTGACCCTCACTTGATATCTGCTGTCCAAGATAAACGTACGTGTCTGTTATCTCCAGCTTTTCTCCATCAATCGATAAATCTTCATTTCTTGTAAAAGCATTGAACATCACTTTTGTCTTCTGAAAGTTCATTTTTAATCCCACTTCTTTACTCTTGTCAGCAAGTTCCTGGATCATACTCTGCAGCTCTGATGGGGTAGTTGCAAAAATGACTACGTCATCAGCAAAACGAAGGTGGGTTAGATAATCTCCATTAATCTTTATCCCCTTGTCTTCCCAGCTCAGCGACTGGAAAACACCCTCCAATGTGGCATTAAAGAGCTTCGGAGATATGGTGTCACCTTGTCTCACTCCCTTTCCAATTTTTACGTGTGTTGTATTTTCAAACAGCCGAATCTTTGCACTTGCATTTTCATAGATGTTATTAATAATATTAATGTATGCATCTTCAATACCGCAGGTTTTCAGAGCCATTGTAACTGCTGATGGTTTCACCGAATCAAAGGCTTTTTCATAATCGATAAAAGCCATGCACAATGGAAGTTCATATTCCCTCGCTCTTTCAATTAGTTCTCTCAGCACGTGGATATGATCTATTGTGCTGTAGCCACTCCTGAATCCAGCTTGTTCTCTCGGTTGAGCCATGTCCAGTGTTACCTTCAAGCGGTGTGAAAGAACTTTAGTGAAGATTTTATAAACTACTGATAGGAGGCTGATAGGTCTGTAGTTTCCGAGATCCTCAATGTCACCTTTTTTATGTAGCAGGATCATTGTAGCGGTGTTCCAATCCTCAGGAATCTTTCCTTCATTAAGGCATCGAGTGAAAATTTGGGCGAGTACTGTTTCGATTTCTCCACTTGCTTCTTGTATGATGTCTACAGTAATTCCATCTTCTCCTGGAGCTTTTCCCCGCTTCATGTTCTTGATTGCATGTGCAACTTCTGATGGAAGGACTGGAGGAACTCTGGTACTGGTATCTTTCATGATGTCTGGAGTGCATGTATCATCCCTTTCATATAATTTGGAGTAGAAATCTTTCACTCTTGTCAAAATTTCGCCTCTATTTCTTGTTACAGAACCATCTTCTATTCTCAGTGCCATAATCTGTTTTCTTCCCTTACTGAGATGTCCCTTTGCTATCTTTAGGCTTTGGTTGTTTTCAATTGCTTTCCTCACTAGTTCACAGTTGAATTTTCTTACGTCTTCAGTGATACTTTTTCTTACTGTCTTGCATAGCTCTATATATTCCACTTTGGAAGTCACATCTTCTTTAGTTGTCCTCATCTCTCTTCTTTTTGCATCAACATTCTCGTTTTTCCTGATAATTTATTTACATGCAACTTGTTCTTAGACCCAGCTAATTTTGTTGCTGTTTCCATAAGAGCTTTGGTTACTTTTCTGTTAACTTCAGAGATGTCCACTTCTTAAAATGTTAGGCCTTCTAAAGCAGAGAACCTGTTCTTCAGTTCCAACTTGAAGGTATTATGGTGTTTTTAAGGTTGGTTATGTCAATAGATTTTGTTTGTGTTATGAGCTTGCTACGTTCAAGTTTAGTGTTGAGGTGCATCTTACATCTCACCAATCTATGGTCACTACCTGTGTTGAACTTGTTTAGCACACTGCAGTCTTCTATGACGAATTTTTTGTTACACATAATAAAATCAATTTCACTTGTCGTCCCATTTGGATGTCTCCATGTCCATTTCCTGTGTGGCTTTTTCTTGAAGAAGGAGTTCACGATGAAAAACCCTTCTGCCTCTGCAAACTCAACGAGAGTATTTCCACGCTGGTTTCTGTTGCCGTGACCGAATTTACCTACTGAAGTTTCATTCTGTTGCCGTTGCCCTATTTTTGCATTGAAATCTCCCATAATTATTTTCAAGTGCTGCTTACCTTTATTATTTAGATGACAAATTTCCTCATAAAATTCTTCAATTTCTTCTTCAGGATGACTTGTGGTGGGTGCATAAGTTTGAATAATCTGAGCCTGGTATCTTTTGAGAGTTGGATAACAAGTCGTGCAGCTCTGTTAGAGGAACTTTCAACTTCTACAACTTTATCCTTCAGTTTCTTGTTTATTATAAATCCAACACCACTAGTTCTGCCAGTATCTGTCCCACGATAGTAGAAGAGATGTCCACTTTTCAGTTCGATGAGATCTTCTCCTTTTCTCCTTACCTCCCACTTAGCCCCACGATGTCCCACTTGATCCTTTGTAGTTCCTCTTCCAATTCAAGAAGCCTTGAATCAGAAGATAGGGAGCGTCCATTGTACGTAGCCAAGGTCAGCATCAGATGGCAGCCTAGTCCGGTCCTCCGGGGATTCTTAGCACCCTCTGCCTTCATGTCGCACTGGCACGCTGCCTTGGCCAGGTACATTCCAGCTGCCGGAGACTGAGGGCCAAGATTTAAGTTGTGGAATCATTTTGGAGGGTTTGGCCATAACTCACCACGCTGGCCAAGCGGGTTGGTGAGTGTGGGATAGAATTTCCTCTAATCCCGATGGTATAGTTATACCGCTATTGGCGGTCGTCAGAGCCCCTTTAGTGGGAACAGGATGCACCACGAGAAGGCGGGGTTGACATTTGTCAAGGAGAGGCTGTGATGTTACGCATCACCTGACCTTACATATATATATATATATGTATGATATATATATATATATATATATATATATATATATATATATATTTTAAATTTGCTTCAAAAAACAGAGAAAAGTCTTGAGCGAGAGATAATTTCGGTGTTCTGGGTTTGGGAAGATTTGGGGCCATAATTCCGCCCGAAATCGAAGTACATCATCAACAAGTTCGAATTTACTAGCTTAAAGGCAATCTCACTAAACATCGTTTTGAAAGTACATACATACATACATACATACATACATACATATCACTAAGCTGTTCTCTTAGATTCAGAGGTTCGCTCCAAAAAGAAATACAAACTACCTGATATTTTTACTTACTGCTGTCGTATCAAACTTCTCCATTTACAGCGATCTTGACATACAACTCGGACTTCACTGATATCCATTACACGCCGTACACAAGATTTTTTATACTTCATACTCATAATCGTTTTCTCATGCAGACACTCCTGAATCTGATCCACCCATGTCTTCCTTGGCCTTCCTCTGCCTTTTCTTCCTGCCAATTGGACTAAAAATATTTTCTTAGAAGCATATTGGTCTCCACCTTGCTAACAACATTTTGCTTCACATCACGCAACTGCAACACATCTTCATTCCTCACACAATCAGATTGTGTCTTGCCACAAACCCCACGTAAGTAACGCATTTCTCCAGAACACAAACTACTCCTAAGTTTCTTCGGCAGTATCCCGTTTTCATTGCCATACATCAGAGTGAGAACAATTACAGTTTCATACACAGCCATGCAGTATTCTCTACAGAACCCATCATTCCTGTGATCCTCCCAGAGCAGCTATGACTTTCAATGAAGAATTCACTCGCCTACTAATATCACCATCCAATTTTTTCTCTCCGTCAAACATGCTTCCTAAATACACAAACTCACTCACCTGGCCAATCACAGTGCCATTTATACTTACATTACATTCAGTGGTACCCGTTCCTCTCTGAAAAACCACAACTTTGGGGTTTTTCCCTTATTTATACTCAGTTTGAATTTCATGCAAACTTCGGGCATCTGAGTCAACATACTCTGCAACTCACTTTTGCTCTCTGCCAACAGGACAGTGTCATCAGTATACAGCAATCTGCACACACGGATATCAGCAAGACATAAACCACTACTATCTATTTTAGCATCATGCATGCATGTGTCCATAAATATATTAAACAGCCATGGTGACATTACACAACCTCGTCGTTTTTAAAGTAATATTACTTAACGCTACACTACAATTGAGCTGAGAAATTGGAGTGTTATTTTTGGCCAATTTCCTTAGAATGTAATAAACATTTAACTCTTTAGTTCGGTGTTTTATATAACTCCCCATCTTTCCCTTAATATTCCTTTTCCCTCCATTATATTTAGTTTAAGAGGTGATCAGAAAACTGTTAATAGATTTCATCTATATTCGGACTGTCTGTAAGTGAATTAACTGTCAGTGGAGTGAAACCTGACGATATGCGACGGCAGATCCCACACTGCATGTAACATAACTGTCAGTTAACACAGTACCATAAACTAACCTTACGTAACATGTTAAAGTACTGTGGTTCAGTAGTGATCTTTATAAAAGTTCCGACTTTTTTTTGCTAAAAAAGGCTTTCCACTTTTAACTTCAACCGTTTCCTCCCCATCAGGGTATCACAAAACCCCTCAGAACTAAAATTCGTCTTGATATCTATAATACACTGCGGGCTACTCAAAATGCAGCTCCAAGAAGGACACAAGATAGCAAAGCCAGATTTACTGGACACATAACAGCAGATACAAAGATGAAACGATTGAGCTTACAGGCCTGTGTGACTTGCAGAACACGCAGACATCAATAGTTCGTGTGGCCCCCATGGTTGGCAATAACGGCCGCTACACACCGCGGCAGCGAACGAGAGAGGCTTTGGATGTGGGCTTGGGGTATGTCGGTCCAGGCTGCTTCCACACGTTGTCACAGTTCATCAAGCGTAGCCGCGGTTGGTGCTTGACGGGCCACTCGGTTTCCGATCAGCGACCAGACGTGTTCGATGGGTAACATATCGTGAGAACAGGCGGGCCACGGCAGCAGTGACACCTAGTGGGCCGTGTAGAATTGTTGCACGATGCGTGCAACGTGCGGGCGCGCATTGTCCTGTTGCAACGTGGCCGCTGGCAGGTCCTGCAGGTAAAGGAGGACTACAGGCTCCAAAACGTCGGAAATGCAGCGGTGGGTGTTGAGTGTACCGGCGATGCATACCAGAGGGATGCGGGTGTCATATCCAATTGCGTTCCAAACCATAACTCCAGGCGACGGACCGGTATGGGGATGCATAATGCAGCGTCATACAGTCTCTCGCCGCGGTGCCGCCACACGCGGATCCATCCATCGGGGTATTGCAGGCAGAAGCGGGATTCGTTGGAGAAGGCAATGTCGTGCCATTCCGTAGTCCAGGTGCGGCGTTCAACGGCCCACTGCCGCCGCACTCGCCGGTAGTGTAACGTCAATGGTAATCGGAGCAATAGGCGCCGTGCGATAAGTCCCCTCTCCTGCAGACGACGTCGAACGGTACGTGCTGATACAAGTTGTTGCGCAACACATCCTAATTCCTGCGCTAATATTCGTGATGTGGCGGTGCGAGCCGTCAATGCCCGCCGCACAACATTCCGGTCCTCTCATTTGGTGGTGTGCCGCGGTAGCGGCAATCGCCCACGTCGGTTCGTCTGTCCCTCCAGCACCCACCGAATCCATACTCGCCTCACTGTGGCTGGATGTCGTCCCACTCGGGCGCCGATGTCGCGGTACGATAAACCGATGTCGCGATAAGCCAGTATTCGACCTCCGTCGAACTCCGAAACGTGCTGGAACGACTGCCGTATTCTTCGACGAGGCATCAGGAAGCTTCTCTAGCACAAGTCCGGCAGCACAACACACTTCCACTACTTACACCCCGCCTTCTGTGCACCCATCTTATAGTGCTTCTCGGTGGCGTGACGGGCGCAGCACATGATTTGCATATGCCCTGCAATGCTAACAGTTTGCATGTCCTCTCGCGGGCGACGCATGCTGCGAATTTCAGGCCAATCGGATGCTTCCTTCTTGGTGTTGCATTTTGGGTGGCTAGCAGTGTAGTTTTTGAGTTATGGCGAAAACAAACCACACACACACACACACACACACACACACACGCTACCATGAACATAGTCAAATCATGTTCGTAGGAGCCCAAAATGGGGGCTGCTGTTGAAATCTGAAAGTCAATTTGTTTTTTCGGTTAAAATACTTTTATATACATTAGTGAGAGAGAATACAATGTGTGGAATATATTTTAAGGATGCCCAGCAAAGTGAGGGGGCCACCAAACCGATGCTGTGCGCAGAGTTCCGGTAACTCTAAATTCGCCACTGGTTTCTACTTATCTAAATGAGGTAACAAAACCGGACGAAAAATAATAGATGAAAAGCAGAGCTGGATACGCTGGATACAAAGCGATAAATTGCTTTTAAAGAGCAAAATTATGCTAAGAGCTTCCGCAATTTTGCAAGCAGAAGAACGGTAACCCAAAATACCGTGTAAATAAGCACAGAAAAATATTTAAAAAAATGTAGTACTGATTTCTAACATTTTAAGTAGGTATGCAATTCGGTTCGGTAATGCAAACCGCTACGAAAAGAGATCAACAAATTTACCGATAGATGGCTACGAACTGTTGAAAATGATAGCCTGCATTTCGGTAGGATTCGTAATTTCCGTTGCAAACACTTTCGCAAATGTGCAATATAGCTACGCACACGACCACTGTGAGCAACTCGATGGGCAATAAGCAGTCGGCCGTCCCTAATTTTGGGCCATTCGTTCCAGAGAAGGGAGAAAGCCAAGCGCCGTAAGACAAACATTCCATCCATGCCTCACCTGGGCTTTTAACCCGGGCCCATTTCGGACGAATGGTCAAAAACCACTGTGCCACCTGAGCGGCGATGCTGATGTGACGTCATTTTGAAGTACTGTATACATAACTAGAAATCATGCTCGTTGAATCTATACAATCATTTTTTGAACATAAAATTAAAGAAACGGAAAAGTAATTACAGGAAAGAAAAGTAATTTAAAATCCGCAACTGTTTTGCGATTTAGAACAGAGTCGTGACGTCAGTGCATACGGTTTGACGTAAAACGGAGCAGGCTTTGGTGCCTCTTAATTTTAAATCAAAATTTGAAATTTTCAAAATATTTCAGTGATTCTGACAAAATTAACTTTAAACCTATCGGCATTCTGAAACAATAAAGCTTAGCCACCCTTTTGAATTTTTTGGTTTTCAGACTCTTTTTAGGTGTAGAAGTGGTAGAAAAATTCAAGCACAAAATGTTTCAAAGCGCTGTTTTTTTTTATTTTCGTGCATTAGCAGGTATTCCACACTTTAATGCCTACCAGTACGTCAATTTTCAGATCTCTAGGTCATTTAGAAGTGGTCAAAAATTCGCGAAAAAATTCAAGAAGGCAATGTACCAACGTCGACTTTATTATTATTATTATTTTTTTTTGGTTTTCGAACTTTTCTAGGTATACAGACCTTAAAGACTTATAAGCATGACAATTTTCAGATCTCTAGGTCATTTAGAAGTGGTCAAACAATTTGCGAAAAATTCAAGCAATGTTCCAAAGCCGCCATTTTGATTTTTTTCGTTTTGTTTACGTACTGTTTACGTATACGGACATTAAGACCTATCAGGATGCCAATTTTCAGATCTCTAGGTCATTTAGAAGTGGTCAAACAATTCGCGGACGAACACACTCCTATTTTCCCTCTTTGCTTTTTATATACGAGGCGAAAGCCTATATTTACATAAGTATTCACGTATGCCGGCAGAAAACGCCGAATTTTAAAAGCGTCGCTACATCATTAAGCATTGCGTCATTACCAGTTTGATTATAGCCTGTCCTTTCACCCAATGCGAAGAGTGTGCTAAAAATAGTGGCGTCACCGTGGCAGCAGATCACGGGATCAGAACTTTTCTGTTTGGCTAACGCTCAAGGCAGAGTAAGCCGTTCGTTTCTTTCTTTTGCTTCTTTAAAAATGCTTAAAAATCAGAAAATGACTTTTTCTTAAAAAATTCTTTTTGTAAAAGAGGGATGATAGTTGTGAGTTTATGCTGTAAGACTTGCAATGGGTTATGATTTATAGTTTGCTATATATCCTTTTTTTTTAAATGGATCCCATCCCGAAATAGAGAATTTTGTGAAATTAAAAAAATTAATTTCACGTAAACTAAATCGAAATTCAAAAAAAGGACGACGAGGTGCAAAACTTTGGCCATGGCTCTACATGCCTACAAAGTTTCGCGGTGCTGTTGCTGTTAATGTGTCCGGAACGCGAGCTGATAGCACTTTTTTGCCTAACTTAACTTTAAAATATAATAGCTCTTAAAGTATTACAAGAATAGAAAAACGGTTTATTTCAGCGTGTTTTTCAAACAATTCTCTATAAACGATGTAAATTTCATAAATTTGTGTTTATATTTTTTATGCGCTGCGAACTAGAAAAGCGCGAGTGTCGCGAAATTTCTATTAATAAAACAGCGGCGGCGGCTGCAGTAGCAGTTACTTTTTTTAGAATAGAGAGATTCTCTGATTCCAAGAGTTTCTGTTGCATGTTAGTATACTTGCCCCTTTTTGTGTGAATAATGGCGGAAGCACGACATCAAAATGGCGAACTAAACTAAGCAATGTCCGAAACACATCGGCGAAATAAAAAAGATAAAAAAAGGGATCATAAAATGGCATCTCCCTTTAAAATCACACATTTTTTTGTTGGTGTCGTGATGGCCACGGCATTAAGAAAGTGCGTTATACATTCTCAGTAAATCATTTAATGAGAGCCTTTTTTCTTAATTAAGTTAGCCACGGCGTTCTCAATTTCTCATCTCAGCGGTGCCTTATGCATACAGGAACTACTGGAAGTAGAAGGGAATATCTGAGTTGACTATGCAAATGTGTACGTAAGTGGAGTAATTGACTTCACTTCGGAGAATCTCGAGTGTTCCGCGTCCATTGTTCTCCGTGAAATTAATAACGTCTGATTACAGGGTAAAGTAAATGTTTTCTTAAAAGTTGACAGGCATACGTAAGAAATTTGACACAAAAGAAACAGGCTGTGCTCAAAAAGTTAAAAAAAAGTAAGAATGTGATGCATACAGCTTCTACAAATTTTGTTTAACTTTGCGGCACATTTAATTATTCTAAGATAAACATTAATATAGCTAGCGCAACGCTGATTATTATTATAACTCATTCAAGGAAAAACCCGCTCCTTCAAAATGCGGAAAACAAATATTATTCTGGAAATGTTTCAAATTTGCTCCAAATGAGTTCCCACGTTTATACCAATTTATTTACAAGATTTTTCCATATTTTTACACATGTCTACAGATGAGTTTTTCCACCAGCGGTCGGCAACGAGGATAACAGTTATGGCTAACATTTTTGAGTAAGTTTTATTCGTATTCATGTGAAAAAATGAATAACACTCCGCTGACAAAAAATAAATTTAAATAAGCAGTTAATCATCATAAAAGGCGTAAATAAATTTATTATAATTTTCTACCTTGCAATATGTTCATTAGAATAAAAACTGGACGCTTTTCTGTCGTTTTAGTGTCAATAAAATTTGTATGGAGTTCACCAACGCATTTTGTTTGAACGAGGCAAATAGAAGTTTTAATAAGATGTTAATGAATGCAAAAGAAAACATATACTTGAGAAAAACAGGTGCTAAATATTCCAATTCACAGCGCAGCAAACAAAGGAAAACAAAAACGCAATAAACATATTTCTTTCTTCTCTTTAAATGCTCTCTATGCATCTTTAGGCGGCAATTTGCATTGTTTGAGCAAACTCAATACTTCTATTTTATATCTGTTCTTCGGGAGGTCAAAAAAAGATAAATAACTTTCAAAACTCTGTTTATAGAGAAACCATGTTTGAAAAATCTGTACATCATACACGCTGAACTTCCTTTGTGTGTTAAAAGTACATTTGCTTGAAGAACTGAGTTGCTGTTTTTGTGACCCGCATTTTATATAGATTTTTGTAAGTTTGTTAAGAAAAATTTACCGAAATCTAAATTAATGGATGTTTACTTAGGTTAGCTCAAAACTGTTCAGAATTACTGACATCCGCTAATGAGGTATTATTTCCTTCACTGAAACACACGTTAAAATGCATGTTCTATGCCAAACACGGGGAATATAAAACAACAAGTTGATCAGCGGCATTCGTCTTACAAATGCTTGTATTCCCTTCGCAGGTATTTATGAAACCATCCAGGTGCTTTCATGGTGTTTGCAATTATGGAAATTTATTACTGCTATCGTTTCCTTGGTCAAATCGGTTTATACCAGATCCGCAATTCTGAAATTCAATTCAATCATAACAAATTCCCGAGTTTCATAAAGAAATATAGCCCTCAGAACTTTAACAAGAAGCTCACACAAAGAAAAAACTGTAGAAATATTTAATACAGGTAATTATGCTACAAACCTCGTAATAACTGAAACTTGGTTGTTTTACATATCATCATCGTTGTTGTCATCAAACACTATCAATTCACTGCTGGAAGAAAGTATCCCTAAGTTTCTTCCATAACTGCCTTGAGCCAGTCTCATCCATGTCACTCCAGCATGCTTTCCAATTTTTTCCACCTAACCCCCATATCGTCTTCTTCTGTCCTTTGGTTATGTACTCTAATACTTTAGTTGTCCATCGGTGGTCACTTCTTCTAGCAAGAACAAGTGACCACCGATAGACAACTACCCATTTTTACCCATTGCCATTTCAGGGAACTTACTTTGATCATGATGTCTGCGGCTCCTGTCATTTTCTTAATCTACGAGTTCCTCTTCCTATCCTTTCTGCTTGCACCACTCCACCATACTTTCAGTTGTCTGCAGCCTCTGTATGTCCTTTTTATTTAAGGTCCACGTCTTTGTTTCATAAGTGAGAACTAGAAGCATGCATTGGCTAAACACTTTCCTTTTAAGACCCAATGGTAAATTGTTCTTGAAAATTGTGCTGTTTCTCCCAAATGCTCTCCAACCGCGTTCTACACGTTGATTCATTTTATTCGTGCCACATAAGTCACTAAATGTAAAGCATTACCGTCTTTGCACGATTCAAATTGTGATGCATAAAATCAATTTAAATACAACTTCGATGATCGTTTTACAGATTATTTATTCTTAAAAATCATTAAACATCATAAAGTTGGAAGCATAAGATCTTTCGGACCCGCTGCGGTGTCCACCCTCAGATGCGTTAGAGCACTACAAATGTAGAAGCGTAAATGTGTACGATATATATTCAGGTTGAGGTCAAGAAATAGCGTGCCGTTTGTCATCCATCATTGCGCGTGCGCCAAGAAAGTTCATATCAGTTGATAATTATTGATTATATCATGTAAATGTCAAATTAATCGTATTCGTCTTCAACGCTGATCGACATGAGCATTTTCCACGGTAATGGAATGTGTCTTGATTGATCATCGTTGCAGCATATTTGTTTATGGTTGTCAATATGTAGACTTTTTGTAAACAATGTTAAAAATTTCGTGTTTGAGGTTGTAACGTATACTCTACATTCACTTTCCTTTTGATTTTACTATCTCTGGTTATTTTATTTTACTATGTAAATTATCTTCTGACTGAACGAGATGTTATTTCACCCGCTGAATGAGATCTGGCAATGAGTGTAAGTCATGACGTGGTGGTAGCCAGTATAAATAGGCGCGTTCAGCGATACGTAAGGTGAGCGTTTGTTGTTGTACGGAGAGCGTTGGTTTATGTGAAGGGGAGCGTTTGTTGCTGTACGGAGAGCGTTGGTTTATGTGAAGGAGAGAGTTTGTTGTTGTATTGAGAGCTTCGTTCTATGTGATTAGGTTGATTCTTCATTATTGTGATACGAGTAGTGTGTGTGCGTTGGATGATTTCAGAGTTATCTAATAAAAGAGCTTTTTCGTAAGTACGTCTTTCTCAATTCATAGGTTTTGTCAGATCTCTGTCTGGCTGTTAGGTTAATGTCATTTGTTGATTATTATTAACAACCAGCGTTAAGACTTTATTCATCCTAATTACTGCTACAACATTACTACCAGTTATAAGTTTGTTCGTTACTATTACTACACTACTAGCAGGAGACTTTATTCATGATCTTAATTAACTAGTAACAACAACCATTTGAATTCACTATTAGAAGCTTAGTACAAGCATATAATTCAGTAGTAGAAGCATTATAAAACATTACTAGCTTAATTGAAAAGCTTTATTCATTATAATTAGCTTAGCTGGTAGAAGAAGTTTATTCATTATAAGGTGGCTAAGATGGTAACCTTATTCCAATCAGGGCGGTGAATTCCATTAAGAACAGTACGTATAGTGCCGTGGCTCTTGATCCAGCTTTTAAATTGTATTGATGTTCTTACAGTCGTATTTTTAGATTCCGAACTGTAGATCCGATGTATATCTGATCTATGTTGTCTGGATCAACTGCCTTCAAAATGCTTTAGAGCTTCTACATTTGTAGTGCTCTAAGGCATCTGAGGATGGACACCGCAGCGGGTTCGAAAGATCTTATGCTTCCAACTTTATGATGTTTAATGATTTTTAAGAATAAATAATCTTTAAAGCGATCATCGAAGTTGTATTTAAATTGTTTTTATGCATCACAATTTGAATCGTGCAAAGACGGTAATGCTTTACATCAAGTTCTACACGCCAATTAATTTCATCTTCAACGTGGCCCTCACTTGATATCTGTTGTCCACGGTAAATGCAGGTATCGGATTGGTAAATGTATGTATCGGTAAATGCAGGCATCGGATTGGTAAATGTATGTATCGGTAAATGCAGGTATCGGATTGGTAAATGTAGGTATCGGATTAATGTTGGTATCTAGAGTTTTCTCATCGATCGCTAAATGTTCAGTTCATTGGTTGGCGATAGACTTGAATAATGTTCTTGTAGCAGAATGGAAGGTGATTCTGGCAGCAACGCACCAATATCTAGTGAAAATCCCTCCCAGCAGAGTGGGGCTGTGAAAGCAGCTAACAATGGATCAACACGATATAAAATCTTTTTCTATTACAAAGAGTTTGTGGATACACAAGTAACTGGATGCTCTTGATCAGACAGTGTATATTAGGAACTAAGATATGCATTTACGCTCCTGTTGTCGTTAATAACGACACCTCAATAACTATATGAAAGCATTTTTACCATGAACGCTATCCGAAGTAGAAAGGAATTTTTCAGATCGGACTTTCAGGAGCTGAAATATCCGGACAAATGCAATTAAATTATGCCCTAGGTGAAAAACTGCGCATTTTTTAGAAAAGCGATTGTACGATGAATGGTCTTCGTGGCAAAATGTTTGACATAAAAAAAAGCTGTTACAATCCGATTTTTGGGAGCAACGATATGGAATAAAACATTTTTTGAATTGGATATCTGCGAGCACGTACTTAGCGGCCAAGTTATGAATCGGAGGAAGACCAAATATCAAGGATTATTGTTCTCACAGTTCAACCTCCCCAATACAGAAGGATTTTTTTAAATAGAACGTAGTTCTTCAGGCTCTTATTTAAATCTAAGTATTGTGATACTGTCCTTTTTCACACTGCGTTCTTTAACAAGATATTTCCTCAGAAAAGCATATTTCAGCAAGAAAAGTGAAGAGGAAACGAGACGATCGTGATCGCTCTCCCTCCTCCCTAAATAAAGTACATCTAGTGCTCGTCCACGTTTCCGCAGCAGCATGTTTCAGGAAGAAATCGATTTTCAGTGGCAAGTGAAATTTCTGTGCTCCTCACAATTTGCTGCATTGATTTGTTTCAGCACCGTACTGTCACGAATAAACGGAAAATATGGCAAAACGTAGTTTAAGTAAGATCAGCGCTCATTTACTTTTGCTATAGCGTCTAACGATCTGTTGTTCATGTACGAAGTTAAAGGCACAAAACAGAAATAAGGAAATCCGTTAAAACTTAAATTACTTCTTCTAACGTTAAATACCAAATAAAAGTAGAAAATCTTCAAAAATATAGGATCCTAAAATTAAAATGCTATTTTATCTCACGAATAATTCTCTGGAATTTCTTTGATGGCCTAAATAACCCTGCATCTCCACGAATTTTTGGATAGTCCAAGTAATAATGCCTTTCAGGAATTTCTTGAATGGTCCAAGTAATACTTTCTTGAATTTGACTGTCAAAGTAACACTGTGTCTTCAGGAAGTTCTTGGATACTCCAAGTCATACTACCTTTCACGAGTTTCTTTGATCGTCAAAATAACCCTGTATTTTCAGAGATTTTTTTTGCTGGCCCAGATAATGCTTTTTAGGAATTTCTCTAATGGTCGTGGTAGCACTTCTTCTTCAGGAATTCGTTGAATGGTTCAAATAATATCGCCTTTCAGGTATTTCTCTGATGTCTGAAAACACTGCGTCTTCAGGAATTTCTGGGAAGGTCTTAGTATTAATAATAAATAATGCCTATTCGAAAAGTGTTGGATGGTTCAAGTAGTACTGCCTTTTCGGAATCTTTTTGATGGTCGGAGTAGCACTGCTTTTTCATGAATTCCTTGGATCCGCCGAGTAATCCAAAATTCCTGAAATGCCCTTCAGGAAATTCTTGGGTGGTCGAAGTGATAATGCCTTTCAGGAAATTATTTGATGGTCGAAGTAATACTGCTTCTCCAGGAATTCCGTGGATGTCCCAAGTAATACTACTTCTCCAGGAATTCCGTGGATGTCCCAAGTAATACTGCCTTTCCATAATTTTTTGAATTTCTTGGATGATCTAAGTTGCCCTACATTTCGAGAAATTATTGGATGGTCGAAGTAGCACTGGTTCTTCGGGAATTTCTTGGGTGGTCAAAGTAATATTGGTTTTCGGGAGTTTGTTTTTGATAGTCGAAGTAACACTGTATCTGCAAGAATTTCCTCGATAGTTGAAGTAATACATCTTTCAGGAATTTCTTGGACAGTCCAAGTAACACTATTTATATTGTCGTGAAGTTGAAGTTAATTAATTAATATCCTTAGGAAATTCTTCGGTGAACACATAATATATTATTTAAATCCGACCAATTAATAATCAACTGCCAGAATCAAATGAATCAGTACTTACGTTAAACTTTTCCTGGTTTATTCTCCAAGCATGAAGTAGTAGCCACAAATACACTTAATCTGTATCTACCTTACAAGTGACAATTATTGATCACAGATCATCTGATTATCATAACAACAAGTTCATATAATTTTAGAAAACTTAGCAATCTGTCGCCACATTGTACCCACAATCTCCGCTCTTTACACGCTTTCCGATTCTTCACACTCAACCTTGTTTTTCAATTTCACTTGACTCAGTGTCAGTATTGTCGAAACGTACAAGTTGTTCGAGAATGTTATGCACCGTTCAGTAGGAAAATATCCGCCCGAGAAGTTAAGAAATTTAGATAAGTGCTAGAAACTCAAGAGGAAGGTGGATCATAGCTATAACAGTCATTTTGACCATCGAAGAAATTCCTGTCCTGACAAGGAAGGTTTCGAGAGATTCCCGAAACTGACATAGGAAAATTAAAAAACGAACAGGGATAGGAGAAGGGGGGGGGGGGAGGTGGATAAAAAAATAGTAAAACAAAGGGAAGCAGTTCTGTTTAAAAAAGATTGCTGACATATCTGCTTTCCCGCCTTACCTAAGAGAATACTGAATTTAGAGAAATTTTCGCAAGTGAATATGGAGTTTTGACAGTTGATGGACCATATTAAAAAAACGCAATTCACCAACTTTTTAAAAAATAGTCATTTTTCACATCATAAGAAGTTTGAATTTCTTAGCTGTTAGTCATATAAATAGATGTGATGATTTGAAAACAATGCATAGAACGTGTCTTGAAATAAAGAAGGAAAATGAGGTAAGTACTTTAGATAACCAGCAGCATCTCTCTAAACACAGCTCGTAGTCCAAGCCGATGAAATAGAGGAAACGCGAAGTTTATCCTTCACGCCACTTTGGATATACAAGATCCCCACACAAAGCAGCTGCAATCGTTAGTTAGAAACAGAAATATTGACATGGTTTTTTAACCTGTTAGCCAATCGATCATAACGCTGAACGAATCAGAAAGAGAGGTCGAGTTAGTTTAATAGTAAACTATGGCGTTTTGTAGACCATAGATGAAAATAGTCTTGGGATAGGAAGGAATATGGATTTCATTTATGTTTAGCAACGATTGGATGAACGTTACGTGCAGCACAAGTAGAGAAGCGAAGAAGAAGCAGCGGATCTCTTTCGCATGTACTATGAAAAAAAAAACCCCACGGAATTTGTTCTGTGGTCAGCTGTGATAAATTTAACACGACGTGAGGGACAAATCCGGAAATAAGGAAAACGCAAATTATTAGTATCGCAGCCACAAAAACTCAATGCTTTTACAATTGAGAATCTATTAATTTCAGCAGGAATAGAAACTCGGTGTGCAGCAAATGCGCACATAAGTCCATGTCTAGGAAAAATGAAAGATTAATGAAAAATTCAGTACTTAAGAAATACCGCAGTTGTTATATATATATTAAAAAAAATTCAGTACCTAAGAAATACCGCAGTATATATACACTGGCGGAAAGTGAAAAAAGAACACCAAGAAAGAGACGTCTGATACCAACGAAATTTATATAGCATAATAACGGAATACAGAGGATAACGTGATCAAAACTTTATGGCAAAATACAGCTGTATTTGCTGGTAAACTGAAAAATGACATTTCCATGTAACATGGTTAGTACGAGGTTGAACTGCCATGAACTGCGTCACACTGTGCAATTCTGGCATGGAGTCTGTCGTACAGATGTTGGATGTAAGTTTGGGGTATTGAGTTTCAAGCATCCTCAACCTGGACGCGTAAATAGGGGATGGTCGTGGCTGGCCGTGGAGACCGGATAAGTCGTTGTCCCAAAAAATCACACACGTGCTCAATGGGGAACAATTCCGGTGAACGTGCAGGACATGGAAGTTGTCTCACACCCTGAATTGCATGTTGCGTTACACGTGCAGTGTGTGGGCGTGAGTTATCTTGCTGGAAAACACCACGATGGACCGACCTCACAAATGGCACAACAACGGGCTGAATAATGTTGTTGATGTAGGAGGTGCTGTTTAACGTACCCGTTACAAACACTAGTTGTATACGGGAGTGTTAGCTGATCGCTCCCCACACCAGGAGATCAGGTGTAGGCCCTGTGTGTCGCTGGCGGATGCAGGAAGGGTGGAGACGCTCCTCTGTGCGTCTGCGAACACACATACGGCCATCGGAGGCTTCCAAACAGAATCTGCTTTCATAGCTGAACACGACAGATCGCCATTGTGTTCTCCAGTACAGACGTTGCCGACACCACTGCAGCCGTTCCTGACGGTGGGCTGGAGTCAGAGGTACACATGCCAGAGGCACACGTGCACGTAGTCCTGCATCCAGTAGACGGTTGTGGATTGTTCGCACAGTCACCTCAGGTGCAACGGCAGCTCAGATTCGCGTCGCCGTCGATGATCTGCCTGACAACGCCGCTCTCCTTATGCGTCGATCGGTCTGCTCATCAGTCTGTCTGTGACTCCCGGTTCCACGTCTCCTCGTGTGGGAATGTTCCTCGAACCATCTACGCCACCGTCGTATCACCACGGATACTTCCCGTCCAATTCGCTCCGCAATACGACGATACGACCACCCGGCTTCGCGGAGTCCGACTAGACGACCTCGCTCAAAGTCTGATAACCGCTGAAATCATACACGTCTTCCATGTCCAGTCATTGCAGTTTCTTCAGGGTCTTCGCACGTGTCCGTACGCCGACGACTGATTACATTCACTTCGCCGTACTCCTTAAATACCACAGACGATAATTTGCATATTATGCCGTGCTGTGGCGTAAGCGCTCATCGGCTGGTCCCGAAATTAACATCACACCTACGTAAACTCAACCCCATTAACATATGTAAATTTCATGATCGTCCGCCAATTCCTTCTTGGTGTTCGTTTTTCACTTTCCGGCAGTGTATATAATAAATGTCGTAAAGTCGTGCCACCTTTACGACATTTATTATATATATATACTGTACGTGTGTAATGACCTTATGAACATCTAAGTATATAGAGAGCCGTTTATCCCAAATTTAGGGTCACTGGTTCTAGAGAAAGGAGAGAACCAGCGCTGTGGAACAAGCACAACACCCGCCCTTCATCCGAGATTCGGGCCCAGCACCAGCTCAAACGAGACACAGGACCACTTCATCCGAGACTCCCATGCAGCACCACTCTCATTTGAAGTAATGGAAAACCATAAGACACATAATGTGTCCGAGACTCCCAGCACCACTCTTACAACAAAACGAGACACAGGACCACTTCATCCGAGACTCCCATGCAGCACCACTCTCATTTGAAGTAATGGAAAACCATAAGACACATAATGTGTCCGAGACTCCCAGCACCACTCTTACAACAAAACGAGACACAGGACCACTTCATCCGAGACTCCCATGCAGCACCACTCTCATTTGAAGTAATGGAAAACCATAAGACACATAATGTGTCCGAGACTCCCAGCACCACTCTTACAACAAAACGAGACTCAGGACCACTTCATCCGAGACTCCCATGAAGCACCACTCTCATTTGAAGTAATGGAAAACCATAAGACACATAATGTGTCCGAGACTCCCAGCACCACTCTTACAACAAAACGAGACACAGGACCACTTCATCCGAGACTCCCATGCAGCACCACTCTCATTTGAAGTAATGGAAAACCATAAGACACATAATGTGTCCGAGACTCCCAGCACCACTCTTACAACAAAACGAGACACAGGACCACTTCATCCGAGACTCCCATGCAGCACCACTCTCATTTGAAGTAATGGAAAACCATAAGACACATAATGTGTCCGAGACTCCCAGCACCACTCTTACAACAAAACGAGACTCAGGACCATTCATCCGAGACCCCCAGCACAACTCTCATTTGAAGTATTGGAAAACCATAAGACATATAAAATGAGAAAAACCATAAGACATATAATGTGTCCGAGACTCCCAGCACCACTCATACAACAAAACGAGACTCACGACCACTTCACCGGAGACTCCCAGCACCATTTTCTCTTCATCCGAGACTCGGGCCCAGCACAAGCTCAAACGATTGTTCGGAAAGCACCCAAAAGTTGCTGCAAATGGGCCATAAAATTCCGTCTCACGTTAACTCATACCTTGCGTTGTTGGCGTTTCCTATATCAGCAGACTGGTAACATAATTATTTCAATTTGATGTTATTAAGAGCGGAGGTAATAGCGATCAGAGTCTCATGGGAAGATTTTAAAGAACCAGTACTGTTTCTCTAAAATCTTCCCGGCACGAACTTATTTTAAAATCTAACACGCGTAGATGAAAGTTTTTGCCCACAGACTGAACGAGAAAGGTGACACCGAATTTTCGAGTGTAATGAGCACGTCTTTTGAATCCGTTCTGACGCAAATTAAATTTATCAGAGCTATTCAAAGTCAATGGAACCGGTATGGAAAACTATAGTATCTGACGGAAGAAAGAAGTTTTTCAATCGGGTTTTTAATCCCACAGATATTGCTGTAAACGGAATCGTGAGCTTACGCCATCTGGTTATGAACTTATTTTAAAATCTAACACGCGTAGATGAAAGTTTTTGGCCACAGACTAAGCAAGAAAGGTGACACCGAATTTTCGAGTGTAATGAGCACGTCTTTTGAATCCGTTCTGACACAAAGTAAATTTATCAGAGCTATTCAAAGTCAATGGAACCATCGTGTTTTTTATCCCGCAGATATTATTGTAAACGGAATCTTGAGTTTACGCCATCTGGTTGCAGACATGTGCGTTAAGAAAAACTTGAATTCACATGGGATACATTTCGCAGCGGAAACGCTTTCCAACAAAGAAATAATTTTTGAAATCGGACTCTTAGAAGCAGAGATATGGACGAATACAAGACATGCATCTACGCCCCCTGGCGAGAAAACCATGCATTATTTTATGAGGAAAGTATTCTCAAAAGGTTTTTAGATGTGAGTGGTATCGGTCCAAGAAAAAAAAAATTTAGTCGAGTTTTCAGGAGGTCAGATTTTGCTGCAAATATATCAAAAGCAGAAACTAACACTTATGCCCCCAGGTGGCCAAACCAAACCATTTCTGCTTTTGATGTAGGCCTATTTGCAGCAAAATCTGAGCTCCTGAAAACTCGACTAAGAATTTTGTTTTCTTGGACCGATACCGCTCACATCAGAAAACCTTTTGAGAATACTTTCTTTCTAAAATAATGCATGGTTTTCCCGCCAGGAGGAGTAGATGCATATCTTATATTTGTCCAAATCTCTGCTTCTAAGAGTCCGATTTGAAAAATTCTTTCTTCGTTGGAGAGCATTTCCACTGCGAAATGTTTCCTATATGATTTGACGCACAAGTCTGCAACCAGAGAGCGTAAGTTCACGATTCCGTTTGCAGCAATATCTGCGGAATTAAAATCCGATCGGAAAACATTTTTCTTCTGTCAGATACTATTGTTTTCCATACCGGTTACATTGACTTTGAATAGCTTTGATAAATTTAATTCGTGTCAGAACGGATTCAGAAGACGTGCTCATTACATCCGAAAATTCGGTGTCAACTTTCTTGTTTACATTGAAGGAGAAACACGTGCTGCATGTTTATGAGCAAAAGTTGGAGAAATGGAAAAAAGGGATTGTTACGGATGTGTTAATGTTCCGGATAAGTTTTGCTATGTGTGCGTACAGTAAATTATAAAATCGCAGAGTCGTCTATTGACAAAAACTGTGAGGGAAGCATACTATTTGTACTTTGGGTGTCATGTTAGATATCTAAATAAATCGCGAGCTCCGCATGTCTGTTGCATTTCCTGCTTTCTTGACCTCAGTGAATAGTTGAAAGGTAAGTTGAAATCCAAGCCTTTCGTATTTCCGATTATTTTACGTGAGCCAACTGATCAAAGATTGTTATTTTTGTCTAACCAAACTGAGTGATTTTTCAAATAAGAATAAAAGTAAAATACAGTATCCAAATTTGCCATAAGCTTTAAGACCTGTTCCGCATGGGGAAGATCTTCCTATACCAAAACTTCCATTGAACTGTGAAGACATACATTCAAATTCATCCAATGAAGATATGGACGCACATGAAGATCCTGATCTTATATACGCTCCTGAACACAGACGAGCTCCACTTGATTGAGCAAAATAACTGAATGATTTATTCGAGACCTTCATCTTTCCAAACAACGAGTTGAACTTTTAGGTTTCTGATTGCAGGAGTGGAACTTGCTAGCGAAGAGTTCACGTGCGTATGTGTTCAGAAATAAAAATTTGGGTCTATTTGTTTTCTTTGAAATGCAGGATGATGCATGTTTTTGTTCAGATATTCCGGGGTTAATGGCAGAATTAGGAATATCTCAAGATCCTACGGAATGGCGTTTAATTTTCGACTCATCTAAGGTTAGTTTAAAAGCTGTTCTTTTGTCCAATGGTAAACAGAAGCCTTCCATTCCAGTAACACATGCTGCACGAATGAAGGAGACTTATAAAATTCTCACTGCAATACAATATGACCAGTTGAGGTGGCCAATATGCGATGATCTAAAAGTGATATCACACTAGCTCGGGATTCAAAGTGGCTTCACCAAATTTTGTTGTTTTCTTTGTATGTCAGACAGTTGGGCCACAGAAGAACACTACGAACGGACAGACTGGCCTAAACGAGATGTTTTCGGTCCTGGAGAGAGTAAAGTTCATCACAAGTCGCTAGTTAATCCCTCTGATGTGCTGATTCCACCACTTCATATCAAACTGGGGCTGATGAAAAACTTTGTAAAGGCTATGGGCAAATATGGCCCAGGTTTCTTGCACTTAAAGCAAACATTTCCGCAGTTAAGTGATACAAAACTCAAAGAAGGCAGCTTCGTTGGTCCTCTGACACGGAAACTACTGCATGATTCTGTTTTTACCGAAAAGCTAAACAGCACGGAGCTCGCCGCATGGTAATCTTTCAGATCTGTGGTCAAGGGATTTCTGGGTAACCACAAAGAGGGCAACTACAAACAGCGGATTCACAACCTTATCAAGAAGTGTAAAAACCTTGTGTGCCGGAAGTCCTTAAAAATGCATTTCCTCCATTCGCCTCTGGACACTTTCCTGACAACCTAGGAGTAGTCAGCGACGAACAAGGAGAAAGGTTCCACCAAGATATCCGAACGATGGAGGAGAGTTGTCAAGGTAGGTGGGATCCCTCAATAATAAGAGATTACTGCTGGGTTTTGCAGAAGGAGGACAACACGACACATAAGTGAAAAAGATGAGCTACTTGTACCGGTATAGGAGTATGCGTATACATTTACATTTGTGTTAATCTTATTTACTCTATTTCCTTTTTCTTTTGCTGTCTCATATGCAGTGATGTACTAATATGGTATTTATACTTTGTAACACTTAATTCTATATCTAACAAGACACATAGATGTTGTAATACATTACAATGCGAAGCTGTAATGTGTACATCTTGCATTGTACTATACACGGTGGAGTAATATTATTGTGACCACCAGCTAATATCCAGAGTAAACGCCGTGTGCATTTTAACCCTTCAACCGGCTGGAACGAATTAACTCGGGGTTAGAATAATGAGTTTAAATCATGTCTAAGGAACATTTCTGCTGCCTAAGAAGTGGATAGAACGCAACTGGAAGGAGTGCACCTGATAATTAGAAAGTGTTGTTTTCGCCTTACCTTTGTTATTCAAAGTAATCATTCAGGGGAATGATTGATACTAATCCTTTCTGACTGATTACTTGCTAAAAGGGCTATGTCAATGGCGACGAACTAAAGAAAGGAAAGAGAAGATGTTGGAGTCACTTGTTTCTCTGCTTAGTGACACGATGTCCGTGTCAGGGGGACTAGACACTGACAGCATGATAATATTATAGAAAGAAGCAAGTCCTTTCCCTTCATTCCTTAGGTCATAGAGCAGACTAGAGAGCGCTGGAAAAGAAGTCTAGAAAAGAGCGCTAGAAAAAAGGTCTAGAAGAGAGCGCTGGAAAAGAGGTCTAGGAGAGAGCGCTACAAAAGAGGTCTGGAAAAGAGCGCTAGAAAAAAGTCTAGAAGAGATCGCTAGAAAAGAGATCTAGAACAGAGCGCGAGAAAAGAGGTCTTGAAGAGAGCGCTAGAAAAGTCTAGAAGAGAGCGCTACAAAAGAGGATTAGAAGAGAACGCTAGAAAAGAGGTCTAGATGACAGCGGTAGAAAAGAGGTCTAGAAGAGAGCGCTAGAAAAGTGGCCTAGAAGAGAGCTCTAGAAAAGAGAACTATAAAAGTATATTATATACGAGCACAAGTAACAGGTATATGGTTGGTACTACTGAGATAAGAATGGAAAAGAAATTGTTTTTTTATAGCTTTTATTAAACCCGATCGCTATGTGGACATTTCTGTTTCGGAAGCTTAGAAAATTTGGAGCATCATTTAGTTCAGGTACACTAGCCGCTTAAAGGGTTAATTATTAAATAATGGCTCCACCCAAAGAAAGTGAAATGAGGAATTTTAACCTTATGCTTTAAAATTCTGGTGTCAGCAAGCTTTAAGGAGTTTCCGAAAGTAAGCGAAAAGTTCCGATGTTATGTTTTTGGAACACGGTTGAATTTGAATCGCTTGCATGGTTTTGATGTATTCATACAGTCTATCCTCGTAGAACACTGGTGGAGGTAATACTGTTTTACAAGCTTTATCTACATGAGCTATGAAAGCAAAAGTTTTTGGAAAATACAAGTCAGGCATTTTACAGAAACTTCACTTTGGGTAATAATACCCTTTGTGTCAGGAAAGTCGTTTCCCGGTTTTCATTTTCTTCACGTTCAAGCTCTGTTATTTGATATTCAGTTCTGTTCTGTCGTTTTAGCCCTCTTTGCTGTAACCTTCTTGTTCGAGACCAGCTGAAGTAAGGTGTAAGTCGCTAGTGGTACAGTTTTTCAATCTGACTTCTCATACTTCTAGGTCCGAGCTCGAACTCACGAAGGCTTCCCAGGTCAGTTTAGACATCCAAGAGCAAAACATAGATGATGTGTATTTCGTTCCAGAGCTGGGGTTATACTCCTTAGTTACCCTAAATTAGAGATGAGCTGCTCATAAGGGTTTTACATATTCTTGAAGCTGTTATGTCTCCAAACAAAAGTAAATAAATAAATGAAAAGGGGAAATTCGCAGTCACCGAGCTGATCTTTAGGTCCTATAAACTGCTATTTGAAAATGCTACAACTGGTTCTCGCCATGTGGATGAGATTTCAAGAACACGGAATTGGAATTTCGCCACTATGGGCTCATGTTACCTATCTCAAGGCACTGGCTGTTGTTCCAGTTAGGAATCTTAAAAAGGTATGAAGATTCCAGATACATATTCGGCAGAACACTATTGTACATTTACGATAGAGAAAATAACAAAACCTTACAGTAATAGCCTAGAATAAAATTCGGATCAATTTGTTTCTTTATCTAAACGGTGCTTTATTTTAACACATAGTTAAAATGCAATCAATTAGCGCCATGGCAGTTGTTTGCCTATGAACTTTCTCTCGACCATAATGTTCTTCCACTGGCTCCATGAAAGGGAGATTGCAAGTGCCGTAACATAAACTCACAATCCGCGTCTCACCCGTCAATCGAACCCACACCCATCTCAAACGAATGATCAGACGCCAACGCTTAAACCAGTACGTCGCCGTGGCGTCATGGAAGTTTCACTGTTCTACTAGCAAGCTATATCATGAAAACTTATCCCAGTATGAACTTTAATTAGAACACTGGTTTGTTAGAAAACATTTGAAAGGACACAATTTGACGTAATGTAAAGGTCTCCTTACTAGAGAAAAGGTCAAAATGGCATAGCTAAGAAATAATGAATATACCAACTAAATGAGCCAAACACCATAAATCGCTTTAAACTGAGTTCAGTTTCTTAAGACGGAGATGTGGGAGAACGGGTGTTTGCTAAAGCAACTCTGAGGGAGGCGAATTATTTCTTTTGTTTGAGGCTATTAAGCGAAGAGCGGTGGACCTTGCGTTTTCACTAAGAACAAACAAATTTATCCACGCATAACTGTGGACCCATCTTAAGCGTAACTGTAACTCCTCTTAAAGGCACAAAGAAATCTCAAAAACTTCTTCCCAGACGACACATTTTCTCCGAATAAGAAAAAAATTAAAATATTCTGAACGTCTTTGTTCTACGAAGTCTGAATTTCTTATTGTTACTGTTATTGTTATTTGAATTTCAAATAACGTGCGAGTCTAGAAAGATTTGTAACGGAACCTTTCCTTTTGTTGAATTCAGATAAGGGCATTATCGGATTTACCGGAAGAAAAGAAATAAAACTCACTGACGTTACCAAAGACATTTTAGATAAATATATGCGTATGCACGATAAATGTTTTCTAGATAATTTATTTGATGTTAGTAATGATTATCCTATTGTAATCAGTTTTAAGCATATCTATATCACGAAGCGCAATTCTATAGTAACATCCATTTTATAGCAGCATTTAAGAAAACCCACCTAAGCTTTTTCTGAAGTTGGTGATTGGGCTCGAGCAGAAAAAGCATATTATAAATTGTAATTTTTAGAAACAAAGTGAAAGTAATTTGATCATAAAGGAAATCGGTCTTTCTGAATTCGCATGTTTTCCGTATTTGCAGAGCTATTGCCGTTCTATAACAAGCATAACATGATCACCAGAAATTTGCAACGATTTTCTCAAAAACTGCAAAAGACATAATTTAGTGCCATAAAAACCTTACATTTATGAATTTATTTTATAAATTCGACAAAATTATTTTACTAAATGCAAATCGTTTCCCTTCAATTGTAAACTTTCTCTTCACACTGATTCTTGCAACGGATACATAAAAGTGTATGTTATGCATCATTTATCCGAAATGGTTGGGCCGAAAAAGTCTATATAGGATTCTTGTCTTTCCGGGATTTGGAGTATTCCTACTGCGTATCTACATAATTAGGTACCTTGGGGATGGGACAAAGTATAAATACTAAATAAATTTATGTTCCGTAATATTTAAAAATTAATTTGAACGTCAAATCGTCCGCTAAACCGGAAGAATCAAAGAACGTCACAGACAGATTCGACTTAGAATTGATTCTTGAGAACCATTTCGTACGGAAATAGTTCACCGAAACAGCCAACGAAAGAGATCTGACTCAGAATCGATTCTCTCGAGAACCATTTCGTACGGAAATAGTTCACCGGAAGAGCCAATGAAAGGGATCTGACTCAGAATCGATTCCCGAGAATCATTTCGTATAGAAATAGTTTACCGGAAGAGACAACGAAACGGATCTGACTCAGAACCGTTTCCCGAGAATCATTTCGTACGGAAACAGTTGACCGAAGCAGTCAACGAAGCGGAAGTCTCAGAACTGGTCCCCCAGAATCATTTGGTACGGAAATACACTGCTGGCCACCCAAAATGCAAAACCAAGAAGGAAGCATCCGATTGGCCTGACATTCGCAGCATGCGTCGCCCCGCGAGAGGATATGCAACCGATTAGCATTGCAGGGCATATGCAAATCATGTGCGCCCGGACGCCACCAAGAAGCACTATAAGAAGGGTGCACAGAAGGCGGGGTGTAAGTAGTGGAAGTGTGTTGCGCTGCCGGACCTGTGCGTGGGAAGCTTCCTGATGCCTCGTCGCAGAATACGGCAGTAATTCCACGACGTTTCGGAGTTCGACAGAGGACGAATAGTGGCACCGAGACATCGGTGCCCGTGTGGGACGACATCCAGCCACAGTGAGGCGAGTATGGATTCGGTGGGTGCAGGAGTGACGGACGAACCGACGCAAGCGATTGACGCAACCGCGGCACGCCACTGAACGGGAGGACCGGCATGTTGTGCTGCTGGCTTTGACGGTTCGCACCGCCACATTACGAACGTTAGCGCAGGGATTAGGGTGTGTTGCGCAACAACCTCTGTCAGCACGTACCGTTCGACGTCGTCTGCAGGAGTGGGGACTTGTCGCACGGAGCCCATTGTTCCGATTACCATTGACGTTACAACACCGGCGACTGCGGCGGCAGTGGGCTGTTGAACGCCGCACCTGGACTACGGAATGGCACGACATTGTCTTTTCCGACGAATCCCGCTTCTGCCTACAACACCACGATGGTCGGATCCGCGTGTGGCGGCACCGCGGCGAGAGACTGTATGACGCCTGCATTATTCATCACAATACTGGTCCGTCGCCTGGCGTTATGGTTTGGGGCGCAATTGGATATGACACCCGCTCCCCTCTGGTACGCATCGCCGGTACACTCAACAGCCACCGCTCTACGTCTCCGACGTTTTGAAGCCTGTAGTCCTCCCTTACCTGCCATACCTGCCAGCGGTCCCGTTTCAACAGGACAATGCGCGCCCGCACGTGGCACGCGTCGTGCCACAATTCTGCACGGCCCACCAGGTGTCACTGCTGCCGTGGCCCACCTGTTCTTCCGATATGTCGCCCATCGAACACGTCTGGTCGCTGATCGGAAACCGAGTGGCCCGGCAAGCACCACCCGCGGCTACGCCTGATGAACTGTGGCAACGTGTGGAAGCAGCCTGGACCGACATACCCCAAGACCACATCCAAAGCCTCTTTCGTTCGGTGCCGCAGCGTGTAGCGGCCGTTATTGCCAGCCATGGGGGCCACACGAACTGTTGATGTCTGCGTGTTCCGCAAGTCGCACGGGCCTGTAAGCTCAATCGTTTCATCTTTGTATCTGTTGTTATGTGTCCAGTAAATCTGGCTTTGCTATCTCGTGTCCTTTTTGGTGTTGCATTTTGTGTGGCCAGCAGTGCAGTTCACCAGAATGGTCAACGAAGCGGATATGACTCAGATCCTATTCCTAGGGATCATTTCGTATAAAAATCGTTCATCAGAATAGTCAACGAAACGGATTTGATTCAGAATCGATTCCCGAGAATGGTTTTGTACAGAATCATCAAAATAATCAACGAAACGGATCTGACTCAGAACCGATTCCAGAGGATCATTTCGAATGTAAGTAGTAGTTCACAGGAAGAGTCAGCGGACGAGTCAGAGCAAATGAAATGTTTTAATGAGTCGAATCAGTTTTATCAGAAGAATAGGTTTGACCATCGCTTCAATGGAACATAACGTCAGAGCCTCACCTGTGGTGCGCAAGGAGCAAGACCTGTAATTTTACATTCGTGATATAATATCAGGGGGAAACGCAACGCATGGAAACTTTCTGGAACTTTTGATTTATGATGTTATATCGACGCCCGAAATGTTTTTAGATTTCGTACGGAAATAGTTGATCTGATAAGGGATGTTCACCCTATAATATTTTTGGAAATCTGGTATGCAAATCAAATAGTACATATTGAGTATTACTAGAAGTCTGTAATTGCCTTGCGTTTTAACAAATATGATATTCAAGAAACAACCAAATTTGTGACAAAAAAGGATTTTTCAGATAGGGTATAAACTGCCAAAAACTGGACCAGATGTTAGGCGTTTTTTCATATTTAAATCCTTTCCAAATAGATCTCGATACTCATATTTTTAGTAGCAAAGAATTGAGAGTTATGAAGCCAATAGGATTACATTTATCACAACTCCTTCTGTATCTCATCTTGTTGACCAAAACTCACTCAAAAACCAAGTCAGCAATAAAAACAATTCTTTTTCGTTTTAGTAAGATAACCTTTCCGGAGATTTTATAATGGTTTATTGAATGAATGTATTAAGCTAATTATTACATTTAATAGGATGTCCTGTATTTTATGTGGGTGACTAACATATTTATTTTTATGTTTTTCACTTCTTAATACGTAAAGTCTTTCGTAATTCATTCCTCAGATGTCCTGATTACATGAGAATTTTATTTCATTCACCGAACATCTGCTTTCATTTTCAGGTGAAGGGGAAATAGGCGTCTTCATTTCTAAACGTAATCGTAACACCGCCTAGTGACAAAAGTTTTAGTTACCCTTCTGTCTACATTGTTTCTTCGGTTCTTTAGTTTCCTTCCTGAAGTAACGTACGTATTACATACCGTTAATTCAAGACTACCTCAGGATTGAGCCTGTTACCAAATCAGTAACATACTTACGACTATCAATGAAAAACCTTACAGCTAACTCGATACGGAATTTTGCTGATGATAGAATATACACTGCTAGACACATAAAAATGCCCTAGGTGGTAGGCGAAACTTTAGAAATTTTTTAGGGAAAATCTGTATTTGTAACACGCAAGTAATACAACTTTAACATAAGCGGCGTGTGCAGTGGTCTATCGCACTAAGATGGGAGTGTACTAGGAAAACACAAGTTTGTCCGCGCCCCCTCACTCCGGAGTAAGTCGGTCTCCCAACTAAGCTACGCGGACAGAATGTCTCGCTGCAGACCTGTCGTCTTGACACATGTTTTCACCTCTGTAGTACGTTACATAATCTCCATCTGAAAATTATTTTTCTTTGAAGCAAAGTAGGAATTTTTCATGAATTCCAAACAATGTGTGGAACAAACCTCACACATTTTTCGAAGAACCCAGCGACCAGTGGATCCATTTTCCACAATTGCGCGCCATTGTGAAAACACAAGTTTGTCCGCGACGGGCATCGAATCCGTGACCCCCTCACTGCGGCGTAAGTCGTTCTCCCAACTAACCTACGCGGACAGAATGTCTCGATGCAGATTTGTCGTCTTGACTCATGTTTTCAACGCTGTAGTACGTCACAGCACCTACTCTACCATCATGCGGCTCAGGCCATCGAGAGCAAATGCGCGTCAACGTCGCTATCTTACCATAACGTTGTAATCCCCAGTAACTGCACCATAACGTTGTAAAATCCCAGTAACTGCAGAACGAAGTTACGGTGACGCAAAGAAGAATCTTCCGCGGAATTTACTCTCACAGCTCAGTGGCGCCAAACCCGTCTCCAAAGAGCAGGAACTGCGGAGCTGGAGGTTTCAGCCGGTGAGAGCGACAGGTGAAATCGATACGACTCTACATGGACCTGGTAAAACTAAAATCATTGACGATCGTTTTCTAACCAGTTGCTCTGTTATCACCAAAAACAAAAGAAGTGTGTAAACTGGAAATATGATGAAGATTACCTGAAAATACGATTGTGTTGGACTGGTGACCAACTTGCACCTAACCCTTGTCACGATCGTTGTTGTGTTTTATTCAGTTTATGTATTTGGTGTCGGATAGTGGGACGTATTGCATGGTGAATGATATTTCATTTTGTTTCACTGCGATACTTTTACCATCCAGGTGCACCTACGTTTTCTCGCTGACACAAGTCTAGATTGGGGTAAGGTCTAGACGCCTTATTTAGATCCACTTTATGAGAGAGAGGCGTGGTGAAAGACTTCCAAGCTGTTGTTGAAATGAGCTGAAAATATTTAATAAATAACAACGGACTTTATTATCGCGCACTTAGGGTACGAATAAGGTTGGCTTTACACCTAGCAATATAGATAAATGATAAGCCAAATAGAGCTTGAGTTGACAACAGAGTTTCAGCTGAATAGATAGATATATGATGCTTCCTTGATAGCACCTTTCAATTTTACAAGAGTTCAGTTATGTTAAGGTCAGTTCTTGTCTGAGTTCATAAGGTAAGCAACTATATTCAGCACACAAACAATTTAGCACACATGTCAGCTATAATAGCTGTCCATCTCCTGTAGACAATTATGCAGCACCTTGGAAACTAGATGTGAGATTATTATATCTCAGGTATAATGGATCGAGACCGCAGCCTGATCCTTTGGATTAAAAAAATTGATATTTGCGACTAACCTCAATTAATCTAAATCTACACCTAGCTAACTCGACCGCAGCCGAGCGCTTTTCTTATGTCAAAATCATTCCACGCGGTGATCTGAAGTCTTACTCCTGTGGAAGCTACACAAGAAGAGAGCCCGCCAAAAAACTTACTTCCCGAGTTCTTCCAAACTTTTATGAGCCCCAGCGAGCGCTCGGCCAATCACGACGACGCATTCGGCCCCCTTGCTGGGCATCCTTCACTCTCCGCTTCCTAAGTTCTCACGGTTACATCCGCCAGTTGGCCACGCTATTGCTTTGCTCTCTCGAAGAATTCAACGCTCGAAGTTCTGATGCCGCCCCGGTGGCGCAGTGGTCTAAGGCGCTGGCCTCTGATCATTCGTCCGTAAGGGGTCCGGATTCGAATCCCGGTGAGGCATGGATGTTGTGTTTGTCTTACGGCACTGGCTCTCTCCCTTCCCTGGAACCAGTGACCCTAAATTAGGGACGGGCGACTGCTTATAGCCCATTGAGTTGCTCACGGTGGTCGTTAAACCTCCAATCAAAAAAAAAAAAAAGTTCTGAGAATTCATGGGCTCGTCCTGACCTTGTGAACTGGTCACCAAGATGTCTTTCCTCTCCCTTCCTTGCCTTTCACTTCAAAATGGCGTCCCGTTGCCCATTTCTGATTTTTCCACATTTACTTTGTCGTTAAATCTCCAAACCTCCTCCACATTTATTTTTTAAAATTCAGCAGTTCCCATATTCTAGTGCACCACTGGCATCTTTTCCAATTATTTTTGTTTTTTCTAACAATTTCCACATCATCCCAACCTCTTTATGTTGTGTGCTATGACACTTTGTCTAACGACGGGATGGAATCTTCAAAACGTTCACGGCATTTTCAAACAAATCATGCAGATTTAGCCCATAAACCTGTTGAATATTTTCAAAACAAGCGTAATATAATCACAGAAATAAATGATTTCTGTTGCTACGGGTGAGGAAGAGAGTAAAACTACAGAGGCGTCATTCCAAGTGGCTTTGTTTGTGGCAGAAATTGGTCAAGGGTATAATACCGTCGCTGAACACTTGGCGAATATTATGTTTGGGGAAAATGCAGGGGGAGCAGTAGACAAGGTTCCTTTGTCGAATGATACAATCCAGCGTCGCATAACATCTTTGGCTTCTAATGTGGAGAAGCAATTAATCACACGTGTGCGTGGTTTTTATTTTGCTTTACTATTGGACGAAAGTACGGACGTAGAGATCTTGTGTCAACTTTTAGCATATGTAAGATACTTTTACGAAAATGAAGTTCATGATGACTTTTTGTTTTGTTTATCGTTAACAATTCACAGTACAGGAGATGATATTTTTGGTATGGTTAATGATTATTTCATAACACACATATTGGATAGGAAAAAATGTGTCGGAGTCAGTACTGACGGTGCGCCAGCTTTGTGTGGAAAAAGAAATGGTTTTACAGCAAAGGTAAAAGAGTTAGTACCTGAATGTAGTTCAACCCACTGGTTTATCCAGAGAACAGTTAGCGGTAAAAGGAATGTCTTCTAAACTGGATCTTGTATTGAAATAAGTAGTTAAAGTGGTAAATTTAATTAAATCACGGTCACTGAATCCTCGCCTTTTTCGTGTATTGTGTGAAGAAGTGGGAAGGTTGCACAAAAATTTACTTTTCCAGACCGAAGTACGGTGGTTGTCAATGGGGGAAGTACTTTCAAGAGTTTTCGAGCTCAGGGATGAGATCTAGATCTTTCTTCATGACACTAATGAAATTAGCAATTTTTTTCCATGATTTCAAGCGGCTAGCGCAGGTGGCATATCTCAGTGATATTTTCAGCATCCTGAACAGCCTAAATCTGTCACTTCAGGGACGTGGTGTAACCATTTTAAAAGTACAAGATAAAATGAAAGCATTTCTACAGAAATGTGAATTTTGGAGTAAACGGCTTGGTCGTGGAGAGCATGATTCATTTTCTGCACTTGATGATTTTTTGCAGTTTTCAAGAGAACTAACCCATGATGAATTAGTGCAATTGTTTCAGAACCATATAAAAATTCGGCAAGATATAAAAAATATTTCCAGAGCCTGATGAAAGTAAGGAATGAATTAGGAATCCTTCCAGTGCTACATTTGAGTTTGAGCCCTTCGACCTTTCATCTCATATGTGTGTTCAGCTTTTTAAATTGGAGTCTGATGGAGCACTGAAAATCATGTTTAGTGAGAAATCCCTCACAAACGTCTGGATTTATGCGAAATCAGAGTATCCTGAACTCGTCAACAGTGCCATCAAGCAATTGCTCTGTTTCCCACAACGTACAATTGTGAAATATTGCAATTGAGCGAATCCACATGGATATAGTGACCCTTTGTCCTGGTGAACTGAAATATTTCAGTACGACATAGCATCGCAAGTTTCCGATTCATTTACAGAAGCCTTGGGTATATAAATAAGTTTTGAGGGATTTGAGGTGAACAAAACACGTTATTGGAGAACAGAAACGATATTTTAATATTAATCGAAGTATGCTTCCTCTGAAGCTACAACTTTACCCAATCTTTCGGGCAGTGAACGTATGCCCTGATGGAAGAATTCCGCTTCCTTGGAAGAGATCCAGTTGTCCAGCCAATTTTTGATGTCTTCATAAGAACTAAACCGTTCTCCAGAAAGTGCTGACTGCATCGAACAGAACAAATGGTAATCCGATGGCGCAATATCTGGCGAATATGGTGGGTGGGGTAGAACTTTCCAGTCGGATCCTTCTAAGTACTTTTTCGCAGATCGAGAAACATGTGGTCTTGCGTCGTAATGCTGTAAGATGACTTTGTTGTGTCTATTCTCCGATTCCGGCCGTTTTGGGGTGAAAGCTCATTTTAAACGCTTTAATTGGGTTTGATACCGATCACCAGTAATAGTTTCTGACGGTTTCAGCAGTTCATAGTGGATCACACCCTTCTGGTCCTACCAGATATACAGCATTACTTTTGAACCACGGATATTGCGGTTTGGCGTTGAATGAGCTGGTTCACCTGGCTTCACCCATGCTTTCTGCCGTTTAGGGTCATCGTACCATATCCATTTCTCGTCGGCAGTAATAATACGATGCAAAAACCACTTTCTTTTTTACCTTTGAAGCAGCAATTCGCAAATGGTTTTTCGACGTTCAAGGTCTCTTTCCCACAAAGCATGTGAAACCCAATTCCCTTCTTTTTGCACCATTCCCATGTCAGCTAAACGTTGTCAAATGCATGGTTGAGTAACATTTAATATTGCTGCTAGTTCGTTTTGGGTCTGGCACGGATCCTCGTCGAGTAAAGCTTCCAATTAGGCATCAGCAATTTTTTTTGGGTGGTCCAGAACGTTCTTTATCACTGACATCAAAATTGCTCCTTTTGAATCGTCTAAACCAATACTCACATGTTTTTATGCATTGGGAATGTTCACCATAGATTTCTGACATTAAGCAATAGCTGTCGGCATCACTTTTTTTGACAGTAGGGTAATGCACTAACACTTCCCGCAAATGCTGTTTTGTCGGGACGAGAGTTGCCATTTTTCATCGAGTAAAACAAATACGTCTTCGCACCTCAATCGAACGTCGTATACTGACTCTGACAGCTGGCATCTCGTACTGCGATATCGCAGTGTCGCCACCTTAAAATACATGCGAGCAGTAATAAGTACGACACCGAACGGAAATCCATCAAAACTTATTTATATACCCAATAGAATTGTCTACTTTCGTTGGACTAAAATGTGTGAAAAAGAACAGGATTAATGTTGAACCTGACTTAAGTCAAACTATCTTCCATTGCACCTGATGTAACCGAGCTGGTAAAAACTTTGCAAGCAACTCCATTCTTCACACTGAAATGGAGAATAAAACATTTATTCGTCTATTTACTTTCTTGAAATGTGCTAATATCATTTTAATTCTAAAAATAATTATGCTGTTATGGTTTCTCATCCCTTTGTCTTAAACAGTTCTTTTTAATTCACATATTAATTTTTGTTCATCATCTTGAATTATTTTCTTATTGACGCCTATATATTGAAAGATTTGGTTTGGTGTTGATTCTTTTGCATTACATTTTGTACAGACTTTTGTGCCATCAACTATTTTCACTGATTGAGATGCCTAGTTCTAAATCTTGATAATGTGGTTTGTTCTTTTCTGTTTAATGTGGTGTTCAGTGGTTTGCCATGTTCTTTTGTGTTTTAAAATATAATAAAAAAGAGAGTACTTTTCTATTAATTTATTTTTAACTTTTCTACAATGGAAAAACTTTAATATCAATTTTTTATGACGATAATGCATTTCAATGAGTTATTAAATCATTATTCCTACATTTTGGTACCTGAATGCAAGAGGTGCCGGGATAGGTGGTCCGTGTTAGGTTGACAGTCTACATCTAGTGGTCCGTGGTAAAGAAAAGGTTTAGAACCACTGATGTAGAGGATCTTTAGGATGAACTCGAATGTCTGATTCGGGCTAGAACGACTCGTCCGACTTATGTGTCTGAACTGACCACTGCTTTGCGGGAGGAATGGTACAATACATCTGCAATTATTTACCAGAATCTCATTGAAAGTGTGCCAAGGAGACTGTACAATGCAATTGTGGCCAAAGACGGGCCAACTCCTTACTGACTTTGCGATAAATTCAGTACTGCATGAAAAGCATAGGCGTCCGGAGACATTTTACCACATAGTGTAGTTGCCGATACAGACTTTTGTATAGCTGCAGTGAGGTCCAATTGTAAAGCTAGTGCTTTTTCTCTCCGGCCACAACTCGCCAGTAAATCTAAGTAGTCATCCTCCGCAGGGATTGTAACCCTAGGACGGCCCAAAGCAAATCATATGTTGACTGTTGCCAAATTTGGAACGGTGTCCACAGCCGTGAGATTACGGAATGGTGCACTTCGAAGAAATGAGTCACTACCGTTAAGGGTTGGCCAGCTTCTAGTGTCCTGACAGTTCGCCATTTTTGTGAATTTTCCAGAGGTGTATTCCTGGACATGAATACGAAAGTGGCTATTTGGAATTTCTTCTGAAATCCCAAATAGCCACGTTGGACTGATAGCCACCGATAGCAAACCCTCTTTTTTTGTAACTGTGTTACTTGCATTTTACGCTTTTCAAAATTTTTTATTCAACACGTGTTTTGATTTATGGATGTCCTATTACAAAGCCACAGAAAGTTTTGTGAATAAATAACGACTAGTTTGTTCTCTATTTCCGGATTTGTATTTCGTTCTAAACTTATGAAGTGAGTGTATATGTTACGGCTTTCTCAATAAACCAGCTTTAATGGGGAAAAAACCCCTCTCAGATCGAGTGAGCGTGGGAGCAGACGTGTAATTACAGAATTCATATGAAATCTGCTTATCATCAGAAGTGTTTTTCTATCTCGAAAGGCCTTCAATCAGCGGATCCTTTCTTGTTACCTCACATTCCACCAGCCGAATACTTTCAATGACAGGTCAGAGCTTAAATTGTTTTAACAGGGTTTGTTCTCGTGAAGTAAGGTGGGGGATGGGGGTTGAAGTTTGGTACTTAATGAACTCGAAGATGATTTTTTTGTGACTTACTGCGCAACAGAATTCCAAAACCGAGATAATGAGAAGCATAGAGCAGTTATTTTCGGATTTCACTGGAGTGTGAACCATTTCCACGACAATGGGCACTTCTTATTTAAAGGAACGTTCATTAGTGTTTATTTGAGAAAACTGCATTAATTGCAGGGGACGAAGACAAAATGTCTTGTCGTTCACCGCAATTAATGTTCTAATAATTCTTTTCTGGAGATAAAAGTAATAATAGCTGGACGTTTATTATGTTGTCAATTCGATACTTTTTGCTTTCAAGACGGCACGTTAATTAAACAAGAGCTTTTAAGAAACACTAATATGGGCATCAACCTCTTCTTGAACTGCATGAAAAATATTGCATCGGACGACCAAATATCGTCTGCAAACTGAATGATATTGTTATTAAATCTCATTAAGTGATATATTATTTTTGAGAGGGAGAGGGCCGCACAGTTAACAATTGAAATGAGCTTCTAATGTTATGAGCAGTCGCTCGTTTCTAGTTAAGGGCCCCTGCTTCTAGGGAAGGATGATAACCAGAGCTGCAGAGCTTTATACCTCATTCAGAAATCAAAAGCCTGCGCCTGTGACCGTTTGGTCACAGATACGCTGGCATGCATTCGAATCTCTGCTGTGAAATTTTAAAGAGCGAATATAGAGTTTTAACGTGTGCACATGGGCCGCGGATGGCCTAGTGGTCAACGTTTTTGACTGCTACGGAGAGGTCTCAGGCTGGATTCCAGGCAGGTACGAACGCTTGAACCACTAAATATACGCCGTGCGTCGGATGGGCACGTTAAGCTATCGGAACCCGAGTACAGGCCTCCCGGTTATAAATAAGGGCACTTTCTCCCCCTTTCTACCTCGCTTCCGTGTGACTTTCCTGTCGGGCCCTCTAGCCCAAACCTCCTAGCTTCCTATTTCTAAGGGTTGTTTAAGACCTGGGGTCAGACACTCCTTACCTAAAATCTTCTACATATGATCTGATCTTAATGTGTGCACATGATCATTCCTGCTAACGGCTGGTTTGGAGCTTAAACCTTTGGCAAATCCCACTAGGTTCCAATCCCAGTCTTTGTTTTGCTTACCCACAGCTCCTAAACTAGGGAAGACACTTTTTCCAGATTTAAATATTCATGACTTCCGCCAAACTTTGAAAGAAGGAAAAAAGTGTTAACACATAATGGCTTGGAAAAAGTAGTATAAACGTTTCCTGTTGCAGTTGGCAAAAGATTATATTAACGGCAACAAAGATGCAGTTGGCAAAAGATTATATTAACGGCAACAAAGATGCAGTTGGCAAAAGATTATATTAACGGCAACAAAGATGCAGTTGAGCAGATGTTTGCATTCTAGGCGGTATACCACAATCAACGAAGTGAACAATACACTGCTGGCCACCCAAAATGCAACACCAAGAAGGACACGAGATAGCAAAGCCAGATTTACTAGACACATAACAACAGATACAAAGATGAAACGATTGAGCTTACAGGCCCATGCGACTCGCGGAACACGCAGATATCAATAGTTCGTGTGGCACCCATGGCTGGCAATAACTGCCGCTACACGCCGCGGCATCGAACGAAAGAGGCTTCGGATGTGGGCTTGGGGTATGTCGGTGCAGGCTGCTTCCACACGTTGCCACAGTTCATCAGGCGTAGACGCGGGTGGTGTTTGCCGATCAGGGACCAGACGTGTTCGATGGACGACATATATGGGGAGAACAGGAGGGCCATGGCAACAGTGACACCTAGCAGGCCGTGAAGAATTGTGGCACGATGCGTGCCACGTATGGGTGCGCATTGTCCTGTTGAAACGTGGCCGTTGGCAGGTCCTGCAGAGATATAGCGGTGGCTTTTGAGTGTACCGGCAATGCGTAATAGTGGGGTGCGGGTGTCATATCCAATTGCGCCCCAAACCATAACGCCAGGCGACGAACCGGTATGGCGATGCATAATGCAGGCGTCATACAGACTCTCGCCGCGGTGCCGCCACACGCGGATCCGACCATCGTGGTGTTGCAGTCAGAAGCGGGATCCGTCGGAGAAGACAATGTCGTGACATTCCGTAGTACAGGTGTGGCGTTCAACTGCCCACTGCCGCCGCACTAGCCGGTGGTGTAACATCAATGGAAATCGGAGCAATGGGCGCCGTGGGACAAGTCTCCGCTCCTGCAGACGACGTCGAACGGTAAGTGATGACACAGGTTGTTGCGCAACACACCCTAATTCCTCCGCTAACGTTCGTGATGTGGCGATGCGAGCCGTCAAAGCCAGCCGCACAACATGCCTGTCCGTCCGTCCCTCCTGCACCCATCGAATCTATATTCGCCTCACTGTAGCTGGATGTCGTCCCACACGCGCGCCAATGTCTCGGTACGATAAACCGCTGTCGCGATAAGCCACAATTCGTCCTCTGTCGAACTCCGAAACGTGCTGGAATGACTGCCTTATTCGGCGACGAGGCATCAGGAAGTTTCCCACGCACAGGTCCGTCAACACAACACACTTCCACTACTTACACCCCGCCTTCTGTGCACCCTTCTTATAGTGCTTCTCGGTGGCGTGCCGGGCGCACATGATTTGCATATGCCCTGCAATGCTAATAGTTTGCACGTCCTCTCGCGGGCGACGCATGCTGCGAATTTCAGGCCAATCAGATGCTTCCTTTTTGGTGTTGCATTTTAGGTGGCCAGCAGTGTATTAAACTATACTAAATTGTACAAGGCAGACCTATGATACCTTGTTTAAGAGCCACAGTATTCCTGATTATGTCATCTCTATGCACTATAGTGTTGGCACAAATGCTGTTACCACGAGTTCTGAGCATCTCCAAACACGAAGTCGTCGATTGTCGGAATATGGGCCATATCTGGATTCATCGCAGGATAGGGAGGTTTGCCACTTTTCCTGCAACAATTGGTATTGTCTTTCCCACTGACGTGTTTCTTGTCGGGTTGGCGAAGATGCTGGCATTCGGGGCACTTGACGTCTCTACCATAAACCGTTCTGATGCAGTGGCTTACGAACCGTTTGACCACTTTCGGCTTTGTCAATGGCTCATCTCCGAGCTTCTTGAATGTGAAGATTGATTCTTGTAAGGTCTTAGCGAGTTTTTTCGGGATACTGATCATCTTGTTGGGCAGTAATTGTCCTCAGGCGACCACTTCGCGACATCTTATTGCTTCCGGCAACGCGCATGGAGTCGGTTTATTACACTTTGGAATACATAAATAGCCCTGCAAAATCTGAAAGTATGAGCTCGGATTGTAGCATTCCAATGGCGTCATTGCGTTCTTCCACAGCTAGATGTATTATTTGCATTATTCATAGTATAACAGTAAGGTTTGCAGGTAGCATCGTTAAGACACCCCGTAAAACTCACTGACTGCTTCAAAGTGCAGTTGCCGCGCCTGTGCGCACGTGGCAACAATGCGAACAACTACCTCCCAACTACCAGTCTCTCAACTACCAGTCTCATCAGACAACGTTTGCTTAAGCACGTGCCTCGAGTAATATCCCAAACATTTTTCAGCAGTTCATTTGTGCTCATTCCACTCACAACACCAGCTGTTTTACGAGGAAATGGTAGTTCAACACGTATGAGGAAATGGTAGTTCAACGTGGTAGTATGTGTGTTTTATTAAACACACATGCTACCACCCGTATGCAAGCGGATGTACTGAGCGGCCATGACAGTTACGTTATGATGTCGTGGAATGGAGGCTTTGTCATACAGAACAGAGAATTCGATACTGCCCCTTACGAGGACTGCAGCGGTCCTCCCAGTTTAGTGCAGTGGTCTACTTGACGATTCTTCTGAGATCGGCGTATAGCCGAGCTCCTCATTCAGGGCTTGACCCCAAGTCCCTTTCTTCTGTCTTCCCCAAAACAGGACGTCTCTATTTAAAATGACGGCCCTATTAAAAATAGGATAGTCCCCGTCCCTATTTTGAACTAGCGGCCCATATATCGGGTCGAGGACTGCCCGTACCCCACAGATCCGCTCACAGTGGTGTAGTCGCACACCATCTTTCCTAAAAAAAAAGGAAGTAAAGAAAAGGAGACAGCAGTGAACGGACAGCTGTGAGTTTTTTTTTTGATTGGAGGTTTGACGACCACCGTGAGCAACTGAATGGGCTATAAGCAGTCGCCTGTCCCTAATTTAGGGCCACTGGATCCAGGGAAGGGACAGATCCAGTGCCGTAAGGCAAGCACAATATCCATGCCTCACCGGGATTCAAACCCGGACCCCTTTCGGACGAATGATCAGAAGCCGTCGCTTAGACCACTGCGGCACCGGGGCGGCAGCAGCTGTGAGTTGATGGAAGTTCAATATGGTTTGCAGCTTTTTCGACAAACTCTCACTAAAATTGAAATCCTAAGAGATTTCATGCTGGAGTAGGATTGCAAAACAGTGTGAATGTTCTTTGTATTAACTGTACGCACTGGGACGTTCTGCAGAATTCTATTGAAACTATAAGATTTTTTTTATTTTTAGACTTATTTTTGCGTAGTTGATTGAGGCACAAACATTTTGCTCAAAAAAAAAAAAAAAATGCTGCCCACTCATGTTTTCAATCAGCCGCTACGGACTATTTATCAGTTACAGATTTCTCTTCTATTACATATGTGCTTTAAAAATGAATGTATATTACAGTAGTATTCGCTTTTTACTTGAACTGTTTTAGATAATATAAATTATACCGTTATGAATAAATAGTTTTATTAACTACTTGGAGTTCATAAAGCGTTTTAACTATTGAAGATTTTCTTTTCTTAGCTGTTAATTTTTTCTGGTACAAGTGTCGAGTTTTGAAATATTCTTTTTTGTGTATGCAATCACTTTGCAGATTTGTATGTTTATTGACCATTTTCTGTTTATTTAAATCACTTATTCATACTTTTATTGAGATTTCTCTGTCTATTCTTTGTTTCCCGTTGCTTCTTATCCGTGGAAATATTTTCTCTTTTCCTTGCTGCTGGGAAAAACAACTTGGGAAACTCAAGTGGGTTTGTTTATCGGAAGTTCCTCTTTTCAGTACTTTTTAAACGCAGACGTTGTCAGATTTGTATGTGTACCTAAGACTGAAGGAAGTTTTATGGGGAAGTTTCTTTCCACACAAACTTCTCCAACAACAACAATTGAAAATCGATCAGGAGACGGTTTCAAACACAAACAAAAAATAGTATTTGATACAATTCGGTCTTACGTAGTGAGTGAAATTTTTTCTTCGTCTTCCTATCCCTTTCTGATTCGTTCTCTGTCTTTAAAATTTTAAATCTCAGTACGATACTTGCTTTACCCGCAAGCCATGTGGGGAAACATAAGGTATTCAGAACGTAGATTCATTACTTTTCTTATAGGCAGATGCAATCTTGAAAAATGTTCAAATAACTGCATAGCAAAACTATATTTCATTCATAGATTTTGCACTCATTTAGATCGTAATCACCTTAAGAATAACGAAAAAACAAACAAAACATTAATATTGGGTAAACTAAACTCGAAGAAAATCTACTTGAATCTGCTTTCCTATAAAATCAGAGCATCAATTAGATGACTAACCACCACTTATCCAAATACAGAGTGAAATAACACTAGGCGCTATGTGTTCTGTAGCGTATGCAACTTATTTAACTTCGTGTTTTTGTTTGATTTCTCGTATGTACATTTTGTTTACATCTGGTTATACGTTCTGAACTTAACTTCATGTCGGAATTCCCAAGAGTTCTTTTTTGTGTGTGTGTGGCATTCCAGAAAGGAAGTCAAGTCAGGGAAACTAGGATAAAAACGGGACCCTTGATTTGAACGCGGATGATGTGAGTAAAGCTTTAGATCGTAAAACCTAAGAAGCATTCAACGTGACTGCTGAAATTAGATTTGTAATTCTGTCGTTAAGTTTCATAACCATCGTCAGAGTTAGCTACGAAAGTTTATCGTTAGTACGTATCTGTTACATGTGTGATTTGTGAAAGATTGGGACTTATCAGCTACTTACACAGAAATCGCAAATTATTAGAAACACCTACTTAGTAAAGTATTGGGCCTCCCGAAGCCTTCGAAACAACCTTGATTCGAAGTAGCATGGATTAAGCGAGGTGCTTATATCGTTCTACAGGTGTGTATGTACGAGGTAGGATTCAAAAGTTCGGGGACTTGGCGTATAGTTCCTTAGGGGCCGTCCCTAAATTACGTCCGAAATTACAGGGGGAAGGGGAGGGGGGGGGGTTTCTGACAACCGGACCAAATGTGACATGGGGGAGGGGAGAAATTTAGCAATTCGGACGTCCAGCGGCAAAAATATAGTGGATGGTATCTCATCGTTTTGTTTTCTCTTTTTTTCTTCTTTTAATAGTTAGAAAAGAGAATGAAATATTTCAGATTATTGATGATATTTAGCTAAATCAGAATATTAATATTAAGTCCTCGTATTTGTACTACCAAATCTATCGTGTTTTGTAGATGGCATAATCGAGAGTGTTGCAATCTTGAATGCGTGCGCTCATTTATTTCAGAATGATAAAGTTCGGGTAGCATTTGGGAACAAATTAATGCTTAAATAATAAATATTTTTTGAAGCAAACGTGTAAATATATGGAAGATTCCTTTAAATAATTACATATTTTATTTTTATTTCTCAACGGACTTCTAAAAGCAGTCGTCAAAAATAAAGGGGGTTGCGGGAATTATGACGTACTTTTTAGGGGGAGGGTGTCAACAATCGGACAAAATGTGACATGGGTTAAGGGGAGTCTAAAGTAGTAAACAATCACGGACGTACTTTATGGACGGCCCCTTACCTTGCATACTATAAAACACCAATACACAACCACCTTCTAAATAATCCCCTTGGGCGACGATACACTTTTGCCAGCGCTCCTAAAGCTTCTGGAAGCATTGCTGAGTACTATGTTTTGCAACCCCTCGTAATGCCTCCTGCGTTGCTGTTTTTACCTCATTTGTTGACACAAAACGACGTCCCTGCAGATTTTATTTCATCAGTGGAAAGAAGTAAAAATTGCAGGGGGTTAAGTCGGGTGAATAGGCGTGATGTGGAAGCACATTAGCACGCTTTCTGGCGAGAAACTCCGTGACCAGTAGGGACAGATGTGCAGGCGCGTTGTCATGGAAAAGGTCCTATTGTTCACTATGCCACATTATGCCACATCTTTACCACGGATTGACTCCCGTAAGCCACTTAAAATGTCCAGATAACGTTCCTTGTTAACTGTTGCGCCCTCAGGAATACATTCGGAATGGACAATGCCGTGAGAATCAAAAACACCTCCAGCATGACTTTCCCTTTGCTGCGATCCTGCCTGAATTTCTTTGATCACTGTGAAGACGGTGATTTCCATGTTGAAGAAGCACACTTTCGCTGAATATCAAACAAGTAGCACCACGTTTCATCACCTGTGATGATGTTATCCAAAAACGTAGGAACGCTATTAGCTTTGTCGATTAATTCGACCGATAGCCGCATCCTTTCATCCTTTTGTTGGGAGATCAAAAGGCGAGGGACAATGTGCTGATACACGCGGTGCACGTTAAGATCCTCCGTCAAAATGCGCTGACATGTGATATCCGATAAGTTAGTTGTGTTAGAGATTTCTTCAATGGTTCGGCGACGATCTTGACGAACACAGCGCCGCCATCGTAATGTTTTCCTCACTACGTGCACTCAGGTCAATCACAGCGCTCATTATCTGCGATGGATTCTCGGCCCTCTTTGAAACGCAAATACCACTCGTACATCATCGATATCGCCATCGTAGAGTGACCGTACACCTTCAAAAACATTTCTAAGGTATCTGCAGCTGTTTTACATATACTCTGACAAAATTTTAATGTTACAACGTTGCTCTTCAAAAGTCATGTTTCTCACATCGTAGAAGACAGACGACTAACCACAGCTGCAAAAGTCTGCGCGCGCATACCAATCACTTTCCATGGGCCAAACCATTCTGACTACGGAAGGGAGGGATGGCGGGATATATTTCAGACGCCGCAACTTTAAGTACATGCTTGCGTTGTCACAGGTAGGCGCTGTCCCCGAACTTTTGGATCCTACTCCGTATGTTCAGCCAAGCGGACGTGGTGGCGCCCGTCAGTTGCCGAATCAACGCTGGAGGAAGATCTCTGTTACTCTCTCAATCCCATAATACAGGTGATCAACTGGGTTCAGCTCTGGGGACTACGGGGGGGGGGGCACTTTAGCACATTGAAGTGGCTCTTGTGCACCTGAAGTATTGTGTCATGATCGAGCCTTGTCGCATGGCGCATTATTCTGCTGGAAAAAGCCCTCTTCAACAGGAAATACCAGGTATAGGTATGCCTGATACCTACTGATGTTATGGTACATCGTGGCAACCACATTGTGACCATTCCAGCCTTGTGGAATGACGCATTATTCTGCTGGAAGTAGCCCTCTCCATCAGGATACACAATGTATAGGTATGCCTGATCCCCATTGATGTTAAGATCCCCCTTGGCAACCACAGTGTGGCGATCGAGCATTGTGGCATGGCGCATTATTCTGCTGGAAGTAGCACTCTCCATCAAGAAACACCTTGTATAGGTATGCCTGGTCCCCATTGATGTTAAGATCCCTTGTGGGAACCACACTGGGACGATCCGGTCCTTGTGGCATGGCGCATTATTCTGCTGGATGTAGCCCTCTTCATCAAGAAACAACATGTAAAGGTATGCCTGATCCCCATTAATGTTAAGATAGCCAGTAGAAACTACAATGTGGCGATCGAGCATTGTGGCATGGCGCATTATTCTGCTGGAAGTAGCACTCTCCATCAAGAAACACCTTGTATAGGTATGCCTGGTCCCCATTGATGTTAAGATCCCTTGTAAGAACCACACTGTGACGATCCGGTCCTTGTGGCATGGCGCATTATTCTGCTGGATGTAGCCCTTTTCATCAAGAAACAACATGTAAAGGTATGCCTGATCCCCATTAATGTTAAGATAGCCAGTGGAAACTACAATGTGGCGATCGAGCATTGTGACATGGCGCATTATTCTGCTGGCAGTAGCCCTCTACATCAAGAAACACCTTGTATAGGTATGCCTGATCCCCACTGATGTTAAGATACCTTATGGTAACCAAATGCTTTTGCTTGTGTATTAAGAAACCCAATGCCCACCATGAAAACAGATCCCAGATCAATATATCGCTTCCACCAGGTTGTACAGTTAACGCTCCGGGGACTACGGGGGCCATCTTAGCACTTTGAAGCGACCGTTGTGCTCTTGGAACTGCTGTCTGACGTTCCTATCCTTGTGGAGGTACCTCGTGACATCCAAATGCTGTTGAATGGGTATTAAATAACTCAATGCCCGCCATAAAAACAGAACCGAGACCATTACATTACCTCCACCAGCTTGTGCAGTTTAACGCTTGGCAAACTGGAATCCATCGATTTGCACAGTCGATGCCATACTGTGTCCCATTTATCTAACGGGATTAACGTCTGTTTTTAGCAGAAATGGGTGGTACACGAAGGTGACGTCTGCTGCTAAAACCCATTTGCCCCAAAGTACGGCAGGATGGCAATACTCATATTCTCCTCCCGATACCGCAATCGCATTGTATGGTAACTTGATACAGTTGAGCTCATCTGTTACCTCGTACAACCCTCTGTGGTCGCCGTTGCCTTCGAACACTGACCGGTCGTTTTCGCCCGCAGGAAGATAGCTGATTGCTTGTTTTGTTGCTTGTGATACAGTTGTTCTTGCATAGCCAACAAAGCTTGGTTTTTGAGATATTTCTAGCTTAAAATTGCTTAAACCACGCGTCTTTCCCATATTACAGCAATCTATTTTTTGTAGACATCTAAATCCTTTGTAATGAGCTGCTTCTCAAGCTATCTCAACGTCATAGCTGTGCACGTAAGTGAGGATGGCACTTGTCGGATTACTAGGGGTGCTTATACAGTACTGTTTGTGAAAATTGCAACACCAATATAGAGTCTCACTATTCAAATGAAAATCATATCACAGATTTCCCATATTAGAGGAGATACTTGGTTACATTTGCAGAGCTATTCCAAATTTTTGTTTTGTTTCAAAACTGAGTATCGTGTGAAGCCCCCTGGGCCAAAACTTATATCCACTACACATCGTGACATTAAATAGAAAATATGTTTCGTATTGTCCTGAGGAATAGCCTACCTGTCTGCTTCTCTGCGAGACCGGAGTTCATTTGTGGTGACGGGCGGAGGCGCTTGACAGGCCAGCTACCATGCCCCAGACATGTTCGATCGGGGACACGTGCAGGCGAAGTAAGAAGTGGTACTTGCCATGCATGAAATAGTCCTGGTGTAACAGGGCTGAGTTCGGGCTCAATTGTAAGAGCCCGAGCCCGTCCGAGCTCGAAGTATATCAGCCCGAGCCCAAATTTTATACTTCAAGACAGGGCCCGGGGCCGAACGAACCCGAAAACAATGATTAACGTGTTTAGGCATTAAAAAATCTCTTCCAGACTTCCACTCTTTCCTCGCCGTTCATTTACCTGATGTTTTTCTCAACTGCGGGGTGGGGAACGGACGTCTGTCTATTTGTCTGTTTATTTGAGCATTTAGTTCCTCCTCAAATGCTTGGAGGGGGGCAGGACATCAGGAAAACTCGGGAAGTACAGCAATCAACGTCGTACGTTGCTCAACCGAATTAGCAGGGAGTTGCCGCGTAAAGGAAAGGGGCAAAATTTCGTCAATGTGCTATGTACTACTGTATCTATCGTTCTTGAAGAAATTTTTCCTTCGCAGAAATCCAGAAATTCATGGTCTACGGCATTTGTTACCCAAGCGCGGAATGAATAGCCCTGCCAAATTCCTACTCCCCATCTAGACCCAGTTGCCGAAGAATTCTCTTTCAGAACTAGAAAGTGTAATAAAAGTCTCGTGTGGTAAATCGTAGAAAATCACATTAAAAGAAAAAGGAAGAAAATTCTCTCCCTCTCTCAGATCCCGAGCCCCCAGACCCGAACCCCATTAGGTATTTCGTAGCTCGACGGCCCGTCTCAGCACTGTTGGGTATTCCGGACCACATGCGGCAGAGCATTGTCTTGCTGGAATTTAGCGCTAGGACAACACTGAAGGAACGGTATCACCTCTGCCTCTAAAACATCCCTGATATACCGCTGGTTGTCGGGGGATCCCTCAGTTCGTATTTGGTAAGATCACAAATTGAACCCAATGGCGTCGCTTAGCGTTGGAAATGTCATTGTTCCCATGACACTTAACGTTAGGCCGGTATGACGCTGCAAGGTGCTATTCATCGCGATGTCATCGAACGCGTATGCGACCATCATGGTGGATCAAGTTGAATCGTGACTCATCAGAAAACACGACCTGTTGCCAATAAGCGCGCCAATGTCTGTGTTCGAGGCATCATTGCGGTCTGAGGCTGCTGTGGTTGAGGGTCAAAGGATTGCATAGCAATGGGCTGCTACACACAAGTCCTCTATTAAGCTGATGACGCCGAACTGTGGTGGAGAACAAAGCCTGACCTCTGATAGTGTTTCAGTGCTGCCACCGTGGATGTTGTTGTACGATCGGTCATTGCCATGCGGTGGAGGTGTGTGTCATTCCGTGCAGTCGTGCGATTTTTCTGTTCATTTCCCGAATATCTGTGCGTCCGAGTGTCAATTTCGCGGAAAGTAAAATTTAGCTTCTCTCATCCCAACAACCCTTACTCTTTCAAAGTTCGTTAGGTGTTCATCTTCTTTGGCGACGGGCACAGTGAGACACAAGAAACACCCTATCGATTCAGTGTCGGCTCAACACTATCTGCAACATTTTGCTTGAGCCAGCACTTTATTACCATGACCGGACAGTTCAGAGAGCGCTGCTCCGAAGCCGCATGCGCATTTTCTCTGATGTTTTAATCATTTGCATGTCCCAACCATTTGTACATATCCTATAAGTTTCAAGCTATTAGGTGTGCAACTTAATTCTCGGCTCCTAACCGCAAGAGATCATAGAACGTCGGCAAATGCAAATAGCTGTGTGCGATAATGGCTGATTGCAGCACCATCCAACAGCTTTCCAGGAAACCGTAACCGCTCATAGCTGGAGTGACAGAAGGGACGAAAGTTGAGGATGAAAGCAATGTCGTTCGAGAAGCAACATTTGAGGCACTGCCTCCTGTTCTCGTTTCAGCTGAAAAAAAGTGCACAGCAAATGATCTGTGCTGCTTTGGGTGAGGCTACTGTGTACTACAAGAAGTGGTCACAGCAGTTTAAGCAGGAAAATTTCAATCTCCGTGATGCAAAACGTCCGGGACAGCCCCAGAAAGTTGACGATGAGGAACTGGAACAACTGTTGGACGCGGATCCCTGTCGCACACAGTCAGAGCTCTCATAGGAACTCGGAGTAACACGGTAAGCCATTGCAAAGCGCCTTCATAAGCTTAGACGGATTCACAAGGAGGCCGTTGGGTGCCCCACCAACTCACAGCTGCGAACAAGTCTAGGCGCTACTATATTGCTGTGCCTTTGCTCTCCAGATTCAAGAAGGATTTCCTCCACAAGAGTTCGACCTGTGATGTGAAATGGATCCTCTACGATAATCCTAAGCGCCGCAAATCGTGGGTTTATCGAGATCAGCCTACCACCAGTACAGCCAAACCAAATATCGATGCCAGGAAGTTGTTGCTGTGCATATGGTGGGATCAGCGCGGTGTCGTACACTATGAGTTACTCAAACCTGCTTAAACGGTCAATGCTGAGCGTTATTGTCAGCTACTCATTCGTGTGAGTGACGCACTGGAGGCGAAAAGGCCATACACTGGTAAGGGCAGAAGGTCGGTCCTGTTGCTTCAGGATAACGCGCGTCCTCACACAGCTAAAACGACTTTAAACACGATCACCGACCTGGGATGGGAGATTTTGTCCCACCCGGCGTATTCTCCAGACTTCGCCCCGTCGGATTATCACCTCTTTCGCTCCCTGCAACATCACCTGAGTGATACGCACTTCACTTCTGTCGAGGAGGTCCACACAAGTATTGAGGACTTTATCAACTCGAAACAGCCCTGTTTTTTCCGCAGTGGCATTCGGCAACTCCCTGACCGATGGCTCAAATGTATCCAACACAAAGGGGATCATTTCCTTGATTAGGTACGTATTTTATTTGCTGTAATTTGCTGTCAACGTGTCGTGCCTGTGGTCGAGAATTAAGTTGCACACCTAATAATACCAGCAGGTCTTCATGTTCATGGTGTTACAATTTTCGCAAGCGGTAGTATAGTAATTTATTGTTTCAGTGCGTCTTGCAATAAGTCTTCGCGGTCTACTTGAATATTTCTGTATTGGTGTATATGTCAAGGAGGAAGAATAAAAAAGATAAAACTCAAGTCATTGTGCCATCATTTTGTTCTAGCAATAATTATTTCTGCGTAACTCTACATTTTACGAAATTACATAATAATTTGACCCTGTATTTCATAAAATTCGACGAAAAAGTGCAGTTGCTGCACGAGCAAATTTACGCAATTTTAAGTGCATACGGACTGCGTCCTCCGGAGTTGATTTATTCAGAATAATGAAAGAAAGTCACTTAAGTGAAAAACATCTTATACAAATCGCAGCAGGAGTAACAGCAACAATATTGGTTGTTTTGCAGAATTTTCTTTCTTCTTTTGTCTTCGGTGACACTTCCATAATGCTTCAGACTGCTTCAGAATGCCACGAAAAAGTGATTCAGAAGTTTAATCACGCAATACCAGATGCTCGTTAAATTCTGAAAACGCTCAGGCATAAACAAATGAGATTTCTTCTCTGTCGGATAAGCTATTTACCTTAATGACAGTACCTATTACGCAAGTATTCGCTTCATTTAAAGGCAAATGCTTATGATTTGCCTGGTAGCTACGATTTGAAGCGATTTAAGGAGATCATTTCTTTTATTTTCCAGTTATTTTCTGACTTCTACGGTTTAAAAAAATATTAGTACGATGTTTCCCATTCTGTGCTATTTGCATTGTTTTTCGTAAATTGTTTTCGCAAACCAAATGTCGTTTTTGTCCTAAATCGAGCAAAACATTTAGTGAAATAATGAGTACTGGTTAAGCTGCACGTTTTAAATTCAGTTTCGATTTCATTAGGCACAACCTTATACTATTTCAATGCAGAGGCACTCGTACTTCATCTCATAAATAAAAAAAAGGCTACAAATAAGAAGTGTACTTAAAAGGAGTACTCAAAAAACTTTGCGAAAGGTACCCAAATTAATTTGTGTGTGTGTGTTTCAACAGTATGGGTGTTTAGTAATAAATAAATAAATCACCAAATCAGTCTTCTGGTTCGCAGATTCTTTTACAAAATCTGAATGAAATCATAGATAGATATCGAAATTATTGCTTGCCTGAATTCAACAGAGCTGGTGAACAATATTTATTGATAATTTTCCTCGCAAATCAAAGGACGGAAGTATCTATTTTCGAGAAGCTGGACTTTCGTAACTGTACGATTTCAAAAGGGATGCCATATTTTTGTGATGGAACAGCAGGGGCGTAGTTAGAGGGATAAAGGGGGCCTTGACACTCGAAGGTGTTTCACGTTTTAGTTAAAATGCAACTTATATTAGAAAAATGCTTTAATTGAGTAAAAGTGCATCAACTTACTTTAGAAAATAATGCTTTAATTATTTCTCCTATTTTTCCTTAACATTTTATTGGCCACTGCGTTTCAAAAACTTCAAATTTCTGTCGGCCCCCCATTCTATATCGCCTCTATGGGACAGATTATGTAAAACCCCCTTGCACTGATAACATTTCTTGCCGCGAAACTTCTTTAAAACGCCCATTGACTATACATTGAGATTCCAATCTTTTAGGTGTATCTACTCTTGTCACGTAACATAGCTCGCTCCAAAACGTAAGATGACACGTGACCGTAGTGTGCTGCATAAATTAGGCAGAACAGCTAGTCGAACATCAGTTAGTGTTCCACTGAGAATCAGAATAAGTAAAAATAAGTGATCTGAGCAACTTTCAATGAGGTAGGATAGTTGTCTCCAAGCATACCAGTTCGAACGAGACTTTTCCTTTTCCTCCTGGATTTTCCGAGACTTTCTTCCCAAAAGAGACTTTTCCTTTTCCTCCTGGACTTTTCGAGACTTTCTTCTCAAAAGAGACTTTTCGAGACTTTCTTCTCAAAAGAGACTTTTCGAGACTTTCTTCTCAAAGGAGACTTTTGCTTCTGGAATGTTCGAGACTTTCTTCCCAAAAGGGACTTTTCCTTCTGGACTGTTCGAGACCTTCTCCTCGAAAGAGACTTTTCCTTTTGGATTTTTCGAGGATTCCATCTCAAAAGAAACTTTTCTTTCTGGACTTTTCGCAACTCTAGCAAGGATTTACCATGAATAGTGCGATACGAAAAAAAAAAAAAAAAAACCACGAATCAGAGATACCGCGGACGAAATCAGCTGTTGGGTCAAGGCTACACGAGCGCCGTCTATTGTGCCTATTCGTGACCTGGGCCAATACGTCCGGAGATTATCCTCAGCCCGCCAGAGTTGAATTCTGCAGTGGTATACCGGGTTGTGTCCTATCCGTCTGTTTGACTGATTTTGGCAAGTCTCCTTTCATCTTTTCGATTCACCCGCTGTTTTCGTCCACAGGATAGACGATTTCTGGAAGATCTTTGCATGTCGCATAATTCACGTTAAACCCTTACTACCGTTGTGCCTGAAATACACAGGAGAACTTCCTTTTGGGAGATTTTTGAAACTATCAGTCCACTTTCAAAGTCTCATAGAACACTCGTTTTGCCAATTCCTATTCTCAAAGAAAGCTAGCTAATGCTCTACAAGTTGGTCCACTTGATTCGCGTTATGGTCTCTTAACGTCTTACGCGTCGGACCGAGCATTCATTTGACGAGGGCAAGTTTATCTAAAAAACTGCCATTTCATTGTGTTTCTTTCCTTTGACGGAATCCATTTGCAGAAGAGCATGTAACAAATTGGTCACGGAGTATACAATTGGTATGTTTCAGAATTTCTATGTTTCTGAAATTATATTTTTGGATTTTTAAAATTCTTTTACAGACAGAACTTCTTTTTGTGATGATTGTCCAAACTCAGTAGCTACTCGTTTAGCCTTACTGATTTCTTCTTCACTATGTACACGGTATCAACAAATGATTATCCTGATTAGAGTAGGCTGTAACTGTTTTGTATAATGGCGGGCTTTACATGCGTTTTCTTTCTACAGGTGATCTCGTACACGCATGGAATTTCCGTGCTCGTGTGTTTCATCTACCCCATCCGCATTAGGAGACCTGTAGTAGCTGTGCAGTTAGCATGGCGCCTATGACAGAGAAAACATAATGTGTGGTGTGGCTTGCAGAAACAAAATCTTCTTTTCGTATTCAAAGTATGGAAAGAGATCATCTGATGTGAAGTTAATTAAGTCATGTATTACAAAACTGTTAGACACCAACACAGTGGAAAAGAGAAGGAGCATTGGTTGACCATCAATTTCCGATGAGATAATGGGAAACATCCAATCAGCTTTCGGTGAAACAAGCTTCACGCCAACTACAGATAACAAAGTTTGAGGTACCACAGTTTACAGTAACATGCTACATGTGAGAAATTCTTAATATGATGGCCGTCCAAAATGTAAAATATTTGCTAATGACATTTTGAACCTTATTGATGAGATTAATGGCTTCTTGATACGTGTCTGCATTTTATATCACTAGTTCAGTCGACAGACAGAATGTGCGTATTTGGGGATCCGAAACTCGCATGTCGTTATCACGTATATTCAGGACAGTCCGATGATCTATGTGCGGGAAAGCTGGTCTTTTCCTCTTCTTTGCCGCGGAAACGATTACAGCATACACTCATCAACTGAAACACCCCCAGAACCGGCAGGCGACAATTATCTTGCAAACGGATGGGTACCTTCCTTCATTTGGGTACCTGTTGTTGGTGAAGCTCTCGAAGCCGGTACGAAGCAATCCCATTTCCCTCAAGAACACTAGACCTTACCACGCAGGATTTCTTTCTCTGGGGCTATGCTAAAGATGTGTGTAACGTACCTGCCAGCAGGACGCACATGACATAAAGGCAGATAGGAATCAGAATACATGTCCGCGTAGCTCAATTGGTAGAGTGACTTGTTCCGGAATAAGCGGACTCAGGTTCGATCCCGGCGTAGACCAAAAATGACGGAGAAATTCACTTCGTTATATGTGTTTTGTGCAACAGTGGGAATTAGGCGCCACGTATTTCATTGATTCTTGTCTTCTTATCCCTCTTGAAAAAGGTGCACGAGTGCTAAGGGGTTGACGACTTTGAAGGCATTTTCGACGCAAATCCGTAAATAGTGTTCAAGACATGTGGCATTTCTGTTGCATGCATTCCTTGCTTACTCGTGAATTTGATGTTTCCTCTTTGTGCATGCTGCATCGTGTCGAACGGTTTCCACACCACGTGACTGACGCAATCCCGCCATCTGTCGTGTTATAGATAACTTACATAAGGTTGATCCTATTGCTTTCTTTTAAATGTAGTGCACCACGGCGACTCATTTTCGCAATCCATCGGAAGATTTTGGTTTCATTTAAAAGTTTGAACATGCTTAAATCAGAGTAATTATTTATGAATAACCTGCATTTCTATCATAATTTTTACACTATTACACCTACTCTTTCCTATCATTTTAATTAATTACTAAGCGTGAGTGTTCGTAGCTTAAACTGGAAAATGAAAATGTATCTTCTCTGGAAGACATTCGCCGTATCAAATTCATATACTCAAATATTTGTGTGGCAGTTAAATGAAGATAGAAAATCTTTGAGATATGCTCTTGAACAAAATTAAGATATAATGACTAAAAGGATGGTATAGCTATTTAAATTTATGATGAAATGAAATCATGAAGGTGTGCAGAATTATTATATTGACATTAGTAAAAGTATGATCCCCTCAAACTGCCAAACATGCTTTACATTCATAAACCGTACTCCATATAAGAACATTCAGAAGGGTATGTAGTAAGAACTCATTCTGCCGCCAGAGTTGGCTTTAACTCATCGAGAGATGAAGATAGCTTCTGACTTGTGATGCTCGTCCTGAGGGCGATCCATATATGTTTTGTGGGATTTAAGTCCGGACATCATGTTGGACAGTCATTCGTTGGATACATTCAGTTTCGAAGCATTCCTTCTCCAGGTGAACTCTTCGTGAATGCGCTTTGATATCCATAAATAGTAAACCTTGGCCAAAATATAGTTATAGGATATGGGATCGAGGATATAGTTTCTAAATTTTTCATCACTTAGATTCTTCCATTACGGATATCAAAATAATTCATCATTACGCCACTCCACAGCGGCACAGCGCTTTCAATAAAGGCTATCTTTCCCCCTGGTGATGGAGGGATAATAGCAATTTCCTGGTGCTGGCGAGATGAATAAACGTCTAGAATCAGATTGCAAGCTGAAACGGATCGAAACAATTCATGATTAGGAAGCGCCCACATACTGCTTCTTATTTACTCTCCGTTGAAAGAAGTTCATTGTCACAGTATGCTTTGGTATCCCTTAAGAGGAAAACAAGACAGCACACATGAGGTCAAGGATTCAAATTCTCATTTGAAAGAAACATTTGATAGATATGCTGAAGTTGGCTTAGAATAATGTAATTGAAATATATTGGAACTTATGATTTTATTATTCAGCTTTAATGAATGGGTTAAACATGTTTTCTAAGCGTATGCTGTTTCATATCAAAGACTGTATTTGCAATGATACATAATTTGATTTTATGTTTTCTGAAGCGCGAGAAACTCGTTGAGTTTCTGAAAAAATTTTAAAATTCAGAACTTTCCAAAACGTACATTTTGATGCTCTAAAATCGGTGCAGATAAACTGTATGTAAATTGATTTTTTTTTTCATAGCACGACGCATCTGAGTTCGACCTTTGACAATTTAGACAACGTGAGTTACCCCAGAAAATATTCATAGGCAAACCAATAGTTAAGTTATTTTTGTGATCAGAGAAAATATCCGAATCTAAAAATAACCTAAAGTAAATACTGTACAGGGAAACTTCCAAAGAATAATTCGGATTTACAAAAGAATAATCCTTTTTAACTCTTTATTATTGGACTTCACTATAAACAGAATCATCAAAAGTCATGTTATTCCAAGTTAGGAAACTAGAGACTTTCGATAACTTATAAAACTGCGCTTCATACTTCGGAAATATTATGCTGTTACTTACAGTGCATTTCCAGCTAAATCAGTGGACTTAGCACACCTATACCCTATATGTGTTAGCTCCGTACCATTAAAGTCTTCACTATATCCTACAGAAAAGGCCTATGCAGCTTGTTACAACTCTTCCGGAGACTGGGTGCCTTTATCAACTTGACTTGCGCAAGGCAGGGACAGCGTTGATTTTTGTAAGTAAAATTTAACGGCTCGTAGCTTTTCCCGTGCAAAGGGTAATTCTTAGAGAAGCTCGGTACCGTGCCGGGGTGAAATGGAAAGGATAAAGGTCACCTGGTTTCGTCACCAAGCACGCTTGTATGTCTTTCAGCAAAATGTTCAGATTTGCTTTTTAACAAACGTGGGGGTACAGTTAAAATTATCAAGTGAAGAAGGTTGAAGTTAACTTTATAGTGATTTTCTGGAGCCAAAAGTGAAAACACAAAGAAATGCAACTAAGAATTTACGTACTGGTCGTTTAGTGGGTCTCCTACCACAACATGTCGAGCGAAGTGTGTCATTCCCACATCTTTCGTTTCTTTAAAAGCTTTCTGCAATTAAAATGACATCTGAGGTAAAATAGAAATAAAAATAAAAGAAAAGGGGGAAATTGGAGACAAAGGCATGATGCAGTTCCCTGAAGCCCTTGAGTGAAGCAAGTCTGATGTGCGGGTAGAGAGCTCGGGAAAAAAGACGGTTACTTTTACCGATGGAGAAGGAGGTCGAAGACACTCCATGTGGTTCTCATGCATGACGGAATGCGACTCACTGGAGTGCGAATAGCAGTGATTTTCTGCGAGATGTCAGTCTTGTTAGGCAGCTTGTGTCAGAAGAATGTAGAAAGCCTTAAATTGGGCGACTAGCTCGCTTCCCTAAGCTACGAAGGAAAAGTCTTGTGCCTTGCAGAGACATCGGAGTTGAAGAGCAGCTTTTCCTGATGTTAAGCTCTACAAACCTCACCTGATTGCGACATTAACGCAGCCCCCGATTGGCGGTGATCTGATCACCTCTGATGAAACAATAAGAAGTGGACTCCAAGGAGGCCTGCCGATAACTGCGGAAACGACAGAGGACGGACCATCGTTTCCGCAATTTTAATTTAAGGTTGTCTACATTCTTCGAACACAGGCCACGCATGGCATGTTAACGACATCGGTCCATCTCATCAGAAAAAGTGTGTGTGTGTGTGTGGTGTACGTGCTTTCTAAAAGCAAGTTAGGGTTTAACCTTAAACTAGGAAATGCAAGCTAAATAGTCTACTACATTTTTCTATGGATGACTGCAATTTCTGATAAAGGAGGCTCTGGTCTGCCTGTATGGAACGGTATGGTTACAAACTGTGAAAAATAGGACAGTATACACAGTGCGTCAAAGAATTTTTAAGACTGGCGCTAGATTTCAGCCTGCGGTGGCGCCACCAGTGTATTCGCGAATGCGTTATAAACCGTGACCATCTGCTTGCTTTCTGCCAAAAGTACTGCGCAGTTGTTAAAGTAACTCAAACGAAACGGCCGTTCATTAGAGAAGTAAAATTTTTTTCATGTTGAATTATTAAGATGGAACAAAGGGCTGTTATTAAATTTAACGCAAAACTTGGTAAAAGTGCCTCGGAAACGTACCAAAGGATGAAACAAGTTTACGGTGAGATTTTTTTAAGTAGATCAAATGTTTTCCTATGGCACAAACGTTTTTTTACGAAAGAGAGACGCTAGAAGATGATAAGCATACCGGGAGACCAAGTTCATCTAGGACACCTGAAATTATTGAAAAAGTGCGTAATTTCGTGACAAACAATCGATGTGCGTCACTAAGAATGATACAAGAATCTTTAAACATCAACAAAGAAACGATTGGAACCATCCTGCATGAAGATTTGGGGAAAACAAAAGTCTGTGCTAAATTTGTTCCACACACGTTAACCAATGAACAAACATCAAGGAGAAGTGCACATTGCAGAAACATCATTTCAGCCGCTGAAAATGATCCAAACTTCTTAAAATCGATTGTTACTGGTGATGAAACATGGTGTTTTCAATATGATCCTAAAACAAAGCGACAAAGCGTGGAATGGAAGTCAAAAAACTCGCCACAAGCCGAAAAAACAAGAAAAGTTCCATCGAAAATCAAAACAATGCTCATTACATTCTTCCATAGTAAGAATTTGTTCCAAGTGGACAAACAATTACTGGTGAGTTTTATTTAAATGTTTTGAGGCGTTTGATGGGCAGAATCCGTCGCATTCGTCCAGAATATCGAGATGAAAACAGCTGGTGTTTGTTGCACGATAATGCACCCAGTCACACCTCAGTTCTTGTTCGTAGATTTTTGGCGAAAAATAACGTCTGTGTGTTGATTCATCCACCGTATTCGCCTGATATAGCACCCTGCGACTTTTCTTTGTTCCCAAAACTTAAAATGACGTTAAAAGGGTGTTTTTTTTATGATATTTCGACCATACAAACAGCTTCGACGCGTGCTTTGGAGGGAATTCCGCAAAGTGAACTGGAACAGGCATTCGAATCATTATTAAATCGCTGTAACAAGTGTATTGAAGCCGGAGGGACTTATTGTGAATAACAAACCAAAACAAATTATAATTTCTTGTTTCTATTTCATTTTACTGACCTAGTCTTAAAAATTCTTTGACACACTGTGTATACCTGTGCAAGTTCGCTGAACTGTAAAGATACATTCAACCTAGGCGCTAACTTAAAGTGGTGAGGTCATTTAAAGTCCATCATTCTAAACAAAAAGAATGACGAGTCCATCATTCTTTCTGTTTATCATAAATCAAAGTTTTCATCATTTTTCTATTTTTATTTAATTAATTAAATGTCTGTTGTATCGTGCCAGTCCTGAAATTTAATGTCATGTTTGAGAGCCAGAGGAATTTATTCATTTTGGTTCACTAAATTTTCAGAGCAAGTTTTCTCGCCCAATCAGTAAGATTTCGGTGGTCGAAGATTTAAATCCTAGTGCTGATCGTGCATTGGCTGACGATCTGGAAGTCGTCAGCCAATGCACGACCAACTACCAAATTAAATTCTTAAATTGTTACTACTCAATAATTTGGCACCCGGGATTGTATAAAGCGCATTTCAGGATTTTAGTAGCGATGAAAAAAAAAAAAAATTCACGATGGCAAAGGTTTGTACAAAGCTTCGTAGATTCTAATCACATGTAATTTGAAACTGCTTAAAACTTCTGTCAACGTTCAGTGATTCGCATTTACAATTTAACAAATCAAACTGCTGGTGAATCACGTGCTCAAACACGACATAAAGCATAGTTGCATTCCTGGAAAGATAAACTCGTAGCAAGCCGACAGAAAAAGTTGTTATTTTGCAAAACTAAATTAATTTATTCCTTCAAAAAATGAAGAGATGAATATTTTTTTTGGCAAGTATGTAAATCATCAAACAAATACAATCTCGCTTTCTAGAAACAATAAACTTCTCTGAGAATCCTTGAATGAAATAAATCCTCATGTCGAAGTGAATAGGGGCGACTTAAATTGAATCAATAAACAAGGTAATGCAACGCTTCTTTCTCTCTCTTTTTTTTTTTTGCAACTAGATTTCTCTTCATTCCTCTCTTCGTTTTTCTTTGTTCATGTGCTGTTGCGTCTTTCATTGTGTCAGAAGAAAAGTAACTGTTTGAAGACCATAACTCGGCAAAATGACCAATATCCCTTAATCCTGTAAGCTTGTAACTCAAAGCCAATTCCGCAACCCCTTTTCCTTTTTTTCCCCTTCCTCTTTGGATATGTTATTTTCATCTTCATCCCAATATCCTTCCGAGTCTTCCATTTCTCTCATTCTTCTTCTCCGCTGCTTTCTACCTTTTTTCCTTTTTTTGACATTTGCTCTGACCCGATGACATTCCGACGTGATTTCTCTATTCATTCCACTTGAGTCTTTTTGTTCACGTGACAATCGCGGTAGTGGTTTTATTTGACTCCAGTGTTATTTTTATTACCTTCTCCAGCCGTTCCGGTTTATTTTTATGCTATGTGTATTAAACTTTAGCAAATCTGTAACAGAACCTAAAAGTGAAGAATACTACCGAAATTTTCCGATGTATGAGAAGAACAGATCGTGAAATTCAATCAAAAACTTCTTATAAAACTTCTGTGAAAAATATTTCCATTTACACTCACTGTATTGCATTGTATGTTGAATAGAGTTTTGGCGGTAAAGTCAATTCAAGGACCAAAAAATGAGATTTTGTAATACTTTAAATGCTAGATTTGTGTGCTGAAAGAGGAATAAAAGTCAACTACCAATTAGTACCAAAGAACTGCACACCAACTACATACAGGGTAATCAGAATCGACCGCACAATAAACCTACCGGACGATTCCTCGTGGAGAAAGAAGCCGAAAACCGTTGTCCGTTGTCCGATCGGACAGCGCATTCCGGAGATATATAGATTAAAGATAAAAAATAAATGGTAAATATGTATATCTTTGTATACCTATGTAGATATACATTTTAATAATTCTTAGGAAATCATCAGTTAGGAATGGTTGAATTAAGATTAAAGATAAAATAATTAAAAAGCGTTTTTAGTATAGCAAAATCCGTTTATTTACTGGTGTAAGACGTATATTGATTCACCAAGCTTTCGCTCTCCACTGGGAGGCATTTACAAGGCAATAAAGTAGACATAAATTGTCTACCTATTGCCTTGAAAAAGGTAAACATGCAATGCCAAAGGAATACAACAGGTAAACATGAAATGTCTACTTATTGCCTTGGAAAAGCCTACAGTGGAGAGCGAAAGCTTGGCGAATCTGTATACACTGCTGGCCACCCAAAATGCAAAACCAAGAAGGAAGCATCCGATTGGCCTGAAATTCGCAGCATGCGTCGCCCGCGAGAGGACATGCAAACGATTAGCATTACAGGGCATATGCAAATCATGATGTGCGCCCGGCATGCCACCGAGAAGCATTATAAGAAGGGTGCACAGAAGGTGGGGTGTAAGTAGTGGAAGTGTGTTGTGCTGCCGGACCTGTGCGTGGGAAGCTTTCTGATGCCTCGTCGCACAATACGGCAGTCATTCCAGCACGTTTCGGAGTTCGACAGAAAACGAATAGTGGCTTATCGCGATAGCGGTTTATCGTACCGAGACATCGGCATCCGTGTGGGATGACATCCAGCCACAGTGAGGCGAGTATGGATTTGGTGGGTGCAGGAGGGACGGACGGGCGGACGTGAGAGATTGCCGCAGCCGCGTCATACCACCCATCGAGAGGACCGGCATGTTGTGCGGCGGTCATTGACGGCTCGCATCGCCACATCACAAACATTTGCGCATGAATTAGGGTGTGTTGCGCAACAACCTCTGTCAGCACGTACCGTTCGATGTCGTCTGCAGGAGCGGGGACTAGTTGTACGGTGCCCATTGCTCCGATTACCATTGACGTTACACTACCGGCGAGTGAGGAGGCAGTGGGCCGTTGAACGCCGCACCTGGCCTGCGGAATGGCACGACATTGTCTTCTCCGACGAATCCCGCTTCTGCCTGCAACACCACGATGGTCGGATACGCGTGTAGTGGCACCGCGGAGAGAGACTGTATGACGCCTGCATTATACATCGCCATACCGGTCCGTCGCCTGGCGTTATGGTTTAGGTCGCAATTGGATATGACAACCGTGCCCCTCTGGTACACATCGCCGGTACACTCAGCAGCCACCGCTACATTACCGACGTTTTGGAGCCTGTAGTCCTCCCTTATCTGCAGGACCTGCCAGCCGCCACGTTTCAACAGGACAATGCGCGCCCGCACGTGGCTCGTATCGTGCAACAATGCTTCACGGCCCACCAGATGTCACTGCTGCCGTGGCCCTCCTGTTCTCCCGATATGTCGCCCATCGAACACGTCTCGTCCCTGATCGGCAACCGAGTGGCCCGGCAAGCACCACCCGTGGCTATGCCTGATGAACTGTAGCATCGTGTGGAAACAGCCTGGACCGACATACCCCAAGCCCACATCCAAAGCCTCTTTCGTTCGACGCCGCGGCGTGTAGCAGCCGTTATAGCCAGCCATGGGGGCCACACGAACTATTGATGTCTGCGTGTTCCGCAAGTCTCACGGGCCTGTAAGCTCAATTGTTTCATCTTTGTATCTGTTGTTATGTGTCTAGTAAATATGGCTTTGCTATCTCGTGTCCTTCTTGTTGTTGCATTTTGGGTGGCCAGCAGTGTATGTATTACACCAGCAAATAAACGGATTTTACTGCGCTATAAGCCGTTTTTTGTTGTGCGCCGTCTGGTGTATTATACCTTGAATTAACATTACAGTTAAAATTATTATTCCCAAGGGTGGAATGGAGTTCCTGAGCCCCTTTTTACACAAAATGTTTGGCTTGAGTTTTGGAATAATCTTTTGATTAAAATAGCGGAATAATCATAGCATGTAGCAGCACATGATTGCATGCATATACACAAATAATTATTGGCTATAAAACACAAAGTAAAACATACTATACGGTCAAGAAGATATTAGGAAGTTTTTAAAAACGTTTCAACTCAGTGTAAGAGATTTGTTTCGTGGTTTTCGAGATTACTTATAACTCCAAGAAAAAGAATAACCTAAATAACTTTCACAGCGGAAGCAAACTCTGCGAAACCATTGTGGTGCCTTTAGGGCTTTCCCCGGATGAATCTCATGGTAATCCCATCTGGTTCTTTCCTTTGCATCACAACAGTAACCTCATTATTGTTCATAAAAATTGTTGGGCCTCCGCTAACGAATTTGATTTGACAACATACTTCAAATCGTGCAGGATATCTTTCGATAGTAAATACGAAAAGAAAAAAGCCGACGAGAACGATAGAAACTTTCAAGAGTTTGGAAAAATTTAGACTCTGTCTCAGGATCAAAATCCATTTGCCTTCTATCTTGTATTCACTGCAATGTAATCTATAGCGCAAATTTAATTGTCACTTGAGGGTAAGCTTGATACAAATTTCAATTTCAGCATTTGATAAGTATTATAAAATAATACGAGATACTAACATATTTAGTGAAATAATTTAATATACGTAATATAAGCCCGTAAATTATGAATGAAATACGGGATTACATCGTATACTACAAATTTTGAAGATGACAATCCGTTTTTTGGTGTAAATATGCCAAGGATGGTAAGTCCGATATTACCCAAAAACTTGAAAATTTCGTCGTCCTGGAGGGGGAATCAGAGCCTTGTTTCCCTAATAGCATACCCCGGCGCTATCTGGGAGACGCGGTTTCGATTCCCACTCTATGACGACGATTTTTTCAAGTTTTCGGATATTATCTGATTTAACATCCGTGTCATATTTACACCAAAAAACGGATTGTCATCTTCGAAATACGTAAATTATGTTTCTTCAGTTTGCGCCATACAACAATAATAGGGCTTAAAGAATTATGTTCAAGAAATTGAGTTGCTTTCTATTGGGTGAAAACCTGACGCCTATTTTGCTTTAAGAGTGCCGGCACTTTTTTCTTCAGAAAAAAGCACCGTATGCTACAGTTAATATCAGAGCTTAGGAATGTTGAACTAATATTAGTGTTACCTCCCAATAAGGGGAGCTGAATATAATATGAATTATTATTATTAAGTGAGTTAACTTTAATATTAAATTATATTAAGGTGAGTTAACTATAATAAATAATAAGGAGAGTTAGCTCTTACATTAATTAAAAATAAAATAAGTTAACATTAATATTAATGAATATTGAAAGTTAACTCTAATGTTATTTAACAGTAAGGAGAGTTAACTCTAATGTTATTTAACAGTAAGGAGAGTTAACTCTAATATTATTTAACAGTAAGGAGAGTTAACTCTCATGTTGATCAAAAATAAGAAGTTAACATTAATATTAATGAATAATGAAAGTTAACCTCAATGTTAACTCTAAGGTTAATTAATAATAAGGCGAGTTACTCTAATATTAATTAATAATAAGAAGAGAGTTAACTCTAATATCAACTAATAATAAGTAAATTTAACTCTATTAGTAATTTATAACGAGGTGAGTTAACCCTGCTATTAATTAATAATGAAAGTAACCTTTAATGTTAACTCTAATGTTAATTAATAATAAGGCGAGTTATTTAATATTAACTAATAATAAGAAGAGTTAACTCTAATATCAACTAATAATAAATAAATTTAACTCTATTAGTAATTTATAACGAGGTGAGTTAACTCTGCTATTAATTAATAGTAATAAGAGTAAGCTCTGATATACATTAATAATGAGAGTTAACTCTAATATCAACTAATAATAAGTTAATTTAACTCTATTAGTAAATTATAACGAGATGAGTTAACTCTGCTATTAATTAATAATAATAAGAGTAAGCTCTGATATGCATTAATAATGAGAGTTCACACTGACATTAATACGTAATGTAAATCGTTCTAATATTAGTTAATAATAAGGAGACTTAACGCTAATATTAATTAATAATAAATGAAAATCAACTCTAATATCTCTAATATTCATTAATATTAAGTAGAGTTAACTCTACTGTTAAAGGATAAAATGTAAATCTGACTCTAATATTTAATAATTATAATAAGCACAGTTAACTTTACTATTGATTAATGACAAGAAGAATTAACTCTGATATAAATTAATAATATGAGAGTTAACTCTAATAATAATGAACAACAAGGAAACACTTATGAGCCATTACATTATGGCCACCTACCTAATAAGCTGTAGGATCCCCTTTAGCTAGCGAAACAGCGGTCACTCGGTGAGGAATCGATTCGATGAGGGGGCGATAGGTATCCTGGGGTATCTGGTACCATAATGTCAACAGCAGGTTCTTTAGCTCCCGTACATTTCCGGGTGGCGGTGATTTAGCGCGAACCCGCTTTTCCAAGTCGAACCACAAATGTTTGATTGGATTCATGTCGGGTGAATTTAGAAGCTAAGGGATTAACAGAAAGTCACCAACATGTTCCTCGAACCACTCCTTGAATATTCTGGCAGTGTGACATTGGGCATTATCCTGTTGGTAATGACCATCACCAGCAGGGAACACAGTTGCCAGGAATGGGTGATCTTGGTCAGCTACGATGTTGAGATACCTGACAGCTGTCATGAATTGTGCTACTGGGATAATGGGGCTAAAGTGTCCCAAGAAAACATTGCCTTCAGCATAACACCGCCGTCGTGGGCATGTTTCCTCCTAACAGTGCATCCAGGTATCATAGCCTCCGTTGGTAATCGGCGTATACGCGCTCGGCCGTCAATGTGATGCACCAGGAATTTTGATTCGTCAGAACAGGTCACTTTCTTCCAATCATCCACAGTCAACCTCAATGATATTGGTCCCATTTCATGAGTTGTTGGCGATGACGTATCGTGAGCATGGAGACCCGGCTGCGTCTTCGGCTACGCAGGCCCATACACAAAAAGCTGCGATGAACTGTGTGCTGTGACACATTGCCCTAATCACCACTTTTGTAGCTGCGGGTGATTTGTCGCGCTGTGGGCCAGCGGTCGCTGTGAACAATGCGCGACAGTCTCGGCCCCCTCTGCTCTCAATGAGCTGCGGAAGGCACACGACTGGACGACGGTTTATCGTTTGGCCATCTGTGCACCACTTCTGATTCTTACTTACTACACCGGCACGTGAACAACCCACAACCCGCGCCGTTTCCGAGATCGTAGTTCCGAGGCGCCCGGCCATCACACTTTGTCCTTTATCAAACTCCGATAAATCGGCAGCTTTTCCCATTCTGACTCCGAACACTCTACTAACCGAAAGCCGGTCTTCGGGTTGTATATATACTGCTCTGTGAACTTTACCTGCGCCACCGTTTGGTCTTCAGGCGCGCTCATTTCTCTAGGCTGGGGGTGGTCATAATGTAATGGCTCGTCGGTGTAATAAGCTCTAATATAGATTTATAATCATGAGGTTAACAATAATGTTAAGAAATTGTTAGAGCTCTAATATTAATTAAAAGAAGAGTTAACTCTAATATTAATTAAAAAGAAGAGTTAACTCTAATATTAATTAAAAAGAAAAGTTAACTCTAATATTAATTAAAAAGAAGAGTTAACTCTAATATTAACTAATAATAAAGAGAGTTAACTCTAATGTTAATGAATAACAACGAGAAAACTCTAATGTTAATTAATAACGAGGATGGTTTACTCTAATATTTATTAAGGTGACTTAACTTTGACATTAATAACACACGAGGTGTTCGCTAGATAAATGTCTGGGATTTCCATTTAGAAAATATGTTAGCTTCAACCGCAATACATCTTGTTCTAAATATCGAATGTCAAATTTTGCTCTCACCAAAGTAATGCAGTATAAGCAAAATATTTTCTCCCATTTCTAAAGACTGAATTCATCTTGGTGAGTTCAGTGTCACTTAAGCGCGTGAAACGTTTGCTGCCTTTTCGTTTCTCAGGAAACTCATTCGCAGGGATTTATTGAAGCCAGATTTATTGAAAAAAACGCCTTTACGGCTTGTCTCAAAATCCAAACGAGTCGTTCCACGAGATCAACACAAGCCAAAGTTCCAAAAATTGTGAGACTTGAAACGAAAGATGGAGTTCCCGCTTTCGATATGAGAGAGATTGACAAATAAATAACTTCAGAAAAACCGGTTGGAAAATGTGCAAAATATTCTTCATGTCTGCGAAACGTTTAATGGAAACCGAAATTTCAGAAAATAACAAAAATAATATCCAAAATATGAGGAAAAGCATAAAAAGTGTCAAAGATGAAGGCGATATTAATGACACAGATCACAGGTTTGAATTTAATTTAAACGCAAGAAAGATAAAAATGCCTGTAACATATTGTTTTGCGATTCGACGAAGTTTCCTTAACCTGGATTTTTCTTCTGATTTATGCACATATTTCCCCCGAGTTATGATTAATTGCCTACACGCGACATGTGATTTTGAGAAAAATGGGCGAAAGGTAAAAATATGAACTCGCTTCCTGTAAAAATTATGCTATGCTGTGGGAGAAAAAATACGCTGGGTTGAAGATATCTATGTATGAAAACATGCGCCGGAAGAAATAATGAAGTTTTGGAAATTTCCTTAGACCATAATGACCGAAAAACACTTCGAAGATTTCTTTTTTGGCTTTTGTTATTTTTTCATTGTGTGGAAAATTTCTACAAATGCGTCATAAATCGTGCTGGACGAACTAATAGCAACTTGTCGGATTTCGGTTATTTTTCTTGGTTTTTGTTCAGAAATTCCGAATAAATTTATGTTTCATAACCAAAATCTGCATACACAAGCAAAATTATATGATTAGGATGTTATTAAATTTAAAATTAGTAATTGTTAGTGAAAATTAAAATATTTAGATATGAGGTGGTATTAAAGGGTGAAATAACAGCTGCTAATAAGGAATTTTAGAAAGCTAATTTATTACTTACGTAAACTTTTATTCTGTATTTTATTGTAATCCAAATGAATATATAACAACGTTACAACATTTCAGTGGGAGCAGACATGAGTATTTAATTTTTCTTGACATATTTTGTGATGCCATACCCAAAAAACTGTCTCCATCAATTCGGTTTCCGGGGAGGACTTTCCACGTGAACTTTCGATTTCAATTTGATCCATAGGTTTTCTATAGGGTTCAAATCCGGTGAATTTTCTGGGTTAAGTAATATTTTTACATTTTTTGATGACAAGACAGATTTAATATACTTTACTTGGTCACAAGGAGCAGGGTCATCCCGAAAGATGAATTCTCTATTGAACTGCCAACTTGTTGAAGGCAGCATTTTTGAAGAATAAACCAAAGAACTTCTTAAGCCATTAACCGACTGGAACGAATGAACTCGTGGTTCGTCAACCAGGTTAAAATCGTCGTGAACAAATATATTCGTTGTCTAAGAAGTGGGCCGAACGCGGCTGAAGCGAGCGAACTGCTTATCAGAAAGCGTTGCTTTTCCATTTGCTTTGTTTATTCAAAGCTGCCATTTAGGGGGGATGATTGATACTAATCTTTTCAATCTGATTACCTGCTAAAACGACTGCCACAATGTCATCGAACTTAAAACAAGAAAGATGACACCGAATTTTCGGGTGTAATGATGACGTCTTTTGAATCCGTTCTGATATGCAAATTAAATTTACCAAAGCTATTTAAAATCAAAGGAACCGGTATGGAAAACAGTAGTATCTGACCGAAGAAGAACATTTTTCAATCGGGTTCTTAATCGCGCAGCTATTGCTGCAAACGAAAACGTCAGCTTACGCCCTCTGGTGGCAGACGTGTGCTTTAAGAAAATTTTGAATTTATATGAGTAACGTTTCGCAGCAGAAACGCTCTCCAACAAAGAAATAATTTTACGAACCGGGCTTTTAAAAGCAGATATATCGATAAATATAAGATATGCATCTACGCCCCCTCCCCCGCCCCCTCCGGGGAAAAAACATGCATTATTTTAAAAAGAAAGTATTTTCAAAATGTTTTTCCATGTGCGCGGTATCGGCCCATGAAAGAATCTTTTCAATCGAGTTTTCTGGAGCTTAGATTTTACTTCAAATACATCAGACGCAGAAATTAACCCTCACTTCCCCTGGAAGCCAAACCATTGTTTATCAAATAATGGAAATTATATGCTGGGAATTTTCTTTGAGGATCTGTATCCGGTGAAAAAGAATTTTTCAAATCGGAGTTTTAGAAGCAGAGATATTGAGGAAAACGCAATTTACCTTTACGCCCCCTAGCGGAAAGTCTATGCATCACTTGAAAATCATGAGCTTATATGAGAAACATTTTACACCGGATACGCTTTCTAACAAAGAAGGAATTTTTCAAATCCGACTTTTAGAGACAGAGATATTGACAGAAATAACATAGATATCTACACCCTCTGGCGGAGAACCCATGCATTATTTTAAGATGAAAACATTCTCAAATGTTCATCGACAGGTGCGGTATCGGTCCACGAAAGAAGTTTTCAATCGGGCTTTAGAAGCTGAGATTTTTCTGCAAATATCTACGAAGCGAAAATTTAACGCTTACGCCCCTGGTGGCCAAACCATATTTTATAAAAAAATAGAAATTACAATAAAATAATTTCCCACCAGAAGCTGTATCCGGTGCTGGAAGAATTTTTCAAATCGTAGTTTTAGAAGCAGAGATATCGGGAAAAGCGCAATTCACATTTACTACCCCTAGAGGAAAGTCAATGCATTCTTTAAAAATTTTGAAATTACATTAAAAACATGTGGCACCGGAAACTCTGCCCAACAAAGACGATTTTTTCAAATCGGATCATTAGAAGCAGAGATATTGACAAAAACAAGATATACATCTACGCTCCCTAGCGGAGAAACCGTTCATTATTTTAAGAAGAAAATATTCCGGAAAGGTTTGTCTACGTGAGTAGTATCGGCCTACGAAAGAATATTTTGAATCGAGATTTTAGAAGTTCAGATTTTGGTGGAAATACATTAGAAGCAGAAATCAACACATACGCCCTCAGGTGGCCAAACCATTTTATACCAAAAATTAGAAATTATATGCAAAATATTTCCCACCACGAGCTATATACGCTGAAGGAAACATTTTTCAAATCAGAGTTTTAGAAGGTGAGATATTTGGAAAAAAGAAATTTACTTTTACGCCCCTAGCGGATAATATATGCGTAACTTAGAAAAGTGACTATGGCTAAAATAAACTTCGACTTGAATGGAATCGAAAAGTAAAATAATTATTTCAATTGGATGTTTAGAAGCAAATATATGGATTAGAATATGTTTTGAATTCGATATCATCTGCATTTATTCCTCCTAGCGGCAACATTTTGCATCGCAAAAAAAAAAAAAAAAAACGAAATAAAGGATCATCATTCACACATTTCAAGCTTCCTAATGCAAAAAAAAAAAAAATTCAAATCGGACTATTAGTTGCATAGATATCTTGTCTACAGACGGACTGACGAACAACCCGATAACATAAGCGCGATCTTTTTTTACAAAAAAACGTGCTAAAAAGAAAGAGAAAGGATATTTGAATCTCTTGTTCCTACCTAGTGGCATGATGCTCGTGTCAGGGGCACTGACCCTTCCTAATCGTGCTTTGCGTCATGCAGCAGGGAACAGAGGACTAGAAGCGAGCTCGTATCATTAGGGGCAATTTTATGCTCGGTACCACTGAAACGACAGAGGGAAAGAATCATTTTACCAAGTTTTCGTAAAACCTCGACGTTATGTGAATATTTCTGTTTGGGGAGCTCAGAAAATTCTTAACACCATTTGGTTCAAGTACATATGCCGCTTAAAGGATTAATATAGACTTTGGCGTTCACAGTGCTTTCAGAAAACTTCAATCTCTCCATCCTATTTGCTGCAAAACATTGCCATACAACAACACTTGTTGGAAATTCGTGTCTTAGAAGCACAGGAAGCCATGAAGTGATTGAATGGTACTGTGAAACCTCGTCAACAATCACACAGTTGTGACGTGCCTGCCCTGCAAGACGCACACCAGATAAAGGCAGATATCAGCGAGAGGATACGTCTGCGTAGCTCAGTTGGTAGAGCGACTTATTCCGGAATAAGGGGACTCGGGCTCGATTCCCGGCGTGGACAAAAAGGGACGGAGAAATTTACTTCGTTATACAGTAGTACAAGAAACCATGAAGTGATTGATCGGAATTGTGAAGTCTGGACAACAATCACACAGTAGTACAAGAAGCCATGAAGTGATTAAACGGAATTGTGAAACCTCAACAACAATTCTTGCCAGACATATTAATTTGTGTTTCCAGCGACATGGTGCAACTTTGTACAACGCTACTGTGAACAGCTGCACCACATTACGTGCAAAGTTTCACCATGCTGTTGAGTTGTGTTTGCACCACACAATGGTTTATCTTTTCTCAAAAGGAGGTACAGCTGCTGTTGCACCACTTTTTAGTGCAACCTACCACAAAATGTTTAACAGTATACCAAATTTTATTATAGTCTTCTTCAGACCATTTATGATGCTAGTTGGCCCATGTAATACGTACTTTATGTTGTTTGTGTGTAAGCATTGGCTTCTCTCTTAATTGGGTGACATGGATTGATTACCATTTCGAGCAATTTCCTGCTCACAGTTCTGCTAGAGGTTCCGCCTCGGTAGCGTCTTTCCACTGTTTGGGAAGGTTTCCAGAAGAAGAAACACTGTCCTGGATACAGCTAGATGAAAGTGGTCATTACTCCTATCTGTTGATATGCGATTCCTTCCACATTTGCTAATTTGTTCAGTTGGAGCTTCTCCCAGTTCTCCCATTTTTCTTTACTGACGCCCAACTGTTGATCTATGTGTACCAGCTATTTGTACAGCTTTAGTGTTTGTCTTCCCACATTACTTCAAAGTCTTAACATTAGTAGAATTCCTTGGAGTAACATCCATTTTCTCCCCATCTCCAAAAACTTCTAATAACTCAAAGTGGACATTTCAAAAAATTCTAGGATCACCCTGAGAATCACAACCTCTTTCCCCTAACTTTCAAGTTGCAGCGTTTGTGGTTAACTGACTTACTGAACACTACATGAATCAATTCTCAAAATTTCACCTACACTGAAACAGGAGTCACTGAAATAAAGTTCAAGAAGTAGTTACTTACAGCTAATCCTTCATTGCTATCAACATGCATTTGATCATCAGTACTTCAATGCACAGAACACTTGATCATAGAACTCTCAACGTATTAGATTATTAGTAGAGTTTTCCTTAAACAACGTTAACTCGTACACTGAAGAGCAATTGAATTAGAGACAGTTGGCGTTATGCAAATGTGGCGCTGTGGGTGGCTCTGTATGAAGCCTGTAAACGGAAACGACATGACGTATGCAGCGATCCGACAATATAAGGAGTGATGCGACGGGAATCACTAAGAGTCGAACGCAGTATGGGTAAGACAAAGGATCTAAGCGCATTTAATCATGGGAAAATTGTCGAGGCCAGACGAATGGGTCACTCCATCTCGGAAGTCATGCAGGCACTGGGATCTTCACGAGCCACTGTGTCACGGGTGCACCGTGAGTACATCGAATCCGGTAAAACCATCCTTGCAAGAGTCAACTGCCGTGGACAACAGCGTGTGGATGAGCGGGGTCATCGTCTGCTAGCTCGCATTGTAACAGCGGATAGACGGGCCACAGTGCACGAAATCAGTCGGCAATTTAACGCTGGTGCACAAAAACGTGTAAGCAGCCACACCATCCAGAACCATCTCCTCGCTATGGGGTACAGAAGCCATCGTCCCACGAGTGTACCGCTTCTGACCGCACATCACAGGGTGCAAAGATTAGCATGGGCGCGGGAACATCCCCACTGGATCCACGACATGTGGGAAAATGTTGCCTGGACTGATGAGTCGAGATTCACGTTGGTACATGCGGATGGTAGGATACGAGTACGGTGCAAACCACATGAAGCGATGGATCCTTCTTGCCAGCAGGGTACTCTTCAAGCTGGTGGGGATGGCATTCTCGTTTGAGGGCTGTTTACGTGGACTGAAATGGGACCCCTGGTACGCGTGACATCGTCCTTCACAGGTCAACGTTACCGGGATATCCTGGACGACCATTTGCTCCCGTTTGTGCGTCTTCAACATCCCACTGGGGACCTCATCCTGCAACAAGACAATGCATTTCCCGAATTGTATTCTAATGGTTGGATGAACACTCCACCGACGTGGCCTCGCTTCCTTGGCCAGTTAAATCTCCTGGCCTCAATCCCATTGAGCACATCTGGGATGCCATCGAGAGAAATGTTCGAGGCTCTGACCCCCTCCATCAAATCTTCATGAACTGTTGGGGCTTGTTCAGGTGTCGTGGATCCGTATCGCTTCCGCGTCTTGTCGAGTCCATGCCGAGACGAATCGCCGCCGTCATTAGGGCAAAAGGTGGTGCTACACGGTACTAGACAGGTATCTCTAATTCAATTGCTCTTCAGTGCATAACATTTAAAAATAAATATAAGCACAGCACGCATCCTCAAACGACAATAAGCAATCACAATTAGCATTAACTCCCGGCATCGACGCACACACACACACACATGCAGTTGCTGCGTAGCCATTATACAGGGTAATTCAAAATGATTGCCTTGATTACAAATGACAATAACGTGTTTATGAAGATAAATAAATAGCTGATATCCATGCATAGGGAAGAAGGAAGTTTGGAATTTTATTGGAACCTACTGCTGTGTTACTATGGTCCTACGAAAATTGTTCCGAAATAGTATGGTCTTGCTAATTCTTCCAAACCATTGGATTGGTCGTTGTAGATTGGACGAAAGGGTTTTCTGCTAGTGCCCCCCCCCCCCCCACTCAGGTCTCGGGATCTTACTTGTTGTGACTTCTTTTTGTGGGTGTATGTCAAAGACGATGTGTATTGTGTATGTGCCACCTTTACCGAGAACACTGAAAAAACTAAAGATGCGCCTAGCATCAGTGACCACGGACATGCTTCATAATGTATGGCGTGAAATGGATTAATTACCGTGTAGATGTTGTCCTCGTGACCCAGGGTAGTCGCATAGGACATTTTCAAGGTATGAAAGCAAAATTCTAAACTTCCTTCATTATTGTGCAATAACGTGATCTCTGTATCCATGTTATTAAACCAGTTACTGTCATTTGTAATCGGGGCAATTATTTTGAATTACCCTGTATATCTCGTTCCGTTCTATTCTCAACAAGCATACATCACTCTCAAGTGTTGCAAACCGTATTTGAGTGAGAGAGAAGATATCACGTGAAGGTTGAAAGGTGCTTAAGAGAACGAACTCAAATTTGCATAGAAAAGGGAACTAAAAATGAAAGTTAAATTAAAATATACGTCACATGTGGAAATAACATTATTTGAGTTCAAAATAGCAATTTGAAACGCATTGTGATGGCAAAAACTGGATTATATTTAATTGAACGTTCTCATGCGAACAAGTACGATGAGTGAGACAAAACAAAAGCTATATTACAGATAACCACAGGAAAATATATCTACAACGGCCGTTCCATAAAAACTGAGAGAACAATCACACAAAATGAATAAATATAGGTACAGCAAAATATATGTTATTCTTTCTCAAAATATCTTCCCTCACGTGATATGCAACGGTCGCATCATTCAGTCCACTTTTCAAAACATGTGGCGAAAACATTGTGTGGAAACTGTTTTAGCGACTCCTGTACAGATCGAATAACGTCAGCATCTGTGTTGAATGTTGCGCCACGGAACTACTGCTTCATTGTTGGAAATAACCAGAAATCGCACGGGGTGAGGTCAGGACTGTAGACATGTTGTAGTATGATTTCAATACCGAATTTCGTAAAAAACTGTTGAACATAAGCAGCAGCATGTGGGCGGGCGTTGTCATGGTGTAGGGTCCACTTCCCCACCAGTTCCGGCCGCTTAATCGATATGTGTCGTTGCAGACGCTTTAAGATTGAAATGTAATACTCAGCATCGATATTAATTTGTGGATGGAGGGCATGCTGGTTGACTACACCTTTATGATCAAATAAAATTATCATCATCAGCGTTCCAGTTGATTTAGTTTGGCGGACGTTTTTCGGAGGAGGCGAGCCTGAGTGTTTCCAGACACTCGTTGCGCGCTTCGTGAGGGGGCGGAAATAGTGGACCCATGTTTCATCGGTAGTGATTACTATGTTTAGAAAGTTTGAATCCTTTGAAATCAAAATGTTTCCACTCATGAAACACCTGAACTGTGGCTAACAATTGTTCTCTCGTCAGATGGCGAAGTATCCATCTGGAACACACACAATGAAGCAGTAATTTCTCGCGTAGAACGCGGAATGCCGACGTTTATGAAATATTAGTTGACGCCGCTATGTCTTCACACGTCATTCGTCGATATTCTTGCAGGATTGCCAGAACAGTGTTAACAATACGCTCAGTAACAACATTTTCAAGTCGACCAGGCCTTATAGCGAGCTCTGCCGACAAACGCCCTTTTTTAAAATTTTAGTGCCATCTGATAATCGCTGACTCACCCAAACGATAGAAAATTTTTATCTCACAAAACATTTCACTTCTTAACTCTGAATCACTTACCTCCATAGCTATATGGCGAAATGCAGACGTGTCTCAAACAACTGCGCAATAACAAAACCAGAATCTTCTGCCACTGCTAATAACTTTTGCCATAGATACTTCTTTAATTCAGTTAGTCGTCTGCGTGGATAGTTTTCCTCTTCGCACTGTTACGAACTCAAAAAATACCCTCAGTTTTTATGGAACGTCGTTTGTACATAGTAATAGTGCATAAAAAGTACGTAATTTTTATAAGCATGCATATATTCACCCTACTATCTTGATATGAAAGGCTGTATAGCACTAAAGCTTGAAAAACAAATTCTGAGATAGGTGCTTGTTGGCGTCCAGCTAAAAGTAAATGCTATGAAGCACCCGACTGCGTGTTGCACTCAAAGTTGCTCATGGTGGTTGTTAAACGCATGAACAGAAAAAAACATTACAAAGAAGATATATTAATATGATGAACTTACTCACTGTGAACAGCTCATGCGTTCTAGGCTGAGGTTTATATTTCTTGTTTTACTCTTTCATTGTTGTAAAGCGACTTAGAAACTTCAGGTTTAACGACGGAGGAATGATATCGCTTTCGGAATTAATAAGAGTCTGAAAAGAAGGAATTAGCAACTATATAAAAATACCATTGAGAAAAAAATATTTTGATTTTATTAATGTAGTAATTAATTTGCGAAGTTTACCTTAAAAATCATATGTTAGATATGAGTGAACACAGAGTAATAATTTCTGCCCTATACACGACCATTCTTCCGAAAGAAATGGTTTTGCCGCAGAAGCTTTCGTTACGTTTCATTATTTTTCTTTTTCATGTCATTACCATGTTGGATTTTTCGCTTATTTTTCAGTACAAAGATATCGCAATCGAACTTTAAGCCATCTAGCAGAAGAAGTTTGTAACAGGAGTTATTGGAAATCCACAGAATAACATGACCCTGGTTAAAACATCAGATGTTAAATCGACAATGAAGAAGGTATAAAGAAAGAAAGCCTCGCCAATGTTGACTATGACGAATGCTTGCTGATGTTTGAAGAATATATCCGGCTGAGGACAGAGGTATATCACTGAAATTAAAAGCAGCGTCACCTAGTGGGAGTTAATAATTGCACACTGATTTTCAAAACTTAAGGGCAAGATGCATTTTGACTTGGCCGTCCCGGTGGCGCAGTGGTCGTTGAACAGACAAGTCGCATATTTTTTCGGCTCCTGCGTAGAAGTCAACGTTCGTTAGTTTACTTGTTCTTTTTGTGGTATTTCGTCGTTTTGCGTTTTGGTTGCAGTGTTTTGTACCCTCGCTTCACGAGCAGTGAGGCTGAGTGCCGAGTGGGTGCTCATTTTTTTTTTTTTATTTTCGTGTGTCGTCAGTTACGACGCATGAGTTTTGGTGAGCCAGTGGTCGAGAATGTCCACTACCACTGTGAATAAGTCACCGTCGTCTACAGCTGCTTCGTCGATTGCTGATATGTCTTCGCTTCTTAGTTCTGTGCCTTCTTCGGGGAATGTTGCGTCGACTAGTGTTGCTGGACTTCCAGAAACTGTGCTTCTGGCCACCCGTGTGCCGGCTGCGTCTAATATTCCTGGTTCTGCTAGTTGTACTTCAACGTCGTTCGCACAAGCTGTGGGAAGTAATTCATATATTTCTAGTGATTCTGCACCACATTTTAAACGTGTAGCTTCCGCATTGAAAATTATTCTTCTAAGTGATTCGCCGCAAGGTAAGCAGTTGTCGTCTGCCTTATTATTAAGTGTTTTCATTCCTGCTTTGCGTGACACCCCCTCCCCAGTATCTGCATGCTGTGTCGAAGGTCGTTCCAGCCGAAAGCATTGTGTCCATTATTCGCTTGGGTGGAGGGGTGGTTGTTCACTTCACCCACCAGCAAGCAGTAGATTTAATTATATTTCATGGGGTTGATATTGGGTCCTTTCATCTACAACCTGTCGCTGCAGCCCAAAGACCAGTTACGGTGACCCTCTCTCCTGTACCAACGGCTGTTCCTGATTCTCTGTTGATTGATGCCCTCAACACGATGGGTCGTGTTGTGGGAGTGACCAAGATTCTTCCAGCTACAGCCCGTGATTCCCCCCTGAAACATGTGCAGGGTGGGCGCCGCCAGTACCGGGTTATTTTTCCAACTTCTCAGTCAATAGCGGAACGCCCTGCAACTCTGGAATTAGTCACTGATACCCGGACGTACATTTTTAATCTTTTTGCAGGGGTTCAGTGCTTCCGCTGTAAAGGGGAAGGTCATCTCGCTTCTGCTTGTCCTCATGCTACTCCTGGTGCTAGATCTGATTCTTCATTAGCTACTACAGTTCAGGTGGCCGCTGCCCCTGCGGATGTTGTGCAGGCCGCTGAGGCACCTGCTCACATTCTACCTTCATCAATTTTGCCTCCTGTTTCTCCAGTCGTTCCTTCCCTCCCGGTTCCTGTCGTCGTACTGAATGGTTTGGAACCCTCCAATGAGGATTTTCTATCGCTGGAAGTGTCTGCACCTAAATCACAACGTAAACGCCCCAGCTCACCTGGTGTTCCTACTCGCTCTTCTCCTTCGTCTCAACGTCTTCGGTCCAAGAAACCAGCCCATTCTACCTCGGGTTCACCTAGCCATCATGAGCCAAATTCTGAATTACTAGTTTCGAACCGATTCGCATGTCTCCAGGATGATGATGTTATGGACACGGTTGCCCCTGATCCTGATGACACTGCAATGGTTGACTCTGACGATGATTCTCCTTCTCCTACACTTCTTGACATTTCTACTATGTTTGAAGAACTTGCGGTGCCTTTGCACCCTCTTACCTTAACTGATCTGTATGCATTGACCACTCGCCCTCGTAAGGCGAAGTTGATCACACTGCCTTGCATTAAGAGTAAGCTTCACTTGCTGCCTGAAATGATTGCACAGCTAAACCAGTTCCATGCATTTATAACTAATGTTACTTTGCCTGGCGGGACTGAGCAATATGCTCGCCGTCTGGGATACTTACTCAAGATTTTGAGGGCTGAACTGGAAGGCTGGATGTAACCTACCAGTGATGTCCTTGTTAACACTACTTAGCTTTAATTGTAGAGGGCTTGCGTCTTCTGCGGCGAATGCTTTGGTTTACGAGGACGTTCTTTACCTGGGCGCTAATATCCTCCTTCTCCAGGAGACGAACTGTTCCTTGGATGCCGGGTGTTCCCGCTGGAGACGCTGGCCGTACATTTTTTATCATAATTACCGGACCCATCTCAGGTCTGGTACCGCTATAGCGTTTCATGTGCGTTTTCATTCTTCCCTTTCTGATCTTGTTGAGTCACAAAGTTTGCTGGGTTCTTTTCAACATATTTCTTTTTGTTTTTGTTCTAAACTTATTCATGTTTTCAATATCCATATTCCGCAATCTGCTACGGATGCAGAAACTCTCCTCCAACATCTTTCTTCTATCCTTTCGACCCTCCATCCAAATGATACAGTCATTGTTGCAGGCGATTTCAATTGCACTTTGCAACCCGGTTTTGACCGAGATGGTTCAACCGAAAGCCGTTCCGACCTTGTTTCCAATCTCACTCAACTCGTTGTTAATTTTGATTTGATTGATGCATTCCGTTCCCTCCATCCCCGGCCCAAGGAATTTTCCTGGTTCCCCCGGCTGCTTCACGCTGTGTCGCAGCACGCCTAGATAGATTCTATGTTTCCAGTTTTCTCCATTCCTCTCTAGTTGAAATTACTCATCATCCTTCCGTTTCGTCAGATCATCGCCCCGTTCTTTCAAAACTTTTTTTGCATTCTTCCTCTGTTCCCCTCTCCCCAGTCTGGTCGCTCGACGATTCAGTTTTAACTGATCCTGTTTTCTGTGCTGAAATTCGCTCTATGATCTCGTCTTCTGTGCAACAACTTTCTTCGTCTGACGACCCAGTGGCTCTGTGGCTTTCCACGAAAATTTCGATTATTTCTTTCGCACGTCAGTTTTCTTTCTCTTCCCGTACTTCTCGCTTTCAAGATATTGATGTTCTCCGTCGTAAATTGCAGACTATTTCTCCTTCTGATCCTTCTTTTCCCGTGTTTCAAGCTCAACGTCGTCGTATTCTGTTTACTTTTGCTTCAACAGCCATTACTCGTCTGAAATTCACTCACTTGCGGTTTCACGACGACCCCTTTTCTAGTTTGAAGTCCCTTGAGGAGTATCATGTTAAAAGCAACACAATTTCCTTTCTTTCACTACCTGACGGATCTACAGTTACCGACCCATATCGTATCTGTGAACTTACTTTTTCCCATTATTCGGATCGTTTTCAACACCGACTCCTTTCTCCTGCAGATACCTCCCCTCTTCTTCATGTCCTCCCTCAGGTTCCACATTGTTTTTTTGATTCTCTTGTTTCTCCTATCTCTCCTTCTGAAGTCCGCTCTGCAATTTCCAGTCTGAATGACCGTTCTTCCCCTGGCGCGGACGGTCTACCGCTCTCATTTTATAAGAAGTTTCTTCCTTCTCTCCTCCCGCTTCTGGTTGCTTGTTTTAATGCCGTTTTTACTTCTTCAAATTTTCAGTCTTCTGATTTCACTTTTGCTCTTCTCCGTCTCATCCCCAAAACCGGAAACCTTGGTCTTTTTCTAACTGGCGTCCTATCTCTATTCTTAATACTGACTACAAAACCTTTGCTAAAATTCTTGCTTTTCGCCTCAATCCCGTCTTGCAGCATTTAATCCACCCCGATCAAACTTACACTATTCCCTCCCGTTCGATTACTACCAACATTTCCACCATTCGCAACTTATATTTCTTGCTTCCCAACTTTCCGAACCTCTCGCAATTTTTAATATTGATCAGAAACAAGGTTTTGACTCCATTAATCACTCTTATCTCTTTGCTGTTCTTAGTCATTTTGGCTTTCCTACTCTTTTCTGTCAAGCTCTTATTAATCTTTACTCTCACTCTTCTTTCCGTATTCGCACTTCCACATTCATGACAGCTACCATCCCCTTTGACAACGGGATCCAGCAGGGTTGTCCCCTTTCGGGTCAACTTTTTACGCTTGCCTTTGAACCTCTCTTAATTTGTCTGCGTTCTCGTTTGTTTTCTGTGATTCCTCGCAGTATTGCTCCTACTCGTCACCACCGCATAGTGTTGTCTGCGTATGCTGATTACCTCACTCTCTTTCTTCGCACTGAACGTTCTTTTGGTGTTGTCCTTTCTGCTTATCGTGAGTATGCTTCAATTTCCGGTTCCGAACTTAATATGTCTAACTCTGTCGGTCTGTGGGCCGGATCGTGGGTGGCACACGGTGATCGCCCTTGGGGTGCCCGTTGGTCATCCTCGGTCATTAAACTTCTTGGTGTGTACGTTGGAAATCCCGTGGCTGTTGCTGATGCCACATGGATTCCTTTGGTTCAGGAGCTCAATCACCGTCTTGCTCCTTTTTGCCGGTTCAAACCTTTTTTGTCCTTTTTTAGCAGAGCACATCTGGTTTCTTCCTTTCTTCTTCCCATTTTGACACATTCGTGGTTCGCTTATTTTCCCTCACCCATTTTTCTCCAATCCGCTCAACGTTTGATTACTGATTTCATCTGGAATAAAGTTCACTGGGTTCATCGTTCTACTCTCGTCCTTCCTCTGTCCTTTGGAGGTCTTGCCCTCCCAGATCTTTTTCAAAAATCTAATGCTATTCATCTTCAGACCTTTCTCCGTTCTTTTTTTCATCCTCAGATTTCATCGCTTACTATTGTTGATACTTTACTTTTCCCTCGCAGTCCGTTTCTCACTCTCGCTACTTTCCTCCGTATGGATCTGTTCCCCCTCATTCCAGATCACTTTCCTGATACTTATCGCACCGTTTTTCCCTCTGGCATTCCTTATGTCCCGTCCGTCTCCCACCTACCTCAACTAATGATCTGCTTGCGGAACCTCTCTTTTACTCTTCTGCACTCCGTTCTCCCTCTTCACCGTACTTGTGCTTCTCCACCTGGTTCGCCAGTGGCGTGGTACAGGTATCCCAACTTGTAGATGCTTCTCTCCGCTGGAAGTCTCTTTCCCAAATCGACCCCCTCTTGCTGACACTCCCTTACATCGCGCCCAACTCCGGTTCCTTCATTTTCAGCTTCAACGCCTTTACCCGTCCCTCGTGAATTCTCTTGGGTTAATTGTTTCTTCTTCGGCGTCCCCTTGCCTTCCTTTTCTGGTTTATTTGAATGATGTTCCCTTTCTGGTGCATCAAGTTACTGCAAAACTCTTGTACCGCCACTTTCTTACTTATTTTCGAGCACCTCTCGCTATTCCTTTTGTGCCTCCTGATGAAACCTCTCAGACATGGGTCGATTCACACATTTCCCTGGCTTCCCCAAAAGCAACTGATATTCATTGGCTACATCTTCATCGCCGCTTGCTCACACCACGAACTCTTCATCGTTTTGGTCGCCTGTCTTCTCCCTTGTGTTTTTTCTGTTCAACGCTCGGTGATGTTCATCACGAATATGACTCCTGTTTAGTTTTACAGCCGCTTTTTTCCTTGATGTTTGCTCTTCTCTCCAAGGTTTGTCCTTCCTTTCACTCTGTTTCACATTACTATTCTCTTCGCCGTCATCATCCTTCCGCTGCTGTTCACAATCCAGTATGCGCGTTTTTAATTTTGCAGGCCAAACTGACTATTTATTTATACTATCATACCAGTGTTGATCGGCCTGCTCTTCGTCGATATCATCCTGCGAGAGTTTTTCTGTGCCGTAGGTTTCGTTCCTCGATCAAGTCCGTCATCCAACTTGAGTACGAGGTAGCTCTGGCCCGGCAGGCAGTTCCTGCTTTCTTCTCGATCTGGTCCCCCCACCTCCCCTGGTTTTGGGTTCAGCATGGGTTGATTCAATTCGTTTGATCAGTTGTTTTTTCTTGTTTTTGTTATGGTGTACTGGTTTCTTCACTTTGTTTGTTTTTGCTTTTCCGGGTTGTTGTCTTGTTCTGTTTTTGATTGAGCTGCAAGTTTTTTTTTTGCCTTGTATTTATTCTTTTCTTCTAATCCTGTTGTTTTTCCTTTTTTTTTTTACCGTTTTCCTTTTCTTGTTTTTATGATGGTCCTTTGGTAATGTTGTACTGTTTTGCTTCCTTGATTCCGGTTTTTTTGTTGTTTTTTCCTCTGTGCTTTGTTAGCTCATTCTACTGGTCGGTATATTCTTTCTTGGATAGTGCTTTTCTACACTTTTCCTCTTACTAGCGGCCTCTGCCTCTTTGTCTGAATTTTCTTGTCGTTTTGCGCTGTGATTGGATGTTTTACAGCTAGTTGCTTTGACTTTTTTTCTGTCCGGAGTCCGTGGGCATTTGTGTTCCTGTGTTCTGTGTGTATTTTTTTCTGGTTCTTGGTGGTGCTGTGCAATCGGTTATTGTTTTTTGTGTCGGTATTTTTGTTGAGTTGTTTGTCTATGTATTATTGTGTGCTTGCTTTCTATGTTTTCGTCGGCCACAGTTGTTGGTCGACGCATTTCTTGTTGTGGTGTTTTGTTGTACTAGTTGGCCACCAATTGTTTGTGATCACTGTTATTGTTTGGTATTAGTGTGATGCTTGTTGGGTGTTGTTGTTTTCCGTTGGGCTAGTCTGTGTTGTCTAGTTTTGCAAAACTTTTTTGGCGTGTTGTGTTTCTTTTGTGCTTGTTTGTTTGTTGTTGTTCCTGATCTTCTTTTTTGTACTGTGTTTCCTTAATGTGGTATTACCGTGTTTTTGTAATTGCTCTTGCTTTTTGCACGTGTTGTGCTTAGTTGTTCGGATGGCGGCTGTCCTACTCGCTCTGCTCCTGTGTGAGTTTTTATAATATTGTGATTGTATTTTACCTATACTGCTAATGTGATAATCTTGTTTTTTACTTGTTTGTGTATGTTCTATTTTCGTGTTTCAGTTGGCTCCGCAGTTTAGGGAGCCTTTTTTTTTCTCATGCCTTGTGTTTCATGTTCACTTGTTTTGTCTATTGGGTTACGTTGACCCAAGGAGTTGGTCAACGCTCTATTTGCCTTGTACTTTTTTTTACTGTGCCTCTTGTGTTTTTTTTTGCTTGACTGTATGTGACTACATGTGTAGTGAAGTAGTCAGTTGAGGCAGTTTTGTCTTTGATTATGTTTTAAGTGCACTTTTTGTGTTTTCGTTTTTGTGTTTCTTTGCACTCAAGCTTGGGTTCTACGTCTTGCTTCGTGCTTCTCCTGTCCGGGTTTTTCCTGTAATATTGTATTTTTTCTCAGCACAGCCTTCTGTTGCCGTGCACGACTGGACGTACTTTGTGTTGTTTTCAATGTGTTATGATGCTATGCGATCTTGTTTCCGCGTGATTCTCTCTATAGCGCCACGTCGGCTTCTGGGGTTTGTCAACGCGCGTCTTCTTGTTTTGAGTATGAAATTTGAATTGAGTGCGATTTTTTTTTGTGAACCCCGTGTGCCTGTTTGGCTACATTTATTTTGTGTGATGCAGCGGTTTTTCCCCTTATTATCATGTATTCTTCTGTACAGTGTTCCTCCTGACTAACATGCGTCACTTCGTATTTCGTTTTTAGTTATAGCGGTTGGTTAACACCCCTCTTTATGTGCACGGTTTTTTTGTTTTTTATGTTCTTCTTGTACTAATGTTTTGGCCGCTGCTGCATGTTTTCAGAAGTACAGTTTTGTTTCTCCTGTCGCTGTCTTGCAATGTCAGTCAATTTGTGTTGTGTTGTATTTTTTACCTGTCACCTTTGTGTTCGCGCTGCTATGTACTAGTTTTTGGAATGTGTTTTTCTTCCCTCACTCTGGGGTTTGGGTTTTGTAATGTGTGTGTTTTTCGTTTTCTGTTTTCTGTGTTCCTTTTTTATCTGTATATATTTTAATCTTGTTCTGATGTTACCAGTTTTCTTTCCTCCTTTCTTTTGTGTTGAGACTTCTTGGCCTCGTCTCTTTTAATACAGTCTCATGTGACTGAAGCGTATCACATGTACCTTGCTTTTAGACTAATAAAGGTTTATTTTGAAGGCAGTGGTCTAAGCGATGGCCTCTGATCATTCGTCCGTAAGGGGTCCGGGTTCGAATCTCGGTGAGGCATGGATGTTGTGTTTGTCTTACGGCACTGGCTCTCTCCCTTCCCTCGAACCAGTGATCGTAAATTAGGGACGGGCGACTGCTTATAGCCCATTGAGTTACTCACGGTGGACGTTAAACCTCCAATAAAAAAAAAGAAGTTTTGACTTGTCAAATACGGACAAAACGTTTTTTTTTTTTTTTCGATTGGAGGTTTAACGACCACCGTGAGTAACTCAATGGACTGTAAGCAGTCGCCCATCCCTAATTTAGGGTGATTGGTTCCAGGGAAGGGAGAGAGCCAGTGCCGTAAGACAAACGCAATCTCCATGCCTCACCGGGACTCAAACCCGGACCTCTTTCGGACGAAAGACCAGAGGCCATCGCTTAGACTAATGCGCCACCGGAGCCGCAAAAGGCGGGTTTGCAGCTGTAAGTGATATCGATGGTAATAGCAACACTAAAATGAAACGTACGACATAAAAATCCTGAGTAATTTGTAATGAGATCAAAACAAAGGAAAATGTTACGTAGGAGGTACGGGCTCAACTGTCGTCCAGTGACACTTTTCCATAAGCACTGCATAAATAGACAACATGGCAAAGTACTGAGTAGGGGATATGCCAACCCCACTGCGCAATACACACTTCTTTTTATGAAGTTTAACGACCTCCGTAAACACCTTGATTGATAAGCAACCGCCCGTCCGTAATTTAGGGTCACTGGTTTCAGGGAAGGGAGAGAGCCAGTGCCGCAAGACAAACACAATCTGGTTCCAGGGAAGAGAGAGAGCCAGTGCCGTAAGACAAGCACAACATGGTTCCAACAATGGGAGAGAGCCATTTCCTCAACGGGATTCGAACCCAAACCCACCTGTGACGAATGAACTTAAGCCAGCGGATAGACCACTGCGCCACCTTGGCGGTATTGCACACTTGGTACCGGTATGTCACGCTTAGCATGAAGTTATTTAGAATCTCTTGGGGTACATTGTCTCACTCGTGTTGGAGAGCCATGATAGGGGCTGGAATTATTTCAGGTGGGAAATTCCTTTGCGCATCCTGTCACCCCATAGCGTTCCATGCATGCTCGATTGCACTGAGATTAGGGAAGCTCGCTGGCAACTGAGCACCAGTACGATGGATATCCTCACTAGTTAGAACTTCATTCACAGCTGCTGTGATATGAGGATGGGCATTATCGTCCATGAAAATGAAATCCGGGACCACAGGGCCCCTGAACATACGAGCGTGACAAAGAATCACATCATTACATTTCCGCTGCCCGGTGATTACCTCTTGATCATTACCTGAAGTTCGGTACCTATATTGACCATTATATCGGCTCATGCTATGACGCCGTGATGGCCATATGTGTCCCGTTCAGCAATGTTCCTGGAACCATTGGCAGTCCTATGTTTCTTCAAATCAGTTGTCGCTTGGAATCTGACAAAAGACTACAACAGCTTTCATTTGTGCACATTATCTCGGCCCATTTATATGAAAACCAGTCAAAGTGTGACATAGAGCAGTGATGGCGAGCTCTACATTGCGTCCTTGATAACGGTAGACAGGGTACGCGTTTCCTGGCATATAATCCTGCTGAATTTAGACGTTTTGACATGATTTGGCGCGACATTCGCACACTTGTGCTGGCTGAAAGATAATTAGCTACCTGTCAGGTAGTATCTTAAGGACTTTGGTTTGCTATTATGGGCAGGTAACGATCATTACGTGCGTGTTCAACCGGGGCGACCGCCAGCAGAACACCTGGCAGCGACTCTGTGCTTGATGAACGCTGACCAAAGCCTTCACAATATGCTATGTGCTACCTCAAACTCTAAGACATCGATCACAGTTCGGGCTTCGAGTTCAATTCAAACGACGTTATTATTACACCGGAGAATTTCTCGTGCCTATCTTGTTTTTATGTATTGTTAGAGGATATTTCATTATTCACACCCGTCAAATAATATGTGGACTTACAAATCTAACACCATATCGTGGCATGGACTCTTAAAAGGTACTGCAAGCGTTCTAGGCTGCGGCTAATCCAAGTATTTTATATTAGAGAAGTGTTGAAAGAATTTCGGGAAGGGTATGTTAGATGAAAGGAACTTTTTCGAAGGCTGGGAGTTTTTTATAGTGAAATACGTAAACTTTAAACCTTGGATCAGAAAAGGGGGAAACTTCAAAAAATGGATGCTAATGTTTTTACAGAAGGTTATAACCCGAAATATTTGTTTCCAAAAACTACACGCAGTTATTTTGTTTTTGTGCTGTTTTTGTCTTACTTTTCTAAACAAGGCTAAAGCAAAGGGGTATTAACATATGGTTTGCTGAAACAATAGATATTGACATTTTCACAAATCTTGTGCATGCTGAAATGATTCAAAACTATGTATACCTGCAAAATTTAACAGACTAAAATGAAGAGATATATACCACGTACGTATGTTTTAAGGATTGCATGGACTGCCTTGAAACATGTTATTTAAATAAGAAACACTAAAAATGAACAGACTTCCAGTTTTCCACGATCCAAAGGAGATGTCCCTTCGGCCACTCCAGCCTCAGATTGCAGTGGCGTGTTGGATTCAACGTCGGCGTCAACGGCCAGCGCCAGTCGTGGCATCGTACCTTGAATGTCTTGACCAAGTTTTGTAGAAGCTCTGCCGTTGAATTCTGACGTTCTCCACTCCACTGTGGCCTTCTTGCCGACGTCACGATACGAGAGGGGCGGCGTTCAACTCCAACATGAACTAATCGTTTACGGTCACATTTCCTTTCCGAATTCTGGTTTTGATGTAATCCTGATACACTAGTGCGACGGCCGCACACGGAAATTCCAAACTCTGTGTGGTCATGGAGATGAAGCACGCCATCTTCCTTCCACCGTCTATCTGTCGACGATGGGACTAGCTCAGGCCGTCCTGTTGTCGCATCACCAAAGTCCCGTGTACGCTGTTCAGCATGTATGTATACGACCTATTTATTTTCTGCAGGGTATTTCGAGTTGCTACATTATTGTATCGGGGTACGGCAGGTCTGCAGATGGGTGTGCTGTGCATAATGAATTATGATCTTATTTATGATCCACAACTGTAATTGAGTTCTTTTGTTTCCATATTCAATTAACTGGAAAAATAACAAAAATTACATTTTGCTGTTGCAGGCGATCTGCAGTCATATCAATTCTTAGAAGCAGAAAAATATTTTTAAATGAAGGATCATTTTTAAAGACTTTCCCTTATTTGTAGAAAAATTAAGTTATCTTTTGTTAGTAAATCAAAGTGCACATTAAAGGCTTCAAATTAATGCAGAAGACAAATAATTCTTAGTGAAGAACACCTCCACATCTGTTGGAGACGGATGTAATATAAGCAATGAAAAAACGAATCGTAAAAATTATCTATTGAAAATATTTACCAGCAGTGCTTAATATTTCTGTTTCTTTGATTTAAAAAGAAGCCACATTTTTAGGATTTTCTAAGCAAAGTATAACTTCACCTTGACGTCATGCAATTTGAAAACTTTTGACAGTGGGTTCTTGTTATTTACATGACGTCAAAAATACACCGGTGCTCAAAATTCAAAAATAATTTATAAATTCGTACATGGGAGCATTTTATTGGAAGTATTTATGAGGACAATAAAAGAAATTTAGTAAATTATTACATTTCTTATGAAACTCAAACAGAAGAAAACCATAGTCTTAAAAAATTTACATGAAAGAGCATCCATGGGACAATATTTAAAGCCATCTGCAAAACACATGTGGTATTATAATATAGAGTATGGTAAAACCTGACGGCATTCAGTTCCAGCACCGATTTCTTATACTGTTTATGAGTCTATTGATGATGTCTTGAGGAATTAATGACCAGTAGTGCAGTGCTAACTGAAAAACTTTATTAGCGCACGGTGATCTTTACGTCTTCAATATCTTTCCCTTCTTACACCCCTAGCCCATTCTGCCTCTCCCCCTTTTTACTTTATCATATTCATTTTACAAGAAAGTATAGTGATCGGTAAAAATCAGTATTCTGTATAGGGTTTACTGGAATGCGTGCTGGCTAGAAAAAACAAACGTTCCAGAACGCTGTTCCGGGACGTTCTGGTCCCACTACACGACTGTTAATGACAACTCAACAAGAGCGTTTCTGAGTTCTTGAAGTGTTCTGGCTGGGTGGGTTGACCAGCTCCAATGGGCATCCCTAAAGCTTCCCATATATGCCGAATGGGATTGAGGTTAGGGGATCCATTCGGTACATATCTTCCTCTTCGAGACAATAGGATTGAGGTCAGGGGATCCATTGGACGAACATCTTCCTCTTCGAGACAATGGGATTAAGGTCAGCGGATTCATCTGGCGAATATCGTCTTCTTCCAGACAATGGGATTGAGGTCAAGGGATCCATTCGGCGAATATCTTCCTCTTTTAAAAAATCGTCAACCAACTAAGTTAGATGTGGTTTGGTATTATCGTCGATAAGAATAAAATCTGGACCAATGGCACCCCTGAATGGCCTGGTATGTGTGCTCAGGATGTTGTCTCTATACCTCAGAGCAATAAAAGACCGACTCTCAGAGATGAGCTGCTCACACCACCACACCACCGCCACAAGAGTACTCTCTTTCTCGGATGTTGGAAGGACTGTTGTCGGCGTTTGTTTATCTCTAGATGGGAACACAAATCAGTACCTCAGCTGAATTGAGATTCATCTCTGAAAAGAACATATTTGCCCAACTGGTGACATGCAGAGGAAATGCTGGTCAATCCGCCTGACGTACAATGATTAAGATCTGCTGAAAACTAGATTTGATCGAAAACTGTTATTTTTCTTTTGTTTGGATGATGTAGATCTCATTTGATTCAGGAAAAAAAGTGAAATGGGAAAGTATTACTTACGAAACTAAACAACTTGATTTAGTTTATTTCTCATTTCAAATGAATGCGAATTGTAAAACTGTCATACTTTTTTCTAATAGAGAACGTGCATTTCACTGTATTAACATTTTACAGTATCTTTTAATGTTTAGTTCATGCTGGTTTTTGTTATTTGTATTTCGCAGTGCTCATTACTATATTTCTTTATGCTATGCTTTTTTGTTTTTACTTTCATGGAAGATATTACGATTTGATCAAACAAAGACCAATGTAGTCTCAGCTTTACAGGCACGCATCCCTCGTCATAATTGCAGCTGAGGCAGTAAAAGCGTTATCCTTTTCTTTGTTCACTTACTGCACAGAAACGTGGTACAATAATTCACTTTAGCTGATTAACTCGATAAATTATGTAATGCTATGAGAGATGTCTTAATTATTCTCCCTCCTTGACTTCTGCTTCAGAAATTTTCCGCCGGAGAAAACCCCTAGTGAGCTACAACTCATAGAAGCATGGAAAAAGGCTTTGGATTATTTGTTGTTTCTTCAATAATGCAATTCGACAACATTCCAAGGTATTGTATTTCTTGATATATAACGCCTCAAACTAACGCTGTTACTTCCCACAGTCCTTGAAGTTTTACAAATGTCTTTACTTATATCCTAAAGCATGGCTTTAAAGTGAAAGAGATAAGCAAAAAATTTTTTCTACATTTTGAACATGATAAAGAGTAAAATCGCAGCAAGAAGGAAAGGTATGTTATACTTCAGACGAATATATAAACATAATAAAACGGTTATAGAGCTTATGCTTTAAACTATACTCAATGGACAAAACATTAGACATATCTACCTCACAGCGTGCTGGTCCCCCATTAAGCGCGATTAACAGTCTGTACACTCCCAGGCATTGACTCTACCCGATGCCGGAGGGTCACCGAAGGTAAAGCCAGCCATGCCTGTTGCAGCATTGTCTACAACTCTGCCAGAGACTTCGGTCCAACGGCCATGGATTTGGTGTTCTGCTCTACAGCATGTGACGTACCTGCCAGCAGGACGCACACGACATAAAGGCAGATAGCAGTCAGAACAAACGTCCGCGTAGCTCAATTGGTAGAGTGACTTATTCCGGAATGAGGGGATCCGGGTTCGAATCCTGGCGTGGACAGAAAGGACGGAGAAATTTACTTCGTTATAATGGCGCCCGAACTTCCCGGATGAACCGGCCGTTCAAGATCTCGCAATGGTGTGATGTTCTTTCCACACCGCGAGATAGGAAAAATAAGAGAATCCCTTCTCCAGCGCTTCAAAAAATAAATGTGTGTGACGTTGCATTCCACACAGCAGATTGACTGGGAGTTCTCAAGTGCACGTTCTACAGCGGATGGCTGCCTGCAACCATTCATGGTCACGGCTGACCCGTGGGCCATGCCCCCGGCCTTCTTTCGGGGAGATGTGACGTACCTGCCAGCAGGACGCACACGACATAAGGGCAGATAGCAGTCAGAACAAACGTCCGCGTAGCTCAATTGGTAGAGTGACTTATTCCGGAATGAGGGGATCCGGGTTCAAATCCTGGCGTGGACAGAAATGACGGAGAAATTTATTTCGTTACAAGCATCATAGAGAACATCAACAGGGTTTGAATCCGGCAACATTGGGGGCCACTGAATGGTTCCAAACTCAGATGAACGTTTCTCGAGCCATACATGGTTGGTTGGGGCGGCGGATTGTCCTGATGAAAGAGAGCATCGGCTCAGGATGCGCGAAGGCCGTGAAAGCGTGTAGGTGACCATCCAACACATGCTAGATAGAGCGCAGCGGTTAAGGACCTAATGTGTCACATGAGAAGGCTTCCTAAACCATTACAGAGGCACCACCGCTTTGAACTGAGCCTACCTGGCACAACGGGGCCATGAGCTTATGCTGTCGACGCCACACCCTCAAAATTCCGTCAGCTTGGTACAGCTGAAAACGGGATTCATCTGACCACATGATGCGGTAACACTCTGCAGAAGTCAAGGTTTGATGGTTCCTGGCACCAGGTGAGATGTAGTTTTTGATGACGAGTGGTACACGAGAACGACGTCTACTCCCGTAGCCCAGGGTGTTCAAGGTGCGACGTACCGTTCATTCGCTGACGCTGCTTGGGCCTCCGACATGTAACCTGGATGTGATTTGCCGCCCATTGCCAAGCGGTTGGTCTGAACGAACCTGGATAGTCTGCGACAAACCTGGTCATCAACGGCGCGTGGACGGCCACCGCTTGATCTGTAGGCGCTGCTACGTATGTCGATGGTATACTTGTGGTTGCCCTAGGGAATTCTAGGATTCTCACCACTTGGGCGATAGAATTACCCATTAGTCTTGCGCCGACGATGCGTACACGATCAATGTCGCTCATATCACACGACATTTTCCCACGTTCGTTGATTGCGATATACTGTTCGAAAGTCCTGCTATGCGCCTATTTATCGCCTGCGTTCGGTTTGGATCTGTCCACTCTGCGCAGGAGGATGTCAATGGTCCATCACCCCTAGCTCTAATGTTTTGTCTACAGAGTGTATTAACTTTGCGTGATTATTAACGTGTCTCTGCTAGTTAAGAGTTCGTAGTGAACTTCGTTGAACAGGTATTTTACTTCAATAATAACTACGTGAGTCAAGATCTCAACAGCCGTGGTAAAGAATCAGCAGAAGAGACACATACAAGTCCAATGTCTTTATTCTTTCTCTCACGAGAAGATCGAATCGGAACCAGTACAACGCACCACCAGATTCTTATCTCGCTTGCTTTAACACCGATGTCAATCTTATAACAATAACATTTGTTTGTTGATCACATGTATCTCAATAGGTTTTACATCAACGTTTAACGATCTACTCGTAATATCCCGACACCTGAACAACTCTACTATTCTGCTAACTTCCCCTTTCACATTCAGTGTAGTCAGTTTATGTTGTGGTAACTCCCTGCCAGGGTTGCCAACTTGTACACTGTTGGATGGCTGTAGCCACTGATAGAGTGAGTTGGGTACTGAGTGCATCACAATCAAAACTCATTGCGAAGAAAGTGCATGGCGATTAGTCATCAGGCCGGAGAAGCATAGCCACAGGTGAGAAGCGAAAAATACTTTTCGCTCCCTTTCAAACTATGATGGATGTAAGTCTTTGAGCTGCTATTGAAGGATTATTTTTTTAACATGTGTGTGTGTGCACAAATCTTCCAAAGGATATAATTCTAAAGAAATATTTTAACGGCAAGCTACGTTTATTTAATTAGGTTATACGTAATCCATTTATATCCTTTTTGCGATAATACGTTTCTTCTGTAGTACCCAGGTTTCACTGCCATACATCAGAGTAGGAAAAATTGCACTTTCATACACAGCCATGCGGGACCCTCTTGAGAACCCATCATTCCTGTGAAAACCTTCCAGAGCAGATATGACTTTCAATGAAGAATTCACTCGCCTACTAATTTCACCATCCAATTTGTTCTCTCTGTCAAGCATGCTTCCTAAATACACAAACTCACTTACCTGGTCAATCACTGTGCCATTTAGACTTACATTACATTCAGTGCTACCAGTATGCGTTACTTACGGGGGATATGTGGCAAGACACTCTCTGATTGTGTGAGGAATGAAGATGTGTTGCAGTTGTGTAAAGTGAAGCAAATTGTTGTTAACAAGGTGGAGACTAATATGCTTCGGTGTTTTGGCCAAGTTGAAAGAATGAGCGATGAGATGCTTACTAAGAAAGCCCTTTTAGCAGAAGTGGAGGGAAGGAAAGGCAGAGGAAGGCCAAGGAAGTCATGGGAGGATCAGATTCAGGAGTGTCTGCATGAGAAAAAGAATATGAGTATGCAGTATAGAAGATATTGTGTACGGCGTGTGACGGATGTCAGTGAAGCCCGAGTTGTAAGTCGAGATCGCTGTAAATGGAGAATTTGATACGACAAAAGTAAGTAAAAATTATCTGGTAGATTGTATTTCTTTTTGGAGCTAATCTCTGAATCTCAGAGAACAGCTTAGTGATATGTATGTATGTATGTAGGCGATTGTATGTTAAATTTTGAATTTTTGATTATCAAAAATGCATGGTTCTTGGATTCTTTCATGCGTAACCCGGTATGTTACAACTTTGATATAATGAAAATAGTATTTTCTGCAGCCATGAAATAGGTAATGCAACCAAAAATCTACTAAATCATGTTCACAGTTCTATTTTTTCTTGGAATTCAAGAAATGTGTAACAAGGAAGGTTATAATAATGTATAATGAATGCTTTACTTGGCACTAATGCTAAATCAACTAGAGTACAAACTGCTTTGAAAAGAACAATGCTTAAAACTAAAGAATGCGTAATAGGGGTATTGAACACAAAATCAAATCTTAATCGGTTTTTTACCTGTATTTCAAAGGTAAGGCTCCCCCCCTCCGTATTGAAAATACGAAAGTTTCTTTGTGTCTTTTTAATAAGTAAAGTACACCAATGCGGAGGATTATCCCACAGCTGACGGTTCCATTTGGTCATTCCACCTAAGGATCTGGAAGAAAATCCAGTGAGTTGGGGTCTTTTGGGCAATGTCACACAGAACTAGCTGGCACCTCAACAATAATTTATATTGAAACTTAAAACTGTGTCAGTTTCCAAAATATGGTGTTAGTGTTCATTAAGATCGCCCACTTTATGAAGAGAATAAATTACATGGTGAAATTAGTAGGCCTGTGAATTCTTCATTGAAAGTCATAGCTGCTTTGGGAGGTTTTCACAGGAACGTCGGGTTCTCAAAAGAGTCCCAAATGGCTGTGCATGAAAGTGTTAATTTTTCCTACTCGGATGTATGGCAGTGAAACCTGGGTACTGTAGAAGAGATATACGAGTTGTTTGTGTGCTGGAGAAATGTGTCACTTACGGGGGTTGTGTGGGAAGACATGTTCTGATCATGTGAGGAATGAAGATGTGTTGCAGTTCTGTAAAGTGAAGTAAACTGTTGTTAGCAAAATGGAGACTAATATTCTCCGGTGGTTCGGCAATGTTGAAAGAATGAGTGATGAGATGCTTACTAGGAAAATTATTTAAGGCCAAGTGGCAGGAAAGAAAGGTAGAGGAAGGTCAAGGAAGTCATGGAAGGATCAGAACACGAGTGTCTGCATAAGAAAAAGATTGTGAGTTTGAAGTACAGATGGGCTTGTCCACGTCGTGTGATAGATGTCAGTGAAGCCCGATTTGTGTGTCAAGATCGTTGCAAATGGAGAAGTTTGGCACGGAAACAGTAAGCAAATAATCAGTTAACAATTTAGTTGGTGGTTTGTATTTCTTTGTGGAGCTACCCACTGAATCTCTGAGTTTAGTGATATGTATGTAATGTATTGAAAATATGAAATCGTACAGAATTTCCTAAAGTATATGAAATTAAAATAACAAAATTATGCAAAATCAAAGTAGACATAGGTTTAAGGTAGCAAACAGAGTATTTATGTATTCATGTCTTACATTATAAATTAGTGTAATCTATAAAAACATTATATGGTTCTTTTTTTCTTCTATTTTTCCTTTGGAGTCGGTCAAAAATTTGCAATAGTGTTTAACATTTTGAAACTTCTTTTATACGTTTTTAAGGCTAGAAAGACGTATAACCAAGGTTCCACCATGTTTCGCGTTTCCTTGCACTGAAGTTTATATGCATGAAAAGCTCTTTAGGTACATTACGCGTTATTAAATGGATCTGCATTGGAAATCTTCAGTATAGCAGCGTTTCTTTAAAATCTACTGAAAGAAAAGTTGAATTATATTTGAAATAGAAGGGTAGGTGTGACGTTTCGTCTAATCATCCTTTGGGATGATTGATTTATAAGGGGAAGAGAGTATTGTGCGACTTCAATTACAAAAGGCATATACTCGCCTAACGTAATCAGCGTTCCATCTAGAAACCCATGGAATAGCGGAAACAAAGAAAATCGCCATCCTCTCGTCAGAGCACCTTCGATAGGTGAAACAATTTGCACTTGGGTGCATTGAAGAGTATCACGTCCTGCATGACAAGAACTTGTTCTATGAAGTCCAAATTGGTTTACTTCCCCTACTTATTTACAAGAAAGCTCGTCGCTATGCAACGCGCACGTGCGCACAGAATAACAAAATGAAAATCTCTGGAGTACACTGCTGTTTACGGGATGAAGTGGAGAAAAAGAGGCGCTAAAGCTCTTGCGAAAATCATGGCATCTTCAGAGGGTCGTATTGATTAATTTTACTGCTTTCTAGTAAATTACCACGCACGCTCACTGAACAAGATATCTACCTCCATCCACTCTTATTGGCAGCTAACTCATATAAAAAGGTAATGCAGCTGCAATCAAATATGCAACTTTACACCAGTTCATGTGTACAAGAAAATTCCAGATAATATTGTTCTGAATTTCAAGTTGTCCTTTCTGTAATAATGTAGTAATTATTACAGAAGCTGCAGCGTGATGTTGGATCATGATTGCAGAGCAAAGATAAATTATTGGTACACACACTACATCTTTCTTTCACTCGCGTAACATAAATATGAGCTAATAAAGCTTTGGTGATAAAAACATACGAGCAGGTTCTTAGTGCAGTAAATAGGTACATGGATCGATACGTCTTCAAACACTATAATTAGTGTTGTTTTGTATTATTTCTATTACACTTCATGTGCATTTATACCCAATAAGTGCTGTAATAAAAGTGGTACAAATATTATCTAAGAATTAAATTTTGAACAGAATTAAAAAAAATGAAACTGCCTAAAAGGTCAGGGCTGTGGACAAGTCAAATTAAAACACGGCAACAGACAAGTCTGTGAAAACGAACACATTGAAACATAGTACATGCAACACATTATACAAGTCTGTCATTGAAACGTGAACACATTGTCTAGTCTTTTTTCGATGCATAATCTCTGCACTGGTGAGCTTCTTTTTTTTTTTTTTTTTTAAGGTTTAACGACCACCGTGAGCAACTCAATGGGCTATAAGCAGTCGCCCGTCCCTGATTTAGGGTCACTGGTTCCAGGGAAGGGAGAGAGCCAGTGCCGTAAGACAAACACAACATCCATGCCTCACCGGGATTCGAACCCGGACCCCTTACGGACGAAAGATCAGAGGCCAGTGCCTTAGACCACTGCGCCACCGGGGCGGCACTGGTGAGCTTCAGGTACTATGGGTTTGGGTATAGGTTTTGTTTCATATTCTTGCTTCCTAGAATACTATTGAAAAAAATCTTGTTATCTTGTTTATTCCGTACAGTACCAAACAAAAGACTACTTTGCTTGCTCTTTCTATACACACACACTAGCCCTCCTAGAAAAGGAAATGCGAATCGTTATTTTGCATCTACTAGGGCCACCTTTGTTGCTAATGTCAGCAAATGCACGATGCCGCATGAATTTTATGAGGTGCCCGATTCGATTTGGTCCAAAGATGGCTATTTCTGCTGCAAAATATCGAGCAACTCCATTGGGAACGGAAGAGGACATCGACGCCGAATAGCTTTTTCCAGCATGTCCTACATATGTTCAATAGGGCTCAGATCAGGACACTGTAGTGGCTCAAGAATGGGATGGGAATCCTTCTCGTGCTCTTGAAACCATTGCAGCACTAAGTACTGGTGACTTGTCATCCATAAAGATGCCATCACACGCAGGTAAAAGATAAAGCATTCCAGTGTGCATTTTGTCGGCTACAACATTAAGCTGTTCCTTTCCCCTAGTGTCAGCGAACCCATTCCGTACTAAAAGGAAATCCCCCGGAGCAGGCTGCCATTTCCACATGCTTCGATGGTGTTCAGAAGGCGTGCCGGGGGGACATTTCTTTATGAGATTCCCGCAGCACTCTTTCCCGACAATCAATGCAAAACAATATACTGGGATAAAAATTTTGCTACAATACAATATATGGATAAATTTTGATACAATACATTGAGAACAAAGTTCTCAATGAATTCCCTTTAGTTTCCAGTTTATACCTTAGGTACGTCGACGACATCCTTGTGTTCTGGCCTCACTCAAAGGATGATTTAAAACAATTCGCCGACGCACTATCGTCAGTATTTCCTACTATCGGGTTCACGATAGAACTTGAATCTAATTTCTCTTTGCCTTTTTTGGATTTTCGTTTATTTCGTGATTCAGATGCTAACTCACTGTTTTTTTTTTTGTGTCTATCGAAAGCCTACCACCGATTGTAACGGCCTTATCCCGTTTAACTCTTCACATCCAACTCCCCAAAAAAGTTTTGCTATTAATTTTCTTTTTAGAAGAGCCTTCACGCATTCTTCAAATGATAAGTCATTTCCAGTCTGAGATTCAGTTTATTTTCAAATTAGCGGATAAACATGGATACCCCAGGACGATGGTTAATAGACTACACCAGAATATCAAGTGAACGAACTATTAATCTGAAGCCAGACACAAAGCCTAATAAACGATTCGTAGGAGCATTGGACCAGCACCCCCATATCACTAACACACTATCTCGTATCTGTTCAAAACATAATATACAATTCGGCACCAGCTCGAAGAACCTCCTATCATCAGTTAAAAAGGATCGAGCAACAACAGATATTATGAACAAATGGGGTGTGTATAATATTCCACTGCTGGACCCTTCAACAGGAGAACATGTTAACAACTACGTAGGCTCGACACAAAGAAGTTTGGGTATCCGTGTCTAGGAACACAAATACGATATCCGAACCAACAGCAATAATACATCATTATCAAGGAATGTGGTAAATGGAATGCTACATCCAGACTGGGAAAACATTAGACTACTGAACACTCCAGCATATATACATTCGCTGTATTTTGTTGAAAGTATGTACATCGAAATTTTAGGGGACAAGTGCTGTAATGACTACTTGCCTGCGGACACATAAAAAATTTGGTAAGAAAGAGCGTATTACCAACTTGAACTTTAAATTATAGTAATATATATTAACAATTCCAACAATATGTAAAATTGATCATGACTTTGTATTTGTAACAAAATGCTTGTATTGATATGTAAAACTAATAATTTGTGAAATTGTACAAGTTACATTGGTTTAATGGCAACGGTCACGACCCATGCGACGTTTGATGACATATACCCATAATGCATCGTTGTACTACTATATAAAGGAGTGCTGCATTGCCTCTGTTCCACCTGATGATGGGGTGAATGTTACCCCGAAAGTGCTAGTGGGGTATTTTAACTGTAAATATCTTTCGCATTTTATTAAATACAGTACATAGACGGTGAAGTTTCATTTCATTTAATATACAGGGATCGGACAGAATAATGTGAACACCACGGTCAGAGATGTGACTTTTAATGCTGCTGCATACGTTTGCAATACACAAAGGTATCCACCACTTTTTGGTTGTTATGGCTTTGTTTAGAATCTCAAGGTCCTGTTTAAGTGCATTTAAAGTGTCTTCTGCAAAATTTCTTTCAGGGTGACCCCGTAATGAGCGACCTAACGGACTTCGAAATACAGCTAATTGTTGGTGACCGGCTAGTTGGTGCCTCCTTGACAACAGTCGCGAGGGTAGTATGGGTATCAAGAGCTACTGTGTCTTGTACCATGACAGCATAACGTGTTCGTGGCAAAACCTCGTCTGCGAAACACAAGGGCGGTCGGATAACGGCCCTGACTGATAGAGATAGGAGGGCATTAAAGAGGATTGTTACCCGCAATAAGAAGACAAGGGGGCCGAAAATTAGTGCGGAGCTCAATCTGCATCTGCAGACCCAGTATCAAAAAAATCAGTGCTCAGAGAACTGCATCTCCAGACCCCAGTATCAACGAAAACAGTGCTCAGAGAACTGCATTTCCAGACCCCAGTATCAACAAAAACAGTGCTCAGAGAACTGCATCATCAGATCCCACTATGAACAAAAACAGTGCTCAGAGAACTGGCATCTCCAGACCCCAGTATCAACAAAAACAGTGCTCAGAGAACTACATCTCCAGACCCCAGTATCAGCAAAAACAGTGCTCAGAGAAGTGCATCTCCAGACCCCAGTATCAACAAACACAGTGCTCAGAGAACTGCATATCCAGACCCCAGTATCAACAAAAACAGTGCTCAGAGAACTGCATCTCCAGACCCCAGTATCAACAAAAAACAGTGCTCAGAGAACTGCATCTCCAGACCCCTGTATCAACAAACACAGAGCTCAGAGAACTGCATCTGCAGACCCCAGTATCAACAAAAACAGTGCTCAGAGAACTGCATCTCCAGACCCCAGTATCAACAAACACAGTGCTCAGAGAAGTGCATCTGCAGACCCCAGTATCAACAAAAACAGTGCTTAGAGAACTGGCATCTCCAGACCCCAGTATCAACAAAAACAGTGCTCAGAGCACTGCATCTCCAGATCCCAGTATCAACAAAAACAGTGCTCCGAGAACTGCATCTCCAGACCCCAGTATCAACAAAAACAGTTCTCAGAGAACTGCATCTCCAGACTCCAGTATCAACAAACACAGTGCTCAGAGAACTGCATCTCCAGACCCCAGTATCAACAAACACAGTGCTCAGAGAACTGCATCTCCAGACCCCAGTATCAACAAACACAGTGCTCAGAGAACTGCATCTCCAGATCCCAGTATCAACAAAAACAGTGCTCAGAGAACTGCATCTCGAGACCCCAGTATCAACAAACACAGTGCTCAGAGCAGATCCCAGTATCAACAAAAACAGTGCTCAGAGAACTGCATCTCCAGACCCCAGTATCAACAAAAACAGGTCTCAGAGAAGTGGATCTCCAGACCCCAGTATCAACAAAAACAGTTCTCAGAGAAGTGGATCTCCAGACACCAGTATCAACAAAAACAGTGCTCAGAGAACTGCATCACCAGATCCCAGTATGAACAAACACAGTGCTCAGAGAACTGCATCTCCAGACCCCAGTATCAACAAACACAGTGCTCAGAGAACTGCATCTCCAGACCCCAGTATCAACAAAAAACAGTGCTCAGAGAACTGCATCTCCAGACCCCAGTATCAACAAACACAGAGCTCAGAGAACTGCATCTCCAGACCCCAGTATCAACAAACACAGTGCTCAGAGAAGTGCATCTCCAGACCCCAGTATCAACAAAAACAGTGCTCAGAGAACTGCATCTAGAGACCCCAGTATCAACAAACACAGTGCTCAGAGAAGTGCATCTCCAGACCCCAGTATCAACAAAAACAGTGCTCAGAGCACTGCATCTCCAGACCCCAGTATCAACAAACACAGGGCTCAGAGAACTGCATCTCCAGACCCCAGTATCAACGAAAACAGTGCTCAGAGAACTGCATCTCCAGACCCCAGTATCAACGAAAACAGTGCTCAGAGAACTGCATCTCCAGACCCCAGTATCAACAAAAACAGTGCTCAGAGAAATGCATCACCAGATCCCAGTATGAACAAACACAGTGCTCAGAGAACTGCATCTCCAGACCCCAGTATCAACAAACACAGTGCTCAGAGAACTGCATCTCCAGACCCCAGTATCAACAAAAAACAGTGCTCAGAGAACTGCATCTCCAGACCCCAGTATCAACAAACACAGAGCTCAGAGAACTGCATCTCCAGACCCCAGTATCAACAAAAACAGTGCTCAGAGAACTGCATCTCCAGACCCCAGTATCAACAAACACAGTGCTCAGAGAAGTGCATCTCCAGACCCCAGTATCAACAAAAACAGTGCTCAGAGAACTGCATCTCCAGACCCCAGTATCAACAAACACAGTGCTCAGAGAAGTCCATTTCCAGACCCCAGTATCAACAAAAACAGTGCTCAGAGAACTGCATCTCCAGACCCCAGTATCAACAAAAACAGTTCTCAGAGAACTGCATCTCCAGACCCCAGTAAAAACAGTGCTCAGAGAACTGCATCTCCAGACCCCAGTATCAACAAACACAGTGCTCAGAGAACTGCATCTCCATACCCCAGTATCAACAAACACAGTGCTCAGAGAACTGCATCTGCAGACCCCAGTATCAACAAACACAGTGCTCAGAGAACTGCATCTCCAGATCCCAGTATCAACAAAAACAGTGCTCAGAGAACTGCTTCTCCAGACCCCAGTATCAGCAAACACAGTGCTCAGAGCACTGCATCTCCAGAACCCAGTATCAACAAAAACAGTGCTCAGAGAACTGCATCTCCAGACCCCAGTATCAACAAAAACAGTTCTCAGAGAACTGCATCTCCAGACCCCAGTATCAACAAAAACAGTGCTCAGAGAAGTGCATCTCCAGACCCCAGTATCAACAAACACAGTGCTCAGAGAACTGCATCTCCAGACCCCAGTATCAAAAAACACAGTGCTCAGAGAACTGCATCTCCAGACCCCAGTATCAACAAACACAGTGCTCAGAGAACTGGCATCTCCTGACCCCAGTATCAACAAAAACAGTGCTCAGAGAAGTGCATTCCAGACCCCAGTATCAACAAAAAACAGTGCTCAGAGAACTGCATCTCCAGACCCCAGTATCAACAAACACAGAGCTCAGAGAACTGCATCTCCAGACCCCAGTATCAACAAAAACAGTGCTCAGAGAACTGCATCTACAGACCCCAGTATCAACAAACACAGTGCTCAGAGAAGTGCATCTCCAGACCCCAGTATAAACAAAAACAGTGCTCAGAGAACTGGCATCTCCTGACCCCAGTATCAACAAAAACAGTGCTCAGAGAACTGCATCTCCAGATCCCAGTATAAACAAAAACAGTGCTCAGAGAACTGCATCTCTAGACCCCAGTATCAACAAAAACAGTTCTCAGAGAACTGCATCTCCAGACCCCAGTATCAACAAACACAGTGCTCAGGGAACTGCCTCTCCAGACCCCAGTATCAACAAAAACAGTGCTCAGAGAACTGCATCTCCAGACCCCAGTATCAAAAAACACAGTGCTCAGAGAACTGCATCTCCAGACCCCAGTATCAACAAACACAGTGCTCAGAGAACTGCATCTCCAGACCCCAGTGTCAAAAAACACAGTGCTCAGAGAAGTGTATCTCCAGACCCCAGTATCAACAAAAACAGTGCTCAGAGAACTGCATCTCCAGACCCCAGTATAAAAAACACAGTGCTTAGAGAAGTGCATCTCCAGACCCCAGTATCAACAAAAACAGTGCTCAGAGAACTGCATTTCCAGACCCCAGTATCAACAAAAACAGTGCTCAGAGAACTGGCATCTCCTGACCCCAGTATCAACAAAAACAGTGCTCAGAGAACTGCATCTCCAGATCCCAGTATAAACAAAAACAGTGCTCAGAGAACTGCATCTCTAGACCCCAGTATCAACAAAAACAGTTCTCAGAGAACTGCATCTCCAGACCCCAGTATCAACAAACACAGTGCTCAGGGAACTGCCTCTCCAGACCCCAGTATCAACAAAAACAGTGCTCAGAGAACTGCATCTCCAGACCCCAGTATCAAAAAACACAGTGCTCAGAGAACTGCATCTCCAGACCCCAGTATCAACAAACACAGTGCTCAGAGAACTGCATCTCCAGACCCCAGTGTCAAAAAACACAGTGCTCAGAGAAGTGTATCTCCAGACCCCAGTATCAACAAAAACAGTGCTCAGAGAACTGCATCTCCAGACCCCAGTATAAAAAAACACAGTGCTTAGAGAAGTGCATCTCCAGACCCCAGTATCAACAAAAACAGTGCTCAGAGAACTGCATCTCCAGACCCCAGTATCAACAAAAACAGTGCTCAGAGAACTTCATCTCCAGACCCCAGTATCAACAAAAACAGTGCTCAGAGAACTGCATCTCCAGATCCCAGTATCAACAAAAACAGTGCTCAGAGAACTGCATCTCCAGACCCCAGTATCAACAAAAACAGTTCTCAGAGAAGTGCATCTCCAGACCCCAGTATCAACAAAAACAGTGCTCAGAGAAGTGCATCTCCAGACCCAGGTATCAACAAACACAGTGCTCAGAGAACTGCATCTCCAGACCCCAGTATCAACAAACACAGTGCTCAGAGAACTGCATCTCCAGACCCCAGTATAAAAAAACACAGTGCTCAGAGAACTGGCATCTCCTGACCCCAGTATCGACAAAAACAGTGCTCAGAGAACTGCATCTCCAGACCCCAGTATCAATAAAAAACAGTGCTCAGAGAACTGCATCTCCAGACCCAGACCCCAGTATCAACAAACACAGAGCTCAGAGAACTGCATCTCCAGACCCCAGTATCAACAAAAACAGTGCTCAGAGAACTGCATCTACAGACCCCAGTATCAACAAACACAGTGCTCAGAGTAGTGCATCTCCAGACCCCAGTATCAACAAAAACAGTGCTCAGAGAACTGGCATCTCCAGACCCCAGTATCAACAAAAGCAGTGCTCAGAGAACTGTATCTACAGACCCCAGTATCAACAAACACAGTGCTCAGAGAACTGGCATCTCCTGACCCCAGTATCAACAAAAACAGTGCTCAGAGAACTGCATCTCCAGATCCCAGTATCAACAAAAACAGTGCTCAGAGAACTGCATCTCCAGACCCCAGTATCAACAAAAACAGTTCTCAGAGAAGTGCATCTCCAGACCCCAGTATCAACAAAAACAGTGCTCAGAGAAGTGCATCTCCAGACCCAGGTATCAACAAACACAGTGCTCAGAGAACTGCATCTCCAGACCCCAGTATCAACAAACACAGTGCTCAGAGAACTGCATCTCCAGACCCCAGTATAAAAAAACACAGTGCTCAGAGAACTGCATCTCCAGACCCCAGTATCAACAAACACAGTGCTCAGAGAACTGCATCTCCAGACTCCAGTATCAAAAAACACAGTGCTCAGAGAAGTGCATCTCCAGACCCCAGTATCAACAAAAACAGTGCTCAGAGAACTGCATCTCCAGACCCCAGTGTCAACAAAAACAGAGCTCAGAGAACTGCATTCCAAACCCCAGTATCAACAAACACAGTGCTCAGGGAACTGGCATCTCCTGACCCCAGTATCAACAAAAACAGTGCTCAAAGAAGTGCATCTCCAGACCCCAGTATCAACAAAAAACAGTGCTCAGAGAACTGCATCTCCAGACCCCAGTATCAACAAACACAGTGCTCAGAGAAGTGCATCTCCAGACCCCAGTATCAACAAAAACAGTGCTCAGAGAACTGCATCTACAGACCCCAGTATCAACAAACACAGTGCTCAGAGAAGTGCATCTCCAGACCCCAGTATCAACAAAAACAGTGCTCAGAGAACTGGCATCGCCTGACCCCAGTATCAACAAAAACAGTGCTCAGAGAACTGCATCTCCAGATCCCAGTATAAACAAAAACAGTGCTCAGAGAACTGCATCTCCAGACCCCAGTATCAAAAAACACAGTGCTCAGAGAACTGCATCTCCAGACCCCAGTATCAACAAAAACAGTGCTCAGAGAACTGCATCTCCAGACCCCAGTATCAACAAAAACAGAGCTCAGAGAACTGCATTCCAAACCCCAGTATCAACAAACACAGTGCTCAGAGAACTGGCATCTCCTGACCCCAGTATCAACAAAAACAGTGCTCCGAGAAGTGCATCTCCAGACCCCAGTATCAACAAAAAACAGTGCTCAGAGAACTGCATCTCCAGACCCTAGTATCAACAAACACAGAGCTCAGAGAACTGCATCTCCAGACCCCAGTATCAACAAAAACAGTGCTCAGAGAACTGCATCTCCAGACCCCAGTATCAACAAACACAGTGCTCAGAGAAGTGCATCTCCAGACCCCAGTATCAACAAACACAGTGCTCAGGGAACTGCATCTCCAGACCCCAGTATCAACAAACACAGTGCTCAGAGAACTGCATAAACAAGATATTCATGGCAGAGTTGCTATTGCAAAACCTCTGGTGACCTGGGAGAATGCACAACAGCAACACCAATATGCCGCTGTTGTTCCATCTATCAAGATGATAACGCCCCAATTCACAGAACTCAGAATGTTCAATCATGGTTTGAGAAACATGAGGAGGGACTTTCACACCTTTCGTGGTCTCCCCAATCACCAGAATTAAACATCATCGAGCCACTGTGGTCTGCGTTAAAAAACAGGGTAAGATCCCGTTATCCTCCTGCATCTCTCAAGGACCTGGAGCAGTTTCTGCATGAAGAATGGTGTAACATCCCGCTAACCGCCATCCAGGATTTGTATGCATGCATTACAAGGAGGATGTAGACGGTTTTGAATGCCAAAGGTAGTCCTACACTCTATTAGGTACGTAAAACATTCTTTTCCTAGGTGTTGACATTATTTTGTCCAGCCCCTCTGTAGCGTAATTGATCTGAGCATATTACTTTCTTTCATTTCTCTACTGCCCATTCACTGTGATCTAGATGCTAATGTAAACGAGTCATTCTGTTTTTTTTGCTGTGGTAAGTAGCTGTAGCAGGTGACTTCCAAAACACAATTTCTTTAACTTCCTACACGTGATTGTGGTTAACACGAGCTCCTTCAGACCGTGGATGATTTCAGCAGTCATTTGCTGCACACTGGAACACCTGTTTTTTAGTACAATACTGCTCGTAGCACGTCGGTCATGCACTTTATATCTAGTTTTATGCAGAGTTCAGAAGGTACAAGGTATTTCTGTTTTAAATTAAATATGCTGTCCAAAGGAATTATTTAAAAATATTCTTTTTTTATCTGATATACTCATCATATAAGGTAATATTTTGTGAACATTCTTTTCTTTAAGTAATTTGAAGCTTTCTTGTTTTAGGGCTTAAAGCTATATCGTGTTTTCTTTTATATGTATCCTCCTAAAAGTTATGTTTCTTTACAAGAATCCTCCTAAAAGTTATGTTTCTTTACAAGAATCGCACAACACACGTTTTCTAATCTATGATATATATACATAAAATAAAACGTCTGTCTATATATTCCCTATGGACTCCTAAATCCTTTGACTCAAATTGATCAAATTTTGTATAGGTACTCTCTAGGACCCCGTAAAAATTATAGGCTACGATGAAACCTGGACACGCCACTCTTTCCCCCTGATCTCATCCCCTTGACGCGTTGTGCCTAAACCTCTGGACCGATCTGGACCACATTTTGCATAGTTACTCACTAGGACCATGCGGAAAATATAGGAAACAATGGAACCTGGACAGCCCACTTGCTCTTTCTGATTTAATCTCTCTCCGTGATTTCATCTCCTTGACATTTTGTGCCTAAACTCCTAGACCGATCTGCACCAAATTGTACATAGCTATTCACTAAGATCACGCGGAAAATGTGGGCAGCATTGAAACCTGGACACCTCCACTTCTTCTCTGATTTAATCCCTCCCCATGATTTCATCCCCTTGACATTTTGTGCCTAAACTCCGCGAAAGACCTGGACCAAATAGTTACTCACTAAGACCATGCGGAAAATGTAGGAAGCATGGAAACTTGGACACCCCAATTCCTCCCTCTGATTTAATCCCTCTCCATGATTTCAACTCCTTGATATTTTGTGCCTAAACTCCTCGACCGATCTGGACCAAATTTTGCATAGTTGCTGATCAATTTTTGCCTATCACGTGATTGCCCGGAGGAGCAGATAAATCATGATATTGTAGTCCCTTTTTTAACATCGATCCAGCGCTGTGAAAAACTGTTTCATTGAACCCAGTTTTAGAGTGCAGTGAAAGAACTAAAGCTTTTATGTAATCAACTATTGGTTCTCCTAATACATTCTTAAAACCAGGCTGAAACACATTCTAGGAGTCCAGTTCCTCATTCTCTGAGCTTACTCTTGACTTCCTGTTCGGATCGAATGAAACCAAGCCATTTTTGTTTAGTCAGCCTACTATCTATGCAACAGGCCAATCACTTTAAAATCAAGACAGAAAAATCATCTGTGTTCCTCGTCACACCTTAGTTCTCAAACACTTTTTCTATAAAATATTATAAAACACAACAGAGAACTACGGTGATCATTTTCCTCTCGAAGAATCTGAAAATGAATAAAGAAATTGAAATGAAAGGAGAGAGAGAGAGAGAGAGAGAGAGAGGAGATTTCTTTATTTTTATGTTTCACGTAAGATACGGCAGTGCAGATTTTTATTTTTTTCTTCAGGTAAAAAGATAGAATCGGGGATAGTAAGAAAGGTTATGTTGTAACAGCGCGTTTTTAGAAAAACTGTTACTTTACTTGCCGAGACAGAAAACTGAGCCTATTTAGATGCTGATAAAATATCGGTTATTTTTCACGGCTCCGTTTGTGACGTGCCTGCCCCGCAGGACGCACACGACATAAAGGCAGATAGTAGCAACAACGAACGTCTGCGTAGCTCAGTTGGTAGAGCGACTTGTTCCGGAATAAGTGGACTCGGGTTCGCCTGGACCAAAAATTACGAAGAAATTTACTTCGTTATACTTTTTTTCTGGATTTGATTTTTTCCTTGCTTTCTTTACGAGAAAGAGAACATGCTTATACTGTCTGTGCTGTCGTATTAAACTGTTGATGTGCGAACCATTCAATCGACTTCTATTTTTTTCTTTTTTCTTTAAATAACGGTAGAGGCAAGATTTTTTACGTTTGGCTGTACATTCAGCATCTTTGGAATAAATTATTATTCACTTCTTAAAAACAGAAAAAGTGCCCGTTGGTTGGAGGATGGCTTTGGATGAATCTGCATTGTACCAGTCATACGATTAGATGAATCGGCATTGAACCAATCGTACAATTGGTATAATAGTCCATTGGACGGTTCATACCGTTGGAGAAATCGGAACTGGACCATTCGTACTATAGGGCCAGACGTACAGTTGGACGAACGGGTATTGAACCAATCGTACACTTGGATCAATTGTCTCGTTTGAACGAATCGGGATAGGACGAATCGTCAGAAACTGTCTCATACAAATGAAACGGAAATGACAAAAGGAAATGGGCTCTTAGAATTGTCATATGGGATTTTTAACTGGTTTAACAAAAAATAAGAAAATCCTGATAAATATGGGAAAAGGTAAAAGAGAATCAGGAGAAAGAAGATGGCAATTACGAACCAAAGACTGGGAACTGGAAAGAAAATAGAAAGAATTCGTACAGCAATCCAAGTATTAATAGATGAAGAATATTGACAGATGGGTCGACGCGTGCGCGGACGAAACAAAAACGTAGGACCTATTTCTAACCTGAGAGTGGAAAATGCTAGACATTTGCATTTCGCAATATTTACAGATGTCCAGAAAGTATTAATTTAATGTGAAAGAGGAATAAAGGTTTAAAATAATTCTTTCATTAAAACTTACAGTGAAATGATAACGTCTCGAAGTCTTTTTTATTGTGTTAGGCGAATGTACGCAAAATATCCTTTATCTGAAATGCAACTGCGCATCATCCGATGGGTCTTGCCCAAATGAGTGATCTGCGCATTTTCAACAGTGAGTCAACGAAGTGTAGTGAAACGGAAGAAGATCCCATTATGAGCCTTATTTGTGCTGTCTACAAGTTCATCTTCGTGTGTTAGTGAACATCTCAAATATTTTGTTGGTGCAGTTCCTCCCCATGGTCGAAGCAGAGAGTGGTATTTCAGTGTTATTCATGCAAAGTATATGAAAGCTCACGTTTGCGATGCATAAAAACACACACGCACACATTCAAGTTGTGCCTTCGAATGTAATTTTATGGTGTAGCATGTCTCCGTTTTTATTGAGGAATATTTTCTTGTGAAACGTCTCGGTTCCTACCGGTTAACTACCAAAGAGTTAATAAAAGACAGATCTCTGACGTAGAAACATTTAGCTCCTAAAATAACCCAGGGAACTCGACTTTTTCGAGCAAAAGTTATGGCGCCCCTAATGGAGCTCTTATCTGAATTTATGTGGAAAATGCGCCCATGTTTAACGACGCATTCCCTGAGAGAAACAGAAAAGGTTCTTCGCTTGAGAGTTGCACCAGACGCCTGTGCTAGACTGTTGTACACATTTTAGCCCTAATATGAAGGAAAAAGCGGTTTATGCCACATCGCATTTGGTTAAATAACTTAATGACACCAATAGTTGGATTATTTTCCTCGGCTAATGAAAATATGAATAAAAATAAGTTGCTTCATCTCATACGGAAAATTACGGGAAGGAATTTTTACAGAGAATTAAATCTAAGTACATATAAATGAAAATAAAGGAAAGAAAAATGGCATTGCCGCAAAAGGACTCAAATAAATAAGGAAATAAACGTTTCTTACAGGATGTTACGAGGATGATACTAGAGAAATAAACGTTTTTCACAGGATGTTACGAGGATGATACTAGAGAATTAAAGCCGCATTCTAATGCTTTCCCAATAGAAATTTCCTAAGTCAAGAACTTAGCTACTATTTTAAAATAAAGGCAAAATAAGCCATCTAAAGTAATTTATAGGAAAAGAAACTGAAAAACCTGCTACATTTCTGTCTGGCTCGTGAAATATTCTTTCTGAAGCGCTTTGAGCATCAGCAATGATATATTTTGTACATTGAAGTATAGTTAAATTTCTGGAAGGTTTATTATTTAGGAGATCGTGCACACGCGCGCGCACACTCACACAAAATGCTCAAACTCTTTGGGTACAACTTACACTATAACATTGGAAATTTTTTTCTATAATTACTGTGCGTCCTCTGGTTTCAGGTGCTGTATCTCCCACTAGACCACTCGAGAAAGCACTTGCTACTTTTTTAGGCCACTTACCAATTCCTCTGCCTACTCTATTAATGGGACCTCTCAAGCTCTCACTAAGATCAAAAACTTTCCTTTGGACACCACTGAACTTCTAAAAGGGGGTGCTTTAATAAGATAGCAAGGAGATAACCAAATACCAAAAAGTACGCAAGTGATGAATGGTCAGTTTCAGACAAATAATAAATAATTAAGTCTAAATTAAATTAAAGACAAGGATAAAAACATCTCAGTAACACAATCGCGTGTCCCAAAATGCCCGAATATTCACAATTCGAACTGAGTAATGCTGGAGAAATGACACTCGTGCTTCGCACGATCAGTATTAATGACTGTATGGGGATTCGATGGATGAATCACCACTGCACGATTATTGAAGACGCTGATATACATATTTACATGGATTTATTTCCTTCACATTCACGTATTACAACTAGACAAGAGATCTCACTTCCAGCACCTACGATGATAAGCTAAATGAGGCTAGTGTTGCCAGCCAGCTCGAATGGGAGAGTGATTCTGCGCTTGCATTGTGGCGCCCTCTTACGACACTGAGAGGAGATATAGTGCGATATGCCACAACTGTATCCCCTCCAATCGCCGATTCTGACGCTCCGATATTAGAATATTCGGATCTGCGTTGTTAGCACATAATTGCTCGTGGTCATCCCATCTTAGCGACCTTACATGTTCAATAATACTGTCAGTACGTTCAAGTAATGACAGTCTTATTGAATAAAGGTCCGCTTAAAGGATGCCCGGACAATGTACTAAAGCAGTTTTCATCGGCATAAGGATCGGAATGACAATGCGATCTTTGGACACTAGACGTAAAGAGCACGTGCGAAGTGTCAACAAGGACATGCAAAATGCAGCCTTTGCCAGAGAAATACACTCATAGGGCGCTCCTCTATAAAATAGTATTAGAAGAATTGCCCCATACACAAACTTTAAAAAGATTGCCATCAGGGAAACAATCGAAATCTTATCCAGCAGATTTGCGTGCAATGATATAGTTTCTACTGAACTACCAAGAGCTTGGCATGCGTCGTAAAAGATGGAAACACATCGCGACACATCGTATAATTGCGTGATAAAAAATCGTGTAATATGCTCGTGATGTCACCTACGTTATTTTCAAAAATCATCTTTGTTCCTTACGTGCTCCAATTCTCTGCATTTTTATGTCTACCATTGCCTTGAAAAAGCCTACCATCAGTGGAGTGAGAAAGCTTGGTGAATCTTTGTATTTACTACGCCACACAAATAAACAGATTTAATACGCTATATGAGTCTCTTGAGTGAAAGTGCTAATGTTTTAACCTTGTACATATTTCACCTGTGCTTTAAGAGAGGTGCGTCGCATAAATATAGAGACAGTTTACTTTGCGCCGTGAACGCAATGAGAATATAGGTAGGAAGCTGAAGTGGTACCTAATTAGACATAACCCGTACAACAAATGTTTCGATCCGTCGAGATGACCGGATTGTCTGAAAAGAACACCAGAAAGTGAAATAGTGTAATTTTAGGTGTCTCATAAATATAAAGACAACTATTTAAAGTAGCCACATGCAAATGAAATGTACAGATTAGCATGTTGTACGCACGCGCAAGGGCCGTTATTCGGTTCAGCCTACAAAAGACAGCATACCTGCCGTTATTCATTTGCGGAAATGCCACGCAACAGTAAACTTTCTGGTGAGTAGGTGCAGAAGATTTGGAGACTGAGAGCAAATGGATTGCCTGTAGCGGAAATTTGTAAAGCCATGGGGAGGAGTAGGGCAGTCATTTATAAGATTTTATCGAAACGCGGTGCGTTAACTGCCAGAAAACGGCCTGGAAAGCCTCGAATAACAACAAAACGAGATGATCGTGCCATCATGCGTTAAGTTTCATCCCTAAATTTATCACTACGTCAAGTTTCTCGGACTGTTGGTGCCACGATCTCAAAGGACACAGTTCATTGACGAATCAAGGATAGTCGCTACATGGTGCTCTGTAAAATGAGCCGTCTGCCACACCTCATGCGGCGCCACAAGGAAGCTAGATTGTTATGGGCAAGCAGCCACATGCACTGGACGGACGAGTGGATCACAACTATTTTCTCCGATGAGAAAAAGTTCAACCTAGACGGCCCGGACGTTTGGAACTGCTATTGGCATGATTTACGACGCGAGCCACGCACCTTCTTCAGCAGACAGAAAGGAGGGGGATCTGTGATGGTCTGGGGAGTTTTTTGCGTTCAATGGGACAACGGATATCGCTTTTCTGCAAGGCAGGCAAAACTCCGAATCGTATCAGGACATACTCAGCAGCCACCTTCTACCGTTTGCCGAAACTCTAGTGGGTGTTGATTATCTGCTCCAGCAAGACAATGCCTCTATCCATCGGTCTGCATCAAAGAAAAGCTGGTTTAACACTCATCATGTGACTGTAATGGATTGGCCAGCACTCAGTCCAGATCTGAACCCTATCGAGAACTTCTGGGGTATCCTAGCTCGTGATACGTATGCGAATGGACGGCAGTTCTCAAGTGTGGTGGCATTGAAAGAGAAGATTGAACGAAGCTGGTACGCACTCCGTCCAGAACATTTGCATCATTTGGTGGACAGCACGCCCAATCGGGTTTTCAGTGTTATTCGGAGCAACGGCTCCACTATTCGTACCGGAGGTGCTAATAACTATTAAGTCTTTATATTTTTGAGACAGCGTATTTCTGTTTTTTTCTTGCACTTGGCCTTGGAATTGTTATCTTTCCGTCAAGCTATTGTGCAGCTGCGTGTCCTATGCTATTTTTGCTATAAATATGAGGTGTACATTTCAGCTCGTTGTTGTTTCTTTTTTATTCAAGAATTTGTTCTGTCTCTATATTTATGCGGCACACCATATGTATTTTAATAATAATAGCGTATTTAACAGTTCCAGAGAAGATGGAGATTTTTAGAATGGCATAAAATTGCGCAAAATCTCCGTAGTTTAACCATATGTCCGCAAATATTGGTATCCGCAATTCGTCCTTTCAACTAAAATTCAACCACAGCCGAGAGTTTTGTTAACAATTTTCCCTGCCATGACAGACTGACATAATAAGCCGACTTTCTCCAACAATTGATACCTAGTGGCTTTCTCAGAATTATTTTTACTTCCAAAGGATGATACACACTGATATGCACTACCAGAATGCATGTTATACTGCATATTCCGAGGTCTGACAAATTTCGCGAACTCGCTCTGCAGACATAGGTACATTTTTTACTGTTTATGGACGATTTTAAAAAAAAGGGGGAAAAAAAAGAGGAGAATGCTCATGTAAGGTAAACTATTTATCATCCAAAAATTTCTTTACAGTTACCACAGTGTGCACTGTCGTTACATGATTCATTTACTTTAAGCAAAAACTTTTGGCTGTTTTTGTCTTTCTTTTGAGTCCATTTAGCCTTTCCACGTAGTACTATAATGAATAAAACTCTCCGCTGGACGTGTAGTGCAGGAAGCTTACGTTAAGTCACGTTAGGGTTATTGGAAGGTTACTTGACGTAGCTAAAGTGTGCCTAATCTTCAAAGTGCTAGAGTTTGTTTAGGTAAGACATGCACGTGCAATAAGTTCATTGAATATGGAACTTCTTTTTACTCAGCGTTCCTCATTATCTTGAATATCAGGACTATAACTTCGGTTTTAGTACATTAGTACCTTGAAGGCTCCTTATTAGAGCGGTAAACACAATATACCCTGGACTTAACGTAGACACTTAAAGAAATAGAAATGACGGAGAAATTTACTTCGTTATAATAGCGCCCGAACTATCCGGATGACCCGACCGTTCAAAATCTCGCAATGGTGTGATGTTATTTCCACACCGCGAGATAGGAAAAACCAGAGAATCCCTTCTCCAGCGCTTCAAAAATAAATGTGTGTGACGTTGCATTCCACACACCAGATTGACTGGGAGTTCTCAAGTGCACGTTCTACAGTAGATGGCTGCCTGCAACGATTCATGGTCACGGCTGACCCGTGGGCCATGCCCCCGGCCCTCTTTCGGGGGGAGATGTGACGTACCAGCCAGCAGGACGCACACGACATAAAGGCACATAGCAATCAGAACAAACGTCCGCGTAGCTCAATTGGTAGAGCAACGTATTCCGGAATGAGGTGACCCGGGTTCGAATCCTGGCGCTGATAAAAATGACGGAGAAATTTACTTCGTTATAGTACGATTGGTCTTTTACGAAGTGACAAATACCTTACACCCTTGAATACAAAAGAAAGAAAGAAAATATGTGCTTTGTATACATCTTGGACTAGAGATTTCAATATTTTTTGCAACATGGCAAATTTTTAGTTTTCCACTGAGCATTCTAGCGATTGCGTTGGGTCGTTGTGATAAACTAAGATTAATCGATAGGAACAATTTGTTTAAGCAGCCAATCGCCAAATTCTTCCGTTTCCAAAAGGTGCGTGCCAATGCCAAATTCTTTATTTTTGTTCATCACTCCAATTTCGGGGTGCCATTTTGCCACAAACGTTTCTCATCTTCAGGTCTTCAGTCAAAATCTTTTCTGTTTCCCAATTCATTTGCATGATATATCTCGAGCTTCGAATGCACCACATATGCACATTTCTTAAAAATATGTCTTTTGAGGGGAGAATGTTCCTGTTACGCGATTTTTGCTTCAAATATTCACGATCACCCAGTAAATATGTATGAGGGAAAATGAATTCCTTTTCTTTTTCTTTAGATTGGGTTTAAGACTTCAGTGACAACATTCCTCTCTGTCTTTTGCCTACTCTTTGTCTTTATTCGTTCCAAGACTTTATCTGATAGAACAAAATATTTCTCTTTCAGTTCTGTTCTTCTATTCTGCTGTCCTCCAATAAAATGATGCACAATAAATAAACTAAGAGCAGTTGAATGATTATCTGACATACGCATGTGATTTACAGGAAGTTAGTTTGACATATGTTTATCTCAAAACTGCGCAAATTTTTCGGGAGCGCAAATTTTTGCACTTAATGACAGATTGCTTACGTCACCTATTCATCCCTTTGGGATAAAAAAATTACTTTTTTATACTGATACCTGCTACGTACTGATTTATATAAAGATGATATTCTCTTTGCGTTGAATTATCTATATCAATTCTCAATTCACGTGCATTGCAGTTATTGGGTGGAGTTATAATATTTTGATATTTTTAAGTTGCTTCGGACTCCTGCGCTGAAGTATTATTAAAAGTTTAAACACAATGCTTATAATATTATAACCGGTTACTATCTCAGGTATCAATATAACAAAAAAAATTTGAAAGTCTTTCGAATCAGAGCGCTTTTTAAGTAGTTCCCGACTTCGCGTGCGTCGTTCCTCCTTGTTTACGTAGAACCTACTCACGCCCAACATGAAACGGGAAAGGAAGTATTTCATATTAATTATGTGCGGTGTTTTTTTTTTTTTTTTAGAATTTCACCTCAATAGACGCTTTTTTTTTGTAAATGCATTTTATGACGGAAATTTTTCAAAAAATAGTACTACGAATGTAACGTTATTTTTAATACACCACGATATGAATACTCAAGAAACGCATATAGCGTATTAAATCCGTTTATTTTTGATGGTGTAATAATCACAGAGATTCGCCAAGCTTTCGCACTCCACTGGGAGGCTTTTTCAAGGCAATGGTAGACATAAAAATGCTACATGTCAACCGCACGCTTCGCCCACAGACTTTACATGGGAACTTTGCCGCCCCACAACGCACGAACCGTTGCCTCAATCTCATTTTTCTCTTCGACTGGCAAATCTACCTGGTAAGACCTTTATTTTGATATCTCAACCATATCTTAACGTTCAGCCGTTCTCTCTAAATAGGTCTCACAATAAAAAACCTTATAGAATTACTATATGGATACTAAATGCACCACGTAAAACTCTCGGTATAATAATTGATTATCATTTTCAATATTCGTACAAAACAATACATGTCGTAATTTTGTTTTAAAGTAGATATCGAACTCTGTGATATTTATCATAAGGATCTGTAATTTTAAATCAATTACTTCTAAAAATGGTACGGTCTCAGATTCCGTTCACATCCTTCTCTTTCATTTTGAGAAGTTTGGACATAGAAGTTCCAACAATGTGATCCCCTTCCTTTTTGGTAACAGGCTTACTTTCTTATTTGATTTAATTTGAATAAAATCCCCGTCCTTCCTTCTCCGCAAAGACACGAAGAGGTTATTCAGAAAATGCAGCGACCATGTACATTGATTTCTACTTCACTCGGAGTTCGCAGATGCCTTGCTTTTCAAACAGCAAAGGAGATAACATTTTATACATATAAAGAGACAAACAAGAAGACGTAGCTATTTCCTCCAGCTAACGGTTACTTTTTTGTGTGTGTGCGCGCGGGATTCCATTAAAAATAAAAAATCCGCTGTTTAATCCAATGGTCCCTGAGCGGTGGGTCATGAAGGTGACAAAGACTACCTTATAAAATTGCAGTAAAATGAGAACGTAACTTTCGGATACGCAATATCATCACGCGTTGCCTTTGTCTTTGAGCGCCTACCTTATACGGTGAAAGTAATTATTTGGTTTGCAGTTAAATTCCCCCAAGGAGCCGTTTGATGCTATTCACCTTCTTTTCTAGTGAACGAGATAGCAAATTCCTCTTTGATCACTTACACCAGATAAGATGCTGTACAACACTTGGTGCCGAGTGTAATGTTCACGGATGAGTGATTTTATAGATTCAGATAAATCATTTGAAAGGAAATCCGGCACCGATTCTCCCCAGTTCCCTTATTCGGCACTTGAGAAAAGCAATATAACCATTTTAATGTGGCAGATACGTTTTGACGTACTCTCGAATTTAACCTTCCTTTTAAGTTCCTGTTTTCTTATACACAGTCTAGTCACATTATTGTGACCACCTCCTGCTTTTGACGTCAATAGCGCGTAGCCAATGAAAGAAGGCGCGTGTCGTGAGCTTTGCTTGGAGGGTATGTAAGGTGTGCTGTAGACAATCTGAAAACGTATCAACTGTTGCTGCCATGGATAAAAAGAGCGATTTATCAGATTTTCAAAAAGGGATGATTATCGGCTTTTAGGCCAAGGGTGGAAGTATTTCTGAAACAGCGCAGTTTGTGAACTCTTATCGTGCTGCTGTGGTTGAAGCGTATCGTGATTTAAGAAATGGCATCATTGCGAATAAGCGAGTGGAAACTGCGGAGCACCACGTGCCATTGATGTGAGAGGTGAACGTCGGCTTCAAAGGTGCGTGAGGGCCGATCGACACGCTACAGTGGAGCAACTCACTGGGCGAATGAAACAGGGGGCTACCGGAAGTGTGTCTAAAACGACAGTTCAGCGAACCCTGCTGCGTATGGTGCTCCGATGCAGACGGATGGTCACTGCACCTATGTTAACGAAGGTGCATCCGCCGAAAAGGCTTACATTTGCACGGCAGTATCGGAATTGGACCTCCGCTGATCGGCGAAGGATTTTCTTCTCCGATGAGTCACGTTTTCTGCTTCGTCGAACAGATGAACGTTAGCGTGTAAGGCGAGAAACATCGGAGAACCAACACTCTTCAATCTTTACAGGAAGAACACAAGCTGGTGGGGGCAGCGTTATGGTGTGGGGAACGTTTTCGTGGCATTCCCTGGGTCCACTTACACCTGTGGAAGGCACTATGGACCGAATTCGTTATGAATACATCCTTCCAGATCACACACACCCATACATGCTGATTGTCTTCCCTGTGGCGGATAGGATTTTCCAAAACGACAACGCGACGTGTCACACATTTAGAAATGTCCGATATTGGTTGGAAGAGCACGATGAAGACTTCAAAGTACTTCCTTGGCTCCCTAATTCTCCAGACGTAAACCCAAATGAGAATCTGGGGTACCACCTTGATCGTGTTGTTCGCTCTATGGATCCTCCAACACGCACCCACCAGCAGCTGTGATCAGCTTCTAGCACCTTACTGAGTCACTCCCAACCTGTCTAACTGCTGTCGGCACTGCACACGGCGGTTACTCTGGATATTAGCCGGTGGTCACAATAATGTAACTCGACCGTGTATAAATTTGGTACATTCTTGTTAAACGTTTTTCTAAACTTAACGGCAGTGTTTCCTGTAGGATGAATTAGAGTTTGGCAGCCCTGTCAACAATTCAGAAGTTAATGACATAAGTTGAAATCGAGAGATAGGACGTGCGTTTGAATGTTTCTAGACCAATTTAAAAAAAGTGCAACCTTGTTTTTCGATATCACGATGTTTCACGCATTCTGTGCTTTTGGATTGCTCAGTTAAGTGTTCTATGCTCTTTTGATTAATATATGCTTAGGCAAAGTCTTATGTCTAAGCAATTTTCAGTGAACTACTTTGAAAATAGTCAATGTTTATGTGATTCGTTAACGATATCTAAAATAACCTTTACTAGTTGATTCTCGGTTTTAGTTTGAAACCTAACTCACAAGCGAATACAAGACGTTAGATCTCGAATGTAGCGAGCATTGAGAATTTATATGTGGTTTGTAGAAGACGTACTGTGAGTCTTATTCAAGGTCTAGGAGAATTTATATGTATGTACATGTACGTAAGTGTGAGTCAATGAGATGTCGTGCATTGAGTGAAGTACTGATAAACAAGTCAATAACGTAAGTTGATTTCTTTTCGACTTCCGGCCGTATTGTGAAGTTTTTACATCTTAATTGAGATTTTCAGCCGCAGCAAAGTGTAAAGCTAATTGGGTTCAACTAAAGTAATTCCGTAAGCCTTATATGATGTTTTACAGAGAAACCGAGTTACTAAGGCAAGTTTAAATCTTTAGTTAATAAGCTGTGTAGTAGTTTATAGGAAAGTTTAACGTTACAGTAGTAGTTAGTACAACACACGTCCATTATTAAACTATTATCCTACAATACAGAAAATCAAATCTGTGTAACCAGGATATTTCAGATTTTGACTTCAGAGATTGACTTCCATGAACAATTGAGGCAGAGTTCGAATACTTTGGCGGTCGGTAACCACTAAAAGTCTAGTCAGACCACTGAAATAAAACGACGTTGGTTTGATGTGCCAGCAACTTCTTTCAAGTAACGTACCCGATTGATACCATATTTGAATAAAACATTGATCAATTTTTGGGCAATTTTTAGTGTTCTGAAATTACAACTAAAAAACTCACCTGCCAGCAGGACGCACACGACATAAAGGCAGATAGGAATCAGAATAAACGTCAGTTGGTAGAGCGACTTGTTCCGGAATAAGCGGACTCGGGTTCGAATCCCGGCGTAGACCAAAAATGACGGAGAAATTTACTTCGTTATAATGGCGCCCGAACTATCCGGATGACCCGACAGTTCAAATTCTCGCAATGGTGTGATGTTATTTCCACACCGCGAGATAGGAAAAATAAGAGAATCCCTTCTCCAGCACTTCAGAAAAAAAAATAAAAAAAAATAAGGGGGAGATGATGTGACGTACCAGCAGATGTGACGTACCTGCCAGAAGGACGCACACGACATAAAGGCAGATAGGAATCAGAATAAAACGTCCGCGTAGCTCAATTGGTAGAGTGACTTATTCCGGAATGAGGGGATCCGGGTTCGAATCCTGGCGCGGATAGAAATGACGGAGAAATTTACTTCGTTATAAGCTAGTATAGAAGCTGAGTGGATTTCCTTAAAACAATTACTATATTAGATTAAGATAATACAACGTAGTTTGTCGCAAATATGTTTTTTCTCTAGTCGACCATGGTTTCGCTGAATATTGACCTAGCTTCATCAGGACGAACGGCACGTAAATATTCAAATTGTATATGATATCAATTGAACATTTACGACTCACCTGATGCTTCGATGTCCTTTATCACCGATTTTCTTTGGTCTGCCGGTATGTTTTGCTGCTTCAGGCACGCCATGTGTCTTCCACTTATTCAGTACAACCAAAACATTTGACTTGGGTATGTTTAAACGCCTCTCGGTTTCTCTTATGGACAACCCACTAATATAGCACCCAACTATCTTTCCTTTCTCGTAGTCATTTCTCTCCCGCCGCGACATTTTCACTCAACCTCACAGTGCGATATGTTCTCGGTCAGCTGCAGGCTTGTTTTTATACCGTTTGCAGCTGTATCGAGCATGTTAACAATGCAGCGGATCCGTTCATTTGCTTTTTAAAGGGTGTCCGATTACTTTTGTCAATATAGTGTATATTAAAATGTTTTTCTAAGGACGTTGTTCTTCGACATAAATCAATTTAAAATGAAGTTAACGATTATTATTAATAAGTACCAAAATCATCACTCTTTCATTCCAAAACATCCAGATAAAAATAACTCGAGAAAGTGGACCATTTCTCTTGTGGTCCACTGGAAAATGTCCTGGAGGGCCAATTCGCCACTGCGAGGGATGCATTTGCTTCCTGTGTTCGCGAAGTCTGGCGTTACCATGGAAAAGAAGGACAGCACACATGTTACTTATAGGCGAAATTAAAGTTTCTGTTACGTTTCTACCTATCGCTCGAAAATGTTCGTGGTGATTTTTGTCACGATATCCTTCACTAATACTTCCGCCCTTTGTTCTGGCAGATAGTTGCTATGATTTTGCCACAGAAGGCGGCCTTTTGAATACTGTTGTGCGCGGTGATTCCTGATGATGACATTCCATTTACTGCCTTTTGGTTTCAAGATGATGCATTGTGATATCTTCGAGAGCAGCTTACTGATATGATTACATGTATGAATAGCTTCTCCTATTATGCTGGTCCTCCATCCGCATAAAGCATTTTGCCATTGTGCTAATAATGTACAATAACGGTTTGCAGAATACTTACCGGCGGCTAACACCTTCTAGTGGCTTCCTAATTTCTCAGATGCGAACCCTATAAGAGCTCCTATGAAATGAGAAATAACGAACAAATTTTAAGTATATCTTAAGAGGACTCACAACTGTTGTTACAGACGGAGGAAGAGTTCCTCAATTAGCTAAAGGTACTAGGTGTACCCTCTGCATCCGGGCCTTCAGAATGCGCCACTCAGCCAGCCGGGGTTTTATGGGATTTTTTTATGTTCTGTTGCACTATCGCTAAGACCCTAAAATTCTTGACCTGTTCGGTTGCTCCATAGTATCTCAGAAATTTGTAAAAGCTGTCTAGGAAGGCAATTCCTCTAGCCCAAAAATCAGTAAGCATCTATATCTCAGTACTCGCCGTCCTGGTGACGCAGTGGTCTAAGCGTTGCCCAGGTAGCAAAGCCGTGCAATTTTACGTAGGCCCGAGCATCGTGTTTTAGGAATAGAAGACAATGGCCCAGTGTTGTGCCTACGTTAACTTGCAAGACTGCGCTACCAGGGTGAATTATGATTATTCGTCCGATATGGGTCCGGGTTCGAATCCAGGTGAGGCATGGACGTTGTGTTTGTATTATGGAGCTGGCTCTCTTCCTGCGCTCGTACCAGCATCCCTAAATTAAAAAGGGTAACTGCCCAGCCCATTCAGTTGCTTAAGGTGGTCGTTAACCCCAATAAAAAATTTTATGTAAGTACTCTGTGCTCAGGACTTCGAGAGGAGATCCTCCAAAAAGCTCAAGAAGGAAGAGATCTGCGTCTTCTTCTTCTGAAGAGGATGAAACAGATGCAGCATATGAGAAATTGAAAAACTTCTGTCTTGCAGTAAGTGTAGGCGTCAGCCTTGCTTATTTCCATCTTCGGTGCTGCTGCCTTCTTGGTGCTTTCAGGAGGAAAGAGAGCCATGACTAATTCGGCTTCCTTTTCTTTTTTCCGAATTGGTTAGGTCAAAATTGTAAGGTAGGTTTCAAATCCCTTTTGCTTGCGTTTTTGTTAGGATTTCAACTTTTATTTATTTGAGACAACTGAGCTCAACTTGTTATATTTCTTTACCTGGTGCAGAGAGCTGTACGGCTAGCGCCTCTATTGAGCCAGCTTCAAATAACGTTATTTTTGTTAGTTTTGTTTTATGGGGATTTTGATTGAGTTTTTTTTTAAGGGAGCAGTTTCTTTTTCTCTACTTTAAATAAAGCTCGAAAACGATTGGATTAGATTAGAAACAGCGGACTGTTTAACCGGAAGACCCTCAACTTTCAAATGTCACACAAATATGGGACATTTTGCAGACACCGTGGTGTGCCATGCCTACTAGCGTGTTCTGAAACAAACTTCCAGTTCGTCAAGGATTTAGTTCGACAAAAAAGTTCATTTTATTTTATTCTCTTATTCCACCAAACGTTATCACATCTCATGTCGCTGTGTTTGAAACGATAAGGCGCGATCACACCACCTTGGCAATCTCATGTCCTAGCAATTGCTACTAAACAGTAAAAACATTTTTGGCTTGACGGGTGATGAAAGTGTTATATACACATTGAAAAACGCTGAAGCTGTGCCGTACAAAAAGCTTTTTTAACGTTTTGTACATGGATGCATACGAACAACAAACCACCTTTATTGCTTAAAAAGAAAATTGCAAATAATTAACTGGGGAAATATATGCAAGAAATGCAATTCAAGTGAAAAGTTGGCATAGATTCCGAATAAAACCAAGCAGGCGAAAAAGTATTTCCTCTGAGATAACTCTCAAAATATAAAGTGGGACAGAACTAAGGCTATAATTAATATGTAATTAAATATTTTTCCATATTTAACGTTTTTTTTTCGTTATTATAAATATTTACTATTTTACTACACATATTATATATTTTCAACTTATTTTAAAACGTTTTTACATAAATCGCCAGTTTTTACGCAAAACTTCTCAATATTTTCTGTGCCGCCCCGGTGGCGCAGTGGTCTAAGCGATGGCCTCTGATCATTCGTCCGAACGGGGTCCGGGTTCGAATCCCGGTGAGGCATGGATGTTGTCTTTGTCTTACGGCACTGGATCTCTCCCTTCCCTGGAACCAGTGACCCTAAATTAGGGACAGGCGACTGCTTATAGCCCATTGAGTTGCTCACGGTGGTCGTTAAACCTCCAATAAAAAAAATATTTTTTCTGTTGCAGCAACCTGTGGCCCACAGATGGCAAGTTTCGCAACACTTCAAAACCGACATATGGCAGCACAATACAGTCATGACCCTGCTTCCTGATCTCAGATGAGAGATGAGGAAAGCAGACTGAATCATCTGTCATTTAATGAGTAGTTTCGTAGCTTCCCGTGGAACAAAATACCATATTTTGTGTTGCTACAATAAGATCCAAACGCAAATGTGTAGGTGTGGCAATCTTCTTTTGTCGAGAACATAGCTACGAATGGCGGTCATCTCTTGAAGTTATTGTCCGGGGTCTTTCACCACTAAACTTTCTTAATACCGTTTTTGTACTTTGGAATGTGGTCCACAGCCTATGGTCTACGGAAGGACTCATATTAAGCCACCTGACTACTTCGGCTAAGACTGGCTGGAATCGAGCATTCCAGTTGATCTCCATCTTGATTCTTCGCCTAAACGGTGTCTAGAAAATGTCGCTATAATAGTAAGACACAAACTTTCAAAAACCACACAGTGCCAAATATTAAGTCTCAAAACTTCCAGAGCAACAAATCAACAGAGAGTAGAACACTTATAGCAAACGAGCACTTGTTTTGCTGCTGATGGATTTCGAAACTTCCTCCTCCAGGGCAGCTGTTCTACCGATTGAAATACGCCGGCAAGGCTAATCGATGCAGTTTGCCGTTTTGATTTGCATCACCTCAGCGGTACCCCCTTCTTGAGAGCGGGGACACGAAATCGCAAGTTGCGGGTCCGCCGACAAACCATGCTTGAAGGAACTATTTGTAGAAGAAGGGATTCTTATTAATCCCAGATTATGTGTCGAAGATTCATCAAACACTTCTTCCCAACGTCCGGGCCAGCAGATTCACTTTACGTTCGAACGCTAATACAGGGAAAGAACCCATTTTGCTGACGGTGGGATTTGAACGTTCACCTTCCTAATCCAGAGCGGCTGTTCTGCCGATTTAACTACACCGGCAAGGTTTATGACTGACTGTAACTTGCCGTTTCGACTTGTGTCACCTCAGTAGTGCGTCACACACTCAAATTTTAATCAAGGAGACAACTTTGCTTCCACATTAACACATCACATAAGCTGGCTCTCTTTTACAAAATTTTGACTGTTTCCTTTTTCGAAATTTGTTTAATTTTTAATTGATATAATCATATTGTTTGTCATTGATAATCAAAATTCAAAAAGGAGCACTTTCTGGAATTTATTTCAGGTAACCGCCATGGTAATAAAAATCTAAATTATTTCCTCAGATTTTTATTCCATCAGGATGTTCCAGTATCTAATTTATTTTTATATGTTTAAAATTATATCAGCTGAATGAAAAGCTACTCCTGGGGTGATGGAGAGAGTAAATTCTGAGTTACGCACGTTCGCGAAATGCCATTAAAGACAAGAGTTTCCTTGCCCTAATCGAGAAAATTAAATTAACATGTTGTCACTCATAATCAAAATTTCAAGCCACAGCAAATAAGACAGGCTTCATCCGTGACTCGGACCAAGGTACGTAAGGCGCTTGGGCGCTCAAAAATTTCCACTGCCGTGACGTCGCACAAAGCGACGGACATTTGTCTAGGAGAGTAACACTGTTTTCAAAGTGAGTTGCGCCAGTTACTAAATATACGTTTTAGAGGAATGGCTGATCTCATGCTGCTAAAACGAAGTTATACTAATCACGACATTCTACAATTAAACTGAACATTTCATCCTGAGATAAAAAACAGCAAAATATTGGAATTTTGGAGAAAAACTGGAAATGAGGATTATGAAAGCTTGATTTTATTGCGCTTGGAATTTCGTGCCACTCTGACAGGAAATCAACATTTCAAATTTTCCACTAACCAACTGCAGAATAAAAACGGAGAATGGGTATTTTTTAAAATGAAAAACGTCTGTTGTATTTTTAAAAATGAAAAACGTCTTGTCATGGAACGACCGAAAGGACAGAAAATTTTCTTTTACATGATTTTCCACCAACGACGTCGTAAGTTTCGAGTTTTGTGTAGTTGTTTAAACAAATGTTCAAAAGCACTGAAACACGTTTCATGGCTAAATCTATCTCAGTTCTTTCACATCTAAAGCAATCTTCAGGAACTTAAAATTTTAGAAATTTTATCCCGAGGCATATTTTTCAGCAGAGATTTTATGTACCAGGATGGAACAAGTGCGAGTTTTCTTCACGTAAAAACAGTTTCAATAATTCATAACATGCAATGAAGGAAAGCATTACTAGTTCACACTGATATGTTAGTACATCTCGATCAAGTAGTTCAAAATATTTTTTTCTTGAATCAAAACACTACAGTCTTGTGACGATTATATGTATTAAGATAATACAACGTGGTTTGTTACAAATATTTATTTTTTCAAGTCGACCATGGTTTCGCTGGGCACTGAACTAGCTTCATCAGGACGAATGGCGCGTAAATATTCAAATTGTACATGATATCATAAATGGTGTTTACAGTCACGTGTTTTGGTTAGATAGTTTCACGCGCTTGATAGAAATGGCCTGGATGTCAGGTTATTAACAAGTTGCGAAGACTTCTGATATATATGGAAAGCTTCCAAAATATCAAGTTTGGTTCATGACCTCCCACCTTGAATTATTCATATAATCAAGTCATACCTTGATAACATAACATTCTGTGTAAAAATTAATGGGAAGAAATCAACAAAAAAAATTGAAGCTGGTGTCCCCCAAGACAGTGTACTCGCACCTACGCTGTATTCTATTTTTACGCCAGACTTACCTAACTTGAATAACAGGAACCTGACTACAACTTTATATGCTGATGACACTGCACTTGCTTATACTTCCAAAAATAAAACTCAAGCAACATTTATGCTGCAACATTATGTAGAAAAGCTGGAGAAATATTTCCTAGATTGGAAAGTTAAAATTGACACTGATAAAATTCAAGCAATTATGTTCTCACGCAGGATGTATAAATATAATATTGACTTTGAAATTGAATTGTATGGGAAAAAAAACCTTGTGTAAAAGATGTTAAATACTTAGGCCTTATTATGGATCACAATCTGAATTGGAACAAGCATATCAAAGAAACCCTGGCCAAAGCTCTCAAACTCAGAGGATGTCTCCAACCCATAATAAAAAAAAGGCTCTGCAAAAAAAATAAAACTTTGCTATGGAAAGTCTGCTTCAGCCCTGTTAATACTTATGGTTGTCCTATCTGGGGTAACTGCAGAAAGCAGCAAAAAAATAATATTACCTATTTTCAAAATAAAACCCTACGTATGATGGTTGAACTTGTTGGAAGAACCTCAAACAATGCCATTCGTAGCATATTAAATATTAATTCTATTCATACACAATGTATGATTTAGCTAAAAGGTACTATGAAAAAGCTAAAGATCATCCCAACCCTCTGGTTAGGGAGGCCCTTCATTATATTGTTAGTGATACTGACAGATATAAAAGGCCGAAAGCTATTTTGATTAAAGTTTCTGAAAAGAACCCAATTCCTAGCTACTCTTGTAGAAAAAATAATAATTGGGACTAAAGATTTGCGAGTATTCTTCACACGTGTAAAGAAAATAAGCTGTTAATAAAAAGTACAAATCTCTCCCCAGCCAATGGGAAAAATCTTTTCCCTGATTGGCTCCTGAGTAACGAGGCAAATAGCAGACTCCTACCATGACACTGAGCAAACGACAATTTTGTTTTATCAGGTGCTAAACATTTTTAAATAAAATGTATTTTACTAGCTCTGTTTTGTGAGAGAACTGGTTGTTCCTCTGGGAGACTTTTTCGTGTGTGAAGTCTGTTTCGTTTCAGGTTCCCCTTTCCCCTGTCCTTTCCGTGTTTCGCTGGATGTTGGTTGCTAATGTACTCCTTGCACTCTAATTCTTCCGTACTTTTCTTTCATACTATCCTATCAGGACACTCTGTTCCCACTTCTTAATTGTTCCATTTTTCACCTGCCAAAAGGCGCAGCGCGCTGTAGGTTCGGGTCTCTAAACCTAAGGTAGAAAACATCGATTCGATTAGCAAGTTTGGTGGTTGAATCTGGCTTGCCAATTAGTTTTGTTTCTTCAAAGAGAAATTCATGGTCCGTTTCGTAACAGTGTTTAGCCATCGACACACACACACACACACGAACACACACTGTTATGCTCACCTGTTTAGATTTGGCAGTGATTCGTCTTTATGGGGAAGCAAAACCACGGCAAAATTCTATCAATGTAGAGAATTCATTATATGTTGTTCTTATATTAGCAAAAGGATATGTAGTATTTAAAAGGATTTTTTTAAAAAAGAAAGAACTTTATTTTCAGAAAACTTAACATTTTATCAAAAGCACGCTGGACATTCGTCATCGCTCATTTTCAGCAGTGGCTGAAGAGTAATGCACAACCGAAAATGCTTGTTACGTACTTAAAAAGGCTTGATGCTGTCTCGGTAGCTGAGTGGTTACAGATGCTGCTCTATGACTAGTTATCCGAGCTTTGCCGGGGGCTGAGTCCAGGACGAGGCATGATTATTGCGTTCTTCCCTCGGCGCTGCCGCCCTCCCCATTCTGGAACCACGGACCCGAAATTAAGGGTAAACTGCGTATAGCCCGAAATTAAGGGTGAACTGCGTATAGCTCGAAGAACTGCTTATGTTAGTCGTTAAACTGAAAAAGAAGAAACAACAGAGTACAAACGAAATGAAAGCCATATGGTTTAATTTAGTAAAACGTTAATATTAGGAAAAAATACCAGCGCTTTTGTCAGTTTCCCAATATCATGTAGAATTATGCTTAGCCTTTATAGGAGAAAAACAAGAAAGATAACACCGAATTTTTGGGTGTAATAAGCACGTCTTTTGAATCCGTTCTGACGCAAATTAAATTTAGCAAAGCTATTCAAAGTCAAAGGAACCGGTATGAAAAACAGTAATATCTAACGGAAGAAAGAAGTTTTTCATTCGGGTTTTAATCCCTCAAATATTGCTGTAAACGGAATCGTGAGCTTACGCTCTCTGGTAGCAGACTTGTGCGTTAAGAAAAACATGAATTTATATGAGAAACATTTCGCACTGGAAAGGCTCTCCAACACAGAAATAATTTTTCAAATCGGACTCTTAGAAACAGAGATATCGACAAAAACAAGATGTGACTTTACGTCCCCTGGCGGGAAAACCATGCGTTATTTTAGGAAGAAAGTATTCTCAAAAGGTTTATCCATATGAGTGGTATCGGTTCAAGAAAAAAATTTTAGTCGAGTTTTCAGGAGCCCAGATTTTGCTACAAATACATCAGAAGCAGAAATTAACACTTATGCCCCCTGGTGGCCAAACCATTTTTTACCAAACATTAGAAATTATGTGAAAAATATTTTCCATTAGGTCTTGTATGCGACAGAAGAAGAATTTTTAAAATCGGAGTTTTAGAAGCAGAAATAACGCAGAAAACGCACTTTACCTTTGTGCCCCTAGCGGAAAGTCTAGCATTTACTTGAAAATTTTGAATTTATAGAAAAAGCATTTCGCTTCGGAAACACTATCCAACAGAGAAGAAATTTTTCAATCGGACTCCTTGAAGTAGAGATATTGACAAAAATAAGATATACATCTACGCCCCCTGGCGTAGAAACCAAGCATTATTACAAGAAGAAAATGTTCTTAATAGGTTTCTCGACATGAGTAGTATCGGTCAACAAACGACTTTTTTTTCAATCGAGATCTTAGAAGCTCATATTTTGCTGCAAATACATCAGAAGCGGATATTGAGAATTACGCCACCGACTTGCCAAACCATTCTTTAGAAACATTTGAAATTATGTGCAAAGGATTTCCCATCAGGAGCTGTATCCGGTGCAGAAAGAATTTTTCAAATCGGATATTTAGAAGCAGATATAATGGGGAAGCAATTTACCTTTACGCCTCCTAGCGGAAAGTCTAGGAATTACTTGAAAATTTTGAAATTATATGAAAAACATGTCACTCTGGAGGCACTATCTATCAAAGAAAGAATTTTTCAAATCGGACTCCTAGAAGTAGAGATATTGACAAAAATAAGATATACATCTATGCCCCCTGGCGTAGAAACCATGTATTATTTTAAGAAAAAAATGTTTCTAAAAGGTTTGTCGACATGAGTAGTATCGGTCAACGAACGACTTTTTTCAATCGAGAATTTGGAACGACTAACATAAGCAGTGTTCCTCTTCTTAAGAAGAAATCGGAGTTGTAGAAGAAGAAATTATGTGCAAACGATTTCCTATAAGGAGCTGTATCCGGTGCAGAAAGAAATTTTCAAATCGGAGATTTAGAAGCAGAGATATAGGGGAAACGCAGTTTAACACTACGCCCCCTACCGGAAAGTCTATGAATTACTTGAGAATTTTGAAATTATATGAAAAACATGTCAAACTGAAAGTACCATCCAACAAAGAAGAAATTTTTCAAATCGGATTCTTAGAAGTAGAGATATTGACGAAAATAAGATATTCATCTACGCCCCCTGGCAGAGAAACTGTGGAATATTTTAAGAAGAAAATATTCCAATAAGGTTTATCTATGTGAGTGGCATCAGTCCACGAAATAATTTTTTCAATCGATATTTTAGAAGCTCAGATTTTAGGGCAAATACACCAGAAGCAAAAATTAACACTTACGCCCCCTGGTGACCAAAGTACTCTTTACCAAAATTTGAAATTATATGCAAAAGATTTTCCATCAGGAGGTGTATTCGCTGAGGAAAACATTTTGGAAATCGGAGTTGTAAAAGAAGAATTATCGGGAAAAATGTAATTTACCTTTATGCCCCCTAACCGAAAATCTATGCGTAATTTGAAAAAGTAACTATATCCAAAATACTCTTCGACATAAATGGAAGCCAAAGATAAAATAATTTTTTCAATCGGATGTTCAGAAGCAAATATGTGGAATAAAACGTATTTTTGAATTCGACATCATCTGCATTTACGCCCTCTAGCAGCAGTAAAAAAACAAATAAAGGATCATCATTCGCATATTTCAAGCTTCCCAATGCAAAAATAATTTTTCAAATCGGACTAATAGTTGCAGAGATATCGTGGGTACAGACGGACGGATGGACAAACCGGTAACATAAGCACGATCTTTTTTTACAAAAGACGTGCTAAAAATTGTAAGCTATTGTTAAGAAGATAATTAAGAGTGCTTTAAGGGAATTTTCTCATGACACGTTTTCATTTTCTCAGTCTACTTCCGAAATGGAAAGAATTCTAAGCTCTTCAAATCTACCTGTCTGAGAGACAGCTTAAAAAATAAACTTAATAGGGTCTTATAACATCGAAACAAATTTGATTAGATTTCCCATTTCAATATACAGATTGAGTTAAATTTATTCTCGCTTGGAAGATTTGTTTGAACTCTCATCTTTTCTGTTTTTTTAAAGTAAATATTGAAGAGGATTTCGCGGAAATCTTCTCCTTGATTTATTCTGAGAATACCTATGGGCTGTTTTCTTTTCCACTTTAGTCCCACAGGGTTGTTTTGGTATCTCACATACCCACACCACGATCCAGACGATGGACCTGAAGATTTGGAAAAGGATTGTTCCGCCATTCTGTCTGTTGGCATTATATCCGTTCCTTTTATGCTATCTTGGAACTCCTCTTGCAAATATCTTACATTTGATGCTTTTCTTCAGGTACAAAAAAAAAGTCCCCAGGGTACAAAAATACAGAAGAGACAATATTTATTCCTCATGAGACATATCAATTTTACCCGTGAACTCCTCACATTCAAGAAGAATATTCGCTGAAGTGCATTGAGCAGACGTTTATCCAATAAATTCCTTATTTCTTCCAAAGCGTATTCTTGTTATAGAAATCCTTTACACTCTGAGAAAAATATCAGGGTTTTCTCAACGAGCGTGAAGTCCCCATCCGTGGCGCAGTAAGAAAAAATTTTAAGATATCTAAAAATATCGAAACAAAAGTGCTCGTGTTCTCATCAGTTATACAATAGTCTTACATCGATTCGAAAGCATAATTTTTCAGAAAATATAAAATTTTTGATGATCTTCATTAGAAAAAGGAGAGAAGTAAATCTAAAGCCCGTTATGAAAACATTTGAAAGAAAGCCGAATATTCTAACATCATCATCATCATTATCATTGTCAACTATTATCAATCCACTGCTGGACGAAGGTCTCCCCAAGTATTTTCCACAACGGTCTGTCTTGTGCCAGTTTCCTCCATATTACTCCCGCATACTTTCGAATTTCATCCGCCCATCTCCCATGTGGTCTTCTTCAGGGTCTTTTCCTGTCCCTCGGCATCCAGCCTAAAATTTAAGCTGTCCATCGATGGCCTGTCCTTCTGGCAATATGTCCAGCCCATTGCCATTTCAGGGATTTAACTCTGTTCATGATGTCTTCCACTCTTGTCATTTTTCAGATCCACGAGTTCCTCTTCTTATCTCTCCTGGTTACACCAAGCATGCACCTCTCCATGCTTATTTGAGTTGTCTGCAGCCTTTGTATGTCTCTTTTAGTTAAGGTCCACGTCTCTGCACCATACGTAAGCACTGGTAGGATGCATTGATCAAACACTTTTTTTAAAGATATAATGGCATATTGCTCTTGAAAATTATACTGTTTCTTCCAAACGCTTTCTAGGAAAGTTTTATACGCCGATTAATTTCTTCATCAATGTGACCCTCACGTGATATCTGCTGTCCAAGATAAATGTAGGTATTGGTTATCTCCAGCATCTTCATTTCTTGTAAAAGCATTGAACATCACTTTTGTCTTCTGAAAGTTCATTTTTAATCCCACTTTTTTACTCTTGTCAGCAAGTTTTTTAATCATACCCTGCAGCTCTGATGGGGTAGTTGCAAAAATGACTACGTCGTCAGCAAAACGTAGGTGAGTTAGATAATCTCCATTAATCTTTATCTGTTTGTTTTCCCAGTTCAGTGATAGAAAGACATTTTCCAATGTGGCATTAAAGAGCTTCGGAGATATGGTGTCACCTTGTCTCACTCCCTTTCCAATTTTCATGTGTGTTGTATTTTCAAATAGCCGAATCCTTGCACTTGCATTTTCATACATGTTATTAATAATATTAATGTATGCATCTTCAATACCGCAGGATTTCAAAGCCATTGTAACTGCTGTTGGTTTCACCGAATCAAACGTCTTTTCATAATCGATAAAAGCCATGCAGAATGGAAGTTCATATTCCCTCTCTTTTTCAATTAGTTCTCTCAGGACGTGGGTATGATCTATAGTGCTGTAGCCACTCCTGAATCTAGCTTATTCTCTTGTTTGAGCCATGTCCATTGTCCCCTTCAAGCGGTGTGAAAGAACTTTACTGAAGATTTTATAAACCACTAATAGGAAGGTGATAGGTCTGTAGTTCCTAAGATTCTTAATGTCACCTTTTTTATGTAACAGGATCATTGTAGCTATGTTCCAATACTCAGGAATGTTCCCTTCATTAAGGAATCGAGTGAAAACTTGGACGAGTACTGTTTCGATTTTTCCACTTGCTTCTTGTATGATGTCTACAGTAATTCCATCTTCTCCTGGAGCTTTTCCTTGCTTCATGCTCTTGATTGCATGTGCAACTTCTGCTGGGAGGACTGGAAGAACTCTGGTACTGGTACCTTTCATGATGTCTGGAGTACATGTATCATCCCTTTCATATAATTTGGAGTAGAAATCTTTCACTCTTGTCAAAATTTCACCTCTATTTCTTGTTACAGAACCATCTTTTTTCAGAGCCATAATCTGTTTTCTTCCCTTACTCAGATGTCCCTTTGCACTCTTCACGCTTTGGTTGTTTTTCAATTGCTTTCCTCACTAGTTCACAGTTGAATTTCCGTACATCTTCAGTGATACTTTTTCGTACTGTCTTGCATTGCTCTATATATGCCACTTTAGAAGTCACATCTCCTGTAGTTAGTTGTCCTCATCTCTCTTCTTTTTTGCATCAGAATTTTGTTTTTCTTGATAATTTGTTCGAATGCAACTTGTTCATAGTACCAGCTATTTTTGTTGCTGTTTCCATAAGAGCCCTTGGTTAGTTTTCTGTTAACTTCAGAGATGTCCACTTCTTCCGACGTTAGACCTACTAGAGCAAATAATCTGTCTCTCAGTTCAAATTTGAAGGTTGTTTGTTTTTTATGTTTTTTAAGGTTAGCCGTGTTAACACACTTTGTTTGTTATGAAAGAAATACGGGATTACGCCATATAATACAAATTTTAAAGATGACAATCCGATTTTTGGCGTAAATGTGACAAGGATGGTAAGTCAGATAATATCCGAAAACTTGAAAATACCATCCTTGTCACATTTAAGCCAAAAATCGGATTGTCATCTTCAAAATTTGTATTATATTACGTAATCCCGTATTTCTTTCATGATTTATGTGCTTCTTCGGGCAAACACGGGATAAAATTCTTAACCTCCAGATTTGGGAAACATGAATGCCGGTTGCTTCGACTAGGGAATCCTGTGATGGTTATATTCAAATTGATCGGAAACTTGAAACTTGGTCGTTCTGGGTGGTGTAGTGGTTAGCATATCCGGGCGTTTTCTGGGAGACGCGGGTTCGAGTCCCGCTCCAGGACGATGAAAATTTTCAAGTTTTCGGATATTATCTGACTTACCATCCTTGTCACATTTACGCCAAAAATCGGATTGTCATCTTCAAAATTTGTACACTTTGTTTGTTTATGAGCTTGCCACGCTTGAGTTTAGCATTGAGGTGCATCTTACATCTTACCATTCTATGGTCACTACCTGTGTTGAACTTGTTCAGCACACTGCAGTCTTCCATGACACATTTCTTGTTACACATAATAAAATAAATTTCACTTGTCAATCCATTGGGATGCCTCCATGTCCATTTCCTTGGCAGTTTTTTCTTGAAAACGGAGTTCATGATGAAAAACTCTTCTGCCTCTGCAAATTCTACGAGAGTATTTCCACGCTGGTTTCTGTTGCCGTGACCGAATTTACCTACTGGAGTTTCATTCTGTTGCCGTCGCCCTATTTCCGCATTGAAATCTCCCATAATGATCTTTAAGTGCTGCTTGCCTTTATTATTTGGATGACGAATTTCCTTATAAAATTCTTCAATCTCTTCTTCAGGATGACTTGTAGTGTGTTCATAAACTTGAATAATCTGAGCCTGGTGTCTTCCCGAGAGTTGGGTAACAAGTTGTGCAGCTCTGTTAGAGGAATCAACTTCTACAACTTTATCCTTCAGTTTCTAGTTAATTATAAATCCAACACCACTAGTTCTGCCAGTATCTGTCCCACGAAAATAGAAGAGATGTCCACTTTTCAGTTCAATGAGATCTTCTCCTTTTCTCCTTAAATCTCTTAGCCCGACGATGTCCCACTTGATCCTTTGTAGTTCCTCTTCCGATTCAAGAAGCCTTGAATCAGAAGATAGTTAGCGACCATTGTAAGTAGCCAAGATCAGCATCAAATGGCTGCCTAGTCCGGTCCTCCGGTGATTCTTAGCACCCTCTGCCTTCATGTCACACTGGCCGCTGCCTTGGCCAGGTACATTACAGCTGCCGGAAACTGTGGGCCAAGATTTAAGTTGTGGAGTCATCACCATGCTGGCCAAGCGGGTTGGTGAGTGTGGGATAGCATTTCCTCTAATCCCGTTGGTGTAGTTATACCGCAATTTTATTCTAATATATATACTGAGTGGCCACTTTATTATGACCACCCCCTCAGTACTTCGTTGGGCCACCTTTTGCCTTTAAGACTGCGTCGATTCTTCGTGGCATGGACTCCACGAGATGTTGATAGGTGGCTTTTGGAATCTGAGACCATGCTTGATGAATAGCACTTTCCAGGAGTATGAGATTGCAGCTGTCTGATGGTTCGTTCAACTTCATTCCACAAATTCTCAATGTGGTTGAGATTTGATGATTGTGGGGGCCACCTAAGCAAAGTAAACTCACCGGCATGTACCTGAAACCAATCCTGTACAATGCGAGCATTATGGTAGGGCGGATTATCTTGTTGAAAGTAGCCATCGCCATTGGGATAAACCATCCCCATGACAGGATGCACTTGGTCCGCAACGATGTTTAGATATGATGTGCCAGTCAGCGTTGATCAACACGAATTAAAGGGCCCAAAGCATGCCAAGAAAACATTCCACAAACCATAACGTTGCCCCCACCAGCTTGAAGGGTTGTAGCAATGCATTTGGGGTCCATGCTTTCGTGGTGTTTCCGCCAAATTCTCACTCGGCCATCGGCATGGTGCAACTGAAATCGTGATTCATCGGAATACATAATTTGTTTCCAATTATCGACTGTACAATCCTTGTGCTCCTGTGCGAACTGGAGACGTTTTCTCTTGTTAACAGCAGACAGCAAAGGTGTTCAAACAGGCCTTCGGCTACCATATCCCATCCGATGCAGTGTACGACGAACAGTGCGTGCAGAGATCATTTGAGGCGATCCTTGATTAAGATGGTCTGTAATTTGCTGCACTGTTGCCCTTCTGTTGTCTGTTACCCGTCTGGACACTCTCCGTTCCGCCCGAGCAGTCACTAGTCGATGACGACCACACGTTGCACGTAGAGACCCAGTTTTTTGGCTGACAGTCCAGTCTTTAAACACTTTAACAACAGCTGCTCTGGAACATTTCACAAATGCGGCGGTTTCGGTGATACTCGCTCCATGGCTCCGAGCTACTGTAATAATTCCACGTTGAAAATCTGTCAAATCGCATTTCTTATCCATCTCGTCACCCAAAAATCACTTCTACTACTGTCGCAAGCACTAAGCTTTCCCTTTTTATACTAGCCTCGCCCTGTGGCGGCAACAGCGTGCAGCCATAGCTCATTTGCTTAAAACTGTCAGGTGGTCATAATAAAGTGGCCACTCAGTGTATATACACACACAGAGCGTTCAAAAGATCTCTTCGTAGTGGGTATCGTACGTTATATAGAAATCATACAAATGTATTACGGGAGCGTATACTTTTCAGAAAGTGTTGAAACTGTCGTCTTTCACATAACTCAACATTTTACACTTGTTTTCAAACATACCTGCGAGAGTCAAATGTCCCTCCGCAGTGATGTTAATGCTGTTCCACTTAATTTTGATGCTGCTTCTGTCAAACCTTTTGAATAAAGTAACTTGTATGTTAAATTTCAGTTTTTGCTGTTTTCTTGATAACGTATTAAGCTTCAAAACATACTTCACAGCAACACCAATTTTCACCAGTTTCTAACGATTTGAGGGTTTCCAAAATGAGGATGTTGATTTCACCATTGTCCTACAGAAGGAAGGAACACTCATAAAATCAACATTCACATTTTGGAAACATTCAGCTCATCAGAAGCTTGTGAAAATTGGTTTTGCTGTGAAACATAATCTGGTTTCGTAATGAGACAAAACAACTTTCTCTCTTACCCCTTTGTTTTCAGCAAGTACGCATGTGTTGGCCTTGACGCCTTTTCAATCTTCTTAATATTAAATTCATCCATACTAACAAATAAGACATTAATTTCGACAGGACATGCAACGGAATGGGATGTTTGCACGTCAAACGAAAACCTCGGAATGCTCAACGCAGAAGACGCGACGTGAAAAGTAACTCTAAGCCTTACAATGCGACACGACGGGTGTGAGAGGGTGAATCACCAAAGAAGCAGATGTCAGACGTTTTCCTGAATTGTGCTGCGGACAAACGTAAAGAAAGCATGTATCGTTTTACGGGTGTCAGGATTGAATTACACAGGAAAAAATTACACGGAATGAAATTACACAGCAAAAAGTACACAAGGAAGAAAATATACGAAGAAAACATTACACGAAAAAAAAATTTGCACAAGTCGGAAATTACACATAGAATGAATTTTACAACAGATTATACAAAATTTGTAGCCATGATTATACAAAATCATGAAACTCTAACTTAGACTGCAAACGGTTTCTTAAAGGGGTCGGAGCTCGGGAAGTCAGGGCACCCCATACAAAACTTTCGTAAAATCTACAGTTTTAAATTTAGAACCACCAAATTTGGTATACTATCTCATGGTACTCTAACTTAGACGGTAGACGGGTTTTGGAACGGAACGGAACAGGGGGTCAGAGCCACCCCCTCCCCATGCAAAACTTTCGTTAAAACCTATACAGTTTTCAATTTAGAACCACCAAATTTGGTATACTACCTTATGAAACTCTAACTTAGTCTGTAGACGGATTTTGGAATGGGTCGGAGCCCGATGGGTCAGGGCCCGCCCCACACAAAATTTTCATAAAATCTACAGTTTTCAATGTAAAACAACCAAATTTGGTATACTATCTCATGGTACTCTAACTTAGACGGTAGACGGTTTTTCGAAGGGGGCGGAGCCCGGGGTTTAGAGCCTCCATACAAAATTTACGTAAAATTCATAGTTTTCAATTTAGAATCACCAAAGTTGGTGGTTCTAAATTGAAAACTGTAGATTTTATGAAACTTGGGGGGGGGGGGCTTTGACCTCCCGGACTACGACCCCTTCCCAAAACCGTCTACAGTCTAAGTTAGAGTTTCATGTGATAGTATACCAAATTTGGTGGTTCGAAATTGAAAACTGTAAATTTTACGAAAATTTTGTAGGAGGAGGGCTCCGACCCCTGTTCCGTTCCAAAAACCGTCTACAGTCTAAGTTAGAATACCATGAGATAGTATACCAAATTTGGTGGTTCTAAATTTAAAACTGTAGATTTTACGAACATTTTGCAGGGGGTCCCTGACCCCCGGGCTACGACCCCTTCCAAAAACCGTCTACAGTCCGTCTAAGTTAGAGCTTCATGATTTTGTATGAGCATGGCTACAAATTTTGTATAATCTGTTGTAAAATTCATTCTATGTGTAATTTAACGACTTGTGTAATTTTTTCTCTGTGTAATTTCCGAATTGTGTAATTTTTTCTTCGTGTAATTTCTTCCTTGTGTAATTTTTGCTGTGTAATTTCATTCCGTGTAATTTTTTCCTGTGTAATTCTATCATGTAACCCGTTTTAGGATATGGTCACGGTGAGTCCAGCGTCTGCGTCATATCGTTGGCCGGTGGAAGTCTTCTTTGCTTTAAGAAAGAGACAGCAATATTTTTGTAGGACAAATCTTTCTTCACTCCGCTGGCGAGCACAAAATTCCACAGTACATATTTTTCTTTGATTTTTTTTTCTTTTCAAAAATAAAACGGAAATAAAGCTGGTCGCAATTAGGACAGGAACACCTTGACCCGTCTGACCCGCAAGGAAGTCGACCCACCGACCCGTGACCCGTTTCCATCTCTGCTCCAAGCACGTCGGTTTGTTGTAGTTGTTATGTCGATTCGTCGGTAAAAGCTATCCGTTTCCTTTTTTCATGGTACAGTGGGGACATTCCGTCACCCTCGTAGCCCGATAATGTGCTGTTAACAAGAATACTGGATGTAATCATCGGTTGTGATAGACCAGTCGTACGTCGAACGGTCTTTTCACAAATCGTTGCAACTGGGTAGCTGAATGCCGAATTCATCCTCTCCAGTTCGTCGGCCTTTCTCAGTTTACGGTACGAGAGAGGAGGTACTCTCTCACCGAGACCATCAACGGCTCCCTCTACGATCAAACGTTTTCCGGCAGCTGCCCGCTTTGATGTCTTGCAAACACACGCGTGTAACTATCGCAAATCACAAATGTTTTACAGTCGTCGAGATGAATCAACCCATCATACACTCACTCAAGCAGCGCTATTTTCCTATTATGAAAGCCGCGAGTACGCTATGCAGAAGGTACGTATCTCATCGATTTAAAGCCCGCGCGAGGCTTCGACTAGAAGAATTCTTGTGACGGGGTAGGGCGAGTTAGTAACTAAATGGGGTGTTTATGAAAAATTGTGCTTTCACTGTGGATCATTAAGAATTACTTACATTTCAATGCCTCTGCAGACTTGAAAAAATTAAGGAATTGTAGAATGACAATATGACAGTGTCCACCTTTCCCACAACATCTCATGCTTAAGTTCCATTCGACTAAAATAATCTTAAAATGAACGCTCACATGCCTTGTGACACAATGATCTAATCTTTGTCCGTTCGTTCGGCATGGATTCTGGGTTCGAATCCTGGTGAGGCATGGATGTTCTGTTTATCTTATGGCACTGCCTTTGGCGACTGCTTATTGCTAGGGCAGTAATTCTGACGCAGCGCGAATTTTAGGGGTTTTCTGTAATTTAACGAATTTCAGATTTTTTTGCCTAATTTCTATTATAATTTGTTGATTACTGTATTTTTCATAATTAAATAATTTTAATACTTCCTTCTTTAGAATTTACGCGAAAAATATACCGCAAAGAAATCCTACTCGAAAGTCCAAACCGGAGCTTTAAACCTTGAATTACCTCTCAAGATTGTTCGTTACGAAGATACTCTTTTCGAACAAGTTTCATAGGTAATTCAAGGTCACATGCACTCTGCTGAAGAGTGCACACGTGGTCTTTTGTGATTGCCCCCTGCTACTGTTGAATGACTTTTGCGGCTTGCCGGACTAGTAAACCGGATGTCATCAGTTGTGTTATAGTAATTTTAGCTGGAAAAGCAGCTCACAGAAAAGAGTGTTTCGCAGACGATTAGCTTAGAAAATTTGTGCTTTCGTGTGAGTAGTTTTTGCAGTTTCTAGATATTGTTTTTTAATTTTGAGAATGCGTCAAGTGAGTAAAATGAGTGCATCTGAAAGATGCAAGCAGTACAGCAAGGGAACGTTTCATGTGAACAAAAATCTATTGTTCTGTTCGTGTTGCAACACACCAGTGGCTTTTCAAGAAAGGACAGTTGCGAAAAGCATTTAGCAAGCAAGCTGCATAAAAAAAGATGTGTCTGAACAGTCAACCGAAAGTAATGCAGAAATGTGCTGATGAATTAATTGAGAAAATAACTGCACAAGAACAGCATCGTTCAATGGAACTTTCGAAGGTTTGCTAGACTTCTGGAATACGAAAAAAGGTCGTTTTCCTAAGCTACATAAAGTCGTCATCCGTTGTATGTCAGTATCCACAAACAGTGTAGATGCTGAACGATCTTTTTCTAAAATTAAAAACGTGTTACAGGATAACAGACACAGCATTAAAGAAGAAGATATGTGTATGTACAATATAATATACCGAAATGCCGTCTACTGAAGTGGAAATCTTGATCTCCTGTAACGGCGTTGATAACATTGCCAGAATTTGAATGGTTTATAAATGCAAGTGTTAATTTTAAAAACTTGTAAAGTTATGCTTATTTAGTTACGTTCTAGTCATTTGTATTACTGCTTCGTAACTCGGTAGTCTTTTTTTTTTTGGAAATGTTAGTGTAATATCATCGGTCGCGAACTTCTCGCGAAATTTCATAATTTACCCCGCGAATTTTGCCATTTTTTCCCCACGACGAAATTACTGCCCTACTTATAGCCCATCGGATTTCTCGCGGTAGTCTTTAAACCCTCAAACGAAAAAAAAAAAAAATAACACTCATTCTTTCTCACAATGAAATGGTAACCGTCAACTAACCACTAAGGCAAAGCCGTTTCCTTAATTTACTGATTTAATCCGGGGAAATAAGAAACTAGCTTAACTGTCACTTAAGGATAGTTAAGAATTTCTAATATCATAAAGTCTAAATCACTAATGAAATACGTTTATTCTTCTAGATATTATTTATTAGAACACATTTCAGTCCAACTGATTAAATTTTTAAATGAGTATTTAAAAAGATTTTTCACAACTGTAGCTGTCTTATTGATACACACAATTGACGTGGATTAGTAACATCAAACAGAAGTCATCGCTCTTTCCACGTTTATAAGTGAGTCACGGAAAAATTCTCATCGGCCGCCACCGGGAATCGAACCCAGGTCTTCCAGTTACGCGCCGGACATGCTTCCACTGCACCACAGCGGCCTCGAATATTCTCCAGACTCACATACGACTAACTGCCAAACCCCATTGCTGGAGAATTCGAGGCCACTGCGGTGCAGTGGTAGCATGTCCGGCGCGTAACTGGAAGACCTGGGTTCGATTACCGGTGGCGGCCGATGAGAATTTTTCCGTGACTCACTTATAAACGTGGAAAGACCGATGACTTCTGTTTGATGTTCCTAATCCACGTCAATTGTGTGTATTAATTATTCATTCGGCTCCCAGTTTTTTGTTGAGTTGCTGCTTACCATCTTTGGTGAATCCCCAGCATTCTTAACCCCACCGAACATCCCACAGGTGTTTGGTGGTGTTAAGATCTGGGGGCCATTGGAGCCATTTTGGGACTTGAAGCCACTACCGTGCCTCTGCAACTACTGCGTGGCAAATGAAGTCTTGTGGCATGAAGCATTATCCTGTTGGAAGTAATCTTCTCCATCAGGAACCATCATGTCGATTAACGAGCGTGTCAGGTGATGGAGTCTAGCTCCCAATAATTATTTTCATGTAGCAACCTTTTCTATATCGATTTATTATTTCAAGTGCAGGTAGTATGGGAATGGAATTACTGGAGGAAGGGGAAAGTTAGATGTACATTGCGAGGATGACCAGAAATGCTGTATAGAGTTGAAAACTGGAGAATGACGAAACGTATGAAGAACTAAACTGAGCTCTGCAGAAATGAAGACGCTGTGGTTAATACGCAGCGCTCCCAGAAAGAATTAATCAGAAGTGCAAAGATAGCTCCATTTAGTAAAGCAGTAGATATTCTGAAGTTCCAAAGAGCGAAACTTCACTGTAAGGCATTGAAAAGGAAAGCACGATACATGGTATTTAACTTGTGAACGTGAAATCACGGGAAAAGCAAAGAACAGAAAGGTATAAACCGTTCTGGAAAGAAATTTTAAGACTTGAGAAACAGAATTTTACGATTGAGATAGGGTAGGAAACAACGGAGAGAGAGAGAGAGAGAGAGAGAGAGAGAGAGAGAGAGAGAGAGAGAGAAAGGGAGGGAATAAGAAAGAGTGAGGGCGAGAGAGAGAGAGAGAGAGCAGGAGAGAGAGAGAGAGAAAGAGAGAGAGAGAGAGAGAAAGAGAGGAGAGAGAGAGAGAGAGAGAGAGAGAGAGAGAGAGAGAGAGAGAAATTGGAACAGTAACCGCACCTACAATGGACCAAATAACACTAGAGCAAAAGACGTTAAGCACTGAATGCAAATAGGCGGCTGTCATGCAGAATAATATGTTACTTTTTACTGAACAATCTTTCAGTAACAAATTAGTACTCAATTGCGGGGACTGCAACAATGCTCATTAAAACCAATCAGAACCCCATCTCTTTTTCGGCTGGTTCGTTTTGAACCGTGTTTCCATAAAAAGTGAGAGTAAAATCACACATAATGAAGAAATATAGGTACAGCAAAATATATGTTATTCTTTCTCAAAGTATCTTCCCTCGGATAATATGCAAGGGTCCCATCATTCAGTCCACTTTTCAAAGCATGTGGCGAAGGCATTTTGTGGAAGCTGCTTTAGCGACCGCTGTACAGCTTGAATAACGTCCGCACCTGCGTTGAATGTTGCGCTACGGAACTCCTCCTTCATTGTTGAAACCAACCAGAAATCGCACGGGGAGAGATCAGGACTGTAGGCAGGAGGTGGCATGATTTCAATACTGCATTTCGTAAGAAACTGTTGAATACAAGCAGCCACATGTAGGCGGGCGTTATCATGGTGTAGGGTCGACTTACCCACCAGGGTCGGTCACTTGGTCGATATGTGTCGTCGCAGACGCTTCAAGAATAAAATTTAATACTCAGCATTGAAAGTAATTTGTGGAGGTACGGCATGCTGGTAAACTACACCTTTATCACCAAAGAAAATTATCGTCCTCACCTTCCCAGATGATTTAGTTTGGAGGCCTTTTTTTTGGAGGAGACGAGCCTGTGTAGTTTCCAGACACCCCTTGCGCGTTTCGTGGAGTGGTCGAAATAGTGGAGCCATGTTTCATCGGCAGTCATTACTGTGTTTGGAAAGTTTGGATACTTTGTAATTATTTGTTTTCACTCATAACACACCTGAACTTTGACTAACAATCTGGAACACACACGATGCAGCAGATTTTTGTCGCATAAAATGCGGAATGCCAACATTTTTGAAATATTAGTTAACGCCTCAATGTCTTCACACGTCATGCGTCGATCTTGCAGGATTGCTCAAACAGTGTTAACAATACGCTCCGTAACACCCCTTTCAGATCGACGAAGCCTAGGAGCGAGTTCTGCCGGCAAACGCCCTTTTTTGAAATATGTGCCATCTAAAAATCGATGACTCACCCAAACATTTATCTTTGTAATATGTTTTCATTAAATCAAATGTTCTGGAGCCGTTTTACCCAAACGATGGCAAAAATTTATCGCCCAGAGCATTTCACTTAAATCTGAATCACCCACCTCCATAGCTGTATGGCGAAATGCTGACGTACCTTAAACAACGCAATAACAAAACCGCAATCGTCTGCTACGGCTAATAACTGTTGCCATGGATACTGCCTTAATTCTGTTAGTCATCTGTGTAGTTTTTTCCCCTTCGCACTGTTGCCAACTAAAAAAAAACTTTCAGTTTTTATAGAACGGCTTTTGTACAATAATTCATTACTTTGTTCTCCGATAACTGATGGAATAAATTGCTATTTCCTAAAAAAATGGTGTGAATTATTTTCATGTTAAAAAATGTCGTTTCCTATAATCTACTTTCCTGCAGATTTTCTGCGTCTCTTATAATGCCTAAAATGCGTTTCCGCTACTAGTCGAAATGTATTTCCTATGTTCGAGATTTCATGTCATGTTTCATTTGAAAAGATTTAGCCCTTTCTCATCTGTGCCGACGACGAGCTTCTCTCTTAAAACTTGCCAGAAACCTTAAAGGCAAGTGCGGGCAGAAACGCTGCTCTTTTTGATAGCATGTTCTTCTAAGAGAGATAACAGGATTGTGCGTCAAACGTGTCTCACAGAATGACAGGTTGGGCATAAAACGAGCTACAAGTTTTTTTTCTTTTGAAGTAAGAACCGAGGTATTCGCTCATTGTGATATTCCTTTGAATTTGAATTCAGGTTTTGGGGAAAATTTCCATTTTATTTATGCTGAACATATTGAAGATACTCCGTTCGATATGAAGCAGACAGGCAACTGTTTCTCCATATGGCACACCACGGAATCTAATTTACGTACGAAACGGTAGTTCAAAACTTTCTTGTTCTTGAGAAAATCTATTTCGTTACTGCGCAAAATAAGGTTAATAAATTCAGAGAACGGTGGATAAAATTTTGAGAAATTCCGATGGCGGTTTAAAGAAAAGTATTTCTTTGAGCAAAATTTAACCTTGTGTATTTCATCAGGTAAGTATTTGTTTTCTGAATTAAATTTTTAAGTCAGCATACCACGATCGTGTAAGTTAAATCTTCATTGGATTTTATACTTTCTGTACCGCATACATTTTCTAGATCCAAAGTTTCTAGAACACGCTACGTTAATATAGGTGGCAACTTAGAGATAGCCTTTGACGCAAATAATTCGTTTCCAATGGGCCAGGTGAACATGGATTGCGACCGCTTTTGATGCGTTTCTTATCAGAGTCATGACGAACACATACCGTATATAAGAAAATACACGGTCGAGTGACATCATTGTGACCACCAGTTAATATCCAGAGTAACCGCCGTGTGCAGTGCGGACAGCAGCTAGACGGGCTGGGAGTGACTCAGTAAGGTGCTGGAAGGTGTTCACAGTTATGTGTAGCCATACTGACTGCTGTGCATCTGACAGCTGCTCGATGGTGCGTGGTGGAGGATCCATAGAGTGAACAATACGATCGAGGTGGTCCCACAGATGCTCAATTGGGTTTACGTCTGGGGAATTAGGGGGCCAGGAAAGTACTTTGAGGTCTTCATCTTGTTCTTCCAACCACTCTCGGACATTTCTAGCTGTGTGACACGTCACATTATCGTGCTGGAAGATCCTATCCGCCTAAGGAAAGACAATCAGCATGTATGGGTATACGTGGTCTGCAAGGATGTATTCATAAGGAATTTGGCCCATACTGCCTTCCATAGGTATGAGTGGACTCAGCGAATGCCACAAAAACATTCTCCAGACCATAACGCTGCCCCCACCAGCTTGTGTCCTGCCAGCAGTGGTTGAAAATGTTTGTTCTCCGCTGTTTCTCGCCTTATACGCTAACGTCCATCTGTTCGATGAAGCAGTAAACGCGACTCATCGGAGAAGGCAATCTTTTGCCAATCAGCGGAGGCCCAGTTCCGATACTGCCGTGCAAATGTAAGCCTTTTCTGCCGATGCACCTTCGTTAACATAGGTGCAATGACCATCCGCCTGCATCGGAGACCCATACGCAGCAGGGTTCGCTGAACTGTTGTTTTAGATACACTTCCTGTAGTCCCCTGGTTCATTCGGCCAGTGAGTTGCTCCACTTTTGCGTGTCGATCGGCCCTCACGCATCTTCGAAGCCGACGTTCAACTCTCACATCAATGGCACGTGGGGCTCCGCAGTTTCCACGTCGCTTATTCCCAATGGTGCCATTTCTACAGTCATGATAAATTTTAAATACAGCTGTACGCAATGTGTTCACAAACTGTGTTGTCTCAGAAATACTGCTACCCTTGACCCGAAAGCCGATAATCATTCCTCTTTGCAATTCTGATAAGTAGCTCCCTTTATCCATGAAAGCAACGAGTGATATATTTTCAGATTGCGTACACCACACCTTACATACCCTCCAAGCCAGCTCACGACACGTGCCTTCTTTCACTGACTACGCGCTGTTGACGTCAAAAGTAGGAGGTGGTAACAATAATGCGAATCGACTGTGTAGTTATATATGGAAATGTATATCCTACTGAACTTCAGTAGGTAAATTCGGTCACGGCAACAGAAACCAGCGTGGAAATACTCTCGTTGAGTTTGCAGAGGCAGAAGGATTTTTCATCTTGAACTCTTTTTCAAGAAAAAGCCACACAGGAAATGGACATGGAGACATCCAATTGGAACGACAAGTGAAATTGATTTTATTATGTGCAACAAAAAATTCGTCATCGAAGACTGCAGTGTGCTGAACAAGTTCAACACAGGTAGTGACCATAGATTGGTGAGATGTAAGATGCACCTCAACACTAAACTGGAACGTGGCAAGCTCATAAGACAAACAAAATGTATTGACATAACCAACCTTAAAAAACACCATAATACTTTCAAGTTGGAACTGAAGAACAGATTCTCTGCTTTAGAAGGCCTAACATCAGAAGAAGTGGATATTTCGGAAGTTAACAGAAAAGTAACCAAAGCTCTAATGGAAACAGCAACAAAATTAGCTGGGTCTAAGAACAAGTTGCATGTGAACAAATTATCAGGAAAAACCAAAATGTTGATGCAAAAAAAGAAGAGAGATGAGGACAACTAAAGAAGATGTGACTTCCAAAGTGGAATATATAGAGCTATGCAAGACAACACGAAAAAAGTATCACTGAAGACGTAAGGAAATTCAACTGTGAGCTAGTGAGGAAAGCAATTGAAAACAACCAAAGCCTTAAGATAGCAAAGGGACATCTCAGTAAGGGAAGAAAACAGATTATGGCTCTGAGAAAAGAAGATGGTTCTATAACAAGAAATAGAGGCGAAATTTTGACAAGAGTGAAAGATTTCTACTCCAAATTATATGAAAGGGATGATATATGTACTCCAGACATCATGAAAGGTACCAGAGTTCTTCCAGTCCTCCCAGCAGAAGTTGCTCATGCAATCAAGAACATGAAGCGGGGAAAAAGCTCCAGGAGAAGATGGAATTACTATAGACATCATACAAGAAGCAAGTGGAGAAATCGAAACAGTACTCGCCCAAATTTTCACTCGATGCCTTAATGAAGGGAAGATTCCTGAGGATTGGAACAATGCTACAATGATCCTGCTACATAAAAAAGGTGACATTGAGGATCTCAGGAACTACAGACCTATCAGCCTCCTATCAGTGGTTTATAAAATCTTCACTAAAGTTCTTTCACACCGCTTGAAGGTAACACTGGACATGGCTCAACCGAGAGAACAAGCTGGATTCAGGAGTGGCTACAGCACAATAGATCATATCCACGTACTGAGAGAACTAATTGAAAGAGCGAGGGAATATGAACTTCCATTGTGCATGGCTTTTATCGATTATGAAAAAGCCTTTGATTCAGTGAAACCATCAGCAGTTACCACGGCTCTGAAATCCTGCGGTATTGAAGATGCATACATTAATATTATTAATAACATCTATGAAAATGCAAGTGCAAAGATTCGGCTGTTTGAAAATTCAACACACATAAAAATTGGAAAGGGAGTGAGACAAGGTGACACCATATCTCCGAAGCTCTTTAATGCCACATTGGAAAATGTCTTTCAATCACTGAACTGGGAAAACAAAGGGATAAAGATTAATGGAGATTATCTAACCCACCTTCGTTTTGCTGATGACGTAGTCATTTTTGCAACTACCCCATCAGAGCTGCAGAGTATGATCCAGGAACTTGCTGACAAGAGTAAAGAAGTGGGATTAAAAATGAACTTTCAGAAGACAAAAGTGATGTTCAATGCTTTTACAAGAAATGAAGATTTATCGATTGATGGAGAAAAACTGGAGATACCAGATACGTATGTTTATCTTGGACAGCAGATATCAAGTGAGGGTCACATTCATGAAGAAATTAATCGGCGTACAAAACTTGCCTGGAGAGCTTTTGGAAGAAACAGCATAATTTTCAAGAGCAACATGCCATTATGTCTTAAAAGAAAAGTGTTTGATCAATGCATCCTTCCAGTGCTTACGTATGGTGCAGAGACGTGGACCTTAACTAAAAGAGACATACAAAGGCTGCAGACAACTCAAAGAAGCATGGAGAGGTGCATGCTTGGTATAACCAGGAGAGATAAGAAGAGAAACTCGTGGATCCGAAAAATGACGAGAGTGGAAGACATCATGATCAGGGTTAAATCCCTGAAATGGCAATGGGCTGGACATACTGCCAGAAGGACAGACCATCGATGGACAGCCGAAATTTTAGATTGGATTCCAAGGGACAGGAAAAGACCCAGAAAAAGACCACATGGGAGATGGTTGGATGAAATTCGTAAATATGCGGGAGTGACATGGAGGAGACTGGCACAAGACAGACCGTTGTGGAGGAAACTTGGGGAGACCTTCGTCCAGCAGTGGATTGATAATGGTTGACAATGATGATGATGATGATATCTATTACACTGACTTAGTGTTTCAGTGGATACTTAAATTATCACTTTAAATTAAAGATTGCTTTCCCAGATGGGTCTCAATCTTTCGTAGTCGTTAGAAACTTAATTCGACATAAAAAAATATTTCTGGAAACTACGGGTGTTGATCAAAAATTAATTAAATAACTTACAGTTTCAGTTGGCTCATTCATCAGACTTGCAAACGTCAATAAGTTGCAGTCACTCACCTATCGAATATGGTTTACTTACATAAATCTTTCATATCGCGTAAATATACCTTAAATATAGCTCTTTTCGTAAATCAATTAAGCACATCCAAAAGGTGATAGCACCTCTTGTCTTTCGAAATTTACTACGCAGACCGCACTTAGACCTGTCGTCAAGTTGTTGCCAACGTCAAATTCCTTGAAAAGGAATCTGTGCCGTTCAGTCAGAAAAAACTTGAACGAGAAGGAACTAAATTTACATAAGAACGCAGGAATTTAAAAGAAAGATTAAATTACACTGTACGTCACACGCACTTTTGGTACAGTTTGATGTATGAATATTTGGATTTCAGTACGTCAGGTAAATTTGACATAGACGACCTTCTATGTATATCGCTGTAGTTTTCTTCTGATCTTGTCTAACACCAGGCCATCGACATCCCATGAATAATTAGGCTTATAAAAATTTGAGTTGTATACAATTTTATATACAAATAATTGGCTTCTAGCGCGCCAGATAAATATGAAATTGGAGTCACAAGACATCACTGTCTTCAATAGAAGCTACTTTTGAAGTTTCTTGTCCAGGATATAACTATTATTTAAACAAACGGAAGGCCATATATCCAGATGCCATAAGGTTTCTTGTTGAAAAGATGGCTATTATGTAAACAAACGGAAGACCACATATTCATTTCCATTTAAGTTTCTTGTTGAGGAGATGGCTGTTATTTAACTTAAATTAACGGAAGCCACATATCCAGATAATTTGAGATTACTTGTTGAGGAAATGGCTATTATGTAAATAAACGGAAGGCTACACACCCAGATACCTCGAGATTTCCTGTTGACGAGATTACTATTACGTAAACAGGCGCAACTTATCTAGTTCCGCTGAAGTTTCTTGTTGAGCAGATGACTATTATTTAAACAAACGGAAGGACATCCACATACCTTGAGGTTTCTTGTTGAGATGATGGTTATTATGTAAACAAACGCCATATAACCAGTTCCGTTAAAGTTTCTTGTTGAGCAGATGACTATTATTTAAACAAACGGAAGGACACATATCCATATACCTTGAGGTTTCTTGTTGAGGAGATGTTTATTATGTAAACAAACGCCACAAATCTAGTTCCGTTAAAGTTTCTTGTTGAGGAGATGACTGTTATTTAAACAAACGGTAGGCCACATATCCAGATACCTTGAGGTTTGGTTTTTTTTGAGGAGATCGCTAGTTTTTAAACAAACGGAAGACCACATATCTAGTTCCCTTGAGGTTTCTTGTTGGCTATTATTTAAACAAACAGAAGACCACATATCCAGTTCCCTTGAACTTTCTTGGTGATAAGACGTCTATTATTCAAACAAACGGAAGACGGAGGAGCGTTCGGATTATCTTGAAACACACCCATTTGCCTATCACAGTATCAAAAAATGCCTAAACTGTGTATCAAATGCTAGTACGTGGAGTTGCACTTGGCAGCGTTTATCGTTGTTGTGCGCATTACGTAGCTCTCGTAATACGGATGGGAAAATATTCAGGTGATGGAAATGTGCCTATACGCTTGCCTGTAACAAAAGAAACCCCTATAGCGTATTAAATCCGTTTATTTTTTTGGCGTAGTCAGCACAAAGATTTGCCAAGCTTTCGCCCTCCACTAAGGTGGATTTTTCAAGGCAATGGTAGACGCAGAAATGCACAGAATCGGAACACGTAAAGAATGAAGATGATTTTTGAAAATAACGCGGGTGACATCACGAGCATATTAACGAATTTTTATCACGTAATTATACGTTATTTTCAAAAATCATCTTCGTTCTTTACGTGTTCCAATTCTCTGCATTTTTGTGTCTATCATTGCCTTGAAAAAGCCTCCCAGTGGAGTGCGAAAGCTTGGCGAATCTTTGTGCTGTCTACACCACAAAAATAAACGGATTTAATACGCTATTCTTATCTTGGACAGCAGATATCAAGTGAGGGTCACATTGATGAAGAAATTAATCTGCGTACAAAACTTGCCTGGAGAGCTTTTGGAAGAAACAGCATAATTTTCAAGAGCAATATGCCATTATGTCTTAAAAGAAAAGTGTTTGATCAATGCATCCTTCCAGTGCTTACGTATGGTGCAGAGACGTGGACCTTAACTAAAAGAGACATACAAAGGCTGCAGAAAACTCAAAGCAGCATGGAGAGGTGCATGCTTGGTGTAACCAGGAGAGATAAGAAAAGGAACTCGTGGATCCGAAAAATGACAAGAGTGGAAGACATCATGATCAGAGTTAAATACCCTGAAATGGCAATGGGCTGTACATACTGCCAGAAGGACAGACGATCGACGGACAGCCGAAATTTTAGATTGGATTCCAAGGGAAAGGAAAATACCAAGAAGAAGACCACATGGGAGATAGGTGGATGAAATTCTAAAGTATGCGGGAGTGACATGGAGGAGACTGGCACAAGACAGAACGTTGTGGAGGAAACTTGGGGAGACCTTCGTCCAGCAGTGGATTGATAATGGTTGACAATGAGTTTCATTATTATTCAGCTCTGGTGTATTTAAATTAAAGTTAAAAGAAACCCCTCTGACAGCGTGGGCTTTACTGTGCGTTGCACTTTATAACGAAGTGAATTTCTCCGTCATTTTTATCCGCGCCGGGGTTCGAACCCGGGTCCCCTCATTCCGGAATAAGTTGCTCTACCAATTAAGCTACGCGGACATTTGTTCTGATTCCTATCTGCCTTTATGTCGTGTGCGTCCTTCTGGCAGGTACGTCGCATCTCCTGGTACGTTACATCATTTCCCCCTTTTTTTTTTTTTTTTTTTTTGAAGTGCTGGAGAAAGGATTCTCTCATTTTTCCTATCTCGCGGTGTGGAAATAACAGCACACCAATGCGAGATTTTGAACGGTCGGGTCATCCGGATAGTTCGGGCGCCATTATAACGAAGTGAATTTCTCCGTCATTTTTATCCGCGCCGGGGTTCGAACCCGGGTCCCTTCATTCCGGAATAAGTTGTTCTACCAATTAAGCTACGCGGACATTTGTTCTGATTCCTATCTGCCTTTATGTCGTGTGCGTCCTTCTGGCAGGTACGTCACATCTCCTGGTACGTTACAACTTGTGTAGCGTCAGGGATGAGAAATGTCTGTGGATATTGATTTGTGTTAGTAAACGAATGGCTGCTGTTGGGTGCATAAGGACAGCGTTCAGCTCGCCGAATGTAATGAAAAGTCATAGATATTGAATATCTGCAGTACTTACTGGCGTCTATTATAATATGACAGTATTTCTTGCTCACGGATTAAAGGTTTGGACACATTTCTTTTCGTTGTCACTGGAAGTAATTTGTTATACACTAAACCTCGTATTTTTCTTCACTTTATCCATTCCGTTTGGATGCTGACATTCATTTCTACTTTCACATATCTAGTTCCCTTGGAAACTAACCGCAGGTATTACTCTTTTTATCGTTTCTTCTTGGTTATTAACGCTCACAAAAAGATTGAGAGATTATTCGTTGCAGCACATGTGCTATTTTTTCGCCGTTTTTAACTACATAGCTAACTTAAAACTCATTTTCTCCAACTTTCTAGCTTTTATTTTTCTCTTGTACGGTTTTCAGGGTTGACACTTACGCATTCAAACTGAGCATCGAAACACTCTTCGCCTGCGACACTTTTCACACATATGTAAGAGATTTTATACGCTTTCATTATCAACTATGCGCATTTCTCTGACATGAGGTTTTTCTTCTGAGGCAAAACTGAATTTTTTTTCGTAGGCACTTAGCCGTATGCATTCTCCATATTTATAAATACCGCAAACAACGGTGTTCTATCTTTTCTTCATTAAATTTGTGAGTTATCTCGAGGAAAATATGACATCTCTTGTACTCGGCAAAAAGGATCACAGCACTCGTTCTGCTATTTTTAGCTTTTCTATCCATCTCTTATCGAATATTGTTTCTACATCTTCATTGTGTCGAAATAACTCCAGGCCTGCGAATTCAGTTTTTCTTATTGATCCAGTCCTAAACATTCCTCCTTCTGTTATAAATGATTATCAGAACACTGTTCTTCATTTCATCAAGAGTCACTTTCACCTCAGATCTGATTTTATTAGATTCCACAAGATGACAATACTTTCTTCTTCTGAAGCTCCCCAAATATTCCGAGGTACATTGCCTAGCCCTCAGGTCCTTCACTTTTCATGCTTCTTCAGAAATCTGCTGTTGTTTCTTCCCTCTATTACCAATGTCGTTACTTTTTTAGGTTGCTCCCCTCCTCTTACTAATATTTATGCAGAAATTCTTTAAAGCATTTTTTTCACCCAGTCTTAATTAGTTGTTAATAACCATTTTCATTTTTCGTATATCAAATGTTAGTGATATCAGTAAACAAGAAAGATGACACCTAATTTTCGGGTGTAATAAACACGTCTTTTGAATCCATTCTAACGCAAATTAAATTTATCAAAGCTATTCAAAGTCAATGGAACCGGTATGGAAAACAATAGTATCTGATGGAAGAAAGACGTTTTTCAATCGGATTTTTAATCCCTCAGATATTGCGTCCTCTGGTTGCAGACTTGTGCGTTAAGAAAAATATGAATTTATATGACAAACATTTCACACCGAAAACCCTCTACAACACAGAAATAATTTTTCAAATCGGGCTCTTAGAAACAGAGATATCGACAAACATAAGATGTGACTTTACGCTTCCTGGTGGGAAAACCATGCATTATCTTAGGAAGAAAGTATTCATAAAATTGTTTTTATATGAGCGGTATCGGTCCAAGAAAAAAATTTAGTCGAATTTTCAGGAGCCCTGAGTTTGCTACAAAAACATCAGAAGCAGAAATTAACACTTATGCCCCCTGGTGGGCAACCCATTCTTTACCAAACAGTGGAAATTATGTGAAAAATATTTTCCATTAGGTCTTGTATGCGATACAGGAAGAATTTTTCAGATCGGAGTTTTAGAAGCAGAAATAACGCAGAAAACGCAATTTACCTTTGTGCCCCGTATCCGAAAGTCTATGATTTACTTGAAAATTTTGAATTTATAGGAAAAACATTTCGCATCGGAAACACTATCCAACAAAGAAGGAAGTTTTCAAATCGGACTCCTAGAAGTAGAGATATTGACAAAAATAAGATTTGCATCTACACCCCCTGGCGTAGAAATGATGCATTATTTAAAAAAGATGTCCCTAAAAGGTTTGTCGACAGGAGTAGTATCGGTCTACAAACAACTTTTTTTTCAATCGAGAATTTAGAAGCTCATATTTTGCTGCAAATACATCCGAAGAGGAAATTAAGATTAACGCCCCCTGGTGGCCAAACCATTTTTTTACAAAAATTAGAAATTATGTGCAAACTATTTCTCATCAGGAGCTGTATCTTGTGCAGAAAGAATTTTCAAATCGGAGATTTAGAAGCAGAGATATAGAGGGAAACGCAATTTACCTCTACGCGCCCTAGCAGAAAGTCTATGAATTACTTGAAAAATTTTGAAATTATATGAAAACCCTGTAACACTGAAAACACTATCCAACAAAGAAGGAATTTTTCAAATCGGACTCCTAGAAGTAGAGATAGTGACAAAAATAAGATATACATCTACGCTTCCTGGCGGAGAAACAATGGAACATTTTAAGAAGAAAATATTCCGAAAAGGTTTATCGATGTGAGTAGCATCAGTCCACGAAAGAAGGTTTTCAGTCGTTATTTTAAAAGCTCAGATTTTATGGCAAATACATCAGAGGCAAAAATTAACACTTACGCCCCCTAGTGGCCAAAGTATTTTTTACCAAAAATTTGAAATTATATGCAAAAGATTTTCCATCAGGATGTGTATCCGCTGAAGAAAACATTTTTCAAATCGGAGTTTTAAAAAAAGAGTTATTGGGAAAAATGCAATTTATTTTTATGCCCCTAGCGGAAAATCTATGCGTAATTTGAAAAAGTAACTATATCTAAAATACTCTTCGACATAAATTGAATCGAAAGATATAAGAATTTTTTCAATCGGATGTGTAGAAGCAAAATTGTGGAGTAAACCGTATTTTTGAATTCGACAACATCTGCATTTACGCTCTCTAGCGGCGAAATTGTACGTCGTAAAAAAAACATGAAATGAAGGATCACCATTCGAATATTTCAGGCTTCCCAATGCAAAAGAATTTTTCAAATCAGACTAATAGTTGATGAGATATCGTGGGAACAGACGGACGGACGGACAGACGAACCGATAACATAAGCACGACCTTTTTTTACAAAAGACGTGGTAAAAAGGAGGTCTTGCTGTGTACAACGATCCTTAACAAGAAAGATGACACCGAATTTTTGGGTGTAATAAGCACGTCCTTTGAATCCGTTCTGACGCAAATTAAATTTATCAAAGCTATTCAAAGTCAATGGAACCGGTATGGAAGACAATAGTATCTGACGGAAGAAAGAAGTTTTTCAATCGGGTCTTTAATCCCTCAGATATTGGTGTAAACGGAATCGTGAGCTTACGAACTCTTAGAAACAGAGTTATCGACAAAAATGAGATGTAACTTTACGTCCCTTGGTGGGAAAACCATGCATTATTTTAGGAAGAAAGTATTCACAAAAGGTTTATCCATATGAGCGGAATCGGTCCAAGAAAAATAATTTTAGTCGAGTTTTCAGGAGCCCAGATTTTGCTACAAATACATCAGAAGTAAAAATTAACACTTATGACTCCTGGTGGCCAAACCATTCTTTACCAAACATTAGAAATTACGTGAAAAATATTTTCCGTCAGGTCTTGAATGCGATACAGGAAGAATTTTTCAAATCGGAGTTTTAGGAGCAGAAAACGCAATTTACCATTGTGCGCCCCAGCGGAAACTCTATGATTTACTTGAAAATTTTGAATTTATAGGAAAAACATTTCGCATCGGAAACACTATCCAACAAAAAAGGAATTTTTCAAATCGGACTTTTAAAAGTAGAGATATTGACAACAACAAAAAAAAGATATACATCTACACCCCTGGCGTAGAAACCATGCATTATTTCAAGAAGAAAATACTCCTAAAATGTTTGTCAACATGAGTAGTATCGGTCCACAAAAGACTATTTTCAATCGAGATTTTAGAAGCTCATATTTTGCTGCAAATACATCAGAATCGGAAATTAAGACTTACGCCACTTGGTGGCCAAACAATTTTTTACAAAAATTTGAAATTACGTGCAAACGATTTCCCATCAGGAGCTGTATCCGGTGCAGAAATAATTTTTCTGATCGGAGATTTAGAAGCAGAGATATAGGGGAAAACGCAATTTACCTTTACGCCACCTATCGGAAAGTCTATGAATTACTTGAAAATTTTGAAATTATATGAAAAACATGTCACACGGAAAACACTATCTAACAAAGAAGGAATTTTTCAAATCGGACTCCTAGAAGTCGAGATATTGACAAAAATAAGATACACATGTGCGCCGCTGGCGGAGAAACTGGAATATCTGAGGAAGAAAATATTCCGAAAAGGTTTATTGATGTGAGTGGCATCAGTCCACGAAAGAATTTTTTCAATCGATATTTTAGAAGCTCAGATTTTATGGCAAATACATCAGAAGCGAAAATCAACACTTACGCCCCCTGGTGGCCAAAGTATTCTTTACCAAAAATTCGGAATTATATGCAAAAGAATGTGCATCAGGAGATATATCCGCTGAAAAAATTCAGATCGGAGTTTTAGAAGAAGAGTTATCGGAAAAAATGCAATTTACTTTTACCCCCCCCCCTAGCGGAAAATCTATGCGTAATTTGAAAAAGAAACTATATCCAAAATACTCTTCGACATAAATGGAATCGAAAGATAAAAGATTTTTTTCAATCGGATGTTTAGAAGCAAATATGTGGAATAAAACGTATTTTTGAATTCGACATCATCTGCATTTACGCCTTCTAGTGGCGAAATTGTACATTGTAAAACAAAACGAAATAAAGGATCATAATTCGCCTGTTTTAAGCTTTCGAATGCAAAAATAATTTTTAAAATGGGACTAATAGTTGCAGAGATACCGTGGGTACAGGCGGACGGACGGACATACAAACCGATAACATAAGCACGATCTTTTTTTACAAAAGAAGTGCTAAAAAACCAGCACGGAAATCCCCCATATGTCTTAACGGCGTTATCTCACTTTCGGGATATATGGCCATTAGGCTGCGAGAGGAAAACTTGAAGACTCAGAGGCTTGTTAGAAAAGGGTTCATTCCCAATATGAGTAATAATCTCAGATACGAGGGGGATTCAAATTTGACCTGGACTTTGTTTTTAATCAGATATTTATTTACCATACAGCTGATGTTACATCACTTACTTTTTAAAGTAATCTCTGTCGTGGTCCATATATGTTTTCCAGCGTTCTGGAAGATTCCGGATCCCAGTTTCATAGAATTCTTTACTTAGTTGTTTAAAACATCTCAGGACACTTTTCACCTCTTCATTTGATTTGAACTTCTACCCTCCCAAAAATTCCTTTAATGGGCCGAACAGGTGGTAGTCACATGGTGACATATCTGGGCTATATGGAGGGTGTGGTACAACATCCCATCCCAATTCCTCCAATATTTCCATGAGTCACTTTAGCACTGTGGAGCCTGGCGTTTGCTTGGAGAAGTCATACTCCACTGTTAAGGAGTTCTGGTCTCTTCTTTCTCAGTGCTGCCTTAAGGGAGTTCTTGAGGAGATAGCTGTAATAGGTGGCATTGATTGTTTGACGATCTTCCAGGAAATCCGTAAGAATAACCCTAAACAACGTAGCCATTACCATCGTGGCTGATGCCCTGATCTTGAATTTTTTTGGGTGTGTAAGAAATCACTGTGTCTCCACTCCATGGTTGCACGTTTGCTTTCTGGCGTATGATGATGAATCCATGTTTCATCCACTGTCACTGCACGTGTGAGAAAGTTGTCTCCTTCTCTCTGATGTCTTCGGAACAACATGTTCGCAATTTGCAACCTGCTGGCTTTCTGCTCGTCGGACAGCTGTTTCAGTACCCATCTGGCACACACTTTGCTGAAGTGAAGCTTATCGTGGATGATTGCATGCACGTTGCCGGCGCTGATGTTCAGTGCAGAGCTCAGATCACTTGCAGTAATCTTCCTCTTGTTCCGCATGAGCTCATTTACGCGCGCAATCATGGCGTCGTTAACAACAGTTGCCGGTCGTGCCTTGTGAGGTTCGTTGCCGACGCTTTGTCTGCCTTCCTTGAACGCTTTACACCATTCGAAGACGGATAAACGGGACAGACACGAAACATCCAAACTGTGTTGTAAGTCTCTGGTGAATTTCACTGCCACTCGCACCTTCATTGCAAAGAAATTTGATAATTATTCTCTGCTGCACCGAAATCGAAACACCTTCACTTGCCCTTTCTCTTACTGCAATGCGGGAGTTGTCATGACAACGAAAATTAACGAAACAAGTGGCGTTCTGGTAGCATGAGATACCAGTGTTGCCAAACGCACGATAATAATACGCACATTTTTTTAAACTAATGTATTAGAAACAAAAGTCCAGGTCAAATTTGAACGCCCGTAATGTAAAAACGAATAATTTAATGATAGAACTACTCCTCAGACGACAGATCAGAATGATAAACAGACTTATGGTGGCGTGTCATCCGAACTCTGAGAGCTAACGTGATTTCTGAATTACGGCGTGCTTTCTGCTCTAAAATTAATGTATGACGATAGCAGAGTACCAGCCTGGGAGCTTTCGTCCGCATGTTGCATGATATAATCCCTAGGCTAGCGGCTACTCCTAATTAGCGGGAGTAATGCAGCCAGCATTAGTATACACTGAAGAGCAATTGAATTAGAGATACCTGTCTAGTGACGTGTAGCACCACCTTTCGCCCTGATGACGGTGGCGGTTCGTCTCAGCATTGACTCGACAAGACACCGGAAGCGTTGGGAAGCCATACGGATCCACGACCCCTGAACAAGCTCCCACAGTTTACGAAGATTTGATGGAGGGGTCAGAGCCTCGAACATCGCTCTCGATGGCATCCCAGAAGTGCTTGATGGGATTGAGGTCAGGCGACCTAGCTGGCCAAGGAAGCGAGGTCACGTCAGTGAAGTGTTCATCCAACCATTCGTATACAATTCGGGAGCGATGGCACGGTGCATTGTCTTGTTGCAGGATGAGGTCCCCAGTGGGATGTTGAAGACGCACAAACGGGAGCAAATGGTCTTCCAGGATATCCCGGTAACATTGACCTGTGAGGAACGATGTCTCACGTACTAGGGGTTTGATTTCAGTCCACGTAAACAGTCTCCAGACGAGAATGCCACCCACACCAGCTTGAAGAGTACCCTGCTGGCAAGAAGGATCCATCGTTTCATGTGGTTTGCGTCGTACTTGTATCCTGCCATCCGCATGTTCCAACGTGAATCTTGACTCATCAGTCCAGGCAACATATTTCCACATGTCCAGGCTCCAGTGGCGATGTTCCCGCGCCCATGCGAATCTTTGCACCGCGTGATGTGCGGTCAGCAGCGGTACCCTCGTGGAACGATGGCTTCTGTACCCCATAGCGAGGAGATGGTTCTGGATGGTGTGGCTGCTTATACGTTTTTGTGCACATCGTTAAATGACCGAGTGATTTCTTGCACTGTGGGCCGTCTATCAGCTGTTACAATGCGAGCTAGCCGACGAAGACCCCTCTCATCCACACGCTGTTGTCCACGGCAGTTGGCCCTTGCTGGGATGGTTTTACCGGATTCGATGTACTCACGGTGCACCCGTGACACAGTGGCTCGTGAAAATCTCAGTGCCTGCACGACTTCCGAAATGGAGTGACCCATTTGTCGGGCCCCTTCGTCGGGCCCCGACAGTTTGCCCACGATCAAATGCGCTTAGATCCTTCGTCTTACCCATACTGCGTCCGACTCTTACTTATTCCGGCCGCATCACTCCTTTTATTGCTGGATCTCTGCATACGTCATGTCGTTTTCCATTTACAGGGCCGCCCACAGCGCCTCTTTTGCATAATGCCAGCTGTCTCTAATTAAATTGCTCTTCAGTGTATTAATACTTTGTTCATTGCTGTTTTTGGTGTTGAATATGCTTTGACCATAACTGAAATTTTTGTGTCGGTGAGTAATTGTATGTGCAATGAAACAGTTGCTACTATTTCAAAGGTTCGCAGAAAGCATTTTAAGTAAAAAATAAACAATATTAATAGAATTTTTTCTAGTACGCCAAAATATGAAGTATGTAATTTGTTTTTTTTTTCACATTTTTCGGGAGGAGGGGGGGGGGTTAAACACCGACCTTGGAAAGAGCGTCATATTACAGGACACCTTGTAAAACTCCGCTTTGTAAAACCGGGATCATACAAATTACCAGAATGGAAAGTTATTACTACTGAGATGTTACAAAACAAAACTGTCTTGTTAAAAGAACATACCGAAGTACGAGGGTGGATCGCAAAGTAACCCCACTATTTAATATTTTTTTGGCAACAGTTTAATAGATAGGAAAACCAAACACATACACAGTGAAACTACACGTCTTAGCTATTTTTCAACAGAAGAACCGAGAAGCTCGAGACTTTTATCCCAACGTGGTACCATTTTCAGTACACCTTGTACACACAAGTCCGTTTTCTGAGCGTATAGCCACCTGCGTACAACAAATGTGACTTCTTCAGCTGAATCGAAGCGTTGGCCGCCCATGAATCTTTTTGAGGGACCAAACAGATGAAAGTCCGAAGGAAGGTGCAGAAGCACCTTTTTGCTGGGAGGTGCTCCTGCACCTCCCAGCCAAAATGCGCATTTTCGTCACGAACGTGTTGTGCAACCTGTGGGCGAGCGTTGTTATCAAGCAGTCAGACATTTGCAGCGTCTCTGTTGGGTCTTTTGTCACGAAAGACACGACGCAACTTTGTCAATGTGTTAGCGTAGGTTTTGGCATTCATAGTGGTCCCCGTTGAATGAAACTCCACCAGGAAAATGCCACGTATGTCCCAGAACAGCGTCATGAGGACTTTTTGTGCAGATTGGATACTCTGAATATTTTTGGTGGCAGGGAGTCGGAATGTTTCCGCACCATACTGGCCTTCTTTATTCCGTGAGTGTAGTGGTATGTCCCAGAACACCCTCATGAGGACTTTTTGTGCAGATTGGATACTCTGAATATTTTTGGTGGCAGGGAGTCGGAATGTTTCCGCACCATACTGGCCTTCTTTATTCCGTGAGTGTAGTGGTATGTCCCAGAACACCCTCATGAGGACTTTTTGTGCAGATTGGATACTCTGAATATTTTTGGTGGAAGGGAGTCGGAATGTTTCCGCACCATACTGGCCTTCTTTATTCCGTGAGTGTAGTGGTATGTCCCAGAACACCCTCATGAAGACTTTTTGTGCAGATTGGATACTCTGAATATTTTTGGTGGCAGGGAGTCGGAATGTTTCCGCACCATACTGGCCTTCTTTATTCCGTGAGTGTAGTGGTATGTCCCAGAACACCCTCATGAGGACTTTTTGTGCAGATTGGATACTCTGAATATTTTTGGTGGCAGGGAGTCGGAATGTTTCCGCACCATACTGGCCTTCTTTATTCCGTGAGTGTAGTGGTATGTCCCAGAACACCCTCATGAGGACTTTTTGTGCAGATTGAATACTCTGAATATTTTTGGTGGCAGGGAGTCGGAATGTTTCCGCACCATACTGGCCTTCTTTATTCCGTGAGTGTAGTGATATGTCCCAGAACAGCGTCATGAGGACTTTTTGTGCAGATTGGGTTACTCTGAATATTTTTGGTGGCAGGGAGTCGGAATGTTTCCCCAACGTACTGGCCTTTGTTATTCTGTGAGTCCCAAAACGCCCTTATGGGGACTTTTTGTGCAGATTGGATTACTCTGAATATTTTTGGTGGATGGGTTTCGGACTTTTTTCGCACCATACTGGCCTTTTTTATTCCGTGAATGTAGTGGTATGTCCCAGAACACTCTCATGAGGACTTTCTGTGCAGATTGAATTACTCTGAATATTTTTGGTGGCAGGGAGTCGGAATGTTTCCCCACCATACTGGCCTTTTTTATTCCGTGAGTTATTCCGTGAGTCCCAGAACTCCCTCATGGAGACTTTCTGTGCAGATTGGATTACTCTGAATATTTTTGGTGGCAGGGAGTCGGAATGTTTCCGCACCATACTGGCTTTCTTTATTCCGTGAGTGTAGTGGCACGCCCAGAACTCATCGCCCTTCACTTCGCCCGCCAGAAATCCATGTCCTTTTTCTGCGCAACGCATCAAGTGGTGTAAGGATGACATCACTCTCTGTCCCTTCTGGTCGCCTCTCAAGTTCATGGGTACCCATCACGCACTGACACTTGGAAATTGCAATTTGTTATGCACAATATGATACACTATGCTGTACGAAATGTTGAACTTCTGTGTCAATGTGCGCTGATGGATTCGCCGGTCACTCAGAATTGCTTGTTCAATGCCTCTCACAGTGGCAAACGATGACCCGGTAACAGGTCGACCGGAACGTGGAGAATCGGTTAGGTCGCCACAGCCCTCTGCAAAGAAACTGCACCATCTGGAGATGTTGCTGCGGTCCAGGCAATCACCACCATACAGTTCGACCATTTCTTTGTGAAGTTACGTCGGAGTTTTCCGTTTAGCCCACAAAAATCGGACTGCACCGCGTTGCTCTTCATTCGTAGACCACGCTAACAAACGCGACATCTTTGTGTCGTCGTTCACACCGTCTTCCACCACGGTGACACGTGATCCAGTCAAACCGGTATGTAGTGTGATATTCAAACTCTTTGTCTACCAAACTGCAACCTGTTACTAGCAACCTTCAAAGAGAAAAAATTGCTGCGTGTTGCTTTTCGATCCTCCCTCATATATTGTCTGCGTTTCTTCTACGTTTTAAAATTTTGTGATCTTGGAGTATCAAAAAGAATGATTTCGCAATAGAAGTATTATGTATTTGAAATTAATGTTCATGGCAAATTTAATTAATTAGAACTACGAGAACATCTCTTCGTCACATATTATGCAGATTAACAATAAAGTTAATTTTTCCCATGTTCGATCCAGCTTATTTAAACTTTGAGTAGATGTGAGCAATTTTTTCATTAGGAAAATGCTTTGAGCTTTTTAGCACGTCTTTTGTAAAAAAAGATCGTGGTTATGTTATCGGTTTGTCCGTCCGTCCGTCCGTGCGTCAGTCCGTCAGTCCGTCCGTCCGCACTCACGGTATCTCTGCAACTATTAGTCCGATTTGAAAAATTCTTTTTGCATTAGAAAGCTTGAAATGTGCGAATGATGATCCTTTTTTCGTTTGTTTTTTACAATGTCCAATTTCGCCGCTAGAGGGAGTAAATGCAGATCATGTCGAATTCAAATATACGTTTTATTCCACATATTTGCTTCTAAACATCCGATTGAAAAAAATCTTTTATCTTTCGATTCCATTTATGTTGAAAAGTATTTTGGATACAGTTTCTTTTTCAAATTACGCATAGATTTTTCGCTAGGGGGCGTAAAAGTAAATTGCATTTTTCCCAATAACTCTTCTTCTAAAACACCGATTTAAAAAAAAAAATTCAGAGGATAAATTTCCTGATGCACAATCTTTTGCATATAATTTCGAATTTTTGGTAAAAAATACTTTGGCCACCAGTGGGTAAAAGTGTTAATTTTTGCTTCTGATGTATTAGCCATAAAATCTGAGCTCCTAAAATATCGATTGAAAAAATTATTTCATGGAGTGATGCCACTCACATAGATAAAGCTTTTTGAAACATTTTCTTCTTAAAATATTCCACAGTTTCTCTGCCTGGGGGCGTAGATGTGTATCTTATTTTTGTCAATATCTGTACTTCTAGGAGTCCGATTTGAAAAATTCCTTCTTTGTTGGATAGTGTTTTCCGTGTGACATGTTTTTCATATAATTTCAAAATTTTAACGTAATTCATAGACTTTCCGCGAGGGGGCGTAAAGGTAAATTGCGTTTCCCCCTATATCTATGCTTCTAAATCTCCGATCTAAAAATTCTTTCTGCACCGGATACAGCTCCTGATGGGAAATCGTTTGCACATAATTTCTAATTTTTGGAAAAAATAGTTTGGCCACCAGGGGTCGTAAACCTTAATTTCCGCTTCTGATGTATTTGCAGCAAAATATGAACTTCTAAATTCTCGATTGAAAATAACATCGTTCGTAGACCGATACTACTCATGTCGACAAACCTTTTAGAAACATTTTCTTATTTAAATAGTGCACTGTTTCTACGCTAGGGGCGTAGATTTATATTTTATTTTGTCAATATCTCGACTTCTAAGAGTCCGATTTAAAAAATTCCTTCTTTGTTGGATAGTGTTTCTAGTGTGACATGTTTTTCTTATAAATTCATAATTTTCAAGTAATTCATAGCCTATCCGCTAGGGGCGTAAAGGTAAATTGCGTTTTCCCTATATCTCTGCTTCTAAATCTCCGATCTGAAAAATTCTTTCTGCACCGGATACAGCTCCTGATGGGGAAATCGTTTGCACGTAATTTCAAATTTTTGTAAAAATTTGTTTGACCACCAGGTGGCGTAAGTCTTAATTTCCGCTTCTGATGTATTTGCAGCAAAATATGAGCTTCTAAAATCTCGATTGAAAAAAAGTATTTTGTGGACCGATACTACTCATGTCGACAAACATTTTAGGAACATTTTCTTCTTGAAATAATGCATGGTTTCTACGCCAGGGGCTTAGATGTATATCTTATTTTTGTCAATATCTCTGCTTCTAAAAGTCCGATTTGAAAAATTCCTTCTTTGTTGGATAGTAAATAAATAAATACATCGCTCTTAACCACGTTCTAGAAACACACAGTAACCGAAAAATTGTTTTACAGCCGCCGCTGTGGAAATGAACCAACAGAACTCTCGATACCTAGCCGAGTGCGTTACATATACGTGTTTCCGACGCGAAATGTTTTCCCTATAAATTCAAAATTTTCAAGTAAATCATAGACTTTCCGCTAGGGCGCACAATGGTAAATTGCGTTTTCTGCTCCTAAAATTCCGATTTGAAAAATTCTTCCTGTATCGCATACAAGACCTGACAGAAAATATTTTTCACGTAATTTCTAATGTTTTGTAAAGAATGGTTTGGCCACCAGGGGTCATAAGTGTTAATTTCTGCTTCTGATGTATTTGTAGCAAAATCTGGGCTCCTGAAAACTCGACTAAATTTTTTTCTTGGACTGACACCAGTCATATGGTTAAACCCTTTGTGAATACTTTCTTCCTAAAATAATGCATGGTTTTCCCACCAAGGGACGTAAAGTCACATCTTATTTTTGTCGATAACTCTGTTTCCAAGAGTTCGTAAGCTCACGATTCCGTTTACAGCAATATCTGAGGGATTAAAGACCCGATTGAAAAACTTCTTTCTTCCGTCAGATACTATTGTTTTCCATACCGGTTCCATTGACTTTGAATAGCTTTGATAAATTTAATTTGCGTCAGAACGGATTCAAAGGACGTGCTTATTACACCCGAAAATTCGGTGTCATCTTTCTTGTTTTTAAATAAAACTGTATAACGTTTCGCTAAATTCATTTCTTTCGTTGTGGTTGTAAGCGTTATTGAAGAAATGAATGTTCCTCAAACTTTTGAATATCCGATATGATGCATAAAGTGTGTAGTGCCGATGGCACTACAACAAGGCAAGTGGAAATTTTGACGAGGAGATTAATCAAAAGCAGTGACCTGTGTGCTTTACTGCGGTCTGCCAATTCTCTTTGCGGCTCTGGTATAATCGTTCATGTTGAATGAGCTTCCCAATGGTAGATGGGCTGGTTGCGAACGAATGGAGCAGATGGTGTTTGTACATAGAGTGATTCTTCCATGAAAAGCGATGGAGCAGTATTGAATTCGGCTCTTAACGAGGCATTGGCTGTTCCGAATGCAATGCGAGAGCGAAGGATTAATATGAGAACTTCCCTTTCAGATACTGCTGAGAATTCGGGAATGTGACACAGCAATTACTTTATTCAATGACTCCAAATGACGACGAATGAATATGTGTCTAGAGCACCGAGAAATTCAAGGAGGGAGGGAGAATTAGAATATATTTCGTGAATATGCTGATGTTTCAAGTACATGCTATTCCTATTCAGATGGAACCCCCCCATTCGCGGTTTCAGTGCAGGCTCTTTAAGGTCTTATGCTTGACCCATGAGTTAGTGTAAAACATCCCTCTTCTTTGATCTAGCTGATAACTGCCTAATGACGAATATGGATTATTTCTTTTGGATCCTTTCTTTTGAGCCTTCAATAATGAAGCGGATACTGTGCTATCTTGTGATCTCGACTGGCCTGCATCAGACTTATAATCCTGTGATCTCCACGTCCTGCATCTGACTTATAATCCTGTGATCTCCACGGCCTGCATCTCCTGCTTATAATTCGTTCTAGTTTTGAACTTTACTTGCAAAAACAAGTGAAATTTGAAATTGCACATCTATCCCCTTTAACCACATCCTTCAGTTACTCGGTATCGAGCTCGATACAGGCTTTGAATAAAATACACTCCGTCATACCGGCAAGCACGCAGTTTTTAATGGTTTCACTTGATATCATTTCTTTATATCCTAACGTACCCGTCCTTGTAGTTCACCGCATCATTGAAGAACAGTTGCCATCCCAGGGAACCTACGCTCACAAGGAAATCCAGGGCATTATTAATGCCTTAAGACTAGTGTGTAACAGGACATTTTTTTGGTTAAATTTTACCATCTACCAACAACGGGAGGGGGTCCCCGATGGGGTCACCCCTCTCGGTATTTATGGCTGAATTGTTGGTACAAGATCTGGAAAACGACGTTCATTCTAACTTTCCTGTAAAACCCATTTTATATCTGAGATATGTGGACAATGTGTTATTGTTTTGGCAATCCACCCTAGAAAACCTCACCGAGTTTACTAATTTGCTGTCAACAAAATACGGTTCCATAAAATTTTCTTCCGAATTCGAGACCAATTATTCATTGCCCTATCTTGATTTCATGTTGGAAAGAAACCGTACTACGAATGAAGTAACTCACTCTGTATATAGGAAACGAACTTCTACAATATCCATGATTCCATTGAGCTTATTCCACCCACTCAAGCAAACACTGACAGCTCTTCACTCTGTTTCATCGTGCAGCAACATATTCGTCCACTAACGCACAACGAGATGAAGAAATTGCAAAAATCAAGGACATTGCGGCATTATATGACTACCCATCTGTCACTGTTAATGCCATAAAGCTACGAGTTTTTAATGTCTCATACTTCACATTACAAAAAATAAGACCAACAACCTCATGTGTGGTCACAATGCCATGCATCCCCGTAATCACAAGTGTCCTAAAAAACGCATGTCGACCCTTCAACATCGACTTTGGTTTAAAAGCGTGTAACATCCTCGTCTATATCAAGAATGACAGGGATCGGATCCTCCCTGATTCCGAGTTTGGTGTGTATGCAATTCCACTAAAAGCCATGAACAATGATGTCCCCGACCAGATATACAGTACATAGAATCGACCCTTCGCAATCTTAGTTTATGTGTGTCTGAGCATAAATAAAATGTCAAATCATATTCTCCCTTCCCGGCTCTTTCAAAGCTTATGCTTGGAGGGTCGACACTAACCTATCTGGCATGATAGGTTGGTGTCGACCCTGTAACGTACCAGGAGATGTGACGTACCTGCCAGAAGGACGCACACGACATAAAGGCAGATAGGAATCAGAATAAAACGTCCGCGTAGCTCAATTGGTAGAGTGACTTATTCCGGAATGAGGGGATCCGGGTTCGAATCCTGGCGTGGATAAAAATGACGGAGAAATTTACTTCGTTATAATGGCGCCCGAACTATCCGGATGACCCGACCGTTCAAAAATCTCGCACTGGTGTGATGTTATTTCCACACCGCGAGATAGGAAAAATAAGAGAATCCCTTCTCCAGCACTTCAGAAAAAAATAATAAGGTGGAGATGATGTAACGTACCAGGAGATGTGACGTACCTGCCAGAAGGACGCACACGACATAAAGGCAGATAGGAATCAGAATAAAACGTCCGCGTAGCTCGATTGGTAGAGCAACTTATTCCGGAATGAGGGGATCCGGGTTCAAATCCTGGCGTGGACAGAAATGACGGAGAAATTTACTTCGTTATAATGGCGCCCGAACTATCCGGATGACCCGACCGTTCAAAAATCTCGCACTTATGTGATGTTATTTCCACACCGCGAGATAGGAAAAATAAGAGAATCCCTTCTGCAGCACTTCAGAAAAAAAAAAATAATAAGGGGGAGATGATGTAACGTACCAGGAGATGTGACGTACCTGCCAGAAGGACGCACACGACATAAAGGCAGATAGGAATCAGAATAAAACGTCCGCGTAGCTCAATTGGTAGAGTGACTTATTCCGGAATGAGGGGATCCGGGTTCGAATCCTGGCGCGGATAAAAATGACGGAGAAATTTACTTCGTTATAATCCTCCAAGCATAACCTTGAAAGAGCGTTGGAGGGAGAATATGATGTAACTGTACTAAACACGCCAACCACATGTACCTCACTTCTCTTGACAGAGAGCTTATTTATTCATACATTTAGAGGAAAGTGTTGTCACGACGATGCCTTTATTACCATACAGTTACCATGGAAATTGCTTGTCAATTACTATAGTGGGTGGGGGCAGATAGCGACCCGATCACCGATGTATAACAACATGCCTATTGTGACGTTCTTGCTCCGCAGGACGCACACGATATAAAGGCAGATAGCAGCGAGAACGAACGTCTGCGTAGCTCACTTGGTAGAGCGACTTATTCCGGAAAAAGAAGACTCTTGTTCGATCCCCGGCGTGGACCAAAATGACGGAACCACAAATGTTCGATTGGGTTACTGGCACGTGAATTTGGAGGCCAGGGCATTAACAGAAAGTCACCAGCATGTTCTAGGAATCACTCCTTGACGATTCTAGCAGTGTGGCATGGCACATTATCCTGTTAGTAATGGCCATCACCAGCAGGGAACACAGTTGCCATGAATGGTGAACTTGGTCGGCAACGATGTTCACATACCTGAGAGCTGTCAGAGATTGCGCTGTTGGGATAATGGGGCCTAAAGTGTCCCAAGAAAACATCGCCCACAGCATAACACCGCTGACGCCTGCCTGTTTCCTCCCAACAGTGCATCCAAGTGCCATACCCTCCTTTGGTAGTCTGCGCATCCGCGTTCAGCCATCTACGTGATGCACCAGAAATCTTGATTCGTCCGACCAGGCCAATTTCTTCTAATAACCCACGGTGCAATCCCGATAATCTTGGGCCAATTGCATGCGTTGTTGGCGATGACGTGCAGTGAGCATGGGGATCCAGCTGGGGCGTCGGCTACACAGGTCGATGTGCAGAATGCTGCGATGAACTGTGTGCTGTGACATATTGCCCTGATCATCACTGTTGTAGCTGCGGGTGATTTGTCGCACTGTGGCCCTGTGGTCGCTCTGAACAATGCTCGACAGTCTCCGCTCCCCTCTGGCATCAATGAGTTGCGGACAACACGCGGCTGGACGACTGTTCGTTTTTTCGCCATCTGTTCACCACTTTTGATACGTACTCCCTGAGCGGCACGTGAAGAACGCCCAAGCCACGCCGTTTCCGGGGTCGTAGTTCCGAGGCTCCGGAACATCCGAATTTGTCCTTTATCAAACTCCGATAATTCAGCAGCTTTCCCCATTCTTACTCGGAACACACTAACCGAAAGCTGGTCCTCTGGTTGTATATACACTGAAGAGCAATTGAATTCGAGATACTTGTCTGGTAACGTGTAGCACTACCTTTCGCCTTGATGACGGCGGCGATTCGTCTCGGCATTTACTCGACAAGACACCGGAAGCGTTGGGAAGTCATACGGATCCACGACCCCTGAACAAGCCCCAACAGTTCATGAAGATTTGATGGAGGGGGTACAGAGCCTCGAACATCTCTCTCGATGGCATCCCAGATGTGCTCGATGGGATTGAGGTGCGGCGACCTAGCTGGCCAAGGAAGCGAGGTCAGGACGGTGGAGTGTTCATCCAACCATTCAGATACAATTCGGGAGCGATGGCACGATGCATTATCTTGTTGCAGGATGAGGTCCCCAGTGGGATGTTGAAGACGCACAAACGGAAGCAAATGGTTGTCCAGGATATCCCGGTAACTTTGACCTGTGAGGAACGATGTCACACGTACCAGGGGTCCCATTTCAGTCCACATAAACAGTCCCCAGACGAGAATGCAACAACTACCAGCTTGAAGAGTACCCTGCTGGCAAGAAGGATCCATCGCTTCATGTGGTTTGCGCCGTACTCGTATCCCGCCATCCGCATGTACCAACGTGAATCTCGACTCATCAGTCCAGGCAACATTTTTCCACATGTCTAGGGTCGAGTGGCGATGTTCCCACGCCCATGCTAATCTTAGCACCATGTGATGTGCGGTCAGCAGCTGTACCCTCGTGGGACGATGGCTTCTGTACCCCATACCGAGGAGATGGTTCTGGATGGTGTGGCTGCTTGCACGTTTTTGTGCACCAGCATTAAATATCCGGTGGATTTCTTGCATTGTGGCCCGGTGATCCGCTGTTACAATGCGAGCTAGCCGACGATGACCCCGCTCATCTACACGCTGTTGTCCACGGCAGTTGGCCCTTGCAGGGATGGTTTTACCGGATTCGATGTACTCACGGTGCACCCGTGACACAGTGGCTCGTGAAAATCCCAGTGCCTGCATGACTTCCGAGATGGAGTAACCAATTCGTCGGGCCCCGACAATTTGCCCACCATCAAATGCGCTTAGATCTTTCGTCTTACCCATACTGCGTCCGACTCTTACTGGTTCCCGTCGCATCACTCCTTATATTGTCGAATTGCTGCATACACCATGTGGTTTCCGTTTACAGGGCAGCCCACAACGCCACATTTGCATAACGCCAGCTGTCTCTAATTCAATTGCTCTTTAGTGTACAGTGTATTGCTCTGTAAACTTCACCTACGCCACCGTTTGGTCTCCATGCGCGCTCATTTTTCTCGGGTGTAGGTGATCATAAGGTAAGGGCTCATCGGTGTAGTCTTCATAGGAATATTGATCCATTCCTCATGAAGGAAAGTCAAAACTCCTTGAGCGACAACGGTGAAAAAAATTTGCTTCTTATTCTCTTCTCCGATTTGCCCACAATGGCTCAATAATATGTATTTCATCTGGTGATTGTCTGAAACATGAGATATCTTTTACTTCAGTTTCATGCTCCTCAAAGCAAGATTGGACGCATCTGGCTGTGTATATAGGATCATTATCTCCTCGAAACATAGAATAGTTTCTAGGAAAAAATTATCGCACGTTGGTGCGATAATTTTGAAGCTGGTTATCCAGAATATCAAGGTTTGTAGTAGTTGTAACTCGCCCGCCCATGTTGATAATAGGACCTTAAGAATACCAGTAGATTGCTTCTCAAAGCATTATTGATCCCCACCAAGTTGTTTGAAGGGTTGTACAAGAGGGTCGGAATTATGCGCATAGTTCTGCATCTTCCGAACATGAACTCTCCTTATCGTTGGAAAGAGTGTGAATTATTATCAATCGCCGTCACCGAAAAATTCCTGCTTTCACAACATTTTATATATTTTTTTAAAATACACTTTTTAACCGATACTGGTGTAGGTAGATATTTCTATTTGTTGACGTTTTATCAGTCTTCGAAATCCGGTTACTTTTTTTAACCGGTTCCGTCCATTTTAAATTATGTCTAGGGTTTTCCTAGGTGGTAAGTGTATTATCTTTCTTACTGAAATTTTAAATTTCCTAAAACTCTACTTTGAAATATTTTTTTCGTGACGGAAAAGATTCAAAAGATGTGCTGGTTACAACAAATAACTGTTCTACCAGAGATTTCAGCTTCATTAAGTTCCTGGCGAACTGCTTTGCCAAATACTAGACTCACATTAATTTCTGCAGCTATTTTTGTGACAGTAATATTATGCGTTCGGGTTAAAACTTGTTTCATTGCTTGGCGGCCACTTTCATTCAACTTAGACCTTCTCTTTTTTCTTTCTTTCTTTTAACCATTTTTATAGCCACTCATAGATATCTCTCAATTATTTCGATCTATTTCTATCCTGAGCTTGTCGGTGCCAAAGAATTCCAATTGTTTTCCTCATATCATCTCACCATCTTCTTTCATGTCTTCTGGCTGATCTTTTACCTTCACATGGCTCTCACGCCAGTATAACTTTTGTCCATCTATTGTCCTTCAGCCTTGCAACGTGACCAGCTGATTTCCGTTTCTTTCGAAGTATTGTTTTCTCCAATATCTAAAAAGTTTGTTTTAACTCTTATTTCTTCATTTTTTAATTTTATTTTGTGTTTTATGTTTAGCAAACATCTTTCCATTCTTCTTTCTGTCTATTGCATTTTGTCTATTATTTCTTCTTTGACTGGTCAGGTTTCTGATCCATATAGCATAACAGGCAATACATATTGGTTGAAGAGTCTTGCTCTGTTCTCAGGCTTTATTTTACTATTTAAAAATTTCTTCAACTTTGCTATCAATTTTCCTAAGTATATATACTCATCTACTATTTCAATTTCTTTATTGTTTACCTTAATAATATTGTCTCTTTTATCATATCCTTTTCGGTTTGTAATTATTTTGATTTTCTCAGAATCAACGTTGAATCCAATGTTTGTTGATTTAGTTATTAAATCTTCTATCATTTCTTTTAAATCTTTTATCATTTCTTTTAAATCTTTTATCATTTCTTTTAAATCTTCTTTCATTTCTTTTAAATCTTCCATATTGTTTGTAATAATAAGAATATCATCAGCAAATCGTAGGTTATTCAATTTAAATCCATTAATTTTGACTCCTTAATTGGACTATTTTAAATTACGCATCATATATTCCAGTGTTAATATCAATTCAGGAGAACTCTTCACATTAACACTGGAATATATGATGCGTAATATCTCCTTGTCTTATTCCTTGATAAACATAAATGTTTTTGCGTATTTTCATTGAGAATGATATTTGCGGTAGCATTTTCGTAAATGTATTTTATTATGTTAATATAATGCTTTTCGATGCCATAATCTCTAAGAGTTTCTGCTATTGATGATGTTTTTATACAATCAAAAGCTATTTTTTTAAATATATTAAAGCTATGTAAAAAGGAAGATTGTTTTCATTGCATTTTTCAACATGTAAATTTATTGATTGAATATGGTCCATTGTCCTGAAGTTTGTTTCTGAAACCAGCTTGTTCATGGGGTTGCATTGAATCAAGCCTTTTTTCTAATCTATTAGATATGATTCTAGTGAAAAACTTAGATCTCCTTCCGTAATTCAACCTGTCGAACATTGTTTTTCCACTCTTGATGGATGCAGTCATAACTTTCGATTCAGTTTTGGTGGACACATTCAACAAATCCACAGTTCCTGACACCGATGCCGTGACATAAATGATCCCAATAATTTTACCTCTTTGGATTTCAGACAGGTCGCGCATATTGTGTTACGTACGAATTTATCACATTTTAAAAAGCTACTGATGGCATTCTCTGTGATTTATAGTACTTCCTGAAATACACCAAAAAACTTCGTGTTTACATGATCATAAGTAAAAAAGTGAGAAATTGGAAACATATCACTACCTTTATAACAGATGTTTTCATTATTTTGTCTAATCCCTGTAGTTCATATTTTTATTTCAGGTAGCCACAAGTTTTGCATTTAAGCACTCATATCTCTCCTTGTGACTCTACAACTTAAATCTTGGCCCTCAGTCTCCGGCAGCTGGAATGTACCTGGCCAAAGCAGCGGCCAGTGCGACATGAAGGCAGAGGGTGCTAAGAATCCCCGGAGGACCGGACTAGGCTGCCATTTGATGCTGACCTTGGCTACCTATAACGGACGCTCCCTATCTTCTGACTCAAGGCTTCTTGAATTGGAAGAGGAACTACAAAGGATCAAGTGGGACATCGTCGGGCTAAGTGAGGTAAGGAGAAAAGGAGAAGATCTCATTGAACTGAAAAGTGGACATCTCTTCTATTATCGTGGGACAGATACTGGCAGAACTAGTGGTGTTGGATTTATAATAAACAAGAAACTGAAGGATAAAGTGGTAGAAGTTGAAAGTTCCTCTGACAGAGCTGCACGACTCGTTATCCAACTATCGAGAAGATACCAGGCTCAGATTATTCAAACTTATGCACCCACCACAAGTCATCCTGAAGAAGAAATTGAAGAATTTTATGAGGAAATTCGTCATCTAAATAATAAAGGTAAGCAGCACTTGAAGATAATTATGGGAGATTTCAATGCAAAAATAGGGCAACGGCAACAGAATGAAACTTCAGTAGGTAAATTCGGTCACGGCAACAGAAACCAGCGTGGAAATACTCTCGTTGAGTTTGCAGAGGCAGAAGGATTTTTCATCTTGAACTCCTTTTTCAAGAAAAAGCCACACAGGAAATGGACATGGAGACATCCAATTGGGACGACAAGTGAAATTGATTTTATTATGTGTAACAAAAAATTCGTCATCGAAGACTGCAGTGTGCTGAACAAGTTCAACACAGGTAGTGACCATAGATTGGTGAGATGTAAGATGCACCTCAACACTAAACTGGAACGTGGCAAGCTCATAAGACAAACAAAATGTATTGACATAACCAACCTTAAAAAACACCATAATACTTTCAAGTTGGAACTGAAGAACAGATTCTCTGCTTTAGAAGGCCTAACATCGGAAGAAGTGGATATTTCGGAAGTTAACAGAAAAGTAACCAAAGCTCTAATGGAAACAGCAACAAAATTAGCTGGGTCTAAGAACAAGTTGCATGTGAACAAATTATCAGGAAAAACCAAAATGTTGATGCAAAAAAGAAGAGAGATGAGGACAACTAAAGTAGATGTGACTTCCAAAGTGGAATATATAGAGCTATGCAAGACAACACGAAAAAGTATCACTGAAGACGTAAGGAAATTCAACTGTGAGCTAGTGAGGAAAGCAATTGAAAACAACCAAAGCCTTAAGATAGCAAAGGGACATCTCAGTAAGGGAAGAAAACAGATTATGGCTCTGAGAAAAGAAGATGGTTCTATAACAAGAAATAGAGGCGAAATTTTGACAAGAGTGAATGATTTCTACTCCAAATTATATGAAAGGGATGATACATGTACTCCAGACATCATGAAAGGTACCAGAGTTCTTCCAGTCCTCCCAGCAGAAGTTGCTCATGCAATCAAGAACATGAAGCGAGGGAAAGCTCCAGGAAAAGATGGAATTACTATAGACATCATACAAGAAGCAAGTGGAGAAATTGAAACAGTACTCGCCCAAATTTTCACTCGATGCCTTAATGAAGGGAAGATTCCTGAGGATTGGAACAATGCTACAATGATCCTGCTACATAAAAAAGGTGACATTGAGGATCTCAGGAACTACAGACCTATCAGCCTCCTATCAGTGGTTTATAAAATCTTCACTAAAGTTCTTTCACACCGCTTGAAGGTAACACTGGACATGGCTCAACCGAGAGAACAAGCTGGATTCAGGAGTGGCTACAGCACAATAGATCATATCCACGTACTGAGAGAACTGATTGAAAGAGCGAGGGAATATGAACTTCCATTGTGCATGGCTTTTATCGATTATGAAAAAGCCTTTGATTCGGTGAAACCATCAGCAGTTACCACGGCTCTGAAATCCTGCGGTATTGAAGATGCATACATTAATATTATTAATAACATCTATGAAAATGCAAGTGCAAAGATTCGGCTGTTTGAAAATACAACACACATAAAAATTGGAAAGGGAGTGAGACAAGGTGACACCATATCTCCGAAGCTCTTTAATGCCACATTGGAAAATGTCTTTCAATCACTGAACTGGGAAAACAAAGGGATAAAGATTAATGGAGATTATCTAACCCACCATCGTTTTGCTGATGACGTAGTCATTTTTGCAACTACCCCATCAGAGCTGCAGAGTATGATCCAGGAACTTGCTGACAAGAGTAAAGAAGTGGGATTAAAAATGAACTTTCAGAAGACAAAAGTAATGTTCAATGCTTTTACAAGAAATGAAGATTTATCGATTGATGGAGAAAAACTGGAGATAACAGATACGTATGTTTATCTTGGACAGCAGATATCAAGTGAGGGTCACATTGATGAAGAAATTAATCGGCGTACAAAACTTGCCTGGAGAGCTTTTGGAAGAAACAGCATAATTTTCAAGAGCAATATGCCATTATGTCTTAAAAGAAAAGTGTTTGATCAATGCATCCTTCCAGTGCTTACGTATGGTGCAGAGACGTGGACCTTAACTAAAAGAGACATACAAAAGCTGCAGACAACTCAAAGAAGCATGGAGAGGTGCATGCTTGGTACAACCAGGAGAGATAAGAAGAGGAACTCGTGGATCCGAAAAATGACGAGAGTGGAAGACATCATGATCAGAGTTAAATCCCTGAAATGGCAATGGGATGGACATACTGCCAGAAGGACAGACCATAGATGGACAGCCGAAATTTTAGATTGGATTCCAAGGGACAGGAAAAGACCCAGAAAAAGACCACATGGGAGATGGGTGGATGAAATTCGTAAATATGCGGGAGTGACATGGAGGAGACTGGCACAAGACAGACCGTTGTGGAGGAAACTTGGGGAGACCTTCGTCCAGCAGTGGATTGATAATGGTTGACAATGATGATGATGATGATGATCTCTCCTTGTTGTAGACTTTACCAAACAGCCAAAACATTATCACCACCTGCTTAATATGATGTGCTTTCCTCCACGTGCCACCAAAACAACGCTTACAACGACGCTACAGGATTCCTGAACGTGTCTTGTGGTATTTGATACCAACATGTTACCAGCAAGCCCTTTAACTGTTGTAAGTTACGTGGCTGAAAATCCAGCATTTCAGATTTACTGTTAAAACATAAATTGCGTATTATATCGACGTCCGGGGAATTTTAAGGCCAGGGTAATACATGGAAGTCTTCCGCGAACAATTCTTGAACAATCCGGGGATTGTGGCATAGCGCATTATCCTTCTGAAAGAAGGCGCCAGTAAAAGGGAATACAGTTTCGATGGAAGGATTTAGCTGGTCTGCAGGGATGTTTAGATACGTGGTAGACGTCATAGTTTCGTGCACATTAATTGTGAAAACAGGAATTTGTCGGTGACGAGGATCGAACTCGCGTCTCCTCTCACCGGAGTGAGTTGCTCTAACCGACTAAGCTACACCGACGGAATGTGTCGCTGCATATTTGTCGCCCTGACGTGAGCTTGAATTCTATAGTACGTCACAGAATGACATAACCCATTGTTTCCCAAAAGAACATTGATCAAGTTAGTATATTTGCATCACCGGCTGGTTTCTCCCCGCGGTGCATTCCAGTACAAGAATCACACTTTCCCAGGTGAACAGCGCACACGTATCCGAGCGTCCACTTGATGCAACAGGAAACGACAATCATCTGATCTGACCAGACGACCTTCCTTTAATACTTCAAGGTTCAATTTTGATGTTCGCGTGTCCATTGTTGGCGCTATCGACGGTGAATCGAGGTTAGTTTGGGCAGTCGGAGTGGCCTGCGGCTACGCATCAACATTTTCAGCTGGGTTCGATGTACTGTGTTGTGTTAGTTTACACCAGTCAACCAGAGATGGGAACGGGTCCCGGGTCAACGGGTCGGGTCAAGGTGTTCCTGACTCGATTTTGACCCGGTTTTATTCCCGTTTTATTTTTGAAAAGAGAAAAATATATTCCATAGAAAAATGCGCGTTGTGGAATTCTGTAGTCGATACTGGTGCCCACGGAGTGAATAATGATTTGCCGTGCAAAAATATTATCTTCTTTTTCTAAAAGCAAGGAAGATTTCCACCGACCGACGTCACACGCACCGACACCATATCGTAAAAAGATACTTCCTTTGCGTTCTTTTACAGTGCCATTGTCCAGGGCAAGGTACAGGCAAACGCTATTCGCCTGCTTCTCAGCTGATTCACACTCTCCGTGCGAAGTTCACTGCGTGACTAAGAGTTACTTTTCACATCGCATCTTTTATATTGAGGATTCAGAGGTTTACCATTGATGTGCTAACATCACGTTCCCATGACATGCCATGTCGAAACTAACTCCTTATTTGTTAATATGGATGGATTTAATATTAAAGAGGTTGAGAAAGGTGCCGAGGCCAACAAATACGTGCTTGTTGAAAACCACAAGGGGAAGAGTGAGTGCTGGAAATTGTTTCGTCTCATTAAGTAACCGGTGAATAATTCTGTGTTGTTTCGTCTTGCTTGTTTTTCAAAATATTGGAAGTGTATAATTACAAAGAAAGATATATTGTTTTTTGGATTGGAGGTTTAACGACCACCGTGAGCAACTCAATGGGCTATAAGCAGTCGCCCGTCCCTAATCTTGGGTCACTGGTTCCAGGGAAGGGAGAGAGCCAGTGCCGTAAGACAGACACAACATCCATGCCTCACCGGGATTCGAACCCGGACCCCTTAAGGACGAATGATCAGAGGCCATCGCTTAGACCACTGCGCCACCGGGGCGGCAAAGAAAGATATCGACGGTGTAACAAAAGATTATCGAACCAAAAATCTGACGGACCATATGAAAGTAGGTGCACCTCCATCAAAGCGTGGAAAGAGTGAACAATCTAAATAAATTAAAAAAAATACATTTGGGTAATCGTAAATAATGATTTCCATTTGTAATATACTCCATGGTCACGGTCATAGTCAGCCATTATTTCTGCATTACGCAAAATAGTGGCACTAAAAATGGCACTAAAATTTATCAAGTAACCAAATTTTATTTTTAAAAAAGGATTTCAGTTATTAAATATCAGGCAGTTATTGGGATGAATATATATATATATATATATATATATATATATGGGATGTAAGGTCAGGTGATGCGTAACATCACAGCCTCTCCTTGACAAATGTCAACCCCGCCTTCTCGTGGTGCATCCTGTTCCCACTAAAGGGGCTCTGACGACCGCAAATAGCGGTATAACTATACCATCGGGATCAGAGGAAATGCTATCCCACACTCACCAACCCGCTTTGCCAACGTGGTGAGTTATGGCCAAACACCTCCAAAATGATTCTACAACTTAAATCTTGGCCCTCGGTCTCCGGCAGCTGGAATGTACCTGGCCAAGGCAGCGGCCAGTGCGACATGAAGGCAGAGGGTGCTAAGAATCCCCGGAGGACCGGACTAGGCTGCCATTTGATGCTGACCTTGGCTACCTACAACGGACGCTCCCCATCTTCTGATTCAAGGCTTCTTGAATTGGAAGAGGAACTACAAAGGATCAAGTGGGACATCGTCGGGCTGAGTGAGGTAAGGAGAAAAGGAGAAGATCTCATTGAACTGAAAAGTGGACATCTCTTCTATTATCGTGGGACAGATACTGGCAGAACTAGTGGTGTTGGATTTATAATAAACAAGAAACTGAAGGATAAAGTGGTAGAAGTTGAAAGTTCCTCTGACAGAGCTGCACGACTCGTTATCCAACTATCGAGAAGATACCAGGCTCAGATTATTCAAACTTATGCACCCACCACAAGTCATCCTGAAGAAGAAATTGAAGAATTCTATGAGGAAATTCGTCATCTAAATAATAAAGGTAAGCAGCACTTGAAGATAATTATGGGAGATTTCAATGCAAAAATAGGGCACCGGCAACAGAATGAAACTTCAGTAGGTAAATTCGGTCACGGCAACAGAAACCAGCGTGGAAATACTCTCGTTGAGTTTGCAGAGGCAGAAGGATTTTTCATCTTGAATTCCTTTTTCAAGAAAAGCCACACAGGAAATGGACATGGAGACATCCAAATGGGACGACAAGTGAAATTGATTTTAATATGTGTAACAAAAAATTCGTCATCGAAGACTGCAGTGTGCTAAACAAGTTCAACACAGGTAGTGACCATAGATTGGTGAGATGTAAGATGCACCTCAACACTAAACTGGAACGTGGCAAGCTCATAAGACAAACAAAATGTATTGACATAACCAACCTTAAAAAACACCATAATACTTTCAAGTTGGAACTGAAGAACAGATTCTCTGCTTTAGAAGGCCTAACATCGGAAGAAGTGGATATTTCTGAAGTTAACAGAAAAGTAACCAAAGCTCTTATGGAAACAGCAACAAAATTAGCTGGGTCTAAGAACAAGTTGCATGTAAACAAATTATCAGGAAAAACCAAAATGTTGATGCAAAAAAGAAGAGAGATGAGGACAACTAAAGAAGATGTGACTTCCAAAGTGGAATATATAGAGCTATGCAAGACAGCACGAAAAAATATCACTGAAGACGTAAGGAAATTCACCTGTGAGCTAGTGAGGAAAGCAATTGAAAACAACCAAAGCCTAAAGATAGCAAAGGGACATCTCAGTAAGGGAAGAAAACAGATTATGGCTCTGAGAAAAGAAGATGGTTCTATAACAAGAAATAGAGGCGAAATTTTGGCGAGAGTGAAAGATTTCTACTCCAAACTATATGAAAGGGATGATACATGTACTCCAGACATCATGAAAGGTACCAGAGTTCTTCCAGTCCTCCCAGCAGAAGTTGCTCATGCAATCAAGAACATGAAGCGGGTGAAAGCTCCAGGAGAAGATGGAATTACTATAGACATCATACAAGAAGCAAGTGGAGAAATTGAAGCAGTACTCGCCCAAATTTTCACTCGATGCCTTAATGAAGGGAAGATTCCTGAGGATTGGAACAATGCTACAATGATCCTGCTACATAAAAAAGGTGACATTGAGGATCTCAGGAACTACAGATTTATCAGCCTCCTATCAGTGGTTTATAAAATCTTCACTAAAGTTCTTTCACACCGCTTGAAGGTAACACTGGACATGGCTCAACCGAGAGAACAAGCTGGATTCAGGAGTGGCTACAGCACAATAGATCATATCCACGTACTGAGAGAACTAATTGAAAGTGCGAGGGAATATGAACTTCCATTGTGCATGGCTTTTATCGATTATGAAAAAGCCTTTGATTTGGTGAAACCATCAGCAGTTACCACGGCTCTGAAATCCTGCGGTATTGAAGATGCATACATTAATATTATTAATAACATCTATGAAAATGCAAGTGCAAAGATTCGGCTGTTTGAAAATACAACACACATTAAAATTGGAAAGGGAGTGAGACAAGGTGACACCATATCTCCGAAGCTCTTTAATGCCACATTGGAAAATGTCTTTCAATCACTGAACTGGGAAAACAAAGGGATAAAGATTAATGGAGATTATCTAACCCACCTTCGTTTTGCTGATGACGTAGTCATTTTTGCAACTACCCCATCAGAGCTGCAGAGTATGATCCAGGAACTTGCTGACAAGAGTAAAGAAGTGGGATTAAAAATGAACTTTCAGAAGACAAAAGTGATGTTCAATGCTTTTACAAGAAATGAAGATTTATCGATTGATGGAGAAGAACTGGAGATAACAGATACGTATGTTTATCTTGGACAGCAGATATCAAGTGAGGGTCACATTGATGAAGAAATTAATCGGCGTACAAAACTTGCCTGGAGAGCTTTTGAAAGAAACAGCATAATTTTCAAGAGCAATATGCCATTATGTCTTAAAAGAAAAGTGTTTGATCAATGCATCCTTCCAGTGCTTACGTATGGTGCAGAGACGTGGACCTTAACTAAAAGAGACATACAAAGGCTGCAGACAACTCAAAGTAGCATGGAGAGGTGCATGCTTGGTATAACCAGGAGAGGTAAGAAGAGGAACTCGTGGATCCGAAAAATGACGAGAGTGGAAGACATCATGATCAGAGTTAAATCCCTGAATGGGCAATGGGCTGGACATACTGCCAGAAGGACAGACCATAGATGGACAGCCGAAATTTTAGATTGGATTCCAAGAGACAGGAAAAGACCCAGAAAAAGACCACATGGGAGATGGGTGGATGAAATTCGTAAATATGCGGGAGTGACATGGAGGAGACTGGCACAAGACAGACCGTTGTGGAGGAAACTTGGGGAGACCTTCGTCCAGCAGTGGATTGATAATGGTTGACAATGATGATGATGATATATATAAATTGAGTTTCGAATTTATAGTTCAAAGCAGATTTGCCCCGGTCAGTTACGGATCGAGTCGAGTCGGGTCCGGGTCCGAAATATTTGACCCATTTCCAAATCTGCAGTCAACAGCATTTAAATTACCAGTGAGTTGTGCCAAAGTATCTTTTCTGTTGGCTTGTACCATACGGTATAACCTTCGCTTACCTCTAGCATCGATGTGCCGTGGTCGGCCCACACATAGCCAGTGCTTCGTGGTTAACCCTCCTCGGACCACTTTTTGAAGGTACTAAACACGGCTGACCGTGAGCACTCCACAAGCCTTGCCGTCTTGGAAATGCTCTGAGCCAATCATCTGGCCTTTGCGATTTGGCCTTTGCCAAACTCCCTGAAGTCCCCTGCGTTTCCCACCTGAAGTGCAAAAGTAATACTGTTTAACAGAGCTCAGCATCAGGTGTTATTTACACCAATTCATGACCTTCACACGCGCCATCGTTGGTTGCTTCGATTTGTATTAGGTGTACAAATAAGTTTTTAAAGCGTTTTTGTGTGACGTATACAGCTAATTTGCATATCCGACATTCCCCGGCGTTGTTGTCATGTGACCGTAACTGGTCCACGGGATAAAATGTGACACAGAAGTTTGCCCAACAGTCAAACGCATTTGCACATCGGTAGGTGAAAGATGGCAAGCGATACTGCATTTATTCGACACGGCATTCGTTACGAATTTCATCTAGGAGAAAGTGCTGTAAAAGCATGTGCATCGATCTGTTCTTTTCTGGGGGAGAATATTGCATCGAAAAGCACAAAAACATGGTTTAGACTGTTTAAAGCAGGTGATTTTGATGTTAGCGATCGAGAACGTAGCGGCCCCCCCCGCAGAAGGTTGCATATGAGGAACTGCAAGCATTGCTGGATGAAGATTCGTCTTAAACGCAAAAAGAACTAGCTGAACAACTGGGGGTAACTCAACAAACCATTTCCATTCGTTTAAGTGCAATGGGAAAGATTCAGAAGGAAGGAAAATGGGTGCCACATGACCTGAGCCAGAAGAATAAGGATGAGCGTGTCATGAAGTGTTGGAATCTGTTGAATAAACAACACAGAAAGTCTTTCCTTTGGAAAATCGTTACGGGTGATGTAAAGTTAATATGGTACGACAATTCCAAATTCATGAAACACTGAGTGGACCCCGGTGAAGCAACGACTTCGAAACCGAAAGGCAATATTCATTCCCAGAAAGTTCTGCTGTGCATTTGGTGGGATATGAAGAGTGTGTTCTATTATGAACTATTGGAACAAGGCCAAAATATTACTGCTGATCGCTACAAGCAACAATTGCTGCGATTGAACCAGGAAAGCTGTCGAAAACGTCCATTCGCAGGCAAAGGATTGTGTCCCGTGAAATCACTGCATGGCAACGCTAGATCGCATTTCGCGAAATCGGTCGGTCAAGGAAACGTTATTGACGCTTGGCTGGGAAGGTTTGGAACACCTGTCGTATAGTCCCGACATGGCCCCTTTAGACTCTCATTTGTTCCGATCAATGCAACACGGTTTGTGTGCTGTACGGTTCCGGGCATGTGACGAAGTGCAAAAATGGTTTGACGACTTCATCGCGTCACACGACGAAGTATTCTTCAGGGATGGAATCCGTCAGCTTCTCGACCGATGGCGGAAGGTGATAGATAATGACGCGCATATTTTGATTCGTGGAGGTATTGTTCTTTTCTCTCAAATTACGTTTTGCGTTGTCTTAAAACGCGTTAAAACTTATTTATACATCTAATATATATAGACCGGTCATAATTTTTGAATCTTTGTCGCATCTTTTGTTCTTGTAATCTATATTTCTTTATATCTGGTGGGACGATATTTCTATCACTGAGTATCTATTTTCCTATCACTGAGTATCGATTTTCCTATCACTGAGTATCGATTTTCTTATCACTGAATATTGTCCACTACTCTGTTACTTTTAGTCTGCGACTGATCATCAGGTGCCATACTAAATATAGAATTTTTAACGTACTACTTAACATGACCTAAATGACGTACTACTTTTGTGATTTGTTAGTGAAATATCGACAAAGCTGCAGTGATAAACCTAGCTAGCCGGCGCAGTTCAGTTGGGAGAACAGCTGCTGTGGGGTGGATGGACGGGAGTTCAAGGTATGTGTTATAAAATAAAATGGAAATTTTCTATGAGATTTCAATCTTTTCGTAATAATCAAATAGAAACGTACCAAATACACTAACTGTTCCAACATGGATCTTTAAGCATGCGTTCAAGCAAAATAATTTATTTCAAGCAGACTCGTCAGAATTACGAGACTAAAATTCTTTTTGAGGAAACAAGCATAAACCAAGATTTAATTAAAAACAGTTGAAGAAAAAACAAAAAACGGTGCTTCTTTCGTAATAGTTACCGTCAAAATGATTTCTTATACATCATCAACATCGTGAGCGCTTGGCTTGGTAGCGTCTGCTAATTTTAACACTTTTCTGTTAATTTGTTTCTACAAATTGTAACAGCATGACGTGTAATGGATTCACCCTTAGCTGAGTTTGTGAAGCATTGCTCAAAGCACTAAAAATTCACTCCAGTATTTTAGAATGAAGTGTTAATTGACGAAAGTACTCCAACATGTGTACAAGGACTCGGAAGACTGATATCATTGTTACTAAATCAAACACAGCAATAACTTTTCGAAGTGCAGAAAAACCGAAGTACAAACTGTTTCAGTCTGGAATTTTTCGAAGTTATTATAAGTGAGTGGCATATTTGAACATTTTAGTTCATACTTTCTTTCTGCAAAGATTTCCGAAGAAGCAGTTCTTCGGAAATCTTTGCAGAAAGAAAGTATGAACTAAAATGTTCAAATATGCCACTCACTTATAAAGTATTCTTCCTTTCTCATAAAGGCGGAGCAGTGGAAAGACAATTAATACTCCTTTCAGATCTGGTGCAATTGAGTCGAATGCTTTCCATTTGCTTACGTGTGGCATTTTTGATTAACATCATTGATCGGGCGTCTAAAGTGCCTGAGATCTCAAGAATTCATACAACAGCGAGCAGTTAAGACGCTTTGCGTCAGGAGATATTTGGCAACTAGGTACCAGCAGAGACAGATTGAGGGGAAATTGTTTAATCGTAAGAAATCGTCTCCGAAACTCTCCAATATATGTCAGCTCGATTTCACGGCCAATTTAACCTTTCCGAACCTTTGCCTTAGCATGTGTGATTGGTTGTTAAGGCACAAAGACTTTCGTGACTTCTTTCTCCTTCACTGAACTAATTCTAAATGATAACGCTTCAGAACTTATCTTGAAGAATAAATTAGTAGTGCTCGTTGCTTTAGTAATAAAAATGCCACAGTTAAGTACCACCCTTCAAGATCGCGAAAGGTTTCGCAAATAGAGAGAACTCCATGTAGTTTGCAACAGACGCAAAGCTCATTTCAGTTTCGCAATCAAATTTTTCGAGTGATGCTTCTCTACACAGTCTAAGAGAGAGTTTATTTGCTATCTACTTCTTTTTTTTTTTGTAGGATGTAATGGATCTGTTTCAGTTTCCATATATGCGTGTTCGACTTTGTTAACAGTCTGTGAGACACGATTTTCTTCTTAAGTGTCTCAAGAAAAAGGAGGAGAAGCTTTAAATATATTCCGCCCAGAGGTGTAGGGATAAGAACCAGAGAGGGCCAATTGCTCCCGAATGCCACTCTATGCAGGTGCTGAAAAGAAAGAAATGACGTTGTCGCTGAAGGTGGTTGTGCCACACTGCAAGTAATTTTATACTATGTAGTTGTGACGCATAGTCTAATTTAACTTACCTTTTTAGTTTCTTTTCCTATGTACATTTGAGTTCGTTCTCCTTATTATTTCTCAAACTTAACATGATATCTTATCCCTCGCTAGAGTATGGTTGGAAACACCCTGAGGTCAGAACGAATGGCGTGTGGATGTCTGAGATGATAACTAACGTTATATAATCTTGGAGCAGTAGTAGTGTGTGGAGATAGTGGAAGTTGCAATTCTAATTGTGGATACGACATTGTTAAATTGAAGTTATTTGAAGACTGCGTGTTCTATTTTCATGTCAGGGTTGCTTTTTTTAGTCAAGTGTGATTGTTGATATTACCTCACGTTCGTTTGATCTCACTTATTCCAAAGTGTTTAAAATATTTTCTAAGGAAACGGTACTTTAGAAAAAAACATGAAACAAGACTTAATTCAAGCGCACAAGAATTCAGTAAAACAACAAATATGCTATCTTGAACAGAGGCTATTTTCTTAAGTCTAAAGCATTCTACACACACAACCGGTATCTCACAATATAATCAACAGAACCAACGGACATCTGCATCACATTATCAACCTCCTCAGTGGTCATTCGGCGGTCTTCGCGCAGGAGTGTCTCGATGGTTTGACATTAACCTCCGTAGTCGATGTCGAAGGCCTACCGGAGTGAAGTACATCTTCCAGACACTCTCGATGGTATTTACATTAATCTCCGTAGTCGATGTTGAAGACGTACCGGAGTGTGGTGCGTCTTCCAAACACTCTCGATGGTATTGAAATTAACCTCCGTAGTCGATGTCGAAGACGTACCGGAGTGTGGCGCATCTTCTAGACACTCTCGACGATATTGACATTAACGTCTCTAGCCGATGTCGAAGACATACCGAAGTGTGGCGCAACTTCCAGACACTCTCGATGATATTGACATTAACCTCCGTAGTCGATGTCGAAGACGTACTGGAGTGCGGCGCATCTTTCAGACACTCTCGATGATATTGACATTAACCTCCGTAGTCGATGTCAAAGACGTACTGGAGTGCGGCGCATCTTTCAGACACTCTCGATGATATTGACATTAACCTCCGTAGTCGATGTCGAAGACGTACTGGAGTGCGGCGCATCTTTCAGACACTCTCGATGATATTGACATTAACCTCCGTAGTCGATGTCGAAGACGTACCGGAGTGTGGCGCATCTTTCAGACACTCTTCACCGTTCACAAATTTCTTGTGCTACTCAAAAACACTTGCACGGGACGAAACATCTTCCTTATAGGCTCCTTGAATCATTTCTTGCGTTTTTGTGGCGGGTTTATTCAAATCCACGCAAAAGTTCATAGTTGCTCTTTGCTTGAGTTTTAAATCCATACTGGGTAACAGAAACACGTCTAAACTCTACGCCGTCGACTACAAGAATGAACTAGCGGAGCGTTGTAAAGACGCGTCGTCACGTGACTTACCTTGCAGATGTTTCGACACTGGCAGCTGCATATTTCTGTATGGGTTCGTTTTGGCTCTATGACGTCAGTCTCGTTACTTTGTTGAACGACCTACGTATACACATGGATTGAAATCTCTAAAAATAGCTTTTCTCCTTCATAGAAAGTTAGATATGATAGAGACATTTTAAATGACGGGGGCAGAAAACATGTATCGGCAAATGTACTGAATTCTGATCAACTTGATACATTGAAATTAGATGATTTTTCAATGCATTAGAGAAAGAAAATCCTGTCCTCTCGCGCGGACGGAAATGGTCGAATTTAATGCAGATGCCTTCCACTTTTTTCCAAATGTCACGGTAAGGCCAGAAAAAGGTAGTTACTTCGAATCGTCTGAAATAAATACCAATGTTTCTCTTGCAATGACCAGGTAAGAAATTTTTATTTCCATGCATTATTGGCAATGTGAGTATACATATTGTAAAGTCCCGGTTGTGTAAACGACATTGGAAAATACGACTTAAAAGTCACCAAACTAAAACATTATTTTGTTTTAATTTCTTGTAAAAGAAAGAAGGCTTTGTTATTGAATCACGATTACGACTGAATGCTGTAATCGTGATTCAATGACAAAGCATTTTTTCTTTTACCTTCAAACCGTGAAGGTGGATCACTTTTACAAGAAAGGTGGATCACCTGCAAAAACCAGCAGGTGGATCACCTGCAAAATCCGTGAATTTTTAAGTTTAACTCTTTTTTAACTAACTAATTTTCATAGTTATTTCACTGTTTATATATCATTAGATGCGACATTTAATGGGGTTTTCAAAAATGTCTTAGTTTTCTCTGTATCAATTTCTGTTTTTAACATATGACGGTTTGACAAACACTAAAATTCACGTAAGCTGCGTAGCAGCTCTTACAGCCAATGATAGACATCCTTTTACCTGATTGGCTGCTTCCTAATGCTATCCTAACCCTACTCCAGCCTTTATAAGGTTTGACGCAAAGCTACTAGGTCATGCATTGTAGTAGTCGCTTCTTGTTGTTATTCTGGTATTATTTGTGTGCATTGTCAATAATAGTTTAAACTGCGGAATCGTTCGCAGAGGACAGAGTTAAAATAGTTGTTCTGCATGAAAAGGGATATTCTTCAAGACAAATCACTGAAGGAGTGGGCTGTAATCAATCTACAGTTATTAAGCTACTGAAGAAAATAAAAGACACGGCTGATATTAAAAATATGCGTCGCAATGGAAGGCCTAGAACCAACAACCAGGCAGGACAGAGTGCTTAGAAAGCTAAGCTTGGCAGACAGGAGGCTCAATTCACTTGAACTGCTTCAAAGGTGATCTGAAGTGACTCGTGTTACTGTTAGTGCATGTTAAGAGGAGGCTGCTTCATTATGACTTATATGGCTGGAAAGGCAGGCGTAAACCACCACTGTTAGCTGCAAATCAAACACAGTGTAGACTTCAGTAGGCAAGACAGCATGTTTCGTGAACAACCAAGCAATGGAAAAATGTTCATTCCAGTGATGAATCAGAGTTTTGCCTTAATGAGAATCAAAGTAGTGCCTATGTAAGGAGATTCAAGCATGAAGAATTCCATTCAAGTTGCTTAGCGGAAACTGTTAAGCATCCCATGAAGGTCATGGTTTGGAGCTGCATGCGTGCACGTGGAGTTGGAAATCTCCATATTGTCGATAGTACTGTAAATGACCCGAAATACATCTGGATATTAGAAAACAAGGTGCTTCCTGCCATCGTGCTGAAGTAGTGAAAAAGTGGTTTCAGGAAAAGAAATGCCAGCACCTTAATTGGCTACCACAGTTACCGGACTTAAACCCGATTGAACATTTGTGGTTCAAAGTGTCGTATGAACTACCAAAAAAGAAGCCGATAGCCAACATTCAACTAACTGAAGGTGTAATTCAAATTTAAAATCGTATTGTTCAACCCAATCTTTTACAAAACCTTCTTCACAGCCTTTCTGTACGTAAATGTTATTTCATTCCTTACGAATTACAAAAACAAACCGATTTCTTGCTGTAAACCTGAGTATTGGATAAATGATCGTTTTCATAATAATTTCGACTTAGTCATGATTTTTGTAATGCATCTTAATAACAGAAGTAGCTGCAGGAAAAATTAAGGCATTTTTGAAATCTCTATTAAATTTCGCATTTAATGACAAATGATGAAACAACTATGAATATTAGTTAGTTAAATAGGAGTTAAACTTAAAAATTTACGGTTTTACGGGTAATGTTCAAAGCTTTTAAATTGAGCATCTGATTCCCAAAAAACTGAGATTTGGAATCCGCAAGTCGAATGCATTCCTAAAATTTTACGTAAGTCTTTCTTAGTTCTTCTGCCTATTGAAGTTGCTATTATGGAAATTGCTGAAAGAGGAAAAATTGAAAATATCAAATCGATATTTGAAAATAAAGTACGTTCTCTGCAGCTCTTTCAGTCAAATGGCAAAGTCCTGCATAGCTTCTTTCATTGATGTGTAAAAGGAAATTATTGTAAAGGTATCTTTGGAGAGCGACTTTGGATCTCTAAATATCTTTGAGATACAGTAAAAGAAAACAGTCTCCTGGATGACACGTTCAGAGTAGCTGAAACCACGTTTTCGTATGAGATATTTCCGTGACAAGATAAGAAAAGAAACCGAATGCAACAATAACCACCGAAACCGTCCAAGCTTAGAAATGCCTTTATTATCGAGTTATTGCAATGCTGAGACTTCAGAACACCGGATCTGTTCTCCCTCTGCGAAGCTTGCCTCAAACCATCAAACAATAGTTACAGATAAAATTCTCTCTCCAGGTAATACAATCCGGTGTTCAAGAACGAATAAGACTTTTTTGATGTTAAGGACGATTTGTACTAAAGGAAATAATCGTTGCCACTTAGAATAACAGTGTACCCAAAAGTAATAATTATATTGAGAAAAGTTAAAGTTTGCTCTACTTTTTTTTTTTTTTTTTTTTGGTGACTATTTTTTCTTGCAAATAATTCACTGACTAACTGACTGACGAAAACCCTAAAAGAGGTCCAGCATCCCTCAATTTGCAACCTCACCGAGTCTTTTGGGAAGGGAAAAAGAGAAGGAAGACATACGGAAAGAGTGTGCCCTCTTACGAAAGATCTTAAAGGAAAAGCAATTGTTTTTCGGTTCCAAAACATCTCGACCATGATTCTGACGTCATGAAAAGCCAGGCACCAGAAATTCTTACGTGGTGGTTTGAAGTTTGTGACGTGCCTACACCGCAGGACCTTCATGAGATAAAGGCAGATAGCAGTGAGAGCATACGTCCGCGAAACTCAGTTGGGATAGCGACTTATTCAGGAGTGAGGGGAACCCATTCGATACCCAGCGTGGATAAAGATGATGGAGAAATTTACTTCGTCATAAGTCCTTTTTTTTCAGCATCTAGAAAGTTAAAAACGACTTTAAAATTTCAACAAGAATAAACAATTAAAAATTTGCATATTAATTTCAGATCGTATTTTCCCGCATAAATTAAATTCGAGTTTCTCACAGAATGGGTTAGCGATTTCTACGGAATACAGATAAAATACACGGAAACTTCCGAACGACGGTCACTGCTTGTACCGAGAGAAAGTGACCGACATTGGGAGGTGACCGTTGTCCGGAGGTTAGGCGCAATAATACTAGTTTGACCTTGTGTCTAAACCTTATGAATGTGAGCACAATCGAACAAAAACTGTTAAAAAGAGCTAGGCCTAGAACTAGGTATTCATATTAAATGCTTAAGTAAAGGCGCACTAATACTAACTAGACCTTGTGTGTAAATCTTACTAATATGTGCACAATCGAATAAAAGACTGTTAAAAAGACCTAGGCCGCCTAGGCCTGGTACAAGGTATTCATATTTAATGCCTAAGTAAAAGCGCAATAATACTAACTTTACTTGGTGTTTAAATCTGATGAACATGCGGACGATGGAATAAAAACGGTTAAAAAGGCCTAAGCCTAGGGCCTACTTATTAATATTTAATGCCTAAGTAAAAGCGCAATAATACTAACTTAACTTGGTGTCTAAACCTTGTGAGTATGAACACTATTGAATAAAATCTGTTAAAAAGGCCTAGGCCAAGGTATTAATATTTAATGCCTAAGTAAAAGCACAATAATACTAACTTGACTTGGTGTCTAAACCTTGTCAGTATGAACATGATGGAATAAAAACTGTTAAAAAGGCCTAGGCCAAGGTATTAATATTTAATGTCTAAATAAAAGCGCAATAATACTAACTTGACTTGGTGTCTAAACCTTGTCAGTATGAACATAATGGAATAAAAAGTGTTTAAAAGGCCTAGGCATATTAATTTATTTTTAGTGCCAAAGAAAAGCGTAATATTATTAACCTGTCTGGGTGTCCAAACCTTATAAATATGATCACGGCGGAAGACAACTGAAATCGTACGTTTTCCTTCATGCGATTTGTATGTAACCAAAATTTGTAAACGCGACGAATTTGACCGCGACGAACTGACGTAATCTACGAATTTGTCCTCGACGAATTGATGCGCAACGAATCGTCGTGGTCGAAGAATTCTCGCGTGACTAATTGACGCTGGCGACGAACTGACGCGACACCCCGTGAATACTACATGCGCACCTGTACTCATTATATAGATGTCAGGCGCGTGACTTCACTGGCACTGGATATACTGATACTGTTGTCACCACTGTAATTCGTATTTTAAAATTCCGATTACTCTACTGGTCAGTTGATCTGTAGCTGATTGCTGCTGTAGGGTATGTCAAGACAACTCACATGGCGAAGATATAAAAAACTGGGGGAATATGTGATGCATTAGGCGAGCTGATCTGCACGTCGAATAACCAGCCAAATCGGCGAACTACACGCGCTCACTGACCGATGCTTACAACTGTGATTTACTGAGGAAACCTCTACCAGCTGCCACTGATCCGTTCCATTTAGACGTAGCACATAACGAGAGGACCGCCTCCAACAAGCACTGGCAAAAACCTTAACCCACAAAATGTTGACCATTCATCGTAAGAAATTTCAGACGTTGAGCTCAGGAAATATTTTACGAGAACAAACTAAATTTGCACAAAATACGCAACTGAACCAAGATCCAAACGTTCCATTTTGGTAAACGCTAAATACACGTTTATAAACGCCTGCATCATGCACAAATCAATTCCCCGCGCAACGAGCTTTTATGTGATTTGCAATGTCGACAACAGATCGCACTGAAACTACGCAAACCAAAGGCACAAAAGAACACAATGCAGAAAAGCATTTTTTTTAATTCTGGACATCCGGATAGCATGAAAAGGAAAGTGAGAACTTAAGTTCATAAGGGAAAACTAGAAAGGGAAAGAAATATGTTGCTCACGAAATGCTGAGACAAGAAAACAGAAAAATCGTGTGAAAGTCAACAAAGGGGAAAAAGAGGTGGAGAAAAGATGTGCGAAAGAGTAGGTAGAGGTCTTAGCGGATCTTATTTGGTGAGCCCGGCCCGGCCAGATTCGGATATAAGACATCCGGCCCGGCCCGGCCCGGCCCATCAGTGGCAGCTAGTATCCAAAGTTCAGTGTGTAAATGTGTGTTACCATTCACAAATATATTAGGTTGTAATGCTGTCTAAAACACGATAAAACTTCATTAAAACCACAACACACTAGTTGCAAGATGAAGTGAAAGATTTACTACAATTAAAACCAGTATGTTTCAGTTAAAATGATAAAATTACATGAGGCGAGATCTTTCGGGTCACCCCTTGGTGCCCATTGTCAAGCCAACTGTGAATACATGTGGTGCGGTGACAACTTATATGCTTTATACTAATCACGTGATGTCGCCATGGTAACAGTAATGTGCATGTGAATAAACAGAGAGTTTTAAGGTTAACATTAAAGTCTTCTTAACGATGGAGGTTCCAATGAACGTAAAAGACGTTGCCAGGTTAAAGGAAGGGCATAAGGTAGGTCATCGTTACAGCATAATTTGTTAAACCATACTATAAAAAGTGCTTCCGTAAACAAGGTGTCTTTCTTGTATTTGTTGTAAGCAAGATGAGAGACTTTGTTCCAACACGGAGTAAAATGATTGAGGGTTACTGTGCGAGCTAAAGACGTGGTTGTAGCTTCCCTGGAAATGTCATATTGGTGTTCACGGGATCGAACCGAAATTGTTCGTAAAGTGGAGCCAATGTAACTCGAATTTGGTTGATTAGGGGTCTGGGAGCGTAGAGAAATACAGTATACACCATGTTTTTCACCTGTTGATACAACATCTCGGTCAGAACGTAAATTCTTAAAAATGTTAGAGGTTCTGATCCCGAAATGTAATTTATGTTTATTACAAAATTTGTTAAGCATGTTGACAATAGGGAGGTTAAAGGTTACAGAGCCAACAAATTTCACAGTCGGTTTGTATACTTGTAGTTTTGTGGAGACAATCCATTGGTAACGAGAGATAAGCTTCGGTACTACATAAGGTGGATAACCAAAGGTCTTATCTAAGTTTGAAATAAATGTAAGTTCAGTTCGACGATGATGAACTGAAGAAAAGTGAGTAAAAGCTCTTGTTATATATGAACGTAATCCTGCAAGTTTATGTTGAATAGGATGGTATGACGAGAAAGCTCTAGTATGTTGGCCCGGCCCGTGATGTGCCATTTTGTATTACTATGTCTTTCTGTTGTACTTTGTTAAATTGTGAACATTAAATAATGAAAATATGTTTAAAATATTTAGTTGAATGTCAGCCCAAAAATTTTGACTAAATAAAACTTTGGCCTTTAAACAGAGAAAGAGAAAAAAAAGACTAAGCGCCTTCAAAATCTCCCTTTTTCCGAACTAGCAAGCGGTAACACTACAAAAATCAATCCCTATACGGATTGGGGATAAGAGAAACAATCGATGTCGTCCCACCCTCACATATAAACAAACAAACAAACACACACACACAACCAGCAGACACCCCCGTTCCCCACAACACACACACACACACAACCAGCAGACACCCCCGTTCCCCACAACACACACACCCTCTCTCGGGGTCGAATCTTTATGTTGTCGACAAGCCCCAAATTGTTTTTACCATCTTAGTACCTACAGATAGTAAAAACACTGTGAATGCCTCCCGTCGCATCTGTGATTATGCCCTGGGCTATATCATGGAAGTAAGTAAAGCAAGTAAAATACGAGGATTGTACCGAAAGTACTGCAAAAGTGGGCATAACCTGTTTTGTTAACTGAAAGAGGTCGCTCAAATTGCGCATATTGGTAAAGTAACTCTTCCTCTATAGTAACCCTTCTTCTTCATTGCAGTTCAATAACGCATTCCATGCAGACGCAATGTGCTGTCATTGCGTTCTTAACGAGAGAACAGTGCTGGCTGTCCGACATCAACAGAAGGCTACAGAATGTTTACGGAGATGACACCATTGACAAGAGCAATGTGCATAGATGAATGAATAAGTTTAAGGAAGGGTAAATCAGCATTGAAGACAAACCACGCAGTGGGAGATCATCTGCGACCACTGACACAAATCGTCAGAGAGTGGATGAATTGATTCGCGCGCGGAGTCACGATCTGTGGGCTTGTTGCACAACTGAACTGTGCTCACAATGCCATACAGAAGATGATGGAAGACTAAGGGTATCGGAAAGTGTGTGCAAAGGGGATACCTCGGCCGTTTACACCCGATTTGAAGGACAGAAGAGTGGAAAGTCTACTTTGATCTGCTGGAAGCGTTTGAAGCCAATGAAGACACCTTTTGTTTTTCGAAATGGTGACAGAGATGAAACGTGGGCTTAGCTTTGTCATTTTGAAACAAAGAATCAATCCGTGGAATGGCGTCACACCTCTTCACCAAGGGCTAAGAAGTTCAAGAAGCAGCGATAAGCACAGAAAGTCATGGTGGCTGTTGTTTTGGGTGACAGGGGTGTAATTCTCCTTGATGTTCTGGAACGTGGCCGTACCGTGACCAGCGAGCGGTACATTGAGACACTCAAGAAGCTTAGAAAAGCCATAAGGAGGAAGAGACCGAACAAGAATCTGATATGGATCCACATTCACCATGACAATGCGAGACCCCACACATCTTTGGCAACAAATCAGGCGATCAGCAAATTAGGCTGCTCAGTGGTCCCTCATCCACCGTACAACTCAGATCTGGGACCTTCCAACTTCCACCTGCTCGGTGCAATGAAGAACAGTCTCCAGGGACAACGATTTCATGACACAGACGAGGTGAAAGCGGATGGGAAGAAGTGGGTACAACAGTCTATACCTGAATTTTTTCAAAGAGGTTTCAAGGTTTGGGTTGAACGATGGCGCAAATGCATCGCTTGTGATGGAGACTATGTTGAGTAGACATTTGTATAGAGGAAGAGTTACTCTACCAACATGTGCAATTTGAATGACCTCTGCCAGTTAATAAAAATGTAATGCTCACTTTTGCATTACTTTCGGCACAACCCTCGTAGTTAAACAGACCAGGAAATCGGGAAACATGACTTTTTGTTTCTTTACCATTGCGATAAAAGGAATAGGTCGACTCAACCTGGCTCGGCCCCGGCCGTAAGTATCTGGGAAAAAGCCCGGTCAGTTGCTTTGTTCTCTAAACTAAAAGAAGTCCGACCCGTGCAGACTTCGAAGAATGGGGGTGAAAACGCGAAGGAAGTAGTTAGGGATGAAAACGAAGAATCTGGACACGTATTCGTCTCTATGACGCCGCAGCGCATGTAAGATTCTGTTCGTATATATGAGGTTCATAAATAGGAAACGCTCTAGAATGATGGCTCTTCAGGTATCGAGGGGACGCACTCAAATCTTACGGCAACCATCGTAAACGCCTTAGACCGACTTTGAGGATCCATCCGCGCACTGGCTTTACATTCGTGGAAAACTGGAACAACCGCTAAATGTATGGTCGGCAACGGAATTGGAGCCCACAACAGTTGTCGACCACACGACAGGACAACGCGAGTGGTCGTGTGACTGCACATACCAAACGGTATGAAAAGGAAGATTTTTGGATAGGGAATAAATGATAAAATATCTATTAAAGAAAGGTCAAATAATTGTAAGGTAGAAGGAATGATAGGCGTGCATCATTCAGAACAAGAAAGAATGGCAGAAAATAAGCGAAAGAATAAATAAGGATACGGAGGAATAAATGTACACTTGTAAATTCACATATTTTATTTCAGATAATACGACCTTCTACGCATTCCTTGGAAATATATTTGCTGCGTGGCAGTCGCTTGTACCCATTTGCCTGTTCCCGCAAAGCACAAAGATTTTTCTTTTCGATTTCTGGAATAGTTTCTCAAAACCATTGGCATTGTAGAGAAAGATTTTGCGTGACCATGCGATTTTTCAATGAAAGAAACCCGAAACACAATAGCTTGGTTACTTGCACAGATTAAACAGAACTTTCTCTTCTCCTCCTACGGCCTCTTAAACAAACTCTGCTTCTTCGCTGACGGCAGGATTCTATTTCGGAAACCATTCAAAGGAAATGCAATTCGAAGGCTCTCGAGACTCCCAGTACTTCTATCCCGCTTTCTTTTTAAATTCTGCTCTCTCTATTGTCAGTACTTACTATATACATTGTTCTGGCTTGATATGTTGAACGTGACTACGAAATCAGATTTCGAAAGTGTCGTTTCATTGTTTTTATTTTGCTTGTTATTTCTCGTTGTTTTGTTTCTGATGATAGTTTAACTCCCAAACTGTTATACATATGCTAAAGCCAAACGCAACGATTTAATTCAAAGGCTGCTATCGATCCCACTGCACTTGTGAAATCATCCCCAATAGGATATCGTGCGATCTCAGATGAAGTGTTACTTAACGTTCGCAACCGCCTTTTAAGCGACCGACGTACCTGGACCATATGTTGCCCAAATTTTGCGCTCTCCAAACACTGTCGGGTTTTACAGAACCTCGCCAAAACAATTACTTCCTGCTGCTTTCTCAGCAGTACCCACTATCCTTCTAGGTGAAACTAGTTTTTTGGGCGATGAATGTATATATATATATATATACTCGACCCGGGTCAAATCCGGGTCGAGTCCGGGCCCAAATTTTTTGACCCGTTTCCAACTCTGATTTGGAGTAGATCACACGAAGCTAATGAGCCCTACTATCAAGTTACATATCGCTGATCAGCAATGGTTACTGAATGGTTGGAAGCGTAGGTCTCTGATTTGTCTGATACGAGCCTATGTTCGAGTCCCGGATGGAGTGTTTGCCTTAACGAGCTTTCTTTCTACCTTCCATATAGCCAGTGTCTATAAATTAGGGAAGTCCGACTGCCTGTAGCCTTTTGGTCACGGCGGTCTTTCAACTCTGAAGCAAACAGATTGGTGGAGACCGTGAGAGCGTGTTTAAGTGTGACACCTTCGGGCTCTTTGTACCTTTGGAGACCACCATATTCATACAAGGTAATCCTATCGCACGCACAGGCCACCTTCAACTGTTCACGGCTATCGATCCCCATGGCTCCATCCTTCAAGAAAAGAGAGCCTGCTCTTAATGCGCCCGCCCATTTGGCGAAGGCGAAGGACTGACTGGAGAGACATTCCAGTGAGCCTCGAGTGATCCTCTTACTTTCAGGATTTGAACTCAGTTGAGCATTGGGGGGGGGGGGGGGCTATTAAAATCATGCTGGATTCCACTTCCAGCGATACTTGGACGGTTTACGGACGGCTATAATCATCACCCACTATACAACCCGAACCTATCCGACGCCTGGTTGAGTACATTCCTCGACATGTTGCTACTGTTGTAAGAGCAAATGCTCACGCGGTTTTAAGTCGGTGTATGTGTACAATAAATTTACCTATCAGCGGTCTATTCTTCTTCCATTCCACGCAAAATTCACGAGCAATTAGCTGGAAAACTGGGCAAAGATAAGGGCTAAGCTTGCGTATAAAGTGAAATGATGATTGAAGGGACACGACCTGGAAAGTTTACCACTGTCTATATCCATGTGCTTTCCCATAGGTCCGAACAGCACTGCTCGGCTAACTAACGGACTGGATTAGAACCTGCACAATACCCCTGTTTCCTGCTCTATATTGTGACGTATACTCTAAATTAACTTTCATTTTTAGTTCCTTTCTGTATGTAAATTTGAGTTCACTCTCTTTTAGCATTTTACAACCTTAACGTTGTATCTTCTCTCTCCCGGAATAAGGTTGGCAACACTTTGAGGTAAGAGAGTATGACGTGTGTATGTCACCAATAAAAACTAGAAGAGATAAAATGTAAGAGCAGCAGCGAAAGGTGTGGAGATGGTGGTATGATATGATAGTGAAAGCGCCGTTTTTTAATTAAAGTTGTGTATATTTGGTGGCTGCAAATTGTGCTGTTATACAGTATATATTTATCGTTATGAGTATTCTACCTATTAACATTCTTAAACAGTTGTGAAGTATACTACTAATGTGATATAAATTTGACGTCAAGGTTAAAGTGGTCTGTTGGAATATTACCGCTCGACATGAACGATACGTTGGGCGTGTTGGGAGAATAAAGGAAACAATCTGTAAGTAACTACTTCTTTGGAACTTTTATTGGAGTGACCCCTGATTTGTCCTGTTCAGTAAGCCATATATACACAGATTAGACATTGCATTATGACCACCTACCTACTAAGCTGTGAGACCCCCTTTAGCCAGCAAAACAGCGGCTACTCGGCAAGGCATCTACTCGATGAGGTGGCGATAGGTATCCAGGGGTATCTGGGACCGTAATGTCAACAGCAGGTCCTCCAGTTCCCGTACTTTTCGGGGTTGTGCTGATTCAGCGCGAACCCGCTTTTCCAAGTCGCCAATGTTCGATTGGGTTCATGTCAGGTGAATTTGGAGGCCAAAGAATTAACAGAAAGTCACCAGCATGTTCCTCGAACCACTCCTTGACGATTCTGGTAGTGTGGCATGGCGCATTATCCTGTTGGTTATGGCTATCACCAGCAGGGAACACAGTTGTCATGAATGGGTGAACCTGGTACGCAACACAATGTTCAGATACCTGACCGTTGCCAGGGATTGTGCTGCTGGGATAATGGGTCTTAAAGTGTCCCAAGAAAACATCTCCGACAACGTAACACTGCCTGCCTGTTTCCGTCCAACAGTGCATCCAGGTGCCATAGGCTTCGGTGGTAATCAGCGTATCCGCGCTCGGCCATCAACGTGATGCATCAGGAATCTTGATTCGTCAGACCAGGCCCCTTTCTTCCAATCATCCACGGTACAATCTCGATGATCTTAGGCCCATTTCATGGCGATGACGCGCCGGGAGCATGGAAACCCGGCTGGGTCGTCGGCTACGCACGCCCATGCGCAGAAGACTGCGATGAACTGTGTGCTGTGACACATTGCCCCGATCTCCATTATTGTAGCTGCGAGGGATTTGTCGTACTGCGGCCCTGCGGTCGCTGTGTACAATGCGCGACAGTGCCCGCTCCCCTTTGGCGTCAGTGAGCTTCGGACACACACGGCTGGACGATGGTTCGTCGTTTGGTCATCTGTGCACCACTTTTGATACGTACTCACTACAGCGGCACGTAAACAACCTACAAGCCGCGCTGTTTCCGAGATCTTAGTTCCGAAGCGCCATGCCATCACAATTTGACCTTTTTCAAACTCCGATAAATCTGTAGCTTTTCCCATTCTGACTCCGAACACTCTACTAACCGAAAGCCGGTCCTCGGGTTGTATATATACTGCTCTGTGAACTTCAACTGAGCCAGCGTTCGGTCTCCAGGCGCGCTCATTTCACTAGGCTTGGGGTGGTCATAATGTAATGGTTATCGGCGTATGCACGAACATTGCAGGGTGATGTTCTAAAAATACAAACAGCACGTGTACTCTGCCACCCGTGCGCAATCACGAAATTAATAATGTGAATTTCCTTTGCAAAGAAACGGACGGTTTAATTTGTAAAATACAGATGCATAGAAGGAAAATGACTACTACTTCTCTTTACACTTAGCTTCCCACGCAATTTCATTATTACGACTTTCTTCAGTGAATCCCAAGAAAAAGGAGAAAATAAATCTCCTCGTGAGTGGTTTAACAAGATTCCAAGTGCAAAGGCCATCTCATGGAGGACGGGTAATTTTTAAATGAATAAAGCTTATTTTCTCATTTAGTTCTCCACTTCTTTTCAACAGAATTTCAGAGAATCAACTGGTAGCGTGTAAGGCAAATATTAAATCGCATACATTAAAATGAAAAGAAAAAGGAGACTGTGTTATGAATAAAATGTTACGGAAACGTTGGTTGTTGAGAATTATTTTGAATCTTACGCCCATGTATAAGTTCGTCAGGTGTTCCCAGACTTATAACCTTTATTACAAAATTATCGAATTTTTATATATATTTGAAAAAATGAAAATTTCAATCCGTCCTAAACAGAAAAAATATGTTTAAATTTCCTAACGAAGAAAATGTGAAGCATATAAATTGAAAAATGCGTGATTCACAAACGAAAAGGTTAACGTTATCCGAACCGCGCGCACACACACGCACACACACACACACACACACACACACACAAAAAAAAATTTGAATCCGATTTGCAGGTGCGAATTTACTATGTCTTCAAACGAGCTGTAGGACAGACATAATTGTGTAATCAGCATGTGATATTTTTTCACGTGCTAAAACCTCCTTGAAATCTACCTTCCATGCTTGACATGTTTCTGTTTACACGTGAGACATTCTGCAAGGTAATTCACCTCACATTCTACAAGGTAATATGACGTGCTTGCCCCGCAGGATGCACATGAGATAAAGACAGATAGCAGTGAGAGCACATGTCTCATGTTAGCTCAGTTGGGAGAGCGACTTACTCCGGCGTAAGTCGCAATCGGACAAACTTGTACGTTCTGGTAGTTTACCTTATGAACATTCTGCAAGGTAATTTACCTTACATTCTACGAGGTAATTTACCTCACATTCTGCAAGGTAATTTACTTCACATTCTGCAAGGTAATTTACCTTTCATTCTACAAGGTAATTTACCTTACATTCTACAAGGTAATTTACCTTACATTCTGCAAGGTAATTTACCTCACACTCTACAAAGTAATTTACCTTACATTCTACGAGGTAATTTACCTCACATTCTGCAAGGTAATTTACTTCACATTCTGCAAGGTAATTTACCTTTCATTCTACAAGGTAATTTACCTTACATTCTGCAAGGTAATTTACCTCACACTCTACAAAGTAATTTACCTTATGAACATTCTACAAACTAATTTACTTTATGAACATTCTACAAACTACTTTACCTTATGAACATTCTACAAGGTAATTTACCTCACATTCTGCAAAGTAATTTACCTCACATTCTACAAGGTAATTTACCTTTCATTTTACAAGGTAATTTACCTGTTATTCTACAAGGTAATTTCCCTTACATTCTGCAAGGTAATTTACCTCACACTCTGCAAAGTAAGATACCTTATGAACATTCTACAAATTAATTTACCTTATGAACATTCTACAAACTAATTTACCTTATGAACATTCTACAAGGTAATTTACCTCACATTCTGCAAGGTAATTTACCTCACATTCCACAAGGTCATTTACCTTTCATTCTGCAAGGTAATTTACCTTACAATCTACAACGTGATTTACCTTACAATCTACAACGTGATTTACCTCACACTCTACAAAGTAATTTACCTTATGAACATTCTACATGGTAATTTATCTTATATGTAGATATTCCATAACGTAATTTATCTTGTAGACATACTACAAACTATGCAAGGTATACCTTCTCACGATAGACTTGTTAGAGATCGCCGTTTTTGTTTCGACCGCTATGAGGAATCCTAGTAGTTTCCTGTTCTTAATTTGAGCCCGATAGTTTCAAGGGAGGACCATACAGCTAGCACACCACCCTTGTCTCATCTGAGACTCGATTCCGGACTCATCACGGACGAGTGGTCAGAAGCCGGCGTCTCATACCACTAGGCTACCGGAGAAGCCAAGAAGCGCTTATCCTCCCATGTTAGATATTCTCGAGTCTGAAACTAAATGCTATAATGCAATACAACGCAAATTCCGAAATCTAAATTCTACAGAAAACTGATGTAACCTGTATCTATGAATCTAATAGAATTTATATGTCCGAATTTAATGGAATCTACCTGTACAATGCAATGAAATACATTTTTTTAATATGATCAAAGATGAGGTTTCAATAAATATCGGAGTATTTATTTATTTCCTTTCTTTCCAAGTTTAAGTGTCGTACAACTGGAGAATTCTAACTGTTCTTTCCTAATTTTGGGCCACAGGGAAATGAGGCAGCTAGGGTTGTAAGGACAGATACTGCATTCATTTCTTGTTCAAGAGTCGTACGTAGGCCCAGCTGCACGAAGATGCAGAATCCCTGGATCTAGGCTATTCGATGGTGAGGTGATTTTGAAGAAGGAACGACAGCTGTTGACGGTGATGTCCATGGTCGTACTACTGATTAAAAATTCAGAAAATGTCGAGAGATGTTACTGCTCCTGACAGCAGTGTCCCGAACGGTAGCTGTACATGATGTTACACATAGCTGACCTCGAAGATCTCAATGTTCTTACTGATAAACGATACGCAGAGCTGGCTTGGAATAATGGATAGCCGCTCCTCAAAGCGATATGTATGGTCGTAACGATAAAAGATTCCCAGTACTGAAACTCAAATAAGGGACACCAACTGTTTACAGAGATCTATATGGTCGTACTAATTAACGATACACAGCACTGATTTTGAGAAAGGAAAAGTACACTGACGGACAATTGCTAAGGACGGATGACAATAGCAACGATAGCAACCATAAAATGGAAGGCAGGAAAATGTGGAAATTAGCATAAGTGCGGGATACAGTAAGACGTGTTGTGCGTATGCAAATTTTGGATTGCCGAACTTGTTCGTGACGTCATAGCGCTGATAAGAGATATAAAGGATTTGACGCGTATTGACCGTTGTTGTTCAGACACAAAGTTGAAAGGGAAAGAATCAATTGACGAACTTGCAATTTTCAGTATGTCTTCCCGACATCACCTAGATGATTTTACGCGTGGCCGTATTATTGGCAAGATTGAAGAAGGGCGAAAAATAACAGATGTTGCCAAGGAGTTCGACCTCAGCCACAGTGTTGTTTCAAGGCTTTGGAAATCATTTCAAATAAATGGAGGCTGTAGCAAACATGACAAGGGAGGTCGTGTTCGTAGTACGACACCGGCAGAAGATCGGTACATAGTGCTATCAACAAAAAGACACCGGCGCAGCACAGCTAGTGAGGTAGCAAATCAGTTTATGGCTGCTACTGGCAAGCGGATCTCCCGAGAAACTGTCGCCAGACGTTTGCATGAAGTAGGACTATACGCCCGCCGTCCTGTTGTGTGCATCCCATTGTCCAGACGTCACCGTACCGCCTTTTTGCAATGGTGCCATCAACATCGCAATTTGACTGATAACGACTGGTCTGCTGTCCTCTTCTCAGATGAGAGTAGATACAGTCTATCGTCTGATTGTCGACGACAACTGATCTGGCGTGATAGTGGTATTGAATATTGTCCAGCAAACATACAGTAAAGGGACCGATATCCGACATGTAGTGTCATGGTATGGGCTGGCATCATGATCAATGGCCGTACGTCCCTCTATGTGCTTCCAACTGGGACTATGACAGGCCAACGATACATTAATGATGTTCTGCTACCTCATGTTCGCAAGTTCCGTGGTGCTGTCGGTTATAGATTCATTTTCATGGACGACAACGCGACATGTCATCGAACAGTCGCTGTCCAGGAGTGTCTTAAGAGCGAGGATATTCAACGCCTTGTATGGCCAGCACGTTCACCAGATCTGAATCCCATTGAAAATGTGTGGGATGCTTTGAGGAGGAGTCTTGCTAGTCGCCAATGCCCTCCAATAAACAAGGACACCCTCATCCGTGCACTGGCAGAGGAATGGGATAAATTACCCCAACAGCTGCTTGATAATGTTGTGCAAAGCATGACACGACGTGTGGAATCTTGCATTGCCCTCCATGGTGGCCATATCCCGTATTGACATCTTACGCCGGAACGCCTGCGGACGGTAATTGCATTTTTTTCACGTTTACGTATTCTGCACAAAATTTCCTGTTTGTCCCTTGAACACGTTCCAAAGCCTTCTGGATTTCAGAGCACAATAAATTGTCTTTCTTGTAATGTCCAGGCATTCTGACATTATTCTATTTCACTTAGCATCCTACCACACTTACTTTGTATGCGCTATATAGCCGTTTATGATCCGTCCTTAGCAATTGTCCAGCAGTGTACAACTTCGGTAGCACAGTGGTGTAAGCGCTGGCTTGTCCGAGATGGGCTGGGTTCAAATCCCAACGAGGCATGGATGTTGTGCTTGTCTAACGTCACTAGCTATCTCCGTTCCCTGGAACTAGTTGCCCTAAATTACGGAAGAGTGACTGTTTATAGCCCATTAAGTAGCTCACGGTGGTCGTCAAACCCCCAAATAAGAAAAAACCGGTGCCGCAGCATTCTAAGCGTTAGCTTCTGTCGGTTCGTCCGAACGCACCCGGTTTCGAATCCTGAATAGAGCTTGGGTGGTGCACTTGCCCTACAGCACTGTCTCTCCCACTCACTGGAGTCATTGACCCTAAACAGGGATGGGCGTCTGCCTATAGCTCATACAGCTGCTCAGGGTGGTCGTTAATACATCTCTCCAGAAACCCAGTAGAAAAGTAAGGGACAGCATACGCAAGGAACGCTTATAGCATAGTAAATCCGTTTATTTTCGTGATGTAAATTTGTATAAATATTTCGTGATGTAAATTTGCATAAAGATTTTGTGATGTGGATTTGCATAAAGATTTCGTGATGTAAATTTGCATAAAGATTTCGTGATGTAAATTTGCATAAAGACTTCGTGATGTAAATTTGCATAAAGACTTCGTGATGTAAATTTGCATAAAGATTTCGTGATGTAAATTTGCATAAAGATTTCGTGATGTAAATTTGCATAAAGATTTCGTGATGTAAATTTGCATAAAGACTTCGTGATGTAAATTTGCATAAAGATTTCGTGATGTAAATTTGCATTAATATTTCGTGATGTAAATTTGCATAAATATTTCGTGATGTAAATTTGCATAAAGATTTTGTGATGTGGATTTGCATAAAGACTTCGTGATGTAAATTTGCATAAAGACTTCGTGATTTAAATTTGCATAAAGACTTCGTGATGTAAATTTGCATAAAGACTTCGTGATGTAAATTTGCATAAAGATTTCGTGATGTAAATTTGCATAAAGATTTCGTGATGTAAATTTGCATAAAGACTTCGTGATGTAAATTTGCATAAAGATTTCGTGATGTAAATTTGCATAAAGACTTCGTGATGTAAATTTGTATAAAGATTTCGTGATGAAAATTTGCATAAAGATTCGCCAAGTTTTCACACTCCACTGGAAGACTTTCTCAAGGCAATGTAGACATAAGATGCACATACATTTTTATGTCTACATTTATCTGAGAAAGCCTCCCAGTGGTGTGTGAAAGCTTGGCGAATCTTTATACAAATTTACATCACGAAAATGAACGAATTTACCACGCTATAAGCTTTCCTTGCGTATTCACGTCCTGGTGTATCTAAAATAAGAGTAAGGGATAGCAGCTACTGAAAGCGATATCTGTGGTTGATAAAAGATCCCCACAGCTTTGATCACGAATAAGCGATAGCAACTGTTGACAGATATTCAGATATCTATCTGGTCGTACGTACAAGAGATATACAGAACTGGCTTCTAATAAGGGATACTATGTACTAACAGAGATATCTATGATGGTTTTGACAATAGATACACAAATCTAATTTTGAAAACACTATGGGCCGCCCCGGTGGTGCAGTGGTCTAAGCGATGGCCTCTGATCATTCGTCCGAACGGGGTTCGCGTGCGAATCCCGGTGAGGCATGGATGTTGTGTTTGTCTTAAGGCACTGGCTCTCTCCCTTCCGTGGAACCAGGGACCCTAAATTAGGGACGGGCGACTGCTTATAGCCCATTGAGTTGCTCACGGTGGTCGTTAAACCTCCAATCAAAAAAAAAAAAAAGATACACAAATCTAATTTTGAAAACACTATGGCCCCCTGGTGGCGCAGTGGTCTAAGCGATGACTTCTGATCATCCGCCCAACGGAAGGGTCTGGGTTCGAATCCCGGGTAAGACATGGATGTTGTGCTTGTGTTACGGCCGCTCCGGTGGCACAATGATCTAAGCGATGGCTTCAGATCATTCACCTAACGGAGATATCTGGGTTCGAATCCGGTAAGGCATGGTTGTTTGTGTTTATCTTTCGGAGCTTTATTCGCTGAATTGCTTTTCACCTATGTACATTGCTGTCGTTGAAACACAGAATATACTGTATACGTATATCTGTCTACCAAGTCCAATATACACTGAAGAGCAATTGAATTTGAGACAGCTGGCGTTATGCAAATACGGCGCTGTGGGTGGCCCTGTAAACGGAAACGACATGACGTATGCAGCGATCCGACAGTATAAGGAGTGATGCGACGGGAATCAGTAAGACTCGGACTCAGTATGGGTAAGACGAAGGATCTAAGCGCATTTGATCGTGGGAAAATTATCGGGGCCCGACGAATGGGTCACTCTATGTCGGAAGTCGTGCAGTCACTGGGATTTTCACGAGCCATTGTGTCACGGGTGCACCGTGAGTACATCGAATCCGGTAAAACCATCCCTGCAAGGGCCAACTGCCGTGGACAACAGCGTGTGGATGAGCGGGGTCATCGTCTGCTAGCTCGCATTGTAACAGCGGATAGACGGGCCACAGTGCACGAAATCAGTCGGCAATTTAACGCTGGTGCGCAAAAACGTGTAAGCAGCCACACCATCTAGAACCATCTCCTTACTATGGGGTACAGAAGCCCTCGTCAAACAAGGGTACCGCTGCTGACCGCACATCACAGGGTGAAAAGATTAGCATGGGCGCGGGAACATCGCCACTGGACCCTAGACATGTGGAAAAACGTTGCCTGGACTGATGAGTCGAGATTCACGTTGGCACATGCGGATGACAGGATACGAGTACGGCGCAAACCACATGAAGCGATGGATCCTTCTTGCCAGCAGGGTACTCTTCAAGCCGGTGGGGGTGGCATTCTCGTCTGGGTACTGTTTACGTGGACTCAAATGGGATCCCTGGTACGTGTGACATCGTTCATCACAGGTCAACGTTACCGGGATATCCTGGACGACCATTTGCTCTCATTTATGCGTCTTCTACATCCCACTGGGGACCTCATCTTGCAACAAGACAATGCAGCGTGCCAGCTCTCCCGAATTGTATCCGAATGGTTGGATGAACACTCCACCGACGTGACCTCGCTTCCTTGGCCAGCTAGGTCACCTGACCTCAATCCCATCGATCACATCTGGGATGCCGTCGAGAGAGATGTTCGAGGCTCTGAGCCCCCTCCATCAAATCTTCGTGAACTGTGGGAGCTTGTTCACGGGTCGTGGATCCGTATGGTTTCTCAACGCTTCCGGTGTCTTGTCGAGTCCATGCCGAGACGAAAAGCCACTGTCCTCAGGACGAAAGGTGGTTCTACACGTTACTAGACAGGTATCTCTAATTTAATTGGTCTTCAGTGTATATTCAATATAGTGTATATGTAACTGTGTCTGTCAAACAAGTCCAATAAATAAACCTTCTATTAAAAAATACTACACAGAGCTGAATAAGGAAGAACAGCTGTTGACAGAGATGTCTAGAGTCGTATTAATAAAAGATACACAAAGCTGATCTCGAACAACAAGGGGCAACTGCCGATAGAGAGATGTTCACTACAGTACGAATGAAAAATTCGTAGTAGGTCTGTTTTCAAATGTGAGACGATAGTCTCAGAATTTTGAATTTTTTTTATTTTTTTTTTTGAAGATGCTGTAAAACTACTTCTAATTTATTTCCAAAGGAAACAGAATAAACTGAAAAGAAACATACCTCAGTATCTATTGAAACACGTTCAAATCCCGCCTCCTCCCCCAAAAAAACATAAACGGCGTGGTTCGAATTCGAATCGTCGGCTTCTATACTTCGATTCACTCTGAGATGAAATTGCGGTTTAAGGTACAAGAGCCTACGCACTCACTGAGTCTTAGAGGACGGCCGATAGTTATGTTCATCCGCGTCACTCCCCACTGTGTCCTGCTGTTAGCAGCTGTCAATCACATCCCCCATAAACTCATTGGAATCCTTGTCTCTCAAACACTGCGAATCTATGCAAGCGTGTGTTGGTCTAATTTTAAAACTTAATTTCTGAAAATATATCATTTTTATATTGTCTAAAACAACTATATATGTGCTTATAAGAAACAGCTAGGACAATATAAAGTATGATTCTGGGCAATAAAAGCTTTGGTTTTCACGGTAAATGTTGGGAACTACTTTTAGTCGCGGCGATAGGTTTCACGTACCTTCCACTTCAATGTCATCTTAAGGTGATTCGAAGTATAATCATTCGTTTCAGATGAGTCCGGGGTCGAAGCCCGCGTAAGGTATGGATAGTGCGTTTGTCTTACGGCACTCTCTCTTGTCTGGAACCAATGGCTCTAAATTAGGGACGGGTGACCGCTTATAGCCCATTGAGTTGCTCACGATGGTCGTTAACCACCAAGCCGTTTACATTTAAAGAAAAAGCTTTCCATGCGTCCAAACTCCTTCCCATTTCAGCAAAATTAGATATCGAAATATCTTTTTAAAATTTATTTCATTTTGTGATGCAGCTCAACGTTTTAAAATAATTTTATTTTAAAATTCATTTTTAATAAAAAATGTTTATTTGAGAGATCGTGCCCTGACAATGTACAGCATAATTCCTTCGCGCAAAGAGAAAAAGTACCAGAGATTTGGAGCCGTGCAGTACAGCGGGTTGTAACCTTTCTTATATGGTTTTGTTGTTCTGGACGAAACAGACACGCACAAACCCATGTAAATGCAATTCTTCACATAAACAAATTTTCTCGAAAAATGCTTGTCTCTCCTTAGGCCTTTTTTATACTTTTCAACCGTGGGTTAAAGAAACGTATATGCTCCAGCTTTGTCCGTCTGTCTGTCTGCCCGTCCGCCCGATAACTCGCGCAAAAATGGCTCGATTTCGATGAAAATTTAGTATGTGGTAAGGGACCATCTGGGGATGAAACCTATTGAAAATGGGCGAAATGGGATCAAAGGTTAGGACATAGGAACGGGATACATTCCATTGCCCTTATGCGTCATAACTTGCGTAAAAATGGTTCGATTTCGATGAAATTTTAGTATGTGGTAGGGGACCACCTGCAACGAGCCCTATTGAAAATGGAAGAAATGGCGTCAAAGGTCAGGACATAGGAGCGGGATCCATTTCATTGCCCTTATACGACATAACTTGCGTAAAAATGGTTTGATTGCGACAAAACTTTATCATGTTGTTCCGGAAGTATACTGAACCGGTTCTTTTGAACATCATCGAAATGGGGTCAAAGGTCAGTACACAGGAGCAAGATTTATTCCGTTGCTATTATCCTCATAACTTGACTAAAAATGCTTCTATTGAGACAAAACTTCAGTATGTTCTTCTGGAGGTATACTGAACCAATTATTTTTAATATAATCAAAATGGGGTCAAAGGTCAGGGCACAGGAACGAGATTTATTCCACAGCCATTGTCCTCATAGCTTGAGTAATAACTTGAATAATGATTTCTGGTATGTTGGAAATCGTATCATAATCAATGCATTGCATGATTTTACTAACTTGTTTAAATTTTATTTTTATTTTTGTTTGGAGGTTTAACGACTACCGTGAGCAACTCAGTGAGGTACAAGTAGTTGCTCGTCTCTAATTTTAAGCCACTGGTTCCCATGCCGTAAGACAAACACAACATCCATGCTTCACCGAGATTCGAACTCAGACTCTCTAGGAACAACGGTCGGAAGTCAACGCTTATACCACTGCGCCGCCGGGTAAGCATCTATGTCATCGGTGCATGTATTCTCGCTCGCTTTTGTTACCCAGTGTCAAAGTGACAATGAGGAGATCCTCGCAGTGGCTGCCTTGGGTTTGAATTCTGAGAAAGACATGGATATTTTGTCCCATATTTTGATATCACTTCTCTCTCTTCCTAGGAACTATTGGTCCCCATTTACCCTGCACTCTCATGGATTATTAAAGTACGTCTCCACACACAATAATAATAATAATAATAATAATAATAATAATAAACATTCTTAGTGTAGCTGAAATAGTGAAACAGCCACTAACGGGATGATTGGAAGTATTAAAATGACAAGTTAAATCAACATGTTCTCAATCACAGTTGCGTTTCAAGCTCTTTCTGTCATCGGAATGTGACTTTTAATTTTTCTACTGACATATCAATGCCGATAACATGTTGGAAGTGTTAACGCCAACAGAAATACCCACTTCAATGATACCACTTTCAAATGACTGCACTTCTTGACATAACTCCTGTTATTCAGGAGAGATATTCTATTTTGTACGAAAATGTAAGAGATACAGCATGACATCCCCCTTCAAAGTCGCACCGTGGGTGGTCTAGTGGTTAGAGCGAGCACCTTCAACCAGGTGGTTGCGCGATTGATCTCAGTATGTTGAATTGCTTTGAATAATTGAGTCTCAGACCCTCTCAGACGCCAGGTGGGCACACACAACCTCCGGGAATTTTTTTTTTTTTTTTTTTTTTTGATTGAAGGTTTAACGACCACCGTGGGCAACTCAATGGGCTATAAGCAGTCGTCCGTCCCTAATTTAGGGTCACTGGTTCCAGGGAAGGAGAGAGCCAGTGCCGTAAGACAAACACAACATCCATGCCTCACCGGGATTCGAACCCGGACCCCTTTCGGACGAATGATCAGAGGCCATCGCTTAGACCACTGCGCCACCGGGGCGGCCAACCTCCGGGAATCGGACTCCAGTTACAAACAAGGTCATCTGCATGCCCCTTGCCCTTTCTCCCTCTCCCTGAGAGAGCCCGTTGTAACGCCACATTCTCGAATTCCCAATTATGGCGACTCGCACTTTCAACCTAGCACTCCTACTTCTCTGACCTGTCTAACCTCTGCCCAAACTGAGCCTCTGGTTTCAATACCATGCAGAATCCCTTTCTCGTTCTGATGCGCAGCACAAAACTCTCATTCAACATAAGTAGTTGCGTCTAAACCTTCCCTGTAACTGCAAACCCTATGAGAAATTACTAGGTGCACGTACCTTGGGCGCTTCCCGTCGTTTAAAAATGGCTCAAACACTGTTTTGGGTTTACAACTGGCGCTTTCGTCTCAGTCCTTTTTACAAGACTTGCAAATCAGTTCCACTATGTTTTGTGTTTAAATCTGACGGATGTTCTGGGCTTATTTAAGTGCCTGTTCAAAATTAATTTCAACAAATAATTTGAATATGCTCCTTTTAGCTAAAAACATTTTATATGTTGGTTCCTATACTGAGGAGACTTACTACTCTCATTTTTGTTTATAGGTAGAAAGGTATCAAAAGTAATTGAATGGCATTTCTTGGCTGGCGCGATTAAGCTCATTTTATTAGCTGGATCACACCAGCCAAAAAGTACCATTCAGTTACTTAAACGGTTTTTCATGCAACTGCCTGACAGAGAAATTGCCACACCACGAAGACGTGAACGCAGCGCCATGCAAATTACAGGGTGGGTTCACACGTACAAGTTATGCAAATGATTGCATTTGCAGGCCAATCGCACGAACGGTGCGCGGGGTATAGGCGGGCATAACCAGCCCGCGAGGCCATCAGTCGAGACGTCGTCACGGCTGCGAGGAGTGAGTGGTTCTGCTGTAACCGTGTCTGGAGAACGAACAAGGAGTGCCAATGTCATTAAGACGCCATCGTAAGGGATTTCGTCAAACGGATGAGTTCACGAAAGGTGTTATCGTAGGACTTCGTAGCGCCGGATGGTCCTTGCGTCGTATTGCGGGTGAAACGCAACGTGATGCCACAACTGTCGGTCGCATTTGGAGACAGTGGTCCCAGAAAGGATCTGTGCAACGTCATAGAAGGACCGGAGCACGGAGACGGACGTCCGAGCTCACCAATCGTCGCATCCGACGTAATGCTGTAGTGGACTCACAGGTAACAACGAGCGATATTTTCCGAAGTGTACAGGGAGGCTTGGATGCTCCGATATCGATTGGCTGCGTCTGGTTTTCTGTCCAGCCGTCCGTTGCGAAGGCTACCCTTAACAGAGAGCCATCGTTGTCACCGCTTGGCGTGGTGACGCTCTAGAGGTGCGTGGGGTGCCGAATGGAACAGTGTGGTGTTCAGCGACGAATCGCGATTCTTTCTCACCACGAATGATCGCCGTGTGAGAATCTGGAGGCGACGTGGCCAATGGGCGGATTCCTTACCCGTTGTGCAGCGCCACACGGCCCGACAATGTGGAATCATGGTGTGGGGCAGCACCAACAGCCGCTCACTGCTGGTACGCATTACAGGCACATTGACGGCACGCTGCTATGTTGACGAGGTGCTGCGGCCCGTGGCACTACCGTATCTGCAGCGGATCCCAAACGCCGTTTTTCAACAGAATAACGCCCGGCTGCATACCTCTCGGATCAGCCTGAATGCTTTACACGGTGTGCGGATGATTCCGTGGCCAGCACGATCTCCCGAACTCTCGGCCATTGAGCATCTGTGAGACACGATTGGACGTCGGTTGAGTACCCTCCCATACCCGCCAAAATGAAGATGAACTGTGGACTCGGACTACACCACATGGTCCACGATACCCCAGGACTGTATTCGGACTCTCATTGCGTTGATGCCACTTCGCATTCAACGCTGTATTACTCAAAATGGCGGCCACACTCCTTATTGATCATCCACTGGAGCCTAGTCTGTATGTGATAATTAAATCATTTGTTCAGGACCTACTTGGCTATTTGTGTGCGCAGTTTGCTCTGGTTTCAAGCATTCTTTCATAGTGTAGCCTTTTTTCTGTCCGGCAGTGTATCTCAAATCATTTGGAGCAGTGCAATTTCGGAAATATTTGGTAGGATTTGTTTCCATTTCCTTCTCGTCTTTAAATTTCTTTTTCGGACCGAAATACCTAAGGCTAGAGCGATCCGCCCGATCCTAGCTTAAGGTTGTTCGCTCTAAGGAAGAGAAAGAATCAGGATCCTAGGACAAACACACAACGCAAACATAATCCACGTTAATAACCCGTGAAGAACTCTGATAGTTAAGGAGAAATTCGAGCTTCTGACTACTCGGGTTCCAGGTGACGTGGCGCTCTGACAACTGAGCAGCAAAACGGCTTTCGGACTACATTTGCCTGAGCTTTTCGACAACTGCGCAGTGCAGCGGCTTTCCGACAAAGTCTAATGATCTTTTTCTTATTCCTACTCTAAATATCGCGAATACTGCTAAAAATATTGAGTTAAAACAAATAATACATTCTTCGAATCATGCACAAAAGCAGTGTAGGCGATGCTTTCCTGAGCGAAACAAAACAGCTATAATCACTTCAAATTCGCGATTTACAATTCAGCTTTCAAATTATCACTTCAAATTCGCGATTTACAATTCAGCTTTCAAATTATCACTCACAAGATTTTGGCATTACTTTTTTTAAAGGAAATCCGTTTTGGGGTTGTTTGCTTGGACCACAAATAATCTTTCTCAGCAATTTGTAACAGTTCCTTTTTTACAAAAGTTCAGTTTGTATCGCTGCATGAAATTTGTTTTCTACGGCGTATGTATTTGTGGAAAACTTTTAAAAGCTGGAAGTTAAACCCCTTTCATTCCAAATACTTACGATTTTACAGAATAGAACTTTACATGCGACGACCGATGATGCAAAACGGCCACATCACAAGCGTACGTTATGTTACAAAAACAACAGCAACAAAAATTCAGCACTTTGTTAGAATACTACATACGTGTAGAATATCTAGGCCATATACGAAGGTCATTTCAAAAGTTTTGCTCACTGCGGGTTATCTCTTAAAAACTGAATTTATTTCACAATATACCTTGACAGACCTTCGAAGTAATCTTCATGTTTCTTTATGACAGCGGCCCAACATTTGGGCAAGTCTTGTATTCCAGTCAGGACACCTCCATTGTTGAGGCGTCGGATTACTCGGGTCACCTCATTAGAAACATCCTGAATCGTTTCCCGCGGAGTGGCTTCTTCAGTTTTGGGAACAAGTCATAGGCTGGTGGGCTCATGTAAGGACTGCATGGCGCGTGGGAAAGCGATTGCCATCCATATTTTTCCAGAATGTCTCTTACCCTACGGGCAACAAGCTGCCTCGAGTTGTCGTGCAAAATGATGACACCAGCTTCGAGCATGTCGGGCCTTCTTTGGCGAATCTTTGGGCGCAAAACATTTTGCAGAAACCTCCTGTAGTATTCCGCTGTTTCAGTGGTCCCCTCGGGCACTTATTCAGTTGCTATCACTCCAACCTTGTCATAAGCCGTAATCATCGTCAGCTTAACCTTCGATTGTTGGCGGCGGAATTTTTTCTGGCGGGGTGATTCTGGATGTTTCCACTGAGCCGACTGAGATTTCAGTTCTGGTTGAAAATCTCGTATCCAGGTTTCGTCTATAGCAGTGGTTCCCAACCTGTGCTCCGCGGAACGCCAAGGGCACCGCGGCTGCTCCAGGAAAATAAAAAAATAAAAATTGAATGAAGTTAAAGAATAAGAAACAAAAAGTAGAATCAAAATAAGAAAACTAGAAATTACATTCTGAACGGAAATTTGCCAAGTTGAATTTCGCGCCTCCTCTAGTAGACTGCGCTTGGTCATTTTGCTGCCACTAGCTCCAAAATTATTGTAGCAAGAGACGGACAGACGACGAGACTGAGCTGGGCGCCGACCTGTCGCGTGCCGCGTTTTAATGGCTCTTCCTGGAATTGAATGTCCGAGTGATTTCTTGGAACTGCACATTCGAGAAGTATCTCGCTCATTCTCGACCCTTCGAGAATTCCTGGAATCCGCTCGAAGCTTCTCGAAACTTAGCCCCATATAAATAGAGGCTGGCTAGTCGATTTGGTGTCACTTGGGCCGCGGGTGGCCTAGTGGGCAACGTTCGTGACTGCCACGAAAAGGATCTGGGGTTCGATCCCAGCAGGTACGAACGCTCGATCCACTAAGTATCCGCCGTGCGTCGGATGGGCACGTTAAGCCGTCGGACCTCGGGTACTGCCCCCACCGGTAATAAATAAGGGCGTCTTCCTCCCCCTTTCTACTTCGCTTCCGTGCCACTTTCCTATCGGGCACTCTAACTCAAATCTCCTAGCTTCCTATTTCTAAGGGTTGTTTAAGAACTGGAGTCAGACACTCCCTTCCTAAAATCCTCTATATATGATCACATATGATCACATTTGGTGTCACTTCACAGTGAATTTTCAAAGCGATAACATTTTGATTCCTTAGCGATTATTCTGTAAGTTTTCTGTTCTTGTGTCCTCTGTGTGACTTTACATTCCCATACTATCTATCCCCTCTTCCTCTCCCCGTAACACTACTCCTAAATACCATTAACTTGTAAGGCATAGGGTAGGCCTAAGGGGCTCCGCCATATAAATTGATTCTAAAAAGGGCTCCGCGAGTCAAAAACGCTGGTCTAGAGCAACAATTCTGTCTAAAAACTGCTTGCCTTCTATTTCGTAATACTCAAGCAATTCTTCTGCGATCCCTATGCGAACTACGCCTTCTATTTCGTACCACTCAAGCAATTCTTCTGCGATCCCTATGCAAACTGCTTGCTGCTCTTCAGTCAGATCAGTGGCGTAACCTTGTTTCAAAATCTCGTGGGGTCCGATCACACATACACACATTATACTGTATGTATACACATATATATACATACTGTATAAGATAGAGTTTGGGACCCCCTTCACACACACACACACACACACACACACACACACACACAGGCAGGAGCAAAGCAGTTGCTGATGCGCGATCTAACGGGCACGACATACGCGCCTCCGTTGGAAAATTGTGGAACTTCGCGAACACAACTGTAAAACTATGATAGATAGAGCGAAATGTGAATTACAAAGTTGTAGAACTGACTTTGTTTATTGGGAATCAGTATCGCTATTTTATTAAGTACCTATTATACACGTGTTTGCATCCTACGAAAAATTACAATCTTATATTATTAAATTTTGTCTCTTCACATCATTAAAAAGTGTGCATTATATCATTATCTTCCCGAAAAATTTGGAGGGTTCCTTTTCATTGGGGATCCACGACCATCAACCCCTCCCCCGACTCCTGACATCCAGTGGTTACGACTATGACTCAGATTATGCGGAATCCATTTAGCAGCCACTTTTCTCATCTGAAATTTTTCAGTTAGGATTGCGAAACCCGAAGCGGTAGACATGCTTGCTTTATATGTAATCTCTTCATATGTTTTCCGTCGGTCTTCTTGCAAAATGATGTTGACAATAACCACAGAAGTGTCGTCCGTTGCATCTGATGGCCGGTTGCTGCTTGAGTGGTCTTCGATGCTTTCCCGACCTTAGCGGTAACAAGAAGCCCACTGCGACACACTGTGCTACGATGCATTAAACTAACCCCACAAACTTCAGACAAAGCTTTGTGAAATTCGGTAGGGGATTTTCTTCCCAAAGTTTCAATTTTAATGTAGGATCGCTGGTCGCTACGCCAGATCTGACCTGACTAACTTTCTCCCTCCATTTCTAGGCAGAATTTTTCGGAACAGGAACAAACTAGCCAGCAAACGTAGACACAACTTCATATACTGAAGTTTGACTCACAACTGGCTTCAACGATCGGAGCGATTGCTTCATCCTATCGGCAGCACCTGCACAGTGTGCAAAACTTTTAAAATGACCTACGTATGTTGGATATAAGATTCAAGCTTCCATTTAAAAATTAAATTCCTAAGACTTTTTCCTGTGTGATTTTATGTTTTTCTTACAAAACAGAATCTCTGTGTTTCCCGCTAAATTTACAGCATTCGTTCTATTAAACTCACATTTACTAGCGGTTTGTATTTTGTTTTCTTAAACTTTTCTATTCCATGTATTGCGATATTACGAGGGATCCCACTGAATGCTGTTTTACGAAAACAAATAATTCTGAGTGGCGAAAAGGGTCAAACGAAATATTGATGTGACGCTATGACGTAAGAAACTTTTAAAAACCCAGACTTAGCAAAATTTAGATGTTTTGAATATTTTAAGAGGTTATATGCTTTTCTTAAATGGGAGTTAGTGGTATTTACTATTCCCTCAACATACACAGCCAGAGATTCCAATATTTCGGATATTTTCTTTAGGAAAAGTAAAAAAAAAAAGGCTCTGCGGAAAATACACACCCCGATTAACGATAAAATACTTTGTGCATCTCTGAGTTCACGATGTCATATTTGAATCGAATATGTATTTTGTGTTTCAGTAAATAAAGTACATTCTTTTAGGAGACCAAACACGACTTTATATCGTTTCGGAGAGGGAAGTAAGGGCGTTTTTTTTATTTCAGTAAAACTTCCGAGAATTTTTTAAATAATAACATACGCATCAATAGGAAATTGTCTTCTACACTGATTATTTCATAGTGCCTATTCTTAGAGCTGAACAGCATACGTAGCGTTAAACACATAAATTTCGCCATTTATAAATCTGGAACGCGAGGGCTAATTTTCTTCGAACTTCGTATAACAGATGTCCTACTACGTCTTAGTAAGCGTACAAAATTTCATTTGAAACACTTTCATGATTCTTGAGATACACATAACCCGTTTTGTTATTATTTTGTGGGTGAGACAAGACTTCGTGTGTGACTGACTATAACCGCATATGCGCAATCAGAGAAGATACAGACTTCTTGGTGACTCACATGAAAAGTATTTATTCCATTTCGGGGACCTTTGACCCCAAAAATAAAAAAATAAATTCTTAAATATGAGGATATTGAAGCCAGAGCCGCTGCTCGGGAGCCAAGAAGAATTTCTTTTTTTTTCTTCAGTAAAATGGCAAAGTATATAAAAATAAGGAAAAACACCTTGAAGATATTGCAATTCCACGCAATAAGCGTTGATGATAGGAGACGATTAAAAAATGATTTGAAAATAATCGATTCAAAAAATGATTTGGAGTGATCCAAATCATCACAATAGGGTATTGTTACAAGTAAGCTCAAAAAGAGCCTTGACTTTGGGGATGGCCTTGGGATCAACGCGCGCGACAATTATTTTACATTGTATATCTTTCATATGCGGCTGAAAAAATATAAAACCTAACACATATAAACACACACATGAAAAATAAAAATGCAGAAAAAGCTTGTGGGGAGTCAAAGAAAATGAAAAAAAAATGAAAAAAAGAACAGGAAAAGCTTGAAAAAATAAAAAAACAAGGAAAGGAAAGCATGAAAAAAATAAAAACATGAACATATAAAAAAGGAAATCATGAAAAAATAAAAAAAAACAGGAAAAGCTTGTGGAGGTGTCCACAAATATGAAAAAAATCATGAAAAAAACAGGCAAAATTTGTGATACTATCATAAAAAATATCATGAAATACCCTCAGAAGAATACTATCATGGAAACAATCATGAACAAACAGAGAAACATGAAAGGTAAAAAACCAGGAAAATCTTGTGGTGGCGTAAACAAACATGAAAAAAAATCGTTAAAAAAAAACAGGAAAAGCTTGTGATACGATCATGAAAGATATCAGGAAATACCTTCAGAAGTATATTGTCATGAAAAAACCTGGAAAATATGAAAAAAAGCAGGAAAAGCTTGAAAAAATAAAAACAGGGAAAGGAAAACATGAAAAAATAAAAACATGAAAATATAAAAAAAGGAAACCTTGAAAAAAATAAAAAAACAGGAAAAGCTGAAAAAATAAAAAACAGGAAGAGCTTGTACAGGTGTCAACAAATATGAAAAAAATCATGAAAAAAAGCGGTCAAAGCTTGTGATACTATCATGAAAGATATCATGGAATACCTTCAGAAATATATTATCATGAAAAAAAAAACTGGAAAATATGAAAAAAACAGGAAAAGCTTATAAAAATTAAAAAACAGGGAAAGGAAAACATGAAAAAATAAAAAAAACAGGAAAAGCTTATAAAAATTAAAAAACAGGGAAAGGAAAACATGAAAAAATAAAAAAAAACAGGAAAATCTGAAAAAATAAAGACAGGAACAGCTCGTGGTGGTGTCAACGAATTTGAAAAAAAATCATTAAAAAAAAAACAGGCAAAGTTTGATATTATCATGAAAGATATCATGAAATACCCTGAAAAGAATACTATCATGGAAAAAAATCATGAAAAACCAGGGAAACATTAAAAATTAAAAAAATCCAGGAAAGTCTTGTGGCGGCGTCAACAAATATTGCCGTGGCGGGAGAGACTACCGCTTAAGCCGTTCCTGACTGTAGACAAAGCGATACCCAATTTGGCAATTTTGCGTTTTCAGTAACGAACTGTTGGACTTAGGTCCACTTAAGTCTAATAGTTGTCGTAGGATAAAAGCTTCCAGACTCTCTAAGTTCCGGTAGTATCAGACACAGAAGTTAGCTTCAGTATGTCTGTAACGAGAGGTCAAATCAATTTGAAATTTTGAATGCAAGGTGTACTGCTAAGTTTTAGTACACGTGTGAAATGGCATCTGAAAGGATATGTATACACTATTCCGTCACATTCTAGTGGGAGATGATATACTCTTAATTAATAATTTCCTATGTAATTGCATGGGTATACTCTGCTTCCATAACAGTAAAGCGGTTTGTTTACATGTACGCTTACATGACATCAGGGCTGTGTTTCGTCACATATTCAAAGCAATTTAATCCTGGCATGAAGAAGTCCACCATTTTAACACCAGCTTAAAGAAACAAAAGGAAAACGTTACGTCACATTTTCTTCAGTTCTCAAATTCTAATCATAATTAAAAAAATTTCGACACAAATAAACTGCTTTATAATTCATTTCACGAGGTATTTTCCTTCATTTCTTGTGTAGCTCTAGACAGGGGTTGGTGCGATGAATAAATATGTAGAATTACGTTCCACAGCTGAATGAATTCTCACACCGGAACTGCGTGCGTTCTTAATCGTGATTCGAAACATGCCAACCCATCGGCTTGCTCTGTTTTGTTGATTTATGCATTAATTCACTAGGGAACAGTGGAGATTCCGTAGCAGAAAAACGCAGACGTTCACGTTATAGAAACTGGCGAGATCTATTTATTACGACGGAAAACCAGACTTGCGTTAGTAAACACCAATTTATTTCTGGCTAATGCAATTGCCTAGCCGTTTAATCAGAATCTGTTCCGAATAACAAGGAGAGGAGTATCTACATGAACGGCAATCAATGAGCTCTAAGCATTGTATTCTAGGAATTTTGTGTCATTACGCTTTAATGTAAACTGTTGTCCAAAATTAACGTGACAAAAAAATCATGAATAATGCAAAATCCGCCCGACAGAGTTTAATAGCAGTTGGTACGGACGTACACTACATATACACTGCGTGGTCACTTTATTATGGCCACCTGACAGTTTTAAGCAAATGTGCTATGGCTGCACGCTGTTGCCGCCAGAGGGCAAGGCTAGTATAAAAAGGGAAAGCTTAGTGCTTGCGACAGTAGTAGAAGTGATTTTTGGGTGACGAGATGGGTAATAAATGCGATTTGACGGACTTTCAACGTGGGATGATTGTAGGAGCTCGAAGCGAGTATCACCGAAACCGCCGCATTCGTGAAATGTTCCAGAGCAGCTGTTGTTAAAGTGTTTAAAGACTGGACTGTCAGCCAAAAAACTGGTCGTCATCGACTAGTGACTGCTCGGGCGGAACGGATAGTGTCCAGACTGGTAACAGACAACAGAAAGGCAACAGTGTAGAAAATTACAGACCATCGTAATCAAAGATCCCCTCAAATGATCTCGGCACGCACTGTTCGCCGTACACTGCATCGGTTGGCATATGGCAGCCGAAGGCCTGTTCGAACACCTTTGCTGTCTGCAGTTAACAAGAGAAAACGTTTCCAGTTCGCACAGGAGCACAAGGATTGGCCAGTCGATAATTGAAAACAAGTTATGTGGTCCGATGAATCACGTTTAGAGTTGCACCATGCCGTTGGCCGAGTGAGTTATCCCAATGGCGATGGCTACTTTCAACATGATAGTGCGTCCTGCCATAGTACTCGTATTGTACAGGATTAGTTTCAGGAACATACCGGTGTGTTTACTTTGCTTAGGTGGCCTCCACAATCTCCAGATCTCAACCCCATTGTGAATTTGCGGGATGAAGTTGAACGAGCCATCAGACAGCTGGATCAACAACCCTGCAATCTCACACTCCTGGAAGGTGCTATTCATCAAGCAGGGTCTCATATTCCACAAGCCACCTATCAACATCTCGTGGAGTCCATGGCACGAAGAACTGACGCAGTATTAAAGGCAAAAGGTGGCCCAACAAAGTACTGAGAGGGTAGTCGTAATAAAGTGGCCACTCAGTGTAAAAACGTCCTCTCAAGTGTTTCGCAAAATTGCGTAAAGGTGGACACTTAAATCTTGCGTAAAACATTGGATCACGTGTTTTGGATGCAAAAGTAGCTAAAATCCAAATTTGATTCAACACTATCAAGTTGGGATTACATGGAATAATTAATACGGACATAAATCCAGCTGTTGTTTCCATGTAAATTGAACTCAGAAATTTGAAAATTTAATCGTCCTGGAACGGTTAGAGGACTCGCATCTCCCGATTAGCGCTCGAGTATGCTCATTGTACTGGGTGGAGTAATGCTTAGCATACTCGAAAGCACATCGGGAGATTAGGGTTCGATTCCCGTTTCAAGGCGATTAAATTTTCTAATTTCTGTAGTTAAATTACACGGAAAGAACAGCTTGATTTATGCGCGTATGATTCAACAATATTATCATAATGAGAAAATAACTTCAGTATTAAGACTTTATTTATGAGCAATGCTCGAAACTGTAGAGCATACAGATGAACAAGTCTTTAGTAGAATTCTTGGGTGGCCGCCGGTCCAGAACCACTAAAAATTGACTTGGACCACAAGAGCCAATATCACCGTGGTCCGAAGAACCCGTCGCTTTATTTGAATGTCATTTATTTCAGAAAAAAGCTTTTCCGCAAAGTGGAGTTGCAAAATATTTTCCGTTCATGGTAAATAGCGAAAAACATATTTCCTCTTAGTCCACTGGACAAAAACTGAATATTAAAGCAGATAGTATCAAAGTACATAGATTGGATTAGCTTGAAACAGTTGTGACGTGCCTGCCACCCAGGACACACACGACATAAAGACAGATAGCAGCAAGAACGAACGTCTGCGTAGCTCAGTTGGTAGAGCGACTTGTTCCGGAATAAGTGGACTCGGATTCGAGCCCCGGCGTGGACAAAAATGGCTTCCGATCTTCTCGGATGATCCGGCCGTTCAAGATCTCGCAATGATGTGATGTTCTTTCCACACCGCGAGATAGGAAAAAATAAGAGAATCCCTTGTTCAGCCCTTCGAAAACTAAAAGTGTATGATGTTGCATTCCACACACTAGATTGACTGGGAGTTCTCAAGTGCACGTTCTACAGCGGATAGCTGCCTACAACAATTCATGGTCACGGCTGACCCGTGGGCCATTCCCCGGCACTCCTTCGGGGAGGGGATGTGACGTGCCTGCCACTCAGGACGCACCCGACATAAAGACAGATAGCAGCAAGAACGAACGTCTTCGTAGCTCAGTTGGTAGAGCGACATGTTCCGGAATAAGTAGACTCGGGTTCGAGCCCCGGCGTGGACAAAAATGACGGAGAAATTTACTTCGTTATACAGTCATTGTATTCTGTTAACGTAGATCTCGGTAAATTATCATGACAACAGATAAATTCACAGTATATTATTGGGGGATGGAATTTTTGCTGCTCTGATGGATGTTTAACGTTCTGTTCCCTGCACATCAGCCGAGTGTGAACGGAGTTCAGAAATATGGAGGAAAGCTGACAAAACCTTGTCCATATTTGGAGTAAGTTTGGGCTGGCAAAAAAACTGATCCTCCCCAAATGGTGCCGTGGTCTAAGCGCTGGCTTGTAAGCATTTGTCCGAGACTGGTCCCAGTTCGAACGGTGAGGCATGGATGGTGTGCTCCTCTTACGGCTCTATCTCCCTCCCTTCCCTGGAACCAGTGACCCTGAATTAAGGACAAGCTACTTTTTACAACCCATGGGCTGCGGGTGGCCTAGTGCTCAACGTTCGTGACTGCCACGGAGAAAACCTCAGGTTCGATCCCAGTAGGTATGAACGCTCAAGCCACTAAATATCCGACGTGCGTCGGATGGGCACGTTAAGCCGTCGGACCCCGGGTACTGGCCTACCTGGTGATAAATAAGGGTGTCTTTCGCCCCCTTTCTACCTCGCTTCCGTGTCACTTTCCTATCGGGCACTGTAGCCCAAATCTCCTATCTTCATATTTCTAAGGGTTGTTTAAGACCTGGGGTCAGACACTCCCTTCCTAAAATCATCTACATATGATCTGATCTAATCGTATCTGCTTACAGCCCATTGAGTTGCTGACGGCAGTCGTTAAACCTTCAATCAGAAAAAAATACTGAACATTGAAACTTTTTTAGACTTAATGATGGCATTACTAGATACCTCAGATATTGCACAATGTGATCTAGTTTCGACAGGGCCACTATGGACCCATTCAGGTAAAAGACTAAAAAACTTTGTTGAAATCTTACATCCATCAAAATATTAATTAAAGTTAGATATGCATGTCCGTTAGTTGACATACACATTACAATCAATGTGAAAATATTTTGTAGTATTCGTACTATATTCTTTAATTTGAAGTTGCAGCGCATGTTTCAATACACTCCGCCTTGAAGAACAGGAATAAAATGAATACAGGCACATTTATAATACATTAATATTCGTCAATTGCGGGCCTGTAAAAGTTGGTGCTTAACACCAATTTCTGCTATTCGTTTGTCACGCTGAAATGAAATACGAATCTGAACTTGTTTCTTTTAATGTTGTGCTTGGCCATAGTTTTTGTTTAAACCACACGCTTACGAGAAATATCAGATAGATATATTTTCGTACTGATATTGATCCAAGTTAAAAAACAATGCCGCCTTACGCAAGATTTAAGAATTTAATGTGGAAAAAATATACACAAGTTAAAAATATTGTAACGACCTCGGCCGCTGCCACCAATATAACTGTCGTGGCCGCTATCTCACTGCGGACAACCAATATAACAACCGTGGCCGAGCAATTATTAAATTTCTTTTCCACGGTCATTCGACGTTGTCCTTGGCGCGAAGACTGTATTATATGGGAATACACTGAAACAATTAAAACCAATCACATTCGTACACATAAATAAGTGTTCTAAAAATGCGCTGACTGCACTGAACAAACATTTAATTGGCTATAAAAAATAACAATGGCACGTATACGAATTAACATTAGTTGCTGGCTGATCATGAGTGTTGGGTGTACTTTAACCGAAATTTCTTTCCGTGATAATGTTTTAATGAACTTAATCCACAGTTCAGTTCTTACAATTTACCAGTTCAGTTCTTCTACCAATAGCGTAGCATATGCAACAACAATAACAAAATGTTTTTACTTACATGGATGGGGCTCTCATTCTCAAATCCAACGGAATGTTTTTTATCTGTTAAATGGTAATGTACCCAACACGCTTATCATATGCAGTAGATATCTTTTACGCAGGCTTCGATCCGTAACTTTCCATCGAAGGGGTCGCGCTGTTATCGTTGCTTCACACACACGCACAAATGTTGTTGTTGATTGAGCTTCACCTCACCTCCTTGGCGGCATCTGGCAGGGGAAGACCGTGCTGACGATTCACAACGCTGTTCTTAGCGTTTCCAACCTGAGTTCCGTATCTTGGCGTCGCTTATTCTTGGAGCGACCAACGTCAAATCGCCGACTTCTTAATTTCTCTGAAGCTTCGCTTTTTACTGGGCCAACCAGTCGGAACTATTACGTGGTTTAGCAGCACAGGATTTGCTGCTTTATTACGCGCATATAAGCATTCCTCTGCTTTAATGGCAATCTGGCCTACCCAGATGCACTCGAGTTGCCAATACTCCGTTTTTTACAACATGCGGGAGGTCTGCTGCTTCATTTTTCTCAAATCACTCGGCAGCTCAAAGACATCTCGTCTTTAACATCGGACAGCGTACAGACAACTGAAATTTCTTCCCTATTTTTCACGCCAAGTGCGCAATCTTGTTTTCCGATCGGACCACACAAAAATAGAGGAATTGTTCTGGTTTAGGGCAAATGCCCTAAACAATCGACAAATTTACGATTATTGGCTCAATCTGTTGTCCCCCATCTTCATTCATTTCTACAAGTGGCCCTCGATGGTTTTGCTTCGAAACGTTCCTGCTTTCCGTGGCTGTTTAGACTGGACGTCAGCTGCGAACTACGATTTACTGCGTCAAAGCGCTCGCAAACTCCGGTCCCCCAAACAGAGGGATAATTCTTCTTACCTTTTCTTTCCTAACCCCTAGGCAAAACTTTCTCTATTGTTTACCCTTTTAACTCCAATAAGCCTCGAACTTAATTAATTAATACCTAATTAATTTCATACATCCACCACGCCCATTAATTCCAGAATTAATGGCCGGGGTGGGTCGTAACAATATATATATATATACATTAGACCTTTCGAGTTTGCAATAAACTCATCCTCAGATGTAATACAATGCACAAACACAAGCGACGAGGTGTTAGTGATATATGCCATGACAATCGCGTCACCAGTGACGTATGTCCGAAAAAGAAGTTTAATGCAGTTGCAGAAATAATTGGCCAATCTCAATTTCTGGGGACTCGGGATGTGTTTGTGTTTTTCCCGGTCCAATAACTGTGTCCAAGGTAGGGGAATAGTACAAGGAAGGGAATTAGCGTATTACAAGGGGAATCTTCATTAAGGAAAGATTACTGTATTTATAAATCAGTAAATTTCTGTGAAAAAATGTTAGAACGAGGTCTAGGGGATTCAGTATAATACATAATGCCCCTATTTGGGAGGCAGCAATTATACTGAATACCCCTAGACTTCGTTCAACTATTCTTTTCACAAGAATTTTACTGATTTACAAATATAGTCATCTTTGTTGTAATGGATATTCCACACTATTCCCCTTCTTTTTACTATTTCCCTCTGTGACGTACCTGCCAGCAGGACGCACACGACATAAAGGCACATAGCAATCAGAACAAATGTCTGCGTAGCTCAGTTGGTAGAGCGACTTGTTCCGGAATAAGCGGCCTCGGGTTCGAATCCCGGCGTAGACCAAAAATGACGGAGAAATTTACTTCGTTATAATGGCGCCCGAACTATCCGGATGACCCGGCCGTTCAAAATCTCGCATTGGTGTGATGTTATTTGCACACCGCGAGACTGGAAAAATCAGAGAATTCCTTCTCCAGCGCTTCGAAAAATAAAAATGTGTGATGTTGCATTCCACATAGCAGATTGACTGGGAGTTCTCAAGTGCACGTTCTACAGTGGATGGCTGCCTGCAACGATTCATGGTCACGGCTGACCCGTGGGCCATGCCCCCGGCCCTCTTTCGGGGGGGGAGATGTGACGTACCTGCCAGCAGGATGCACACGACATAAAGGCACATAGCAATCAGAACAAATGTCTGCGTAGCTCAGTTGGTAGAGCGATTTGTTCCGGAATAAGCGGCCTCGGTTTCGAATCCCGGCGTAGACCAAAAATGACGGAGAAATTTACTTCGTTATACCTCCCTTGGAAACAGTTATTGGACCGGGAAAAACACAACACACCCCGAGTCTCCAGAAATTGATATTGACCAATTATTTCTGCGTATGCGTTAAACTTCTTTTCTGGACATACGTCACTGGTGACACGATTGTCATGGTATATATGACTAACACCTCGTCGCTTGTGTTTGCGCATTGTATTACATCTGAAGATGAGTTTATTGTAACTTTTTCTAAAATATATTTTTTTAACTTGCATATATTTTTTAACATTACATTTTTAAATCGTGCATAAGACGGCATTGTTTATTAACTTGGACTTAAGAGAACATTGTTATTTCAAGTTAAGCATGAGCCTCCTGCTGGCCATCTAGAGAAAAACAACATGCTCTCGCAGATAAAATTTACATTCTTTCTCTGTATGAAAAGTAGCTCCGACATGCAGATATACCATCTTCTCCAGGCACCACTATTTAATTGAAAAGCAAAGGAATTAAGTCTCTACAAATCCCATTAAACAAGGCCCTATACGTAGAAACAAGAATTTAGCGCGTAATAAATATTCGTTAGTAAACAGGTTGGCATTTGCAGTACTGTAGATATAAAAAGAGATTTCCGTAGAACACTTACAGAATTGTTTTGCAAGAAACACTTAACCAATATGTTTAGTTCTTGTACTCATTCTTTCAATCTGATTGCGTCGGCCTCTGTGTAGTTATTATTTCCTCTTTATGAGATCATGTGACCCCAAATAACTGTCTGAACTACATTAGTCTGGGACATGCCAACGACATATGAATGCAAATATTCGTTTTTTGTTTTAAGTTTTGTTGATAACAAAGTTATTTACTTTCGTTTTGTTTTATTGGCTCGCGAAATGCAACTTTTCCCAAAAGGATCATATTTCTAAAAATATCACCCTCCTAACCTGCCCTGTATAATACAAACTGTTTTTTATTAAAACACAAGGCAGTTTTTTTCAATGGCTTTCATTTTTGTTTTGATTGTTTAACTATTCTACCTAATATGCGAAATGATGTAACTCTGCCGCATCTTGTCAACATACAGAGAATAATGTTTCGTACTTCTGTGTTGTTTAATGGCTTTTCCTTTTTTCTATTGTTGGATTACTAAATTTTACTTACACGGAAATGTAATTCGTTTCTTTTCTTCGCCAAATTTATTATTTATCTTGCCTCAGCAGTTTATTAAGCATGCAGATACAATTATTTTGTGCACTTGCTGGTGTTCCGAAAGAGCTGGTCATATTTTATGTGTCTTTTCATGAATATAGAGTGCCAAGCATTTTTCATCTTTCAGTAATGCTGTTGTTCTGTTACTTTTGATAAGCACGTCTTCATCATAAGTGTAATTAATGTAATCACCTTCGTTTGCAACATCGGTTACTTTTATTAGTGAAATGCCAAAGTTTTCGCCGTTTTAAGGAGAAAGGAGACAGGAGCAATTAGGAAAGCAGTACACATTTACTCAACGAAATATTGGCCGTTAGCAACAATTACCTTTTGTCACTTTTCAGACAACAAATGAATGCCCCTGTGATAGAAGGACTCGGGATTTGAGCTGAAGAACGCAGTGGCGAAATTTTCCACCTCTGGAACTGTGGTGAACCGCTATTGGGCTAGGGTATGTTGCCTAGAGCGAAACAGATGAAAGTCTCAGGGTGCAATGTCCGGGGAGTAAGCTGGGTGCGGTAAAACCTCCCAGTGTAACTGTTCAAGGGTTGATTTTGTGGTGGCCCCGACATGTGGTCTGACATTATCGTGCAACAGGGTGATTGGGCGGCGTCCTTTACCTCTCCAAAAGCGTTTTTGCTCGATCGTTTTTTTTTTTGTTTTTTTGATTGAAGGTCTAACGACCACCGTGAGCCATTCAATGAGCTATAAGCAGTCGCCCGTCCCTAGTTGTGCCGTAACACAAACACAACATCCATGTCTCACCGGGATTCGAACCCGGACTCATGATCATAAGCCATCGCTTAGACCACTGCGCCACCGGGCCGTTTGCTCGATCATCAATCATCAACTGATTGCTATATCGCTGTCCAATTATTGTTTCGCCCGGTTTCAGCTGTTCGAAGCACAGCACTCCATGCATATCCCACCACCACACAAACACACACACACACACACACACACACCACATAACAGCACCTTTTTCCCGTGGATATCCTGTTGTGCAGTGGATGTTAATGGCTGGCCTGGGTCGATCCACGATCGCTTGAATGCGAGGTTGTCGCAATAGACCCATTTTCTATCCCCTATGACAACCTTCCACAAGAAATTCTTCCCTCGAAACCTTTTCAGCAACCACATGCAGATGCCCAATCGTTGACCAATAATATGCTCCATCAAAGTATGAGGAACCCACTTACCAATCTTCTGGATCTACCCCAAGGCCTGTAGACGCCGTACCATCGTCGATTGAGCCACTTTCAAACGTTTCGCCAGTTTCATGGTCGATTGTGTGGCATCCTCTTGCAACAACTATTCCAGTTCCTTGTCTGCGAGTTCCTGCGGTCTACCTGCACGTGGCATGTCTTCCAAGCTTAGATCACCTTTCTTAAACCTGGCAAACCATTAGAATTCTGATTTTTTAAACAACACATTAGAATTCTGATTGGCGACCTTCTTGAGTACCGTCTTTATACCTTTCGTTCTAAGTTCTCTGGAACTCACCTTGTCAGGAAGTATTGCTTAGTTAATTTTTGTCATGGGGCCGTTGATTACATTGGTTTAAAGTCAATTCTACGTAGACGTTTGGATCTTTTTCCCTTTGAAAACGAGGTCAAATTGGTGACCTGTTACCGATGTGAAAAAACGCTTATTCGTCAAAATTTCAATTACAGACAAACCGTAGCAAATCTCAAATATTTAAACGACAAAGAGGATGACAGTTGTCACTCTCATTCCGACAGATTTAGTAAATTTGTCGATACTCACCATGGTCATATTATTACTGGTGACCTCGATATCGTGCATTTTCGGGAGCTACGTTTTCTTATGTCTTTGGGCACCAAATACAGGTCGGCACCTCGTTTCAATATAAAGAAGTGTGTCTCCATTTTGCATAGTAATTGTTTGCAATGTGCACTCAAACTTTGCTATGAGTTCGATCTGCCTCTCGAATCGTTCAACGAGTGGTTGGATTGTGTGCTTTGTGACATTCGTCACGAGCTTGGTAAATTGAAAAGCTCTAAGGTTTGCACCCAGCAACCACATAATCTTTCCTTGATTACTTCACAAATTCGTGAAATTCTAGATTTATTCACTGTTTCCCCAGTGGATAAAACTACTAATAATTTTGCCATTACCTGTAAACAGTTTTACCAGAGTTTCCTATTACAGGAGATGAACACTACGGATACATACACTCCGGCCTCTCAAAACCGTAAGGATGTTGTTAAAAAAATAATTTCTCTGCATAAAAGGATTAAGCTTACAGTAGTATCTAACTTAAATTTCCGTTTCCTTTATGCTATTCCAACGTTCCATAAGAAACCTGTTTCTTTTCGTTTCATAACCAGTGGACGTAATTTTTATAATAGTAAAACGGGTGGGTTGCTTCAGAGTTACTTTTCTACAGTGCTTCGCAAACTAGATTCGACCTCGAATTATCGGGAAGAATGACAGAGTTTTAGAGGCGGTTGAACTCAGCAACTGTCTCATCTGTTGATACCTACGATTTTAAAAACCTTTTCACTTCGATTTCATTGAAGGGTTTATGGCAGGTGGCCTTTAATTTACACACAAAGTTTGAGTCCAGGGTTACAGAACAGTTTTGGCCCTTTCTAGTGGGTTTCTGTATTAATTACAATTTCGTTACCGTGGGCGATGGACTGTACCTCCAAACTCGTGGTATTCCGATGGGCAGTCGCTTCTCAAGTAGCTTAGCCAATCTCTATCTGCACTTTTTTGAGGATAGATTTACTGCTACTTGCCCTTTGCCTGGTATCGTTCTGAGGTACGTTGATGATATTATTGTCATTAACGTGCCGGACTTTTCGCGATGCACTGTTGATTTGTATCCTGAGGATCTCACCCTAGAAAAAACTAACAGCTCGTCTACTTACGTTTGTTACCTCGATTTAGAGGTACAAGTGGACGAGGGGGCGGGGGTAAGGGGTGTGGTAAATCTTTATGATAAAATAAATGCTTTTGATTTCGATATCATTTACTACACTCATTGGTCCTCCAACATTTCTAAAGAAGTACATCGTAATCTACTTCTTTCTCAATTTCGCAGAACAGCAAAAATATGTTCCACACAGTTCTTGCTTGTAAAAAATCTTAAAACACTTCTTTCTAAACTGCATTCTAACAAATTTCCTAATAATGTTTCAAAGCATTACTTAAAACACTTAATTTTGAATTTTAATTCGGTTTCAAAGAGTTTTAAATTGCACATTGACACGCTTTACTAATCCAGCACCTAACAATATTAAGTAAGTCAGGCAATATAAAGTACCACTTGGCGGGTCCCTAGTGGTTGAAGATTTCTATTTACATACACAGTTTTGCATCTCGTCATTTTACACATTTTTTTGGCTTGCTAGGATGTTATCTAACCGCTACCACTTTAACGTTAGCATATATATTTTGGTTCTTGTTGGTCGTTGGTCCAGTTCAGTTTGATCTTAATTCATGGCGTTGACCGATTTGGTCTGCCGGTAAGCCTTTTTTGTCATTTTTTCAGTGTTTATATTCTTGTTTTTTGAATTTCAGTGTCTGGTTTGGCGTTTGGTCTGGTGGCCTAGGGAGCATGATCAACCGACATATTTGGTTCTTGTCGTTTGTTGGTACTAGAAAGGCCCCTACCGCAGATTGATGCTCTCCTGATGACGGCAACCAGTTTGTTCATTTTTTGGTTTTCAATTTGGAACTTCCATATATATATATATTTATAAAAAAAAATTTACTCTCTATCAACGAAGAACTACCCAAGGAAACCCCGAACCACCCATAAATCGACGAACGCAAACCAAAAATACGAATTGTCGCAAATGTGCATACAACAATAGCCGTAATAATAAAATTAATAATGATAGTAAACACGTAAGGTCGGAAACCGGGAGCCATTCATCAGGGAAAGACACCCCTGACCCCTACCCTGGTCCAGGTTTTATGCATGTATCGAACTAACTGAACAACAATCTCCAATGTAAGGGTTAAGAATTTTGCAAAATTTAGGACTAGACACTTGATCTTTCCTACCTGAACCAAAAATACCAGCAATTAAAAATAAAGTCTTACCTTAAGTAAAGCAAACATAAACACCTTCATCTTAACGGACAGCAAATACATTAATCCAAAACCACACGAAAGAAAATTAACAAATGCCATGCTGATTCCCCAAACACAATTCATGAATCAAACAAGTTTGTAAAATCATGCAATGCATTGATTATAAATACGCTTTCCAACATACCAGAAATCATTACTCAAGTTATCACTCAAGTTATGAGAATAATGGCTGTGGAATAAATCTCAGTCCTGTGCCCTGACCCTTGATCCCATATCGATGATATTGAACAGAACCGGTTCGGTATACCTCCGAAATAACATGATAAAGTTTTGTCGCAAGTTATGATGCATAAGGGCTATGAAATAGAACCTGATCCTGTGTCCTAACCTTTGACCCCATTTCGCCCATTTTCAATAGAATTCGTTCCCAGGCAGGCCCCTACAGCATACTAACATTTCATCCAAATCGAAGTATTTTTACGTAAGTTATGACGCATAACAGCAGTGAAATGGATCCCGCTCCTATGTACTGACCTTTAACCCCCCCCCTTTCTTTCACTTTAAATAAGGTTCCTTACCAGGTGATACCCTGCCAGATACTAATCTTTCATCGAAATCGAACGATTGTTACGCGAGTTATCGTGCGGACGGACATACGCACACAACGTGTGACGTAATGAAGCAGATGGGAATCGCGACCATATGCTCGCAAGAGTATGACGTCGTAAAACTTTAATAGGATCCAAACACAACGCGTGACGTAATGAGACAGATGGCGTGACCGCGCGCCAACATTCTCAAACGCGAAATTGTGACGTCATAGATTTCTAAGCATTGGAAGCATTAATGGAACGATGCCATGACAATAAAAACGTTATAATTCGGGGTGGTTATTTAACCCACTAAACGAATTCTCCTAAAGTCGAGATGAAGCTAAATCGATTTCTAGTACCAGAAAGCGGTAGGTTAACGACTTTCATCAAAATTCTTAGAGCCGTTTTCAAAATAAAATGTACATACATACAAGAATTAAAACTTTAAGGTAGACGTCAAGTAATTTTGCTTCCTATTCTTCCAGTGGAAAAACTTCTGTACACATTTTTTTCACAATTAATGCGTTCCCAAGAATGAAAATTTGAACATCGATTAAAATAACTTCATTTCATAACTTGGAATACTTAATATTTTCTAAACCATAACCGTAATAATATTTTCTCAGCCATAACCGTAATTATGCAATCCAACCAACGAGATCCAACATTTATTTGTCCACTGACGTGATCAAAGTACAGGTCGCGCCATCTGTTTTCTGGTTTCAACACCACCAAAGGAAACGTTATTGTTTTTTAATATAATTATGCTTATGTTTTAGAAAATGTTAAGTATTCCAAGTTATAGTATGAAGTTATTTTAATCGGTGTTCAAATTTCCATCCTTGGGAACACAATAATTGTGAAGGAAATGTGTACAAAAGATTTTCCATTGGAAATATAGGAAGCAAAATTACTTGACGTCCACCTTATTAGTGTGGGATAAGGGCGATGGAATGGATCCCGATCCTATGTCCTGACCTTTGACTCCATTTGCCCCATTTTCAATAGGGTTCCTCTCCAAGAGGTCCCCTACCACATACTAAAATTTCATCGAAATCGAAGAATTTTTACGCACCTTGTTTCGCATAAGGACAATCGAACGTATCCCGCTCCTATGTCCTGACCTTTGACTCCACTTCACCCATTTTCAATAGAGTGCGTCCCCAGGTGATCTCCTACCACATACTAAACTTCCATTGAAATCGAACCATATTTACGCAAGTTATGACGCATAAGGGCAATTGAATGGATCCCGCTCTTAGGGCGTGACATTTAACCCCACTTCACCCATTTTCAATAGGGTTTGTCCCCTGGTGGTCCCCTACCACATACTAAAATTTCATCGAAATCGCACCATTTTTACGACAGGTGGACGGACGGACAGACGGACGGAAAAAGCTGGAGCATATACGCTTCTTCAACCTACGGTTGGAAAACGTAAGAAAAGAACCAAATGATACCCTGGAGCGATCCGTGTCGATTTCCAGAAAAGTCTAAAACTAGGTGCACGTGTACTAATGGATGTAAGCAGGTGTTATGTTAAACGTTCCGGAGCAACTCGGAAGAATATATTATGAATTGTAGCAGCCCGAAGAATGGTTAAACAAAAGTATTAGATGTGACAATATTACATAATCTAATTTTGAAAGATTTTCCCAAATTAAAAGAAGTCAACAGATTTTCAAAATGGAATAAATTTTGCAAAAATCTTAACCCTTATTTTGCAGATTGTTTTTCAGTTAATTCGACACCTGCATGAAACCTGGATCAGGGTCGGGGATCGGGGGTGTTTTTCCCTGATGATTGGCTCCCGGTTTCCGACCTTAAGTGTTTACTAACATTATTATTTTTATTAATACGTCTATTTTTGTATGCACATTTGTGACAGTTCGTATTTTGATTTACGTTCGTTAATTTATGGGTGGTTCGGGGGTTTCCTTAAGGAGTTCTTCGTTGATTGTGAGTAAATTTTGTTTCTACTCGTGGTTCTTGCAGCTAGGCGCAGTTCCCTGGTGACTTGTACAACTTCATAGTACAGGTTTTTAAGTTTTATTACTTATATATATATATCATCATCATCATCATCATTGTCAACCATTATCAATCCACTGCTGGACGAAGGTCTCCCCAAGTTTTCTCCACAACGGTCTGTCTTGTGCCAGTCTCCTCCATGTCACTCCCGCATACTTTCGAATTTCATCCACCCATCTTCCATGTGGTCTTCTTCTGGGTCTTTTCCTGTCCCTTGGAATCCAATCTAAAATTTCGGCTGTCCATCGATGGTCTGTTCTTCTGGCAGTATGTCCAGCCCATTGCCATTTCAGGGATTTAACTCTGATCATGATGTCTTCCACTCTTGTCATTTTTCGGATCCACGAGTTCCTCTTCTTATCTCTCCTGGTTACACCAAGCATGCACCTCTCCATGCTACTTTGAGTTGTCTGCAGCCTTTGTATGTCTCTTTTAGCTAAGGTCCACGTCTCTGCACCATACGTAAGCACTGGAAGGATGCATTGATCAAACACTTTTCTTTTAAGACATAATGGCATATTGCTCTTGAAAATTATGCTGTTTCTTCCAAAGGCTCTCCAGGCAAGTTTTGTACGCCGATTAATTTCTTCACCAATGTGACCCTCGCTTGATATCTGCTGTCCAAGATAAACGTACGTGTCTGTTATCTCCAGCTTTTCTCCATCAATCGATAAATCTTCATTTCTTGTAAAAGCATTGTACATCACCTTTGTCTTCTGAAAGTTCATTTTTAATCCCACTTCTTTACTCTTGTCTGCAAGTTCCTGGATCATACTCTGTAGCTCTGATGGGGTAGTTGTAAAAATGACTATGTCATCAGCAAAACGAAGGTGGGTTAGATAATCTCCATTAAACTTTATCCCTTTGTTTTCCCAGTTCAGTGATTGAAAGACATTTTCCAATGTGGCATTAAAGAGCTTCGGAGATATGGTGTCGCCTTGTCTCACTCCTTTTCCAATTTTTATGTGTGTTGTATTTTCAAACAGCCGAATCTTTGCACTTGCATTTTCATAGATGTTATTAATAATATTAATGTATGCATCTTCAATACCGCAGGATTTCAGAGCCATTGCAACTGCTGATGGTTTCACCAAATCAAAGGCTTTTTCATAATCGATAAAAGCCATGCACAATGGAAGTTCATATTCCCTCGCTCTTTCAATTAGTTCTCTCAGTACGTGGATATGATCTATTGTGCTGTAGCCACTCCTGAATCCAGCTTGTTCTCTCGGTTGAGCCATGTCCAGTGTCACCTTCAAGCGGTGTGAAAGAACTTTAGTGAAGATTTTATAAACCACTGATAGGAGGCTGATAGGTCTGTAGTTCCTGAGATCCTCAATGTCGCCTTTTTATGTAGCAAGATCATTGCAGCATTGTTCCAATCCTCAGGAATCTTCTCTTCATTAAGGCATCGAGTGAAAATTTGGGCGAGTACTGTTTCGATTTCTCCACTTGCTTCTTGTATGATGTCTATAGTAATTCCATCTTCTCCTGGAGCTTTCCCCAGCTTCATGTTCTTGATTGCATGAGCAACTTCTGCTGGGAGGACTGGAAGAACTCTGGTACCTTTCATGATGTCTGGAGTACATGTATCATCCCTTTCATATAATTTGGGGTAGAAATCTTTCACTCTTGTCAAAATGTCGCCTCTATTTCTTGTTATAGAACCATCTTCTTTTCTCAGAGCCATAATCTGTTTTCTTCCCTTACTGAGATGTCCCTTTGCTATCTTAAGGCTTTGGCTGTTTTCAATTGCTTTCCTCACAAGCTCACAGTTGAATTTCCTTACGTCTTCAGTGATACTTTTTCGTGCTGTCTTGCATAGCTCTATATATTCCACTTTGGAAGTCACATCTTCTTTAGTTGTCCTCATCTCTCTTCTTTTTTGCATCAACATTTTGTTTTTTCCTGATAATTTGTTCACATGCAACTTGTTCTTAGACCCAGCTAATTTTGTTGGTGTTTCCATAAGAGCTTTGGTTACTTTTCAGTTAACTTCAGCAATATCCACTTCTTCCGATGTTAGGCCTTCTAAAGCAGAGAATCTGTTCTTCAGTTCCAATTTGAAGGTATTATGGCGTTTTTTAAGGTTGGTTATGTCAATACATTTTGTTTGTCTTATGAGTTTGCTACCTTCGAGTTTAGTGTTGAGGTGCATCTTACATCTCACCAATCTATGGTCACTGCCTGTGTTGAACTTGTTTAGCACACTGCAGTCTTCTATGACGAATTTTTTGTTACACATAATAAAATCAATTTCACTTGTCGTACCATTTGGATGTCTCCATGTCCATATCCTGTGTGGCTTTTTCTTGAAAAAGGAGTTTAAGATGAAAAACCCTTCTGCCTCTACAAACTCTACGAGAGTATTTAAACACTGGTTTCTGTTGCCGTGACCGAATTTACCTACTGAAGTTTGATTCTGTTGCCGTTGCCCTATTTTTGCATTGAAATCTCCCATAATTATCTTCAAGTGCTGCTTACCTTTATTATTTAGATCACGAATTTCCTCATAAAATTCTTCAATTTCTTCTTCAGCATGACTTGTGGTGGGTGCATAAGTTTGAATAATCTGAGCCTGGTATCTTCTCGAGAGTTGGATAACGAGTCGTTCAGCTCTGTCAGAGGAACTTTCAACTTCTACAACTTTATCCTTCAGTTTCTTGTTTATTATAAATTCAACACCACTAGTTCTGCCAGTATCTGTCCCACGATAGTAGAAGAGATGTCCACTTTTCAGTTCAATGAGATCTTCTCCTTTCCTCCTTACCTCACTTAGCCCGACGATGTCCCACTTGATAATTTGTAGTTCCTCTTCCAATTCAAGAAGCCTTGAATCAGAAGATAGGGAGCGTCCGTTGTACGTAGCCAAGGTCAGCATCAGATGGCAGCCCAGTCCGGTCCTTTGGGGATTCTTAGCACCCTCTGCCTTCATGTCGCACTGGCCGCTGCCTTGGCCAGGTACATTCCAGCTGCCGGAGACTGAGGGCCAAGATTTAAGTTGTGGAGTCATTTTGGAGGGGTTTGGCCATAACTCACCACGCTGGCCAAGCGGGTTGTTGAGTGTGGGATAGCATTTCCTCTAATCCCGATGGTATAGTTATACCGCTATTGGCGGTCTTCAGAGCCCCTTTAGTGGGAACAGGATGTACCACGAGAAGGCGGGGTTGACATTTGTCAAGGAGAGGCTGTGATGTTACGCATCACCTGACCTTACATCCCATAATTAGCTGGGTCTAAGAACAAGTTGCATGTGAACAAATTATCAGGAAAAACCAAAATGTTGATGCAAAAAAGAAGAGAGATGAGGACAACTAAAGAAGATGTGACTTCCAAAGTGGAATATATAGAGCTATGCAAGACAGTACGAAAAAGTATCACTGAAGACGTAAGGAAATTCAACTGTGAACTAGTAAGGAAAGCAATTGAAAACAACCAAAGCCTAAAGATAGCAAAGGGACATCTCAGTAAGGGGAAAAACAGATTATGGCACTGAGAAAAGAAGATGGTTCTGTAACAAAAAATAGAGGCGAAATTTTGACAAGAGTGAAAGATTTCTACTCCAAATTATATGAAATTGATGATACATGTACTCCAGACATCATGAAAGGTACCAGTACCAGAGTTCTTCCAGTCCTTCCAGCAGAAGTTGCACATGCAATCAAGAACATGAAGTGGGGAAAAGCTCCAGGAGAAGATGGAATTACTGTAGACATCATACAAGAAGCAAGTGGAGAAATCGAAACAGTACTCGCCCAAATTTTCACTCGATGCCTTAATGTAGGGAAAATTCCTGAGGATTGGAACAACGCTACAATGATCTTGCTACATAAAAAAGGTGACATTGAGGATCTCAGGAACTACAGACCTATCAGCCTCCTATCAGTGGTTTATAAAATCTTCACTAAAGTTCTTTCACACCGCTTGAAGGTGACACTGGACATGGCTCAACCGAGAGAACAAGCTGGATTCAGGAGTGGCTACAGCACAATAGATCATATCCACGTACTGAGAGAACTAATTGAAAGAGCGAGGGAATATGAACTTCCATTGTGCATGGCTTTTATCGATTATGAAAAAGCCTTTGATTCGGTGAAACCATCAGCAGTTGCAATGGCTCTGAAATCCTGCGGTATTGAAGATGCATACATTAATATTATTAATAACATCTATGAAAATGCAAGTGCAAAGATTAGGCTGTTTGAAAATACAACACACATAAAAATTGGAAAAGGAGTGAGACAAGGTGACACCATATCTCCGAAGCTCTTTAATGCCACATTGGAAAATGTCTTTCAATCACTGAACTGGGAAAACAAAGGGATAAAGATTAATGGAGATTGTCTAACCCACCTTCGTTTTGCTGATGACATAGTCATTTTTGCAACTACCCCATCAGAGCTACAGAGTATGATCCAGGAACTTGCTGACAAGAGTAAAGAAGTGGGATTAAAAATGAACTTTCAGAAGACAAAAGTGATGTACAATGCTTTTATAAGAAATGAAGATTTATCGATTGATGGAGAAAAGCTGGAGATAACAGACACGTACGTTTATCTTGGACAGCAGATATCAAATGAGGGTCATATTGGTGAAGAAATTAATCGGCGTACAAAACTTGCCTGGAGAGCTTTTGGAAGAAACAGCATAATTTTCAAGAGCAATATGCCATTATGTCTTAAAAGAAAAGTGTTTGATCAATGCATCCTTCCAGTGCTTACGTATGGTGCAGAGACGTGGACCTTAGCTAAAAGAGACATACAAAGGCTGCAAACAACTCAAAGAAGCATGGAGAGGTGCATGCTTGGTGTAACCAGGAGAGATAAGAAGAGGAACACGTGGATCCGAAAAATGACAAGAGTGGAAGACATCATGATCAGAGTTAAATCCCTGAAATGGCAATGGGCTGGACATACTGCCAGAACAACAGACCATCGATGGACAGCCGAAATTTTAGATTGGATTCCAAGGAACAGGAAAAGACCCAGAAGAAGACCACATGGAAGATGGGTGGATGAAATTCGAAAGTATGCTGGAGTGACATGGAGGGGACTGGCACAAGACAGACCGTTGTGGAGGAAACTTGGGGAGACCTTCGTCCAGCAGTGGATTGATAATGGTTGACAATGATGATGATGATATATAATAGCCTAAAGATAGCAAAGGGACATCTCAGTAAGGGGAAAACAGATTATGGCACTGAGAAAAGAAGATGGTTCTGTAACAAGAAATAGAGGCGAAATTTTGACAAGAGTGAAAGATTTCTACTCCAAATTATATGAAAGGGATGATACATGTACTCCAGACATCATGAAAGGTACCAGTACCAGAGTTCTTCCAGTCCTTCCAGCAGAAGTTGCACATGCAATCAAGAACATGAAGCGGGGAAAATCTCCAGGAGAAGATGGAATTACTGTAGACATCATACAAGAAGCAAGTGGAGAAATCGAAACAGTACTCGCCCAAATTTTCACTCGATGCCTTAATGTAGGGAAAATTCCTGAGGATTGGAACAACGCTACAATGATCTTGCTACATAAAAAAGGTGACATTGAGGATCTCAGGAACTACAGACCTATCAGCCTCCTATCAGTGGTTTATAAAATCTTCACTAAAGTTCTTTCACACCGCTTGAAGGTGACACTGGACATGGCTCAACCGAGAGAACAAGCTGGATTCAGGAGTGGCTACAGCACAATAGATCATATCCACGTACTGAGAGAACTAATTGAAAGAGCGAGGGAATATGAACTTCCATTGTGCATGGCTTTTATCGATTATGAAAAAGCCTTTGATTCGGTGAAACCATCAGCAGTTGCAATGGCTCTGAAATCCTGCGGTATTGAAGATGCATACATTAATATTATTAACATTATCTATGAAAATGCAAGTGCAAAGATTCAGCTGTTTGAAAATACAACACACATAAAAATTGGAAAAGGAGTGAGACAAGGTGACACCATATCTCCGAAGCTCTTTAATGCCACATTGGAAAATGTCTTTCAATCACTGAACTGGGAAAACAAAGGGATAAAGATTAATGGAGATTATCTAACCCACCTTCGTTTTGCTGATGACATAGTCATTTTTGCAACTACCCCATCAGAGCTGCAGAGTATGATCGAAGAACTTGCTGACAAGAGTAAAGAAGTGGGATTAAAAATGAACTTTCAGAAGACAAAAGTGATGTTCAATGCTTTTACAAGAAAGGAAGATTTATCGATTGATGGAGAAAAGCTGGAGATAACCTTCCATTGTGCATGGCTACGTTTATCTTGGACAGCAGATATCAAGTGAGGGTCGCATTGATAAAGAAATAAATCGGCGTACAAAACGTGCCTGGAGAGCTTTTGAAAAAAACATAAATCGCGTACAAAACTTGCCTGGAGAGCTTTTGGAAGAAAACAGCATAATTTTCAAGAGCAATATGCCATTATGTTTTAAAAGAAAAGTGTTTGATCAATGCATCCTTCCAGTGCTTACGTATGGTGCAGAGACGTGGACCTTAACTAAAAGAGACATACAAAGGCTGCAGACAAATCAAAGTAGCATGGAGAGATGCATGCTCGGTGTAACCAGGAGAGATAAGAAGAGGAACTCGTGGATCCGAAAAATGACGGGAGTGGAAGACATCATCATCAGAGTTAAATCCGTGAAATGGCAATGGGCTGGGCATACTGCCAGAAGGACAGACCATCGATGGACAGCCGAAATTTTAGATTGGATTCCAAGGGACAGAAAAAGACACAGAAGAAGACTACATGGGAGATGGGTGGATGAAATTCGAAAGTATGCGGGAGTGATATGGAAGAGACTGGCACAAGGCAGACCGTTGTGGAAGAAACTTGGGGAGACCTTCGTCCAGCAGTGGATTGATAATTGTTAACAATGATGATGATATATATATATATATATATATATATATAGGGATGTAAGGTCAGGTGACGCGTAACATCACAGCCTCTCCTTGACAAATGTCAACCCCGCCTTCTCGTGGTGCATCCTGTTCCCACTAAAGGGGCTCTGACGACCGCCCATAGCGGTATAACTATACCATCGGGATTAGAGGAAATTCTATCCCACACTCACCAACCCGCTTGGCCAGCGTGGTGAGTTATGGCCAAACCCCTCCGAAATGATTCCACAACTTAAATCTTGGCCCTCAGTCTCCGGCAGCTGGAATGTACCTGGCCAAGGCAGCGGCCAGTGCGACATGAAGGCAGAGGGTGCTAAGAATCCCCGGAGGACCGGACTAGGCTGCCATCTGATGCTGACCTTGGCTACTTACAACGGACGCTCCCTATCTTCTGATTCAAGGCTTCTTGAATTGGAAGAGGAACTACAAAGGATCAAGTGGGACATCGTGGGGCTAAGTGAGGTAAGGAGAAAAGGAGAAGATCTCATCGAACTGAAAAGTGGACATCTCTTCTACTATCGTGGGACAGATACTGGCAGAACTAGTGGTGTTGGATTTCTAATAAACAAGAAACTGAAGGATAAAGTTGTAGAAGTTGAAAGTTCCTCTGACAGAGCTGCACGACTTGTTATCCAACTCTCGAAAAGATACCAGGCTCAGATTATTCAAACTTATGCACCCACCACAAGTCATCCTGAAGAAGAAATTGAAGAATTTTATGAGGAAATTTGTCATCTAAATAATAAAGGTAAGCAGCACTTGAAAATAATTATGGGAGATTTCAATGCAAAAATAGGGCAACGGCAACAGAATGAAACTTCAGTAGGTAAATTCGGTCATGGCAAGAGAAACCAGCGTGGAAATACTCTCGTTGAATTTGCAGAGGCAGAAGGGTTTTTCATCTTGAACTCCTTCTTCAAGAAAAAGCCACACAGGAAATGGACATGGAGACATCCAAATGGGACGACAAGTGAAATAGATTTTATTATGTGTAACAAAAAATTCGTCATAGAAGACTGCAGTGTGCTAAACAAGTTCAACACAGGTAGTGACCATAGATTGGTGAGATGTAAGATGCACCTCAACACTAAACTTGAACGTGGCAAGCTCATAAGACAAACAAAATGTATTGACATAACCAACCTTAAAAAACACCATAATACCTTCAAGTTAGAACTGAAGAACAGGTTCTCTGCTTTAGAAGGCCTAACATCGGAAGAAGTGGACATCTCTGAAGTTAACAGAAAAGTAACCAAAGCTCTTATGGAAACAGCAACAAAATTAGCTGGGTCTAAGAACAAGTTGCATGTAAATAAATTATCAGGAAAAACGAAAATGTTGATGCAAAAAAGAAGAGAGATGAGGACAACTAAAGAAGATGTGACTTCCAAAGTGGAATATATAGAGCTATGCAAGACAGTAAGAAAAAAGTATCACTGAAGACGTAAGAAAATTCAACTGTGAACTAGTGAGAAAAGCAATTGAAAACAACCAAAGCCTAAAGATAGCAAAGGGACATCTCAGTAAGGGAAGAAAACAGATTATGGCACTGAGAAAAGAAGATGGTTCTGTAACAAGAAATAGAGGCGAAATTTTGACAAGAGTGAAAGATTTCTACTCCAAATTATATGAAAGGGATGATACATGCACTCCAGACATCATGAAAGATACCAGTACCAGAGTTCCTCCAGTCCTTCCAGCAGAAGTTGCACATGCAATCAAGAACATGAAGCGAGGAAAAGCTCCAGGAGAAGATGGAATTACTGTAGACATCATACAAGAAGCAAGTGGAGAAATCGAAACAGTACTCGCCCAAATTTTCACACGATGCCTTAATGAAGGAAAGATTCCTGAGGATTGGAACACCGCTACAATGATCCTGCTACATAAGAAAGGTGACATTGAGGATCTCGGAAACTACAGACCTATCAGCCTCCTATCAGTAGTTTATAAAATCTTCACCAAAGTTCTTTCACACCGCTTGAAGGTAACACTGGACATGGCTCAACCGAGAGAACAAGCTGGATTCAGGAGTGGCTACAGCACAATAGATCATATCCACGTGCTGAGAGAACTAATTGAAAGAGCGAGGGAATATGAACTTCCATTGTGCATGGCTTTTATCGATTATGAAAAAGCCTTTGATTCGGTGAAACCATCAGCAGTTACAATGGCTCTGAAAACCTGCGGTATTGAAGATGCATACATTAATATTATTAATAACATCTATGAAAATGCAAGTGCAAAGATTAGGCTGTTTGAAAATACAACACACGTAAAAATTGGAAAGGGAGTGAGACAAGGTGACACCATATCTCCGAAGCTCTTTAATGCCACATTGCAGGGTGTTTTCCAGTCGCTGAGCTGGGAAAACAAGGGGATAAAGATTAATGGAGATTATCTAACCCACCTTCGTTTTGCTGATGACGTAGTCATTTTTGCAACTACCCCATCAGAGCTGCAGAGTATGATCCAGGAACTTGCTGACAAGAGTAAAGAAGTGGGATTAAAAATGAACTTTCAGAAGACAAAAGTGATGTTCAATGCTTTTACAAGAAATGAAGATTTATCGATTGATGGAGAAAAGCTGGAGATAACAGACACGTACGTTTATCTTGGACAGCAGATATCAAGTGAGGGTCACATTGATGAAGAAATTAATCGGCGTACAAAACTTGCCTGGAGAGCTTTTGGAAGAAACAGCATTATTTTCAAGAGCAATATGCCATTATGTCTTAAAAGAAAAGTGTTTGATCAATGCATCCTTCCAGTGCTTACGTATGGTGCAGAGACGTGGACCTTAACTAAAAGAGACATACAAAAGCTGCAGACAACTCAAAGAAGCATGGAGAGGTGCATGCTTGGTGTAACCAGGAGAGATAAGAAGAGGAACTCGTGGATCCGAAAAATGACAAGAGTGGAAGACATCATGATCAGAGTTAAATCCCTGAAATGGCAATGGGCTGGACATACTGCCAGAAGGACAGATCATCGATGGACAGGCGAAATTTTAGATTGGATTCCAAGGGACAGGAAAAGACCCAGAAGAAGACCACATGGGAGATGGGTGGATGAAATTCGAAAGTATGCAGGGGTGACATGGAGGAGACTGGCACAAGACAGACCGTTGTGGAGGAAACTTGGGGAGACCTTCGTCCAGCAGTGGATTGATAATGGTTGACAATGATGATGATGATGATGATATATATATATATACAGATAATTGTGGAGGAATATATATATATATATATATATATATATATATCATCATCATCATCATTGTCAACCATTATCAATCCACTGCTGGACGAAGGTCTCCCCAAGTTTCCTCCACAACGGTCTGCCTTGTGCCAGTCTCCTCCATGTCACTCCCGCATATTTACGAATTTCATCCATATATATATATATATATATATATATATATTCCTCCACCAACAGCTGTTGCAATGGTTTTGAAATCCTGCGGTATTGAAGATGCCTACATTAGCATTATTAATAACATCTATAAAATGTAAGTTCAAAGGTTTGGATATTTGAGGATACAGCACAAATAAGAATTAAAAGGGAGTGAGAGAAGGTGACACCATATCTCCCAAGCTCTTTAACGCCACATTGCAAAATGTCTTTCAATCACTGAACTGGGAAAACAAAGAGATAAAGATTCATGGAGATTACTTAACTCCCCTTCGTTTTGCTGATGACGTAATCATCTTTACAACTACCCCTTCAGAGCTGCAGAGTATGATCCAGGAACTTGCTGACAAGAGTAAAGATCTGGGATTAAAAATGAATTTACAAAATTAATGTACAATGCTTTTACAAGAAACGAATATTTATCTATTGATGGAGAAAAGTTTGAGACAACCGATTCTTACATTTATCTTAGGCAGCAGATATCGAGTGAGGATCACATTGATGAAAAAGTTAATCGGCGTATAAAACTTGGATGTAGAGCTTTTGGAAGAAAAAGCACAATTTTTAAGAGCAGTATGCCATTATGTCTCAAAAGATAAGTGTTTAATCAATACATCCTGCCAATGCTTACGTATCAAGCAGATACATGAACCTTAACTAAAATAGATATAACGAAGTGAATTTCTCCGTCATTTTTATCCGCGCCGGGGTTCGAACCCGGGTCCACTCATTCCGGAATAAGTTGCTCTACCAATTAAGCTACGCGGACATTGATTCTAATTGCTATCTGCCTTTATGTCGCGTGCGTCCTTCTGGCAGGTACGTCACATCTCCTGGTACGTTACAAAGACATACAAAGACTGCAGACAACTCAAATAAGCATGGAGAGGTGCATGCTTGGTGTAACCAGGCGAGATAAGAAGAGGAACTCGTGGATCCGAAAAATGACAAGAGTGGGAGACATCATGATCAGAGTTAAATCTCTGAAATGGCAATGGGCTGGACATACTGCCAGAAGGACAGACCATCGATGGACAGCTGAAATTTTAGATTGGATCCCAAGGGACAGAAAAAGACCCAGAAGAAGACCACATGGGAGATGGGTGGATGAAATTCGAAAGTTTGCGGGAGTGACATGGAGGAGACTGGCGCAAGACAGACCGTTGTGGAGGAAACCTGGAGAGACCTTCGTCCAGCATTGGATTGATAATGGTTGACAATGATGATGATGATGATATATATATATATATATATTCCTCCACAATTATCTGTATATATATATATATATATATATATATATATTCCTCCACAATTATCTGTATATATATATATATATATATATTGATGGAGAAAAGTTTGAGACAAACCGATTCTTATATATCATCATCATTGTTAACCATTATCAATCCACTGCTGGACGAAGGTCTCCCCAAGTTTCTTCCACAACGGTCTGCGTTGTGCCAGTCTCCTCCATGTCACTCCCGCATATTTACGAATTTCATCCATATATATATATATATATATATTCCTCCACCAACAGCTGTTGCAATGGTTTTGAAATCCTGCGGTATTGAAGATGCATATATTTTTTAGCATTATTAATAACATCTATAAAATGTAAGTTCAAAGGTTTGGATATTTGAGGATACAGCACAAATAAGAATTAAAAAGGGAGTGAGAGAAGGTGACACCATATCTCCCAAGCTCTTTAACGCCACATTGCAAAATGTCTTTCAATCACTGAACTGGGAAAACAAAGAGATAAAGATTCATGGAGATTACTTAACTCCCCTTCGTTTTGCTGATGACGTAATCATCTTTACAACTACCCCTTCAGAGCTGCAGAGTATGATCCAAGAACTTGCTGACAAGAGTAAAGATCTGGAATTAAAAATGAATTTACAAAATTAATGTACAATGCTTTTACAAGAAACGAATATTTATCTATTGATGGAGAAAAGTTTGAGACAACCGATTCTTACATTTATCTTAGGCAGCAGATATCGAGTGAGGATCACATTGATGAAAAAGTTAATCGGCGTATAAAACTTGGATGTAGAGCTTTTGGAAGAAAAAGCACAATTTTTAAGAGCAGTATGCCATTATGTCTCAAAAGATAAGTGTTTAATCAATACATCCTGCCAATGCTTACGTATCAAGCAGATACATGAACCTTAACTAAAATAGATATAACGAAGTGAATTTCTCCGTCATTTTTATCCGCGCCGGGGTTCGAACCCGGGTCCACTCATTCCGGAATAAGTTGCTCTACCAATTAAGCTACGCGGACATTGATTCTAATTGCTATCTGCCTTTATGTCGCGTGCGTCCTTCTGGCAGGTACGTCACATCTCCTGGTACGTTACAAAGACATACAAAGACTGCAGACAACTCAAATAAGCATGGAGAGGTGCATGCTTGGTGTAACCAGGCGAGATAAGAAGAGGAACTCGTGGATCCGAAAAATGACAAGAGTGGGAGACATCATGATCAGAGTTAAATCTCTGAAATGGCAATGGGCTGGACATACTGCCAGAAGGACAGACCATAGATGGACAGCTGAAATTTTAGATTGGATTCCAAGGGACAGAAAAAGACCCAGAAGAAGACCACATGGGAGATGGGTGGATGAAATTCGAAAGTTTGCGGGAGTGACATGGAGGAGACTGGCGCAAGACAGACCGTTGTGGAGGAAACCTGGAGAGACCTTCGTCCAGCATTGGATTGATAATGGTTGACAATGATGATGATGATGATGGTAAATGCGCTGACTGCACTGGACAAACATTTAATTGGCTATAAAAAATTACAATGGCACGTATACGAATGAGCATTAGTTGTCGGCTGATCATGAGCGTTGGGTGTACTTTAACCGAAATTTCTTCCCCTGATAATGTTTTAATGAACTTAATCCACAGTTCAGTTCTTACAATTTACCAGTTCAGTTCTTACAATTTACTAGTTCAGTTATACCAATAGCGTAGCATATGCAACAGCAATAACAAAATGTTTTTACTTACATGGATGGGGCTCTCATTCTCAAATTCAACGGAATGTTTTTTATCTGTTAAATGGTAATGTACCCAACACGCTTATCATATGCTGCCGATATCTTTTACGCGGGCTTCGATCCGTACCTTTCCATCGAAGGAGTCGCGCTGTTATCGTTGCTTCACACACACGCACAAATGTTGTTGTTGATTGAGCTTCACCTCACCTCCTTGGCGGCATCTGGCAGGGGAAGACCGTGCTGACGATTCACAACGCTGTTCTTGGCGTTTCCATTCTGAGTTTCGTATCTTGGCGTCGCTTCTTCTTGAAGCGACCGAGAGATGCATGCTTGGTGTAGCCAGAAAATATAAGAGGAACTTGTGGATAAGGAAAATGAAAAGAGTGGACGACATCATGACCAGAGTGAAATTACTGAAATTGCAATGGGCTGGACATACTGCCAAAGAACGGACCACCGATGGACAACCGAAATTTTAGACTGGATTCTGAGGGACAGGAAAAGACCCTGAAGAAGACCACATGGGAGATGGGTGGATGAAATTCAAAAGTATGCTGGAGTGACATGGAAGAGACAGGCCCAAGACAGATAATTGTGGAGGAAATTTGGGGAGACCTTCATCCAGCAGTGGACTGATAATGGTTGATGATGATGATGATGATAGGCGGTGAGATTACATCTGTAAGATGACGTCTATGCAAATTTTGCGCACTCGGCGCATACGTGTGGCGCTAGTAGCGCTCCTCGGAACATGCAAAGCAGGTTTGCTGTAAATACGCGCTGTAACGTTCGTGAGCATTAGTCATCGTTGAGATTCGACGTAGTGTGTTGATGTTAGTCAAGAATGCCTTTAAGAAGACGAAGAAGCCATTATCAACAGCTCACGGAGTTTGAACGAGGTCGTGTAATAGGGCTACGAGAAGGTGGATTTTCTTTCCGCAATATTGCAGAACGACTTGGCAGGAATGTAGCCACTGTGCATGATTGTTGGCAGCGGTGGTCAAGGGTACGGCGTATGGCGATGGCGCATCGTACTGCGTCTGCGGCAGCAATTCGAGCTGCAGTTGCTACCACAGTGACACAACGAACTGTTACAAATCGGTTACTTGAAGGACAGCTCCGAGCCTGACGCCCTGTAGCGTGCATTCCACTTACTCCAAACCACTGCCGTTTGCGACGTCAGTGGTGTCAAGCTAGAGTTCATTGGACGACGGAGTGGAGGTCTGTTGTGTTTTCTGATGAAAGCTGGTTCTGCCTGGGTGCCAGTCATGGCCGTGTGTTGGTTAGAAGGAGGCCAGGTGAACGCCTGCAACCAACCTGTCTGTGGCCGAGACACACTGGACCTACACCTGGAGTTATGGTCTGGGGAGCAATTTCCTATGACAGCAGGAGCACTCTCGTGGTTATCCCACGCAACCTGACGGCACAGTTGTACGTCGGTCTGGTGATTCAACCTGTTGTGCTGCCATTCATGAACAGCATTCCTGGGGGTGTTTTCCAACAGGATAACGCTCGCCTGCATACCGCTGTTGTAACCCAACATGCTCTACAGAGTGTCAACATGTTGCTGTGGCCTGCTAGATCACCAGATCTTTCACCAATCGAGCACGTATGGGACATCATTGGACGAGAACCCCAGCGTCACCCCCAACCAGCATTAACCGTCCCTGTATTGACCGACCAAGTCAACAGGCATGGAACTCTATCCCACAAACTGACATCCAGCACCTGTACGACACAATGCATGAACGTTTGCGTGCTTGCATTCAACATTCTGGCGGTTACACCGGTTATTAATGTACCAGCATTTCACATTTAAAATGGTTCTTCTCGCGCTTACATTAAGCTGTGATCTTGAAACCTGAATCGATTAAATATGTTACCTACACAAATGTATTGCCGCCATTTTATTCCTCTACAACTATTTTTTCGTGGTGTTGGGATTTTTTTCCGTCAGTGTATATATATATATATATATATATATATATATATATAGAGAGAGAGAGAGAGAGAGAGAGAGAGAGAGAGAGAGCGCGATCCATCACTAATGAGGAGATTTCTTTTATAACCCTAACCACCTTTCGGATCGTAAAGATGTTCAGAGTTATGACTTCTTCCTTCGCCACTTAACATATTCTGTATACATCAGCTGTTTCAAATACATCAATTTTGAATCAATTTTTAACGAATTCTGTATACATCAGTTTCCCATATATATCAATTTTGAATCATTTCTTTTTATATTTTGGCAGATCTACGAAATTTCGTGCATAATTTTGCATAAATGACTGTTTCTTCACTAATAAGATCTGACAGTCTCTGCTTTTCTTTTGTTTCCTTTGTCTCTGATTCTTTGGGATATTTGTTATAAGAGTCCAATCATAGCCACATTACAAGGGTTGACTCAAAACAACTCAGAATGTTTTTATAAAAAAATATATATGCGACCCTTTATCATCAAGGAAGTGGTCATCATTTTCGAAATACTGTCCATTGCATCGAATATGGGTGTCCCAACGTTCCTTCCAGTTTTTGAATGTCTTATGGAATTCTTCTTCTGAAATGCTCACCCCTGCGCAGCTGTAATAAGTTGTTGATCAGTCTCAAATTGTCCCCATAATGTGTCTTTTAAAATGGAGAACAACCGGAAGTCACATGGTGACAAGTCTGGACTATATGCAGGTTAGGGCATCATCTTAATTATCATTTTCTCCAAATAAGGAAAGACAGAACTGACCATATGCGGCCTTGCTTTGGGCCGCATATGGAAAGAAATGGGGAGCCCAAGTTGAGCAAACACGTTTCTTGCCCAAATGCTAGGTTAAAATTCTGCGAATTGATGATTTTGAAATGTGAACCATATCTTCGATAACTCTAATTGATAGGTGTCTGTTTTCCCGTATAATAACACCTATTGTATTGATGTTTACCGCTGTAATACTCGGTCTTCCTCCATGCCCAACTAAAGCTTCCGACTCACGGCCATCCATAAATTATTTATGCCATCTGTAAATTGTTGATTTTCCTAGACATTCATCTTTATAAGCCTCTTGCATAAGACAGAAAGTCTCTCCGACAGACTTCTTAAGTAGAGAGCAAAATTTAATGGCGCATCTTTGTTCCTGTTTCACATCCATTTTTTGAAAAAACAGAGCGTGAAAACACTTGTTAGGGGTTCACGAAACAACGCTTATTAAACTGCGCACTACAGACGACGCAAGCGTGATAATCACGCGTGGCCGTCGTTTGCGATGGTTACTACAAAGACTACCGTTTTATTTTTCGAGACTCATGCAAAGTCGAACGCAGTAATGCACATTTTATATAAAAACATTCTTAGTTCATGCTTTGGTTCAATGGGTATTATATCCACCTTCACTTGATCTCTGACTTCTGTATACTAGTAAGTAAAAGTCTCTTAACAGCCAGTTAATGCATTTTCAAATCACATCAGAGCTGCAGAGGGCTATTTTTCAAGGATATTTACATTGCTCAATGGAAACGTTTGTCCCATTATGCATTTTTAGACTTGTTTTATTATGCGAAATGCTTTTAAAGCCTTGTTCAATTCCACTGCAGATACCATATCTCTTTTCATACAATGATGCACATCTAGTTAGTTAATGGAAATGATCTATGCTTAACATTTCGGTAAGTGACGTAAAATTTCCTGTAAGGAAAGGAAGTATGAATACTTTAAACTTGTTTAATAAAATGCGGAAGAACAATAAAATTCTTTGTTGAAATACTGCCATCAAAAACATAATCCATGTCACAAACTTCTTCCAGACAATATTTGATTGCTTTCAAAAAAGTAGATTCGTACACTGTTGTTTCTCTTAAGAAAATATTACCGAAATTATGTTTAAGATGAAAAGAAAACTATTAGGAAAACAGTGATGGAGGAAGTTCCCTGCAACGGATTGGAAATAATATTTCCAAATTACTTGAAGTTTTAGTCAGAGATATTTAATTATGATTTCACAGAACTACTCGAGTACCGAGATAGCTCGAAAATTTAATGGAGTAGAAATATAAAATTAAAAAGCATTTATATTATTTTAGGGAAGCAAGTATTCAGAGATTCAAAAATAGTATTTAATGAGAATACTTGAAGTACAGAATGAATCTCGTGCTCGCGATTTGACAATGCGAAATAGCAAAAACACATTCAAAAAGTAATTGAAATCGGCATAACGCTCAGCAATGCTATTTTTCCACTCTGAGGTTTCGTTTTCCATTATCTGTTTCCAGGTGTTTCGATTCCTTATTTGTTCTTAATGGCAGAGACGCTTTTACCTCCTTCGCAGTGAAAGATGCAATGTACGATGTTTTCAGTTTCAAGTACTTTGCTGTTGTTCTTCGTCTCTGGTATAATCGAAGTTTCCTTAATCTTGAATATCTCTTGTGCAAAGACGATTAATTTGAGTTCTTCATGTTTAATTGAAAACGAAACGACTCATTGATGACTTCAAGCATCTAATTTAAATTCTCCTAAATTGAGTTTGTTAGTTTGGAAAATGTATTTACATCTGCAGTCCTTCCAAAATTTTAAAACATTTCATAACATCGAGTAACCGCAAAAAATGCTCAACTTTGTTGAAAAGAAACACAATGAAAACACAAAACACTCGGTTTCAGGTTAAGTTTGCTCATTTAGTACAAGAGTGAGTACAACCCTCTTCTTTGCATTCCTCTAATGTGCATGACTACGACTGAAGATAGTAAGTTCGGTACTAAAACAATATGCTCACGAGATATTGAAGTGTCAGAACGTCATCATTTGTAAAATTCGGCGATTGAATTGGATTATTTTGAGCGGACGCACAGATTAAAATTAGAATGCGCCATCATTTGACAACACAGGGCCATAAAAGTGTATCATGTTAGTAAACTGATCTTTGTTGGATTAAAAGATACTACATAGCCTTCATAATATATCCATTTTTCTCTAAAATAAAGTATACATTATTGATCTCAGTAGGCTGAAAAGGAAATGGCGCGTATTTGCATCAAAAAGGTTATTTGAATTCACTCAATTGCACCTAGACGCTATAATGCTTTCTGTATTTTAAAATATACAAAAAGTACTATTATTTTGGTATTAACCCTTTAACAGACTGAAACGAATTAATTCGGGGCTAGTAAAATGTGCTGATATCAGCTCGCGCGGATATGTTTGTTGTCCAAGAAGTGGACCGAACACAGCTGCAATGAGTGAACCGGCGCATCAAAAGAGCGTTGCTAATCTCTCAAGCTTTTTTTTATACAAAGTGTACGTTTAGGGGGATGATTAGCACTCATGCTGTCTGATTAATTTCCTAATAGAAGGTCTGTCGCGGTGGAGTTGAATCTATGAAAAGAGAGAGAAGATTTTGAGTCACTTGTTTCTCCCAGTGGCGTGATGTCCATGTCAGGCCAATTAACACCTTTCCGTCATACCTTAGGCCATGGAGCAAAAAAAAAAAAAGATTAGAAAACATCCTCTATAACGAATGAAAGGTTTATGGTCTGTACCACTGAGATAAGAGGGAGTGAGAAATATTTGTTTCGTGTTAGCTTTCGTAAAGGCCCGTTGCTATGTGAACATTTCTGTTCCGAAAGCGTACGAGTGTCATTTCAAAAGTTTTACACATTGTTAGTTATCTCTTAGAAAACGAATTTATTTCACAACATACCTTTACAGGCCTTCGAAGTAATCTCCATGTTTCTTTATGACAGCAGCCCAACATTTGTGCAAGTCTTGTATTCCAGTCAGGACACCTCCATTGCTGAGGCGTCGGATTACTCGGGTCACCTCATAAGAAACATCCTGAATCGTTTCTAGCGGGGTGGCTTCTTCAGTTTTGGGAACAAGTCATAGTCTGATGGGCTCATGTCAGAACTGTATGGCGCGTGGGGAAACAATTCCCATCCATACTTTTCCAGAATGTATCTTACTGTACCAGAAACCTAATGTGCGGGCATAATCTGCTCTTCACTCAGATTATGCGGAACTCATTGGGCAGCCGCTTTTCTCTTCTGTACTTTTTCAGTTAGGATTGTGGAAACCGAAGCGGTAGACATGCTTGCTTTATATGCAATCTCTTCATATGTTTTCCGTCGGTCTTCTTGCAAAATGATGTTGACAATAACCACAGAAGTGTCGTCCGTTGCATCTGATGGCCGGTTGCTGCTTGAGTGGTCTTCGATGCTTTCCCGACCTTAGCGGTAACAAGAAGCCCACTGCGACACACTGTGCTACGATCCATTAAACTAACCCCACAAAACTTCAGACAAAGCTTTGTGAATTTCAGGGGGGGGGAGGGATTTTCTTCGCAAAGTTTCAATTTTAATGTAGGATCGCTGGTCGCTACGCCAGATCTGACCTGACTAACTTTCTTCCTCCATTTCTAGGCAGAATTTTTCTGAACAGGAACAAACTAGCCAGCAAACGTAGACACAACTTCATATACTGAAGTCTGACTCACAACTGGCGCAACGATCGGAGCGATTGCATCATCCTATCGTGCAAAACTTTTGAAATGACCTACGTAGAAAGGTTTGGGCCCTATTGGGTTTAGGTACTGTATGTCGGTCGCTTAAAGGGTAAAGTAAGTCTGTAAGTTCTTACGGTATAAAAAAGAACGTTTTAAGTGTTTATGAAAAAGCACCTTTTAATAAGACTAAAATTTCCGAGCAATACTTGCATTATTGTTACATTGAAGAAACACTGAGCTCAGAGAACACAACTGAAGCACTAAAACTGAAAGTTCTGTGCTCAGCATAATGCTGCAGTACGGAAGGTTGTGATACGTAATTTGTTCAGTGCATTGTGGGTGACATTTCGACATTCGATACGAAAAATCAGCAAAGTGTGACATGTACGTTTATTTTAAATGTCCGTTTCGTCTTTCTTTTCTTGTATAAATTTTATCATCCTCTGGTTTACAATTTCATTCATAACATCACGTCGTGCCACCACAGAATTTCTCACTATGTGGCAACAACTCGCATTGAGTCCAAACGTAAATGAAAACTCATCCGTTATTCGTAAATGAAAAACTCACGTAAATGAAAACTCGTCCGTTATTCTACGATATTGTAGCAAGTGTTTCAGTGTTTTCAGCTGTTCTGGTACTAACCAATGTATTCTTCATCTTTTTAATTATCAAGATGGAAAATTCCTATCACATGTTACCTTTTGAAGCAAACTACGTATAAAAGGATGAACTGCAATTAAGTAAAATTAAATTTTCTCTTGTTCTAGTACTGAACTTTGAGAATGTTAGGTCAAATACTGAAGAAAAGCGTTAGATGCAAACATCCAATGACTATTTCTTAACTTAAAACAACTACGAATGACTAAATATTAAATTAATACTTTACAAGGGTTATTTTTATCAATGTAAGGTTGCATTTAAATAGTATCCCAGCAAAAACACAAGTGCTGGGAAACTGCTGGCCACCAGCTGGCAGTGATGGGTCACTGCTGGCTGAAATCTGCCGCTCACGGCCCGGTAGTGGTCCGTTGGTGGCAGCGCTATCAGTTGGCGAGCCATTGATGGCCCTGCAGCATCGCCGTGAATTGTGGGCCTCGAAGTAAGTGCCACTAGTGGCCCGTTGCTGGCAACCAATGCAACCCCCAACAGCAGGTGGAAGCAACGGGACTGCGCATGCGCAGAAGCAACACTTGCTGTGTCTCTCATGGTACCAGTTAGTTGAAGACGACGCTATCGCCATCGTGTTATTTTAGTAAATGTTAAGAAACAAATCCATATGTGGAGAGGCGAATTAATTTCCTAATGAAATTTTATCAGATTAAGCCGTGAAATACTAGATTACAGCCATGAAATACACCATATGAATAACAATTCATGGAATGGAGTGGATGAATAACAAGAAAAAATTTGAAACCGCTTGAAACATATATCGTGGAAAACCATTAAAACAACGTTTGTTGGAAAAAAAAGAATTATACGCGGTCAAAATTTATTAATTATTTGAAACAAAAAAAAAAAGCAACGCTATGTGGTGTACTCATCCATGGGTTGAATACACAAGACTGGGAGGAATTCGCTTCTAAAACTAACTAGAAGTAAAATAAAATATGTTTTACTCTTTAAAACAAATGTAGCTTCGGACAACGGAAAGGAAAGACACAACGTTAAAAATGTAACAGAATTTGACATGAACCCGGGTAAATATATATTTATTCAACAATCTCTTTTCAAGACGGCAAGGGCAGTACAAAACTTTGGAAAGCGACTCTAAGTATGTACACGCCTTGAAAATCAGGGAAGTTCCCTTAAGTTAAAAAAAACAAAAAACTATCGTTACGTTGAAAAAATTAATTTATCAATTATATGAAACTGACTTTTATGAAAAATACCTCGCAATATTGTAAAATGAAAGAGGGAAGCATTCAATTACACATTGCATACCAAACAGACAGCTTTAAGCATATGCTCGATCGTGGCAAATTAGTCCTGTCGGTAGAGAGCTCAGCTGACACGCGAATGGTCCTGGTTCAAATCTAGTCAGATGCAAACGGGCGTTTTTCCGGTCTGATGAGAAGATTTCCTCAGCGCAGTGCGTTAATTCACAAGCTTCGTAAGTGTAGAAAAAAATTGTAGCTTTGGTAATTATTATTATGGCTACTACTGGGAAATTGGCGGACAAGATTCGGCAAGCCATCAGTTACGTAACGTGGTTGCTGGCTGCCAGTAACGGCACACTAGCGGACCACATTAGGCTAGCCATCATTGCTGGCACGTACTTGAAGGGCCACTTGTGGAAGCTACTGCCTGTGATGTACCACTGATGGTCCTGTTGTGGCATATGACAACTGATGGAGTGCCAACTGTTTGTCAGCTGTTGGCCTAAACTGTTGGCCACTCGGACATTTTATTGACGGTTCGGCAGCGGCAACATAATGCTGGGCCATTGCTGGCAGTGCTGGCCCAGCAAGACTGTTTTTGCTGGAATAACTATCCTAGTGATCCGAAATTTCTTGGCGTAGAATAGAAATCAAAGTTTCCTAGCTTTCGCACATCAACCAGATCGCTTTTTCAAGGAAGGTAGACAGCAAACTGCAAACTGAATAATAGAACGGTTCAACAATTTAAACGTGGTTACTTGACTTGGCAATAACAAAGAGATGCAAACGTAATCAGGTATTCAAAGGCACGAGGCGTTATACTTGTTTAGCACGCGGAATCATGGAAGAAAAACTAAGAGACAAACACTATTTGAAGAACTAGATCCTAACTCGTGGCAACTCCAGCGAGACTCTATCATTGCACGACTCGCTGTTGGTTATGATCTCCAAAGTTTTGCGAATGGCAGTCGATGTTTGGGTGGAGTAGGAAGCTAATTTCTTTACGTCATTCCACATAGCAGCTGAGGACTTGAACTTGACTTTTCTGGATAGCGCCGTGGTTACTTTGCCGTTCTTTATGTCCCTTTTATGTTCGTTGACTTTAATTCTAAATGAATGTTTAGTCATTCCAATGTAATATCACGTGGGGCTGTCCGGATGTACTGCAGTAGAGGAATGGCATAAACACCTGCTTCATTGGAAGGTGGGGACTTCTCAGTGTTTCACTTAAGTTGATAGGAAACATTTGGTATATAGGGAATTGAGCTCAGGTAGCGTAGTTGCGGCATAAAAAGATTAGTCCGACTGGTTCGGGTCTTCTCGATGAAGCGATGTACCAGGTTCGGGGCGTATCCTGCCGCAGTGACCAACTTGATAACCTTTCTCAATTCGCATTGCCTAGAAGGAACATCTGAGAAGACTGCAAAAGCTCTTCGGATTCGAGAACGGAATAAAGCTGCCTTGTAGTAATCGGGGCAGAATGAGCTGCGTAGCATCAGCTTAGGTACGGAAGTGGGTTTATAATAGATTTGTGTGCGAAGGCGATTTTCAGGTAATTTACTCAGTAAAACATCCAGATAAGACAAGGCTCCATAGTTCCATAGTGAAATTGATAATAGGGTGAATATCATTGATTTTATCTAGAAAAGCTTGGAAACTTATATTTCTGTTCTACTCCAAGAAATTTCGGATCAGTAGTATAGTTATACTATTTAAGTACAGTTGGTGTATTGTTCCTTGTTATTAACTAGTAAGGTTGCATTCTGCCTTCATATGTTTTTTAACTAGCACAGCGAGTATATTTGAGAATGGCAGGTTTGAATAAAATGTTAGCTAGTTTTCATATTGGAGGTCGAGCTATCAACAATTTAAGATGTGCGGATGGCACCACTGCTTCGGTAGAAAGTAAAGAAAGCTTAGAGGACATCAACAAGAAAGTAAAAGTGGAGAGTGAAAAATCAGGTTTAACGCTAATTTTTAACCCTTTAACTGTCTAGAACGAATTAACTCGGTTTATCAAAATGAGATGAAAATTGCTCGGACGAATATATTTGGAGTCTGTGAAGTGGGTCGAACGCTGTTGAAATGAGCGAATTGCGCGCCAAAAAGCGCTGCTCTTTCCCTCTCAGCTTTACTGTTCAAGGTGGTCACTCAGGGAGATGATTGAGACTAATCTAATCTGATTGATTATTTGCTAAAATGTCTATAACAATGTCGTCGAGCCTAAGAAAGAGGAGAGATATTTGTGTAATTGTTTTTTTCCAGTGTCATGGTATTCGCATCAGGGGGACTAACCCATTCCCTTCACATTCATGACTTGTGTCGTAGGGTAGATAGTAGCAGACTAGAAGCGAGCTCTGTTATCAGGTGTGACTTCTTTTTAATTCGTGCTACTCAGATGAGAAGAAAAATAAATTGTTTCCCCGTTGCTATATTAAAACCTGGTTACTATATGAGCATTTCTGTTTGGAAAGCACAAAACATTTTGGGCACCATTTATTTCAGGTACTTCGGTTGTTTAGAGGAGGTAATGGTCGTATCAACTTCCAACATATTCTATAATTGACGGGGAGGGAGTGAAATCGTAGATAATTTCATTCTCCTGGGCTCCAGAATAAATAAGAAGGGGTAGTACGCCAGAGAAATAAGAGGAAGAGTATACTTAGGGAGAAAGCCAATGACAAATTAAGAGAAGATTATGATTGATAAAGACATTTCAATGACAACAATTATCAGAACAGTTAAAGCAATGGTTTTTCTTGTTCTAATGTAAGGTTGTGAAAGCTGGGGATTGAGGAATAGTCAGAGTAACAAGATAAATGCTTTTGAAGTATGGACCTGGAGACGGCTACTAAGAATTCAAGTACTAAAAGAAGAACTAAGCAATCAGCGCTTGAACAGATGAAGCCTAGATGCTCCTTTTAGGCCATTTTCAGCAAGAAACGACTCATATTCGGGGCATGTAATACGTGCAAATAACGAGTAAGAAAAAACGATCATGTTTGGCATGGATGGAAGTAGAGGAAGGAGAAGACAAAGAACAATGGTTGGATGAAATCAAAGAATCTTGTAGTATTAACATTGGAGGAGCTGTTAAATTTTGTTGAGAACTGGTCGAGATGGTGGGATTTTGTTCATAACAACAAGAGGCGAATATGACATGATGAAACATAACAAGAACAACAAAGGTGATTAAGATCGCAACCCCTATGTTTGTTCTTTTTCGGAGAGTTAGAGATTAATGAATAGCTTTCACAGAGTTTGAGTATTACATTTCAATGATTAAAATGAAACGTCTTTAAGGATAAAAAAGTCATAAAGTGTGGTAAACTTCCATTAGACGTAAATTTGATTTGTTACCCATGACGTGAAATTTAAAAACTTTCGGGCTTATTCATATCGGATTGATAAGACAGAGTGAATACCAAATATCTTGAAACCAACAAAAATTAGGCATCTTCAAGTAACGCATCGATGAAGAAATTCTGAATTAAAATTCATTAATCACTTTTAGCATCAATGGATATAACTCCTTTGTTTCGTCTCCAGAGGTAGCGAAACCATATTCTGAAGAATTGGATGCTTTTCTCCAATTGAAAAACAATCATCACTTACGTTCATCAATTAATTTTAATAATTACCTAGTAAGAGAATTTATACAAAATTGACTAGTCTAGATGGATAATCCGCATATTAAGAAAAGCTTGAGCAAGTGATGATGTATCATAAAATCCCTTAATAAACTACACTAGTAAAACCATAGCTAAATGAAACAAAAGAAAGAGACATGTTTTGCACCATTTTGCGCAGAGAAGATCTTAAATTGTTGTATACTCTTGATGTTTACAAAACATGTCTTAAACGCTTGTAGAAATAAGCACTTAGAAAACTGACTGTGAATATTAACTCAAAGTTGCGTACAAAAATTGCTCTTTGCTAAAACCAACATCTTTTTAAAATACCTGGTGGTTTGCTTGAGATAATCTCTGGCGAATCATAAAATAAAAGCAGTTTAAGCAGTGTCTTAAGTATATCGTGAATTTTTCTCTATTGCTTACAAGAAATGATAAAGTGTTCGGTCATAATCCAATCCTAAGAAACTGCTTTAAAATATGTTTAATGAGTCTAAACCAGTTTTCCCGCGAAATTTTATCTTGCTTATGATCCTAGTAATTCTGCTCATCATTTGCACAGATTTAGGCTAAGGTACCTTGTGAAAGCGTTATATCTTTTTAGCATTTATTCCCATTATTCCTCCCCCAAAATAACAGCAGATAAATATTTCATTGAACGTGAATCTCCGCGGAACATATATGGAGAATTGCTAGACTGCTTTAAACAATTCAAACGAAAGATATTTTTGTGCGCTTAAACATTGCATTAATCTTTGTTTTCTATGTCTCACTTAATAAATTGTATCTCCTGTATCTGCAAAAATTCACACATCTACGTTCCGCAAAAATTCGGGACTTACTTCTTAAAATCGTCTTTATCAAGAAAAAAGGTTACTGTCCGTTATTTTCTGAAAAGGGCCAGTGCAACTTTGCAGCGTGCTCCATTGCGTGCGTAAAGTCCGAAGTGCAGGGATGCTATCTCCTCTCAACGGAAGCCCGAGAGCGAGTGATCTTCGTCGGATGGAGTCCTCTCTTAGGAATGCCACTGGTCACGTGGGCGGGGCCACTGATCATTGGCCGTCTGGAATCACCCTCTTCAGAGCTTTGAAGCGAAGTTACTGCAACTTCTGCGGACTTTTGCTCAAGGCATACTCTTCGTTATCCGTTTCCATAGCGACAGCGAAAGCTACTTAACGTTCGAGGTGATTTTCAGAGGTATAAAGAAAACGCAACTTCGCAAAGTATTTCCAGAAGAAGTGCTGACTGAATCCTTTCATTTGAGGTGCAAACTAATTCAAAAAGCTGGTTCTTTTGCGAAGGCTTTTTCTAAAGAAAACATGCTAAATAAAGTACAACAATTACCAACATTATATAGGAAAGAGAGAAAATGTAATAGTTTCGAATGCAACATAAATCGTCGTAGTCATCTAACTGTAGTTACATATTAAATGTATAGGAACTGTGTGACGTATATTTAACCTTCCTTTTCAGTTTATCGTTTTCTATTTAAGTTTAGTCTCTTCTCGTTAAACTCTTTCTTACTGAACGACACATTATCACACCCAAAAGCTTTTTCATTTTGGCAAAACTGACAGTGAGTCAGACTTAGATAAAATAATTACTGAATGTATGCGTTTGGCAGAGAGTTGAAGGAGATAGAGTTGATGGAATATATTTGATATGGAGTTGAGAAATTTACGTAGGACAGATTTCTAACGACTTATGTGCGTCGAGATCCATTACAATAGCTTCTGTTTTTGAGATCATTGTGATCGATATAGGGCAGGGGTCGCGTTACCGATTTAATTCTTCGCAATTTGCGGAAAAAAGAATTGTTTTGGCGACTGATAAAACTTTTTGGAGAAAATATTGGAGATCACCTTTCTTGATGAAGTCCGAAAAAAACAGCCAATATCTTGTATTCGATTTTGTAATTGAAAAATTAAATTCAAATATTAATTCCCTTTTTTCATTGTTTACAATCAAATAGCACTTTATAGCATAGTAAAATCAATTTATTTAGTGGTGTAAATAGTACATTGATTCGCCAAGCTTTCGCTCTCCACTGGGAGGCTTCTTCAAGGCAATGGGTAGACATTAAATATCTACCTATTACCTTGAAAAGGCCTAAAATGACTACCTATTGCCTGAAAAAGCCTCCCAATGGAGAGCGAAAGCTTGGCGAATCTATATACGTCTTACACCACTAAATAAATGGGTTTCACTGGGCTATAAGCGCATTTTGATTGTATGCAGTCTGGTGTACTTTTGAATTAACATTCATTGTTTACATTGGGCATGAGACGGAAAGCGATTATGTAAAAAGAGTGACGCAATCGCTGATGTAAGACCTATTATAACATTTTATGTTTTTTATGGTTTTTATAATTCCAGTGAAGGGAAGAAAAAAACATTGGCGACTTCAGATTACATTTGACAAAAAACAAAACTGAATTTGGCGAATGGGTTGGCGAAAACTTTAAAAAAAGCCAGAGCAGCCCCTGTAGGGTATAAGTTCGATACACTGTACGTTGATAGAGTGTGTAAGGGAATTGACTTTATAAACTCTATCAACATGCACTAGGTGGACGAAATAAAGATCTGGAACTTTTCGTAAGTTATCATGTTAATTCTTTCCTTAGTCGTTTAAGCATTGTTTTGACAAGCGTAATATACACCGCTGAGCCATTACATCATGACCACCTACCTAATCAGCTGTAGGACCTCCTTTAGACCGCAAGGCAGCGGTTACTCAGCGAGGCATCGCTTCGATAAGGTGGCGATAGCTATCCTGGGGTATCTGAGACCATAATGTCAACAGCAGGTCCTCCAGTTCCCGTACATTTCGGGGTGGTGGTGATTTAGCGCGAACCCGCTTTTCCAAGTAAAACCACAAATGTTCGATAGCGTTCATGTCAGGTGAATTTGAAGGCCAGGGCATTGACATAAAGTCGCCAGCATGTTCCTTGAACCGCTCTTTGACCATTCTGGCAGTGTGGTATGGAGCATTATCCTGTTGGTAATAGCCATCACCAGCAGGAAACACAGTTGCCATGAATGGGTGAACTTGGTCGGCAACGATGTTCAGATACCAGACAGCTATCAGGGATTGTGCTATTGGAATAATGGGGCCTAAGGTGTCCCAAGAAAATATCGCTCACAGCATAACACGGCTTCCGCGTAACAGTTCATCCACGTGGTATCGGTGGTAGCCTTCGTTGGTAATCGGCGTATCCGCGCTAGGGTATACGTGATGCACCAGGAATCTTGATTCGTCGTACCAGGCCATTTTCTTCTAATCATCTACGATCCAATGTCGATGATCTTGGGCTCATTTCATGCGTTGTTGACGTTGACGTGCAGTGAGCATGGAGACCCAGCTGGGTCTTCGGCTATGCAGGCTCATGCGGAGAAGGCTGCGATAAACTGTGCGCTGTGACATATTGCCCTGATCACCGCTGTTGTAGCTGCGAGTGATTTGTCGCACTGTGGCTTTGCGGTTGCTGTGAACAATGCGCGACAGTCTCCGCTCCCTTCTGGCATCATTGAGCTGCAAATGACACACGGCCAAACGACGGGTCGTCGTTTGGCCATCTGTGCACCACTTTTGATACGTACTCACTAAAGCTGCGCAAGAGCAACCCACAAAATGCACCGTTTTCGAGATGGTAGTTCCGAAGCGCCATGCCATCAGAATTCGTCCTTTGTCAAACTCAGATAAATCGGCAGCTTTTCCCATTCTGACTCCGAATACTCTACTAACCGAAAGCCGGTCCTCGGGTTGTATACATACTGCTCTGTGAACGTAATGTGATGGCGCATCATTGTATACGATGCGTCATTACATTACGACCACCTGCCATTACATTACGACCACCCCGTTGTATATTTATTATGAACATTAGAAACGACACATAGTTAAGCACTTGAGTGTTGAAACTACTAGCATGCTTAAACTAAACCTCCACAACCGTGAAATATTTGCTGGATTTTTTGTTATTCTTCCTGATCTGAATCCTCGCAAATAAAAAAAATGTATATTTTGAAAAAAAAGGCAGCCCCAGTGGCCGAGTGGTCTGAGGTGCTAGCTTCTGACTATTTGTCCGGGATGAGCCCGATTTGGAGTTTCAGATGAGGCATAAAAGGATGAGGCATATGAGGCATACGCCCCTTCCCTGGAATCAGGATATCCCAATCAGGCCGGAGCGAAGGTCTATTTGTCTTGCACATACTTGAATTTCAGAGTCTGAAGATATTTCCTCAGCTTTCGTCACTGCTTGTCTGAGGCGTTGTCCTCATTGTCACTGGCTTCAGACGTATGTTCTTCGCCGTCCGGGTGGACGGTAGCCTAAGCGGTGGATTATGACCGTATGTATGAGTGGCTGCGGTCTCACGATCGGCGTGCAGCGTCGGTGGTGTGTGTAAGGTGACGGAGTCAAGCTCCCAATAATTATTTTAATGTAGCAGGCTTTTCTGTATCAATTTATTATTTCAAGTATAATGCAGTGCAAATTCCAACGCAGGTGTAAGACACGTGGCGGGTTTCTTTTGTACGCGGTATTAGGGAGTACCGAGCCAGCCATGTGCCTAGCGGCATATGTTGACCTTGACGTGGACGACTGGATCGGATGTATCGGTGCAAGATCACCGCTCCCAGAGAGAGGCGAACTCCACGGAAACAGGATTCCAGAAGTGCGGGGGGGGTTAGAAGAATAAGGCTATAAAAGAGAGCGAAACGTTCGCTTAGGATGCTTGTACTGTTTCACTTCCGACGTGGTCGAACGGTGGGTGAGTGGTCCGAAGTAGACGAGGACCGGGATTTTCCTTGACGAATGGCGTGTTCGAGCCAGGAGTGTCAGTTAGGCCTCTCGGGGATTTACGTTTTTGGCTGACGGGTTAGTCAGGGTTTTCGGTATTGGACGGAAAGACTCTAGTTAAGCATGGCGATGGGTCTTCCGGGATATTTTCGAGATAGCAAAGTGTTCGCTATCTGGAAACCTGTTGGCACGTGGAGATAGCTAATGGAACGGAGTTTGTTTCTCATCTATTAAATTTTGTTACGTTTAACAAAAGACTATTTACTGGAGTCACTCGTTGTCTTAGATATTAAGTAATTGCCGACTACACTTTTCAGTATTTCAGCGATCGAGTTCAACTCGACTGGATTCAAAAGAACCTACGTCGGGCCCGTTCGGGAGATTCGGAATCAGTAAGGCCTAGTGGATGATTGAACTCAGCGCTGCCCGACAGTGTGTTTGACCTACACGTCACTTTCTCTTTCTCTCCCTTCCCTGTAATCAGTGACCATAAATTAGGCGACTGCTTATAATCCTTCGAGTTGGTCATGGGACACCGGAAACAAAAAAAACGGAGACCTGACTAATTCGTCGCTCTGCCATAGTAAGTTTTCCTTAAAGCCATTATAACGTACAAATTTGTCAGCGCTAGACATCAGAGTAAGTCGCTCTCCCAACTTAGCTACGCTGACATGTGCTCTCATTGCTGTCTCCCTTTATCTCATGTGCGTGTCCTGCGGGACAGGCACGTCACACCATTCCAAGCATTAGAAATGCTATTCTTTGAAATTGATTTTTATTTCCTTTATGTTTTTCTGATTGAGGGTTTCACGACCACCTCGAGCCCCTATGGGCTCTAAGCAGTCACCCATCCCTAATTTTGGGCCAATAACTCCAGGGAAGGGAGAGAGGCAGTGCCGTAAGACACAACATCCATACCTCACCGGAATTCGAACTCGGACCCATCTTCGAAGAATAGTCAGAAGCCAGCGCTTAGACCACCGTGCACCCGGGGATGCTTGAAATTGTTACGACAATCTCGATGATAACTGCTCCACGAGCACCGCATTTCCACGGACGGGCACTGACCTTTTCCCTGGTCTTCCATTTAGGATTAACGCCCATCATCCAATCGTTCTGAATACAACATTGGCACTTTAAATGGTTTGTTTACACATTCGTCTATTGGCTGCAAAATGATTGGAAGCCGCTGCGAATGATAATTGTTTTTATATTTTGTTTTCCTGGAAAAATTGCATCGCTTCGATCATCACATGAGCCAGGAAACTCGCAATAATTTTGTTTTATGTAACTTTAAAATCTACGTGACGAACAAGAGATTCTACCATGATACGATTACAAGCTGGAAAAAGGGAGGTGCAGCCATTATGTTGTAAAGTATGGTATCTTTGAAATTATTAGCGTCAAACTGAATATCTCATTTATTTTAATCAGTTTAGTGAAATGTGTTGGCATGCTGCAATTGTCATACGTGCAAGCCCAAAGTTTTATTAAAATCTACGTGATTTAAGTTCAATGCAACCGTAAACTGGTTACCTCTGTTCACGTTTTGCCGGAAATCATTATTCCAAACATATTACTCCAGAAAACATTATTCAACACATATCGTTATCGACCAAGCTGCTGCTGAATCGATGAAGTATGAGCTGAGCTGAGATAGCCATAAATTTTGTTAAACTGCCAATTTAAATAGTAAAATCGCACGTGTGAATATTTCAGTCGGGATTATCTAAAGTTTTTCAGAATAGTAGTCATGAGTTTCTTCGAAAGCTTTTATCATTAGATATTTACGAAAAACGGTAATTGCACTTACTCCAACGGAAAACAAGCCATCATAAACAACCAACAGATTTTGTTAACTAAAGCAGAGAACTCCCCCCTCCGGTGGCGCAGTGGTCTAAGGCGCTGGCCTCTGATCATTCGTCCGTAAGGGGTCCGGGTTCGAATCCCGGTTAGGCATGGATGTTGTGTTTGTCTTACGGCACTGGCTCTCTCCCTTCCTTGGAGCCAGTGACCCTAAATTAAGGACGGGCGACTACTTATAGCCCATTGAGTTGCTCACGGTGGTCGTTAAACCTCCAATCAAAAAAAAAAGCAGAGAAAGTTCTTTTTTTTTTTTTTTTGCATTGGCGTTGTTTGCAGGGTGCCTTTTCATCAAAATTAAAATCCCTTACGTGTCAATACTCATTTATTTCACGCCATTCGCTCTGGTATACTTACTGTGTGCCATGTTGAACGAACTTTGATACTGTGAGCAATGCATTCAAAAGAATGTTCAGGAATTTAGGATAAGTGATTGTGGGATCCTGATAATAATATTTTGAAGCATTCCTTTAAGAAACAGATTTTCATGTTCGTCTGTAGATTGTGCCATCTTTATGGAAGGACATATTTCTCCATTCAAGCAATTTTCTTTCAAAATTCATGCGTCCAGTATGACTTTCCTCGATTGTCTTCTCAGTTGTTTTCGCTTCGGGGTTTCCAAACTTCGGTGATATTAGTTTTAGATTTCTCGTTAAATGATTCCAACGGTTTCGATCTGTCGCCTAGGACAACAGAAGCAAATAATTGCAGTTAATCAACTTCTGATTAATCCCTTGTCAGTTACATTTTCATATTTTGAGTATTTTGTAATTTTTAACCATACTGATTATTTCGAAGATACTTTGATTCGACAGACATCTGGATTCCATCTTCTTTTACTATGTATATACGAGCATGCATGCATTTGTTTTATGTGTACTATAACGAAGTAAATTTCTCCGTCATTTCTGTCCACGCCAGGATTCGAACCCGGATCCCCTCATTCCGGAATAAGTCACTCTATCAATTGAGCTACGCGGACGTTTTATTCTGATTCCTATCTGCCTTTATGTCGTGTGCTTCCTTCTCGCAGGTACGTCACATCTCCTGGTACGTTACATCATCTCCCCCCCCCCCTTTTTTTTTTTTCCGAAGTGCTGGAGAAGGGATTCTCTTATTTTTCCTATCTCGCGGTGTGGAAAGAACATCACACCAATACGAGATTTTGAACGGTCGGGTCATCCGGATAGTTCGGGCGCCATTATAACGAAGTAAATTTCTCCGTCATTTATATCCGCGCCAGGATTCGAACCCGGGTCCCCTCATTCCGGAATATGTTGCTCTACCAATTGAGCTACGCGGACGTTTGTTCTGACTACTATCTGCCTTTATGTCGTGTGCGTCCTGCTGGCAGGTACGTCACATCCCCCCCCGAAAGAGGGCCGGGGCATGTCCCACGGGTCAGCCGTGACCATGAATCGTTGCAGGCAGCCATCTGCTGTAGAACGTGCACTTGAGAACTCCCAGTCAATCTGGTGTGTGGAATGCAACGTCACACACATTTATTTTTCGAAGCGCTGGAGAAGGGATTCTCTTATTTTTCCTATCTCGTGGTGTGGAAATAACATCACACCATTGCGAGATTTTGAACGGTCGGGTCATCCGGATAGTTCGGGCGCCATTATAACGAAGTAAATTTCTCCGTCATTTCTGTCCACGCCAGGGTTCGAACCCGGATCCCCTCATTCCGGAATAAGTCACTCTACCAATTGAGCTACGCGGACGTTTTATTCTGATTCCTATCTGCCTTTATGTCGTGTGCGTCCTTCTGGCAGGTACGTCACAGTACATTCTTTTATAACTTGAAGATGTCCCACAGTATGGACTGCGGATTTGGGGTTGAAAATTTATCTTCTAACACGCACGTTTATATATTTCCTTTGCAGATGACATCATTGCTTAAACATTACCTCCATTTCTGTGATGATATCCCTTTTAATTCATTTGCTTCCTAGTTTAATGTTCATAATTTCACGTCCAATATTTTCCTTACCAGTTCTCACTACATTTTCACACCAGGAAAATCCTGCTCTTTCCAAAATCTGCCACTTAAATATTTACTCTTATCATCTCATATCGTACTTTGCCCTTCTAGGTGACACTACACATCAATTCACTTCCAAAATATTTAGCTTATATTTCAAGTGGTCATATAGTCTTAAAATCTTGTCTTTTCCCCTCTACTGCAAATGTTCTGTCGCAAAATGGGTAATGAGTGTCTCACTTGTAGTAGATCATATAAGATTTCTTAGTGCATTAAACAATACTCGACTAAAAAGGAAGAACGGAGAAGTAGAATTGGTTGATCAACTAAATCGCAAATGGTGTTTCCGTAAGGAAAAATACAATATAAACATTTCCTTCAGAAAAAATAAATGTGCTGATTTGCAATATTTTGTTTACGGTAATTTATTTACACTAATTTTTTTTTTAAAACAGAATTTGTTTTTAAAAAGTAGATACAAAAAGCCGCATTCAATATGTACGAACTATTAATATATTGAATTTATTTTCATATATTTTGCTTCACGTTTCGAGACAGTTTTCTGTTGTTGTTTATTTTTTATTTTCTTCTCTTTGACGGCAGTGGTTAAGTACTCGTAAACACTTTCACTCCCATGCGCATAATAGCCCCTTCCCTCGTGTCTGCGCAGAAGGAAATATTCCAGTATATTCACTATGCAGTTCACAATGAAGTATCAAAATTTCTCGTTACCTTGTACAACGGATTCAGTTTTCATATTAGATATCACGGCAGTCATTTGATGTTTATATTTCCTTTGCAGATGGCTAAGTAGTAACTCTGTGGTGCTTCATTAAACTCAGAATCCGCCATCACTTTTGGATTATTTTACCTGAGGTTTTTCATTATTTCGAGATTTAACAACCACCGTGAACTATAATGAATCTCCTGTCCCTAATCTTAGACCACTACTTCCAGGAGAACGAAGAGGGTCAGTGCCGTAAGGCATATGTATTACCCATGCCTCATCCCAGACTTGCACCACTGCGCCTTGTGGCTGCAATTTAATTATGCGGGCTTGATCATTGAAAATTTTACCTCTATGGACTGGATCCTTGATGAATTTTTTCTTCTGCGGACTGAATTATTGATGATTTTTTTCTCATATCACATGTTGCCAAAGTCTACGTTTTTTCACAATGCGCTAGTAGTATATCAAACAGAAGTCAACGCTCTTTCCACGTTTATAAGTGAGTCACGGAAAAATTATCATTAGCCGCCACCGGGAATCGAACCCAGGGTGTTCCAGTTACGCGCCGAACATGCTTCCACTGCACCACATCGACCTCGAATTCCTCCAGACTCACATACACTACCTGCCAAGCCACTTGGTCTGTTGCTTCATTGGAGCTCCGTACAATGCTAGGGATTCACCAGAGATGGCAAGCAGCCACTAAACAAATAACTAGAAGGCGAACGAATAATTAATACAGACATTTGACGTGGACTGGCAACATCAAACAGAAGCCATCGCTTTTTCCACGTTTATAAGTGAGTCACGGAAACATTCTCATTGGCCGCCACCAGTAATCGAACCCAGGTCTTCCAATTACGCGCCGTACGCACTTATAAACGTGGAAAGAGCTATGTCTTCTGTTTGATGTCCTTAGTCCACGTCAAATGTCTGTGTTAATTGCGCTAATAGTTTTGTGAAATTTGTAATAATAAATTCGAAATACTTAGATTTGTTTGTATTATATCAGTATTTTTGCCTAATAAAATGTCATTTCTAAGTCTCCATCCAATACTTTCTGTGTTTTTCTTTTAAAGAAAGGGTTACTACTTTTTTCCATTTCTTGGAATAGGTACCTACAAGGGACAATCAAAAAGTTCTAAACCTACGTATCACATTAGCGATTATTGTGAGCAAGGTTAAACTCAAGGTTACTAGTTAAACACCACTGGTTAAACCCCTTGGAGTTCAACCAAGGGGTTTAAGCAGTGGAGAAAACCGGTGTTATAATACAAACGATCCACCCATGTCTTATTCAAGACTCAAAATGAGACGCAGATGAGATGATTAATCACATACCTACGCCCTTGACTACTTGGGCCGCCGGGTGGCATTCAGCACAAGCAAGAAGGATGCAATAAGTGGAGGAAGCATAACAAGCAATTCCTTCGTAAAGCTCTGAACCCGACGCTCCTAAGCGGCAGCCATCTTACGTTATCCTTCTGATTACGTTGCAATCGAATTACTTACCGAGCTACGTCAGATGCTTAGCACTTTTTTTTTTTTTTTTTTTTTTTTTTGATTGGAGGTTTAACGACCACCGTGAGCAACTCAATGGGCTATAAGCAGTCGCCCGTCCCTAATTTAGGGTCACTGGTTCCAGGGAAGGGAGAGAGCCAGTGCCGTAAGACAAACACAACATCCATGCCTCACCGGGATTCGAACCCGGACCCCTTCGGACGAATGATCAGAGGCCAACGCCTTAGACCACTGCGCCACCGGGGCGGCCTTAGCACTTTTAAAGCCTTCTTGCGAAAAGAAAAAATATTATTTACATTCATGGATATACTCCATAATATCATCGCTGTTTTCTTTTCTTTCAAAGCAATGCTACGTCACGTTTTACCATACGTACGACAAAAATTGATTACTTACCACATGAAAAGTTCATGCTATTTAATGTAATGCATGAAGTTCACATACTCTATAGTGAAAAATACTACACGTTGAATTATTTCATGTGATCGAGTGAATAATCTTGAAAACACAAACACAACGAAATATTACTTTAAATACCCATAGATAATTAATTATTCACGCTAATTTACAAAACTTTACCGAAGACTACACGAAATATGCAAAATTAAAAAGCGTTTCTAGTGCACAATGAAATGCGATTATTGGCGTTGAAATACCGATTACTAGACATCAATGATAAACGCGATAATTTACAAAATTTAATAAATAAAACGGATTTTTACTGTGCGCTAAAAACGACTTTGATTTTTTACAAAATTTTAATACAACGTTTTCAGGAATATAGATTTTGATCGACGGCCTCGGAACATGCTAGTAACAAAATGGGATCAGTAATTAATGAATGTAATTATGGAATCTAAGACCAAATACACTAAAGAGCAATTGAATTAGAGACAGCTGGCGTTATGCAAATGTATAGCTGTGGGCGGCCCTGTAAACGGAAACGACATGACGTATGCAGCGATCCGACAATATAAGGAGTGATGCGACTGGAATCTGGAGGACTCTGAAGCAGTATGGGTAAGACGAAGGATCTAAGCGCATTTGATCGTAGGAAAATTGTCGGGGCCCAACGAATGGATCACTCCATCTCGGAAGTCGTGCAGGCACTGAGATTTTTACGAGCCACTGTGTCACGGGGCACCGTGAGTGTATCGAATCCGGTAAAACCATCCCTGCAAGGGCCAACTGCCGTGGACAACACCGTGGGGATGAACGGGGTCATCGTCGGCTAGCTCGCATTGCAACAGTGTATAGACGGGCCACAGTGCAAGAAATCACTCGGCAATTTAACGCTGGTGCACAAAAACGTGTAAGCAGCCACACCATCCCGAACCATCTCCTCGCTATGGGGTAATAGAAGCCGTCGTCGCACGAGGGTACCGCTGCTGACCGCACATCACAGGGTGCAAAGATTAGCATGGGCGCGGGAATATCGCCACTGGACCTTAGACATGTGGGAAAATGTTGCCTGGACTGATGAGTCGAGATTCACGTTAGTACATGCGGATGGCAGGATACGAGTACGGCGCAAACCACATGAAGCGATGAATCCTTCTTGCCAGCAGGGTTCAAGCTGGTGGGTGCAGCATTCTCGTCTGGGGACGGTTTACGTGGACTGAAATGGGACCCCTGGTACGTGTAACATCGTCGTTCACAGGTCAACGTTACCGGGATATCCTGGATGACCATTTGCACCCGTTTGTGCGTCTTCAACATCCCACTGGGGACCTCATCCTACAACAAGACAATGCATCGTGCCATCGCTCTGGAATTGTATCCGTATGGCTTCCCAACGCTTCCGGTGTCTTGTGGAGTCCATGCCGAGACGAATCGCCACCGTCATCAGGCGAAAGGTGGTGTTACACGTTACTAGACAGGTATCTCTAATTCAATTGCTTTTCAGTGTATATGCCTGCAGAAAAACCTTTTCATTCAAGTCTGCCTTCTACCATCATGTTGGGTGGTTACACATTCGACAGGGTTGACAGTTTTAAATACCTGGGCTCTACGGTAACTTGCGACAATGATGACTCTACGGAAATAAAACTGTATCTCACGGCTGCAAATAGAGCATTCTATGCCCTGGAAAAACTGCTGAAATCTCGATTCTTATCTGGAGAAACCAATTTAGTCGTCTATAAAACTTTAGTAAGACTTGTGCTTACATATGCCTCAGAAACTAGGGCACTAACTACGAAAAGTAAACAAATATTGGATACATTTGAAAGAAAAATTCTCAGAAAATAATTGGCAGAATATGTGATAATGGATTCTGGAGGAAGCTGCCCCCGGTGGCGTAGTGGTCTAAGCGATGGGTTCTGATCATTCGTCCGAAAAGGGTCCTGGTTCGAATCCCGGTGAGGCATGGATGTTGTGTTTGTTTTACGGCACCGGCTCTCTCCGTTCCCGGGAACCAGTGGCCCTAAATTAGGGACGGACGACTGCTTATAGCACATTGAGTTGCTCACGGTGGTCATTAAACCTACAATAAAAAGAGTGTCAACGTGAAGATCTAATCGTTTTCTAAAGAGATAGTTCACAGAGCAGGAATAGTTCACGGAACATTTGCTCTTCGTTAATATTTTTTGTCATAAAATATTAACGAAAAGCAAATGTTCCGTAATGAAGCATCTTTATTGTGGCGCAGGAGGTAAGTTCGACTTTTTAGTCATTCTCTTTCCCGCTAGTTTGTTAACCGCTAATGCGTTATTTTTCACTCATATACCATAAACAACCGAATCCGCAACTTTAGTAATGATTTTTTTCTATATCTTATAATAGCGAAAACGAAAATTCTCACAAGTTATCCTTCCTAAAATCAAAAGCCATCCTGATCTTATTTATCCGTAGTTATTTATTCGCTAGGTCAATGTATTAAAGGCTTTCATGCCTGACATTTCGGAAAATATTACGTATTATGTGACTCATTTCAGATGTCTATTATGATTACATTTGGGGAACAAGATGTGTGTGTACTTCGCGGGAAAGGGAAGTTGAGGAATATAATTATTCCCCCGTTGACACCGAAATCCTCTTATGAAAGGATGGCGTTTCAGCACTCATGCACCTGAATAGATGGCTACGTCACGATCTAATGTATTCAAAACAGCATCAACCGTTAATGCAAATTTCAAGTATAGATTCAGTAAGTATAATTTTCTGAATTGAAGTTTGATTTCTTAAGTGAAAAGAGGTAATACTTTATTAATGAGGACCCAAGGGTAAGAATACATTTCATTGGCTTTTGTGGGATCTTCAAGTCTCCGTTTGGACAACTCGTGCTTTTTAAAAAGCAAAGCAAAGAATATTTATTAATTACGTTCGTTAGCATTCACAGTTATTTAGATTTTAAGCAAGTAATTTTGTTACACATGGCGCAGTGTTTTGTGCCGCTTTCCGTGATATCAAAACTTCCCACTGTTAAATTTTATTCATATCCTTCAAGCGCTCAGTTTCCAAAAATAGCTACGTGGGTGTCACTTGCACAAATCACGTGGCTAATACATAGGAGCAACTCAAAGCAGATTTTTATGAAGCGCTACGTCATATAGGCTATTTAGGTCAATGAAATCGATATATATACACTAGGTGTACAAATAAGTTTTAAATCGTTTTGTGTGGGACGTATACCGCTAATTTACATATCCGACATTCCCCCGCGTTGTTGTCATGTGACCGTAACTGGTCCAGAGTATAAAATGTGACACAGAAGTTTGCCCAACAGTCAAACTCACTTGCACATCGGTAGGTGAAAGATGGCAAGCGATACTGCATTTATTCGACACTGCTTACGAATTTCATCCAGGAAAAAGGGCTGCAAAAGCATGTGCATCAATCTGTTCTGTTCTGGGGAGTATATTGTATCAAAAACCACGTGTGAGTTTTGGTTTAGACGGTTTAAAGCAGGTGATTTTGATGTTAGCGATCGAGAACGCAGCGGCGCCCCAGCAGAAGTTTGCACATGAGGAACTACAAGCATTGCTGGATGAAAATTCGTCTCAAACGCAAAAAGAACTAGCTGAACAACTGGAGGTAACTCAACAAACCATTCCCAATCGTTTATGCGCAATGGGAAAGATTCAGAAGGAAGGAAAATGGGTGCCACATGACCTGAGCCAGAGGAATAAGGATGAGAGTGTCATGAAGTGTTTGAATATGGTGAATAAACACAGAAAGTCTTTCCAGTAGAAAAGGGTTACCTGTGATGAAAAGTGGATATAGTAAGACAAATCCCAACGAAAACAACACAGGGTAGACCACAGTGAAGCAACGATTTCGACACCGAAAGGCAATGTTTACTCCAAGAAATTCTACTGTTCATCTGCTGGGATATAAAGGGTGTGCTCTATTATGAATTATTGGAACAGGGTCAAATTGTTACTGCTGATCTCTACAAGCAACAATTGCTGCGATTGAACCAGGAAATCTGTCGGAAACATCCATTCACAGGCAAAGGATTGCGTCCCGTGAAATTACTGCATGAAAACACCTGGCCACATGTCGCGAAATCGGTCAAGGAAACGTTATTGACATTCCGCCGGGAAGTTTTGAAGCATCCGGCGTATAGTCCCAACATAGCCCCTTCAGACTATCTTTTGTTCCGATCGATGCAACACGGTTTGTCTGCTGTACAGTTCCGGACATGTGACGAAGTGCAAAATTGGTTTGACGACTTCATCGCGACACACGACGAAATATTCTTCATGGCTGATATCCGTCAGCTGCCCGACCGATGGCGGAAGGTGATAGATAATGATGGCGCATATTTTGATTCGTAAAGGTTTTGTCGTTTTCTCTCAAATTACATGTTGCGTTGTCTTAAAACACTTTAAAACTTATTTGTACACCTAATACTGCCTCTCCCCGTCCTAGGGCGATTGTTTTTAAGCTTTAATTATAAAATATTAATATATAAGGGATGTTACCCGTCCTATGACACAGTGAAATGTTTAATTGAAGCAGATTGAAAACAAATCAAATAGACGCCGGATTTCTGTACGGAAATATAGTAAAAACTATACAGTATATTAAGAACTTATTCATGTTAGAACTTTCCGTTTTTCAAAAGACCTTAAATAACATTCTGTGTAAAATATTTGTTGTTTAACAAATGTAGGTTAGAGGGTTTAGATAGATCGATATTTTGCAAAATGTGTTATATAATCAGCACTGAATTCGGAAAGTTGTTTTGGTGTAAAATTGCCTTAACAAATTTTACTTTGATTTTTTGCGTTAAATTACTTTTTTCTCCGGCACACTTGTTATTCGCTTCACGGCGTTTTTTCGACTGTCCTATTCGACGGTTAGTCTGAAACTTCATACAGAAGCTTTTTCTATAAAATAACGAGACATCTGACATTACAAATCGGAACTATTTAAATTCTCGACAATGTGCTATTGGGGTGACATCTGCTTTTAGATGCAATTTTGCTCACTTTGACATCTTAAGATTTCAGTTTTTATTGTAGGTTAGAGCGTTTAGATAACTCAACATTTTGCAAAATGAATATTATAGTCAGCACTAAACTCGGAAAGTTAGTTAAATTAAAAAAAGTAAAGAATAATTAAAGCGTACAAATTAATATTCGAACTGTGCTAAATTAAATTAATATATACAAACGCAACTTGCAGTGACATTAAGAATTCAATTCGAATTTTGTAGTTCTGTAAAATAGAACTCGAGTCATTGATAATCCAATGTTTTTTTAATTAGCACGCGAATACCTTGACAACTGAAAGTGATTGCGTGCTATTATACACTGAGTGTCCACTTTATTATGACCACCCCCTCAGTACTTCGTTGGGCCACCTTTCGCCTTTAATACTGCGTCGATTCTTCGTGGCATGGACTCCACGAGATGTTGATTGGTGGTTTGTGAAATCTGAGAACATGCTTGATGAATAGCTCTTTCCAGGAGTGTGAGATTGCAGGGTTGTGGATCCAGCTGTCTGATGGCTCGTTCAACTTCATTCCACAAATTCTCAACGAGGTTGAGATCTGAAGAATGTGGCGGCCACCTAAGCAAAGTAAACTCATCGGAATGTACCTGAAACCAATAACCAATCCTGTACAATACGAGCACTATGGCAGGACGCATTATCTTGTTCAAGGTAGCCATCGCCATTGGAATAAGCCATCCACATGACAGGATGCACTTGATCCGCAACGGTGTTTAGATTTGATGTGCCAGTCAGACGTTGATCAACACGAATTAAAGGGCCCAAAGAATGCCAAGAAAACATTCCCCAAATCATAATGTTGCCTTCACCAGCTTGAAGGGTTGTAGCAATGCATTTGGGGTCCACGCGTTCGTGCTGTTTCCGCCAAATTCTCACTCGGCCATCGGCATGGTGCAACTGTAAACGTGATTCATCGGACCACATAATTTGTTTCCAATTATCGACTGTCCAATCCTTGTGCTCCTGTGCGAACTGGAGACGTTTTCTCTTGTTAACTGCAGACAGCAAAGGTGTTCGAACAGGCCTTCGGCTGCCATATCCCATCCGATGCAGTGTACGGCGAACAGTGCGTGCAGAGATAATTTGAGGGGATCCTTGATTAAGATGGTCTGTAATTTGTTACACTGTTGCCCTTCTGTTGTCTGGTACTAGTCTGGACACTCTCCGTTCCGCCCGAGCAGTCACTAGTCGATGACGATCATACGTTGCACATAGAGACCCTGTGTTTTGGCTGACAGTCCAGTCTTTAAACACTTTAACAACAGCTGCTCTGGAACATTTCACGAATGCGGCGATTTCGGTGATACTCGCTTCGAACTCCTACAATCATCGCACGTTGAAAGTCCGTCAAATCGCATTTTTACCCATCTTGTCACCCAAAAATCACTTCTACTACTGTCGCAAGCACTAAGCTTTCCATTTTATACTAGCCTCGCCCTCTGGCGGCAACAGCGTGCAGCCATAGCTGATTTGCTTAAAACTGTCTGGTGGTCATAATAAAGTGGCCGCTCAGTGTATAACAGCAATGACTTTGACATCTCGAGAGCAGACACGCATTGATCGATACGTAATGGCGCAACAATGCAGACGCTGATGTGACGTCAAGCGTTTCAGAGAGAGAGAGAGAGAGAGATTTGAGTGTTTATATGTATAATACACACGCTGCACAAAAGTGATTGGGCACTGTAAGTAAATAGAAAAACAGTATTGTATTTACATCAGTAGCCGGTAGGTCCCCATTTATGGAGATCAGAGCAGCCACCCGTCGAAGTGAACTGTCCACAAATGCATGGAGTACTGAGAGCGGGATGTTCCTCCATTCCGCCTTGAGTACAACAACCAACTCTGTCAGTGAACAAGGTCATGTTGGTCTTGTCCTCACTCGTCTTTCACGTTCATGCCATTAGTGTTCAGTTGGATTGAGGTCCGGGCTCTGAGCAGGCCAGTCCATCCGCAGACCTGATTTTTATCATACCACTCCCTTGTATTCCTGGAAACATGACAAGTAGCATTGTCTTCCTGGAAGAAACAATCGTCATGTCCGTTGAACTGCCACAACGTTGAGAGCATTGAGTTATCCAAGATATCTCTCTACAGCACAGAGTTCATGTTGCTATGAATAACAACCAGTGGACCTTCACCGTACCAGCTGAAACAGCCCCATACTCCACCGTTTCCGTACTAGACGGTCGGCACTCTGCACTACGGAAGCAGACGTTCTCCGGGTAACCGCCAAACCCAGACACATCCATCTGATCGGAAATATGTGAAGCGGGATTCGTCGGTCCAAAGTATGCATCTGCCGCCTTTGCTCTAATGTCCAATTTTTGTCCTGCTGACACCATTGCAACTGTGTGGCTTTATTGGTCTTTGTGATTAGAGGTTTATGGGCGGCTGTTCGGCCATGATACCGGAGTGCATGGGCCTCTCTTCGAAGTGTCTTGGTGGAGACCATAACATCTATGGCCATCTGGAACTCGTGCTATGGCATGCATTGGCTAGGACCTGGTTACGCGGATCTCCCTCTGCAGCACCCTCCGGTCCCTCGGTTACAGTTTCGTTGGTCTTCCATGGCGAGGTGAATTCCTGAAATGTCCCGTCTTCTTCCACTTGTTGATGACAAAAGCCACTGTCGATCTAGCGACCTGTCTGACATCAGCAATGCTTCTTATATTCATGCCTTCAATTGAGCAGCATATTACAACGCCCTTTTCAAATTCGTTGAGCCCTCTCCTTCTACCTGTTTTACCAGCGATTTATCATAGCATAATCCCGTTGGCGTTTTTACACCTTATCTACCAGGTGTCCGCTGTGGGAGCACACCGTTGAGCCTATGTTAGGGTGTCCAATCATTTATAACGTAAATGTCTTTTCGTACTTCTACGTTATTTTAAAACATCCTCATACGATGAAAGAGTTCCTGAATTAAACCTTAACGGCCAGACGAAACATTTAAACAGAAATAAAACTTACGGAAACTGGCTTTATTTCTCCAGCACAGATTATAGCACTTCAGGATAACATAGGAATCACATAACACAAATCAACACTCCACGCTCCACACTAGCAACTGTTGTTTCGTAGTTTATATCTCTGGTTCCTATCTCATAACAGGCATACGCCACGTTCATTCAACCTCAATTGTGTTACCAACAGTATTCGTTTGAAAGAGAAGATATCACGTTAAGTGTGAAGAATAACTGAGAACAAACTCAAGATTTACATAGGGAAATAAAATAAAAAGGAAAGTTAATTTAGAATATACGTCACACATTTTTGCCCACATTATTATTGCGCTGAATTTATTAGTTTTTCTGTTTCTAGGTTTAACGATAACCATGAACGCCTTTAAGGGTTCAATCCTTCCTAATTTGGGGTCACTGGTTCCAGGGTAGGAACAGAGCCATCGGACAAAAACACAACCCAGGAGTTGAACCCCGGACATCCCAGACGAAAGCTCACAAGCCAGTTTTAAATTTTCAAGACCGCACATTACTGTTTAGTGATGCAACCTTATGGGGATAAGTGAGTGAAACTTAAAACACAGTAAGCATCACAGCTGCTAGGGTCATTTTGAACTTATTTCAAAATATCTGCTTCCTCCTCCCCGTGTACTAGTGGTCAGACGCGTAGGTGTCTGGCTAGTAGTAGGAACTAGATCTGGGTTGAAGTCCCGGATGAGGCACCAGTGATGCGTTTGTACTATACAGCTTGTACTCTCCTCACCTTGGAACTAGTTACCCCAAATTAAGAGTGGGTGAGTGCTATAGAGTTACTCATGGTGGTCGTCAAACCTGAAATAAAGTAAACAAACAAATAAAAAACTCCGGTAACATGATTACTATTTCATTAAATGTGCTTAAAATACACTCTGCAATATTGAAACTGAAGTATCACCAAACTTATGCAAATCAGTAGGTGGGAGCGCCATGTGAGTATAAATCGATTTTCCCACTATCGAACAAGGTCCTCAGTATGAGTAGTTAGTTCATGTGCGTGATTCTTCAAGGTTGAATGCGCTTCAAGTGACCGGTTCGCAGTGGAACAGCAACTTGCAGAGAATGCCATGGCGACATGCTAGAAAATCAGATGCATAACTCAGTGACTTGACAAGGGTAAAAAACGTTTGGCCTCCAGAGAAGGTAGATTTGCACTATGCAATAACATGGGGGATACAACATAACATTCCATCAGTGCTGATAACAGAGGTTGTTAAGACGCGCTCTGATCCCTCTGGATGCAGCTGGTGGACGCTGTACGACTTAACCCCGGACTGATCATGCGACATACCTAAACCCCACCTAACAGCCACGCTATCTTCCAGCGATACCGTGACGCTGGGTCTGCAGGCAATGCGTCACATGACGAATTGTTTCCAGGCGACTGACGCAGGCCGTATTTTGCTTACACGGTTTCCATCGCATCTCTCAGACCTGATAAATGCTCATTGTCATTATAACCTAGATGATGTCTCTTATGAGTCAAAGGAGATGCGAAATTGCTCGCCCATCGCTGTGAAGCTTGCATCTTCCTAGGATGGAATATTAGCTTCATTGTTACTGTAACCTAGATGGTACCACTTATGAGTTAAATGTGATATGAAATTGCTGTAACTGAAGTGGCACCATCAAGGTTATAGTGACAATGAGGCTAATAATGAGTCAAATGAGATACGAAATTGCACGCCCATCGCGGTGAATCTTCCACCTTCCTAGGATTCAATATTAGCCTCATTGTCACTATAACCTAGATAATGTCACTTATGAGTCAAATGAAATACGAAATTGCTCGCCCATCGCGGTTAAATTTTCATCTTCCTAGGATTAAATATTAGCCTCATTGTCACTATAACCTAGATGGCACCACTTATGAGTCAAATGAGATACGAAATTCTCGCCCATCGCGGTGAATCTTCCATCTTCTAGGATCCAACATTAACCTCATGTTAGGGTAGACCTCACGTGGTTAACGCCGAAAAACAAAAGACTTCGTCGAACGGTATGTATCAAAAACGGCCAGCATCATGGTCGAGCTTGACGAATATCTGTGACGTGTTTCACAGGAGGGTGGGTTGACGCTATGTTTTAGATACACTGGAACCCAAAATCCTCGGTCTCCTAATAGAAGTGCTTGGCGCTGTGTGGCAACAATATAACGCCTCTTTACCTACAGTGAATGTGTCGTGAGGATGTCTATCATTCTTCAACGTGCTGCCGCGGCCAGCCACATCATTGAATTTGCCACCAATAACACAATGCATGACGCGATGTCCAAGCTGATTTTGCAGTTAATGGAGACAGCAGCAGCTCTTTAAGCGTGGGTATTTTTGTTGTTATTGTTGTTTTGGGGTTAAATGACTAACATGAGCAACTCTAAGGGATATAAGCAAGCTACAATCCAAATCTTGGACCACTAATTCTAGAAAAGGAAGAGATCTAGCTCCAAAACAAGAAGCACAGATGCCTCATACGCTACTGGGACCCATGTTCAGTTCGAATTACAAGCAAGAGACCCACACTTCTGATCAATCATTCACCAGGAAGGTCAAGAGCGCGTGTTGGAGATGTGGTGGGCTCAACGACATGGCTGAGCTCACCGCCAACAGGCGTTGCGTTTTTGTGACCCAAATAATCTTCTAATTAAAACTATTCATTTTTTGAAAATGCTGTCCAGTCTTTCTCACTTTTAAGCTACACTGTAAAAAATAAGTGGTCTGAATTCACGGAAAGTTCCTGAAAATAATTTGCAGCGATATTGCCCGTCGTGCAAATCTTTAAAAGAAATTTCCATTTTGAAAAGTCCTCGTTTCTTTTACCTTAATATTTTAACAAATTTTCCGTAGTCAGTAATTCCGTTTACTTCAGAAAAGTCAGTTTCTGGTTTTCCGGTATTTACACAGAAACTTCACAAAATCTTCGATTTTGACTTTTTCAAATCATTTCCATGTGCCTCTGGTGAAGAACAAACCAGCCTCGCTGGGCTTGGCTTTCAACTGCAACCGCACATGATACCGTTGAGCCAGAAACACCCGTCAAGCTCAATTACGTACAACTCTAATAGCGTACTGATTTTTTTATTGATACTGTGAATTAGTCATTTCATTTTCTGTTGTGGCTCTTTCATTTTCTTAATAGGTTTGTAATAATTTAATTTTTTTCTGTAGGAGGACTTACAAATTCCGTATTTTTTCATCGTGATTTTTGGAAGCCGCAGAACGCTTTGGAACATGAGATCTTTTTAAACTAACAATGACTTTCAATTATATTTAAGAAAAGTTGCAATGTAGTGCTATATAGTATTGTTTAACTAAACTCCTGAATATAAAATTCACTCTTGATAGAGCTTTTGTCGTAAGGGGTACACAGAATGATACCATATACATTATACAATCACTTGTACGATAATTTAAGGGGGTTCATAATGAAAAAATCTGAAAAAATCACTTTTTGATTATTTCTAAAAATTTTAAATCTTATGTTGAAAATGATGTAACATTCATGAAAATCGGGGAATTAGAAGTATTTTTTCTTAATTTTTTGAAAATTCCTTTCCTCCAGAAAATTGCTGGTGGGGTGTGGCCATAGAAAGGTCCTGGCATCTTTGGATGGATTTCGAACTACGTGACAGCTCTATAATATTACTTGTGCTACGTATTATTTATGGTAAGCAAAACTGACGACACTTTACCGTTAACCACAACTGGTACGTTGTGTTTACGTCGTGTATAGTGTTAACAGCGTGGAATTCTAAATAAACAGAACCGCAGTCTGTAAACAGTGTGATATGGGCACGTGTGCCAAAAACAATATTTGTTGCTCGCACAACATTAAAATCAGGTGCTTATGAAGCAATTTATTATTTTAATGATAACAACATCACTAAATGCAAAATATTGGCAAATCTTGGTGTGATTCCTGGAGTGCATTGTATGAATGGCATTGCAAAAATTGGATAATTTACGTGTTAGTGTTGCAAATCAAAATGTGGCTCATTATCAAAAAAAAAAAAAAAAAAAAAAGCGCGAGAAAAAAAGGGAAGAAAGGAAATTAGTCTTAGAATGGAGCTTTATGAAGGCAGAAGGTCCAGACGACTCTTCCTATTTTGCCGGATTGTACTCAATGTAGAAGTAAGTTTGTGATAAAATGTGTTTTTGACTTAAAAATTGATTTTCTCAAAACCTTTTTTCTGAAAACCTATTATTAGGTGTGCAACTTAATTCTCGGCCACAGGCACGACACGCTGACAGCAAATTATAGCAAATCGAATACGTACCTAATCAAGGAAATAATCCCCGTCGTGTTGGATACATTTGAGCCATCGGTCAGGGAGCTGCCGAATGCCACTGCGGAAAAAAAGAGGGCTGTTTCGAGTTGATAAAGTCATCAGTACTTGTGTGGACCTCCTCGGCAGAAGTGAAGTGCGTATCACTCATGGGATGTTGTAGGGAGCAAAAGAGGTGATAATCCGACGGGGCAAAATCTGGATAATACGCCGAGTGGGACAAAATCTCACATGCCTGGTCGGTGATCGTGTTTAAAGTCGTTTTCGCGGTGTGAGGACGCGCGTTATCCTGAAGCAACAGGACATGACCTTCTGCCCTTGCCGATGTACGCCTTTTCGCCTCCATTGCGTCACTCACGAGTTGCTGACAATAACGCTCAGCATTGACCGTTCCACCAGGTTTGAGCAACTCATAGTGTACGACACCGCGCTGATCCCACCATATGCACAGTAACAACTTCCTGGCATGGATATTCGGTTTGGCGGTACTGGTGGTAAGCTGACCTGTATAAATTCACGGTTTGCGCCGCTTAGGATTATTGTAGAGGATCCACTTCTAATCACAGGTCAAAATCTTGTGGAGGAAATCTTTCTTCTTGAATCTGGAGAGCAAGGACACAGCAACATCGTAGCGCCTAGACTTGTTCACACCTGTGAGTTGGTGGGGAACCCAACGGCCCTCCTTGTGAATCCGTCGAAGCTTGTGCAGGCACTTTGCAATGGCTTGCCGTGTTACTCCGAGTTCCTGGGCGAGCTCTGACTGTGTGCGACAGGGTTCTTCGTCCAAGAATTATTCCAGTTCCTCATCGTCAACTTTCTGCCGCTGTCCCGGACGTTCTGCATCGCGGAGATATAAATTCCCCTGCTTAAACCGCTGGAACCACTTCTTGCACGAACTGTAGGACACAGCAGTCTCACCCAAAGCAGCACAGATCATTTGCTGGGCTTCCGCGGCACTTTGTTTCAGCTGAAACGCGAACAGGAGTCAGTGCACCAAATGTTTCATCTCGAACGACATTGCTTTCACCGTCAACTTTCGTCCCTTCTGTCAGTACAGCTATGAGCGGTTACGGTTGCCTGAAAAGCTGTTGGATGGCGCTGTAATCATTCGTCATCGCACAGAGCTATTTACATTTTTTTTTTTTTTTTGATTGGTGGTTTAACGACCACCGTGAGCAACTCAATGGGCTATAAGTAGTCACCCGTCCCTAATTTAGGGTCACTGGCTCCAGGGAAGGGAGAGAGCCAGTGCCGTAAGACAAACACAACATCCATGCCTGACCGGGATTCGAACCCGGACCCCTTACGACGAATGATCAGAGGCCAGCGCCTTAGACCACTGCGCCACCGGGGCGGCCTATTTACATTTGCCGACGTTCTATGATCGCTTGCGTTTAGGGGCCGAGAATTAAGTTGCACACCGAATAATAAAATAATAGCCTGACATTTTTACCAGTTCTTTATCTCATGCAGATACATACTTTGGCATGATGTTTTATTTTTATTTTTTATTTTTTTATGATTATTTAAGTATGAAAATTTTATAATTCAAAAGCGGAGTGCGGTTAAAAAATTATATTTTACGAAGAAATAAAAAAAAGAAATAAGGCCATGTTAAAGTGTTCACAACTATTCCATTATTGTGTGATAAAAGAATTGTAGCTCTTGGTTTAGTACTTCACAAAAAAAAGGTACATAAACATCTAAAATTTAACATGGACTTCAATAGCGGCTCTGAATTAATTATGGACACCTCTTAAAGTACTCGGTGTCTTACGATAACACACTGCAATAGCTGGTGCAGAAGCCGGGGGGGTCGAACATTCAGTGCCAAATAACCAAAATTTCATGTCATATGCTATCTACAAGATTTTATCTTGCTACAGAACTTTCAAATCAAATCCTCCGACATGCAATTGAAATTTAATAGTTAATCTAACCTCAATTATTCCCAGGAATCGCTTCTATTACGGAAATCTTTAGTCAGATGGATGCGGAAAAGTGAGAATAAAATTTTTCTGTTAACATGCGAAAGAAATTGCAAAAACATTTCTGAAAATTCAGAATTTTTCTGGTGACGAAAAATTCGTGAAATTCAGGGCTTTTATCCGCCATTTCACGGAAAAGGTTGTGTCAGAAATGTTTCGTTAATTCACGAAAGAAATCATGGAAAGTAACTCGTGAATTTCAGAATTTTTCTACAGTGTAGTTTTAATAAAATTGCCTTACGTCTAGCAGCGCAGTAGAAAGCGAGCTCGGGCCCCAGTGCAATAAAATCTCCGCCCCCCCACTTCTGTTCCTCCACTAACCACATAATCCATATTTCCGTTTCCTCACCTACCCTCCACCCACCATTTTCCAACTTCCCGACAACCCGATCGGTTGCAACTCTTCAATCTTTTGTTTGCGGTGGATAATTGTTCGTATTCTCCCCTCCGCACACCAGTGATATGTCTTTGCAAATAAACAGTGGTAGTATTATGTCAAAATTATGATCGGAGTTTTAAGGTCAAGTTTTTTTTTTTTTTTTAATTGAAGTAAAATTAAATGTAAAAGAAATTTAAAATATATAACATGTTTTAATGTGTATTGTAGTAGTAGTAGTAGTACGTATAAATCAAATATTGTATATATTTACAAATTTTTTTAATTACAAAACAGAATGCCTTTCCGTTTACTACAGAATGGCTTTTCGGGCCTTTTTATGAGCAAAAGTGTTGATTATGTCCTGAAAGTCTAATTGACGAGCAAGTTGAGACTCAAGAGCCAAAGTTCGACAACCTGTCTTGTCAGAAGACTAATAAAAGATCGCTCGCCCTCAGCCACATTAACAGGAAGTGCGCAGAAGACTCGTAGTTAGCCTGGGAACTCGAGTAACATTGTAACACTTCGTTTTTTTTTACGCTTTCCAACCGTAGGTTGAAGAAGCGTATATGCTCCAGTTTTTCCGTCCGTACGTCCGTCCGTCCGTCTGTCCGCACGATAACTGCCGTAAAAATGGTTCGATTTCGATGAAATTTTAGCATGTGGTAGGGGACCACCGGGGGACGAACCCTATTGAAAATGGGACAAATGGGGTCAAAGGTCACGACGTAGGAGCGGGATCATTCCATTGCCTTTATGCGACATAACTTGCGTAAATATGGTTCGATTTCAATGAAAGTTTACTATGAGGTAGGAGACCGCTTGGGGACGAACCCTGTTCAAAATGGGTGAAGTGGGGTCAAAGGTCAGGACATGAGATCGGGATGCATTCCATTGCCCTTATCCCATATTATTAAGGTGGACGTCAAGTAATTTTGCTTCCTATACTTCCAATGGAAAAACTTTTGTAAACATTTCCTTCACAATTAATGTGTTCCCAAGGATGAAAATTTGAACATCGATTAAAATAACTTCATATTATAACTTGGAAAACTTAATATTTTCTAAAACATAACCATAATTATATTAAAAATCTATCACCTTTCTTTTGGTGGTGTTGAAACCAGAGAAAAGATGGCGCGACCTGTACTTTGATGACGTCAGTGGACAAAAAAATGTTGGATTGCATAATTACGGTTATGGTTTAGAAAATATTAAGTATTGCAAATTATAAAATGAAGATATTTTAATCGATGTTCAAATTTTCATCCTTGGGAACGCATTAATTGTAAAGAAAATGTGTACAGAAGTTTTTCCATTGGAAGTATAGGAAGTAAAATTACTTGACGTCCATCTTAAAGTAGCAATTCTTGTATGTATGTATGTACATTTTATTTTGAAAACGGCTCTAAGAATTTTGATGAAAGTCGTTAACCTACCGTTTTCTGTTACTAGAAATCGATTTAGCTTGATCTCGACTTTAGGAGAATTCGTTTAGTGGGTTAAATAACCACCCTGAATTATAACATTTTCAGTGATAGCGTTATTCCATTAATGTTACCAATGCTTAGAAATCTTATGACGTCATAATCTCGCCTTTGAGAATATTGGCGCGCGGTCACGCCATCTGTCTCATTACGTCACGCGTTGTGTGCGTATGTCGGTCCACAGGATAACTCGCGTAACAATCGTTCGATTTCGATGAAATTTTAGTATCTGGTAGGGGATCACCTGCGAAGGAACCCTATTTAAAGTGAACGAAATGGGGTAAAAGGTCAGTACATAGGAGCGGGATTCATTCCACTGCTCTTATGCGTCATAACTAACGTAAAAAAAGGTTCGATTTCTATGAACTTTTAGTATGTGGTAGGGGACCACCTGGCGACAGACCTTATTGAAAATGGGAGAAATGGGGTCAAAGGTCTGCACATAGGAGCGGAATCACTTCCATCGCCATTATGTGTCATAACTTACGTAAAAATTCTTCGATTTGGATGAAATGTTAGTATGTTGTAGGGTCTTGCCTGGGGACGAATTCTGTTGAAAATGGGCGAAATGGGGTCAAAGGGTAGGACAGAGGAGCGGGATCAATTCCATAGCCCTTATGCATCATAACTTACGTAAAAATGCTTTGATTGCGACAAAATTTTATCATGTTATTTCGGAGGTATACCAAATCGGTTCTGTTGAATATCATCGAAATGGGATCAAAGGTCAGGGCACAGGACCGAGATTTATTCCACAGCCATTATTCTCATAACTTGAGTAATGATTTCTGGTATGTTGGAAAGCGTATTATAATCAATGCATTGCATGATTTTACTAATTTGTTTATTGTATTTAAAGCAAGTTTTGAGTTTATTACATTTTTTTACATTTGTGACATAAATTAAGCATTTTTACTTGTATTTTACGCGTCACGTAGAAAATAACTTTTTACGAGTAACTTCCTAACCCTGGTGATGGTGTAGCTTGAAAAATATTTGGACACCATAAAATAATAATTGTAAAAAAATTACTTTAGGAACAGGCTCTGGGCTCCCTTAGGGACCCGGGCCCCGGTGCTATAGCACCGCTTCCCTCCCCTCTCATCAGGCCTGACGTATAGTGGATGCTGCATGTTCAGTGTCACAATTTTTATTATAACTTAAGAGTCCGACCTGAAATCTCGCTCCGTGTAATCCCAATTACCTCCTTTGGTATGAAAAGAACAGATCAATGAATTTAAAAAAAAAACAGTAGAAAAGCTGTTCTTTACCAGAAAAGCTGTTCTTTTCAAGATTTACATGTAAATTATGATCACTCATTTACAACGTGTGATGTGATTTCTTTGTTTGCGAAATTTCCTCTCGGATGTTATTTACTGACAACTTTTTATTTTCCGCCTGCGAACTGTTTCTATTTCCTTCATTAATCTAAATTTCGATTCCTGGTTTTGTTTTTATGTTTGTCTTTTATATTTTCATTGCATTTCCGGAGAAACCACTGTATCTCGTATTTCAAAAATCCAGCGAAATTCATTAATTTCCATTTTCCCATTTTTGTAAAATTCCCTGCAGCAAAAGAAACGCGTGCCATTACAGAATTTTTATAAAGTACCAATCCAGGATCAGGAGATTCATTTTTCTCGTTGCAACGCCCCGAGAGACACATGAATGAAACTGCTGCGAATGCCCTCCGTGTTATGCTGTTTGCTATCGATCCGAAAGGCGATTTTTCGTCCATAAATACCGAGTCCTCTCTGGGTCACTAAGTTTCTATGTCTCTGACTTTTGTGACTCCACATTTAGATGACTAGATCGCATCATCTTTACCCTGTAGGAAGTTCGTGGCTGAGAGCAATCCGGCTTATCAAAAGAAAAGAATGCACGAAAAGTAAAACAATAAAACTGACACATAGAAAGTAAGAGAGAAGGAAAATATCTTTAAAACCACTTTTCGAAGCGCAACTGTAAAATCAACTTTTTTTTTTTGATTGGGGAGTTAAACGACTATCGTAAGGAACTCAGTGGGCTATAAGCAGTCGCCCGTTCCTAATTTAGGGACCAATGGATACAAGGAAGGACGATTGGTCAGTAGCAATCATCTCGGACGATTGGTCAGTAGCAATCGCTTAGACCACTGCCCCACCGGGGGGGAGCGGCAATATTGTTATTATCTCTATTGCTATACTGAGTGATCGCTTCTAACGAAAAAGGTGTCATTAAAAGAGATCAAACTGATGCTTAGCTCAGTGCGTACCAAATGACACTCCTAGGGCCGCATGCACGCTTGCGGAACAAAATTGTGCAGCCCGCAAATGAAGAATTAACCAAATTTCATTTCTGATTGAAAAGAGATGAAATGAAATCGGGAATGTATAGCGTAAAATCCATTTGCGGTAATCGAACCAGCATCCTTCTGTTCTGCAAATGCTTTCCCAATTAAGCTACACCTACGAAGTTCGACGCTATAACTTTGGCGTCTTGACATGTATGTCATCATATTTAGGAGGGGAGTGTCTGATTAAACAACCCTTAAAAATAGGAAACTAGGAGATTTGGGATAGGGTGCCCGATAGGAAAGTTACACGGAAGCGAGGTAGAAAGGGGGAGGAAGACGCCCTTATTTTTTACCGGGAGCCAGTACCCGGGGTTCTACCGCTTAACATGCCCATCCGACGCACGGCGGATATTTAGTGGTTCGAGCGTTCGTACCTGTCTGGGATCGAACCTGAGGTTCCTCCGTGGCAGTCACGAACGTTGACCAGTAGGCCATTTGCGGCACGACATGCACGTCCTCTTTGTAGTACGTCATATATACACTTTATGGACAAATGTCACCGGACACCAAAAAGAGAAACACAAAATAGCATTTATTGACATACATTAGTACGGTGTCGGTCCACCTTTGGCCTTAATGCATGCACTGACACTTCGAGACATGCTTTCGACAAGGTTTTGGAACACAGCGATAGGTATGTTTTCCATTCAGTACATAATGCTGCCGCTAACTGTTGTCTGTAGTAGGCCTTAGTTCCCAAACTTATTATGCGGCACTCTAATTTATCCCATATACGCTCTATGGGATTAAGATCTGGGCGCTGTCTTGTCCAGTCCACACACGATACGGAATTATCGTCAAACCATGCCGTAACAGTCCTTGCTTTATGGTTCGGTGCATTATCCTGCTGGTACCAACAAGGCTCGGTTCCATAGTATTGCCAGAGATGGTAGAGCATAATTGTCCAGAATATCGAGGTAGACGTGCTGGTTAACAGGTTTGTCCACGATAACCAATGGACAGGGACAATACCACGAAAAACACCCCCACACGAGTACACTGACAGCTCCAAACTTGACCGTAGGAACAGTACATTGTGGTAAATAGCGTTCCCCTGGCTGCCGTCCTAACCACACACGGCGATCAGACTGATGGATCGTGTATCTAGATTCATCAGTCCATATGTCCCGTTTCCATCGATATAGGGCCCACGATAAATGCTCTATACACCATGCTAAACGACGAGTAGCATTCCGATGGAAGTGGAATGCTACTCTATGAAAGGCTTATGAGCAGCCGCACGACCACGGTAACCCATGGAATAAAGTTCTCTGCGAATGGTACGTGTACATAAAGAGGTTTCAGCATTTTTACTCACCTGTACACTGAGGTGTTGTGCAGTACTCCGTCGATTAGCTGTAACGACTCTCCTGAGGCTATGCGCGGTGCAGCTGCAAACGGTATAACTGATTTTCTTTGGTCTGCCGGTACGTTTTGCTGCTTCAGGCCGACCATGTGTTTTCCACTTATTCAGTACATCCAACACAGTTGACATGGGTATGTTTAAACGCCTCTCGGTTTCTCTTATGGACTACTCACTAATATAACACCAAATAATCTTTCCATTATCAAAATCAGTTCTCTAACGCCGCGACATTTTCATTCAACCTCACAGTGTGGTATGATCGCGGTCAGCTGCAGGCTTGTTCTTATACCGTTTGCAGCTGTACCGCGGATTTTCACAACGCAGAGGATCCGTTCATTCACTTTTGAAGGGGTGTCTTGTGACTTTTGTGAATCTAGTGTATAATATTCCCCACTTGAGAAAGGCGGGGGCACAAAATCGTGGGGGTTTTGGAACAGCTGCAAACTGTGCTCGAAGTAACTCTCCGCAGAAAAAGTAATTTTCACTAATTCCAGACGTTGCGTGAAGAAGCATAACATATTTTTCGAAGCGAAAAAGGAATTCTCATTAATTCCAGACGATGTGTGAAAGAAACATGACACACTTCTCGAAGCGAAGAAAGAATTCTCATTAATTCCAGACGATGTGTAGAAGAAGCATCACACATTTTTCGAAGCGAAGAAGGAATTCTCATTAATTCCAGACGATGTGTAGAAGAAGCATCACGCATTTCTCGAAGCGAAGAAGGAATTCTCATTAATTCCAGACGATGTGTAGAAGAAGCATCACACATTTCTCGAAGCGAAGAAGGAATTCTCATTAACTCCAGACGATGTGTGAAAGAAACATGACACACTTCTCTCGAAGCGAAGAAGGAATTCTCATTAATTCCAGACGGTGTGTAGAAGAAGCATCACACATTTTTCGAAGCGAAGAAGGAATTCTCATTAATTCCAGACGATGTGTGAAAGAAACATGACACACTTCTCGAAGCGAAGAAAGAATTCTCATTAATTCCAGACGATGTGTAGAAGAAGCATCACACATTTCTCGAAGCAAAGAAGGAATTCTCATTAATTCGAGACTGTGTGTGGAAGAAACATCACACATTTTTTGGAGCGAAGAAGGAATTCTCATTAATTCCAGACGATGTCTGAAAGAAGCATCACATATTTTTCGAAGAACCTAACGGCAAACAGATTCATTTTTACTTTCGGGCACCAACGTAAAAACTCAAATTTGCCTGTGGCTAGGCTCGAACCCAATTCCTTCTGCTCTGGAGCCGAATACTTTCCCGATTAAGCTACACGGACGAAGTTTGCCGCTGCCACTTTGCCGTCTTGACATGCGCGTCACCTCTGAGGTAGGTACATTACAACTATTACACTGCATTTTACACTACAGAGTATTATGTGTACCTTCTGTGGAACTACCAAATACAGCGGAGAAGGTAGTGAAAGTAACGAATTTACTTAGTGGTTAAAATGTTTTCCTACGAATTTCAAAACTTTTTGGATAAACTTGATGCAAGATTTGGTGACGTTGCTTCTGGGCATTCGTTCATGTCTTTTTATTAGAAGAAAAAAATGTGATATTTATCTAAATAAATGTCCCAGTAATGTGACTTTCCTTAGCTCACTGGCTTTCCTAACTGGTACCACGCAGCATTTGAATGCGTTAAATATCTGTAATCGTTACAATATACAAAGGCCGTTCCATAAAACCTGAGAGTATTTTATTTGAGTTGGAAACAGTGCGAAGAGAAAAAAATGACGTAAACGACTAACTGATTTAAGGAAGTATCTATGGCAAAACTTATTAGCCATAGCGACTCTGGTTTTGTCGTTGCTCAGTTGTTTAAGGTTCGTCTGCATTTCGCCATACAGCTATGGAGGTGAGTGATTCAGAGTTAAGAAGTGAAATGTGTTGTGCGATAAAATGTTGCTGTCGTTTGCGTAAAACAGCTCCAGAAACAGTTGATTTAATGAAAGAAAGCTCCCAAAGATTAATGTTTGAGTGAGTCAACGATGTTTATCTGGCGTTTGTCGGCAGAACTCGCTCCTAGGCCTGGCTGACCTGAAAGTGTTGTTACAGAGCATTATCTTAACACTATTTGGGCAATCCTACAAAATGATTGACGAAGGATGTGCGAAGACATAGCGGCCTCTAATATTTCAAAAACGCCGGCATTCCGCATTCCCCGCGACAAATTACTGCTGCACCGTCTGTGTTCCAGGTGGGTATTTCATTACCTAAAGAGAGAACAATTGTTAGCCAAAGTTCAGGTGTGTCTTGAGGGGAAGCAAATGATTGCAAAGGATCCAAACTTCCTAAACACAGTAATAACTGCCGATGAAACTGGTCCCTATTTCGGGGAGTTGTTGGCCCTCAGTTCCTTTTGATGAGTGATAACATTCATTAACACAGGGCTCAGCTTGTCGATGATATTATGAAGAGCGAGGATATTTGGCGTATGGATTGGCTAGCCAAGTTTTCGGAACTGAACCCTATGGAGCATGCCAGGGATGCTCTGAGACGGAACGTAGACGCCCGTTAGCTTCTTTTCAGAACCCCGCCCCAGCTACGTACCGCACTCGTCGAGGAATGGAATTCTTACGCTCCAGAATTCATCAGAAACCTGATCATGAGCAAGTAATGTCCTTCTACACTGGTGTGCAAAAATTAAGGACGAAGAAGAGAAATTAGTATAACAGCGGAACGAGCAGGCAGAACGGACCGAACGACTACTCAGGAGATAGACTAGGGTCTGGTACGGTAGGGCATTCGCATGTATGTAGCAGAACGTAGGGGGGGGGCGAGTCTCGGAAGGTATAAAGCACACGGGCGGTGTACGCTCAGCAATTCGGTGAAAGCTATTGCACGGTGTACATCGGTTTGAACGACGTCGAGTTGCTACCACCGTGTGATATGGCCAACAGGCAATCCAGTAGACGACATCTGGATGGCTTTACCTGAGGTCGCGTCATTGGGAAGTTGGAAGAAGGTCGTAGTGTGACTAGTGTGGCCGAGGAGTCCGGGATCGCTTACAGCATCGTTTCCAGAGCTTGGAGAGCATTTCAAACGACAGTAACAGCTGTCCGAGAGTTTAGCAGTGGTCGTCTACGAGCAACCACGGTGGCGGACGACCGGTATATTGTCCTACAGGCGAGAAGAGACAGACGGCACACAGCGGGAGAAATCGCAAGGCACATGCAACAGACAACTGTATGTCCGTTATCGCGTTTTACCGTGGCCACGAGGCTACACGAAGGTGGTCTATTTGCACGACGACTAGTACGGTGTCTGCCATTAGCGCCTGCTCATCGGTGACGGCGGTGTCTGTGGTGCCAGGAACACAAGAACTGGACACATGAGCAATGGGGTCGAGTTCTCTTTACGGATGAGAGCCGATTTAGTCTGACGAGCGAGTCTGGACGTGTACACATCTGGAGAGAGCAAGGAACACGCAATCATACCTCCAGCATCATCGAAAGGGACCGGTTTGGAGGTGGCGGAGTTCTCGTTTGGGGCGGTATCATGCTTGGTAGCCGTACTGACCTCCACATCTTCCAAGGAGATTCAGTCACTGGTGTTCGCTATTGTACATAGGTTCTTCTGCCTCACGTGCGTATGTTTAGAGGTGCTGTAGGTCCTGAGTTCGTCTTCATGGACGACAACGCTACACCTCATCGTGCAGTAGTTGTCGGAGAGCTGTTGGAGAGTGAAGATATTCAACGCATGGATTGGCTCACAAGGTTCCTGGACCTAAATCCAATCGAACACGTGCTGGACCTTCTCGGGAGCCGCCAGCAACGATTGGCGCTACAAGAGGAATGGGCAGCGATGCCTCAACAGCTCCTTGACAACCTCGCCCTCAGCATGAACAGACGTTGTAAATCCTGCAACGCAGTCAGGGGTGATCATTTCCCTTATTAAAAACTAGATTTTTCTTGGGAGCCACCTGTCACATGGACGTTTCTGTCATCTGTCCAGTTGTGCTCGAAGCTACCTTTTCAATAAAGTGCCTTTGTATCCTTTGGATTCCTTGTTTGGACGGATTTGCTCCCTTGTCACATATTCTTACATCTTGGGGATCTTATGGTATGATGTGAGTCGATATGGAGCACTTCTGCACGACGTTACATTAAACCGTCTCGTCCTTAATTTTTGCACGCCAGTATATGAGTTGCCTGTCAGTACGAGGTGATCACATTCTTTATAAAGCCATTTTTTTAGGTTACGTTCTTTCATCTCACGTTGGTGACATTAGCCGATGTATTCGCAAAATATGAACTTATTTGTTTATTTTTATAAAATGTTTATTTTCCTTATAATTGCGTTTCTTTACTTGCCAAACGTTTCTACCTGCTATTACGTATTTTTCTTTTGATCTTCTGCGAATGCCTTCCGTACTTTCACTTTGGACTGCAATGTATTTTGTGTAAATACGTCGTCTATTTACATGAACTCACTACGGCTACAAAATCAAGTTAGGATCAATCCTAGTAGCACGTCAGTACAGATTATGGAAGCAGTGTTGGTAACTGCTGTATCTGTGAAACAACTAATTCTAACGAAAAATCAACTAAAAATCAACTAAAAGTATATAGGATATTTAAAAGAGAAAGTAGGACCCGTTTAAGGAATTAATATCACGAAAATGAGTGAATGAAAGTACACAATTTTATAATCTTCAAGGCATTCTCTGTTTTGCCACGCCGGTGGCGCAGTGTTCTAAGCGATGGCTTATAATCATTCGTCCGAGATGGGACCGGGTTCGAATCTCGGTGAGGCATGGATGTTGTGTTTGTCTTACGGCACTGGCTCTCTCCATTCCCTGGAACCAATGGCCCTAAATTAGAGACGTGCGATTGCTTACAGCCCATTAGTTGCTCACGGTGGTCGTTGAACCCCCAGTAAAAAAAAAACTTTCTTTTGTTAAAATTCATTGGTGCAAAAATTATTAACCCGTGAAGTGCATCTAGCAAAATCTCTATAACACTCGCCAAAAGCTTGCGGAGTAAATTCTATTCCTTCATCATATTGGCTACGGTTAATTCATTCCGGAGGGAATGTCCGAAAAGGATTACTATTAGTGATCATCTCGTTTGGACACTGCTAACCATACCCGTAGCTTACCTGATGAAAGAATGGGTTTCATCCTGAATATTTGTTGAAATTTTTTAAAACATTTTTCCATGTGAAAAAAATACTCGTGATAAAATTAGAATCCCCGAATATATCGTAATTTAATTGGAAATAACAGATCAGACACATATTTTTGCACCTAATGAATTTATCACGTATTCCTATGCTTTCGTCAAATTACCGTAGGCATAAATATTTTTGTATTCAAAAATTGTATACGAAAATAACATCAACATTAACATACGCAAATTGAAATATTTGATTGGTTTCTTAATACGTCGCCTTGACGATATACAATGAAACAAAGTACACTGATACAATATGTATACATCCGTTTATGGACGTAATAACGCACTATACAAAGGCAAGCTTTCGCTCTCTACGGAGAGCTTACTCAGTGACTTTGCAGTACGAGCAACGGGCCTATGAGTATTACATCACGCCGTCTGCTTATATTGACGCAATTGTAATCTTTCATATGCATTCCTTTTCTAACGTTCTAGTTATATATTTATTGTCTAGGTTCCACTACCTGAGGAAGCACTCCGTAGAGAGCGAAAGCTTGCTTTTGTATAGCTCGTTATTACGTCCATAAACGGTTACATATAGTACCTGTGTACTGTGTTTCATTGAACATCAATATTAATTTAAAACTAAACAATAATTTTGAACGATGTGTAACACTGTACAACTGAGATGGGAGATATTAATCTGTTTAAGCACCTATTGGATAGTAATTCGATGTTACCAGGATTAGGTCGCTAAATAATTGAAAGAAAGATAATTATGTCATGACCAATGCCCACGTTGGTTCAAATGTTAGGAAGATGATAATTGTTTGGATTAATTTCCTAGTTTTCTGAAGAGATTTCCCTTTCCGGGAATTTAAGTATTTTCATTCTGTATCGATAACTATAATACTGCCCGCGTTATGACTAGGTATTAGTTTCAGGTGGAAAAAAATGGGAACCTCCTTACCTATCTAGTAAGTTTCTAACTTTTGGGGGAAATATAATAATAGTCCAACTGTCATGTATATATCACGGGTATGTCTCGTCTGGGTCTGAATTAATGCCTTTACTTTCGTCTAGGTCTGAATTAATGCCTTTACTCTCGTCTGGGTCTTTCATGTGTGAATCTCTCGTCTGGTTCTTGAATTAAGGGAAAGTAAATATCAAAACGGTGAATAAATATTCACGGAAAGATTTCGTAAAAGGTACACCTTCCAAAACATCTTTCCAGTTAAGTTTCGATTAATAGTGCTGAGGATTATTTCTTCTTTTTCTTCGAGAACGAATGTAGACTCGTCTTTGAAAGGTACCCTGTACTGGTTGCCTTACTTGTGGACTATCACGGTGCTCTGTGCAGCTGAAAAGAAGTTATTTCTGTTAAAGAAATCTACGTAAAAGTGAATAAAAATAAGTACAGAGTGTTCAATAAATGACCGAACACTTATTTTGTAGAAAACGTTTTGTAGACAAAAGAATTAATTTAAGCAAACAGTGTTTCTTTGAAGTTTGCTCAAAAGGTAATTAAGTGATAACATTTTCAAAGTGTTTGCCTCCCGTTACCACAAGATGGCGCATTCGGCCTTCGAGATTCTCTGTGACTCGGCTTAGAGTATCTCGAGTTACAGTAAAAAAGCCTCAGTGATAGTGTCTTTGAGCACAGTCAGAGTGTTAAGGCCTGATTTCTAGACCAAATCTTTGATGTATCGCCAAAGAAAAAAGTCGCAAGGGTTTGCGTCGGGAGAATAAGGAGGCCATTTAATAGCTCCAGGGTAATGATTGGGGTAGTTGAGAACGAGCACGTCGTGTCCAAAGTGGCTGCTTATGGTCCTAAAAACATGCAGAGTGCGATGCGGAGGTGCACCATCTTGCATGAACCAGAAACCATCGACCATTGCCAGACGGCGAATTTCCGGGTGAAACTTGTTTTCCAATTCAGCTTTGTTTGTCTCAAATTTCCTAACCAGGTCAAGAACTATTGACTTTAATGACTTTCGAACATTCTTGTGAGCTGTTGATCACTTTCTCAGTGTTTCAGAAGGATGTTTGGTTGTTTCATAATAAAAACTCATTGTTCCGTTGAATACTCCATTTTTAACTTGCGCTCAAGCACAGTCGAACCAACACTGAATCAATTACCTATAATCACTTGGTCGACAAAAATTGATAGTGCTGCCCTCTCGTGCATATTTCAAAAGTTATTCCCAAGCTAAGTGGTCGTTCATTTATTGAACTCCTGGTATTTCACAAAGAGGAGATGTTTGCAAATAATAATAATTAATCTTTCAAAAGTAAGCGGCACCCCGAAAGACTTCAAAATGAGATTTTATTTTGCCTCACCTCAGTTTCTCGAAACCTTTTGTTGCATCGCTCTGAAAAGTAATTTGTTTTTCGCATTCCAATTTCACATTGCATCGTGTCATGAATGCCGGAGATTTCAAATCCGCTCTCCGCGCACAGCATTTGCATGTATTAAAATCAGTTTATTTTAGCGCCAATTGCACGGAATGGACACCAAAGGTAAGTTCATCATAATTGGATACAGCAATTTCTGCATGAACTCTGAAGAATTGTTACAGATATCAGAATGTGGAGGACCGGAACTGAATTTAGAATGGTTAAGATACTGGTTGAAAACATTAATGCAGGAATGGTGAACCTATGGCGCAGTATACAGCGTCATCTCTTGATTTTTTAAACCACACCCATAATAAATAAGCATGTACAATGACTGCTATTACTGCTAAATGAAGCTGCTGTTACTAAGGAATGTTTTCCAGTTTTGAATGTCGCGAATAGCTTAGATAATTTCATTAAGGGCTAAAGAAGGGAATTTGTTTCAATTTTTCTTTGGAGGAAGTGGCCCAAAAGAGGGCGTCCATCCAGATAGGGAGAAAATAATGGTTGGCTGGGTTCGCTTAAGAAGGAGCGCGAAAGGATTCCCTCTGACCGTAACTCGAAGGGACATTAGTGGACAAGCGAAGCTCTAAAGGTTCAACGAGCATGATAACACGCCGATCTCTCTCTCTCTCTCTCTCTCTCTCTCTCTTCGGACCAGGAGTAAGAGGGACCTGTTGTTGTTCCACTACTCCTTTTGGGTGCCGACGTAAACAGTAAGAAGTATTTACAGAAGACGTCCCACTCTGGCTTAGCGCAAGATCGGCGTTTCAGTGAACCCGTGACGTCGTATGACACGTTTTCAGATCTTCACCGATCCAGTGTACATATCACTGGTATCAATAGAAGTTAACGCTTAGTACTGGCTTCGTTCTAAATGCACTTTTCTTCTGTTGTGAACATGGGATAAATAATAAACGATCAAATTCTGCCCATAAATATCATGGGCACATGAGCGAATTTTTTAAAAGATTATTGTCGATTTGGACAGAGACTCTGAAAGGGGTTCGCTACTCCTGATTTAATGTAACGTAGTTTCTTTTTCCACATTTTCCCTTTAGGCGCCCCTGTGGCCTTGTGATCAATTATGCTAATTTCTGACCATTTACTCAAAATAGGCTTTGGTGCGAGTCCTGCATAAGTCATGGCAACGCCATCGGACTAGAAATGTTGGGGTTGTCAGAAGGTCTGTCCCTTCCTTGGAACATTGGGGCTGGCGACTGTTTATATTCTTAAGAGTTGCTCATGGTGGTCGTTAAACACCAAAACAAAGCAAAAACTGAATTTTCACACGTCCCGTAGGACAAAACAAAACTTTATTATGTGCAGTCGTGCAAACTCGAATTTTCTACCGAATTGCTTCATTGCCGAATTTGTGCATGCTCATAAGTTTAGGAACTTCGCCTCTACTAAAAGCAATAAATCATCATCGATTACAGCGAAGAGTTCTTGAAGCCCTGACTAATACTGATTGTTTTCTGTCGACCCTCGCTTCAGTGTATAACCTGTTCCTAAACGCTGCATAATCTGGAAAACGCCAGAAGCGTCATCAGCCGTCCAGTATCTGTAAAAGGAATAGCTGTGTTGTAGGATGTGTACAACTGTAGGGCAACATATTGATGAACGATAGCACTCTTTTTTAGTTTGGGGGGGGTTCAATGACCACCGCGAGCAAGTCAATAAGATATAAGCAGTCCCTCGTCCCTGAATTAGAGTCAATGGTTCCAAGGAAGGGGATGAGCTAATGCTGTAAGATATGCACATCATCCATGATTCTTCTGGGACTGAAACCTGGTCGCATCTCAGACGAATGATTAGAAGCCAGCTTTATGTACACCACTTTGGCGCTCGATCACGCTTCAGTTGATCTCTTTGACGACTGGGCCGTACACATTCATGTTCTGGATTACTATGTGAGATGTTTTAAACGTTCTGTTGGTACAAATTCGCCGTTTATGAGCGACAACCCACGTCCTTGCAGAGCTCGTGAGACAAGGAATATTTAAAAACCGAAGATTTACATTGAATATTCTGTCCGGCAAATCTCAGACTTAAACCTGTTGAACAAGTATGGAATGTCCTTCAACTCACCGAGTGATCGAGGCCGGCAGCCACAGCCTTCATCGTTCGGTCAGTTAAGGCGACCTTGACGAAAGCCGTTGCCTTCAAAGTTTTTTAAAAACTGTTATACTGAACACGTTTCGGTTACTATGTGTTTCTGGAACGTGGAAACAGCGATGTATTTATTTATTTACTGACGCCACGTATTTGGAGGATTTTCACGTTTAACCGTTCGAGGGGGGTCGTAATCTTTACGGATGCCTTCTCTGTATATTTCGAGAATTTTACATCAAAGTTTATCATCTGCATTATTTTCCATTATAATTCAACCATTAGAGATTTTCATTCTACATGTTTCAAGGTCATTTTTGTGTACTCTATTGACTGTTTTGGTGTTATTGTTAACAATCAATACAATAACTCGTTTGATTGTTACATATTATAACAGCCAACATAATTGTAAATACACCGCATTGAGAACACTCAATAGACGCATATAGCGCATTAAATCCGTGTATTTTTGTGACGTAGTAAGTACAAAGATTCGCCAAGCTTTCTCACTCCACTGGGAGTCTTTTTCAAGACAATGGTAGACATAAAGTGTGACATCACGAGCATATTGCACGAATTTCTATCCCGCAATTATACGGTGTGTCGCGATGTGTTCCCATCTTTTAATAACTCATGCCAAGCTCTTGGTAGTTCAGTAGAAACTATATCATTGCACGCTAGTTTGCTAGATAAGATTTCGATTGTTTCCCTGATGGCAGTCTCTTTAAAGTTCGTGTGTGGGGCAATTCTTCTAATACTATTCCATAGAGGAGTGGTCGAGCAATGCATGACTTCTCTGGAGAGGGCTGTATTCTGCATGTCCTAGTTGGACACTCCACACGTGCTCTTTACATCTAGTGTCCAATGATCGCTTTGTCATTTCCGATATATATCTTTTCCGTGTTGTCAGGATATACCGATGGTATAGCGTACACACCTGCCTTGAGAAAGAAAAGGCAGGTGTGTCAGGTGTGAGAAAAAAGGCAGGTGTGTACGCTATATAGGCAGGTGTGTATAGCGTTGTCAGGATATACGCTATATAGGCCGGTGTGTATAGCGTACACACCTGCCTTGAGAAAGAAAATGCAGGTGCGTCAGGTGTGAAAAAGAAAAGGCAGGTGTTTACGCTATACTGTTGGTATATCTTGACAACACGGAAGAGATATATATCGGAATGACAAAGTGATCCTTAGACACTAGATGAAAAGAGCACGTGCAAAGTGTCAAACAGGACATGCAGAATACAGCCCTTGCCAGAGAAGTCATGCATTGCTCGGCCGCTCCTCTATGGAATAGTATTAGAAGAATTCTGATCTGCTCTGATCTAACCTAATGTAGATGATTTTAGGAAGGGAGTGTCTGACCCCAGATCTTAAACAACCCTTAGAAATAGGAAGCTAGGAGATTTGGGCTAGAGTGCCCGATAGGAAAGTGACACGGAAACGAGATAGAAATGGGGAGGAAGACGCCCTTATTTATTATCGGGATTAGAAGAATTGCCCCATACACGAACTTTAAGGAGACTGCCATCAGGGAGATAGTCGATATCCTATCCAGTAGACTAGCGTGCAATGATATAGTTTCTACTGAACTACCAAGAGCTTGGCATGCTTTATTAAAAGGTAGTTTTATGTCTACCATTATCTACAAATTCATGTCTACATTTCATCTACAGATTTATGTCTACCATTGTCTTGAAAAAGCCTCCCAGTGGAGTGCGAAAGATTGGCGAATCTTCGAACTTCACAAAAATAAACGGATTTAATACGCTATATGAGTCTCTTGAGTGTTATAACAGTCAAACTTGTATGCGAAAACTCAGTGTCGTTTTATCACACCGTAAATTTAAAAAACGCATTTTTTTTCTTGTTGCGTTAGAATTTTTCAGAAGGGCATTTTACTCGAATGCAGATGGATTCACTCAGGATACCTTAGGTTAGAAACAAAAAAAAAACGAAGGATTTTATTAAATGATCCTCTTTTTCTTAAAAATTTGGGCTACTACAGTTTTTACATTTGGAAATATCAGTTCTTTTAGTTTATGTTTTTCACCTGCACTCGAATATTATTCTATTTTCATTAAGGCTTTTACTTTCTTCTTTGAATTTTCTCCCACTGTGAGAAGCGGTAAGGCTGCCTACTACGCCAGGTGCCGTTATTAATGCAGCACGTAGAATATCAGAACTTGTTTCGTACAAAAGTTTTGCAATTTTTATTATCTGGAACGCAGTTCATCATCATCGTCATATAATGTAATACAATTACGTGTTTCCGTAACAGTAATAGTCTTCATATGGTTCGCAGAAATTATAAAGTCAAAAAATATATCTTGTGTCACAGATAGAAATCTGAAATCTCTATTCCGTGGTGAAATATCAATAATTCAACCAGAATATCTGGAACTTCTCACAGACATGAAATATTAACGATCCGATTAATTTCTAGTCACTTTTCCGCATATTTTCTAAAGCTAATGGGAAAAACTGATGAAGAAAAGGAAACCTAAATACAGTAAGTGATTAGAAGGTATTATATATGTACGGTTCTCAGCGCAACAGAATATTTATTAGGGTGGCGAATTTTGCTTTTATTTCACCACACTTACGCCGAAAAAGAAAAAACATTTCCCACCGCAGCTATTGGATGGCACGTTGTTATGCACTCACACACAAGAAATTTGCGTACCTAGAAGAAAACATTCTACAGCAAGCGAAACTTTGCAAAACGCTGTGGTGGCGCTGCAAGCACGAACCGGCAGCCTTATAAACCGGTGTGTAGTCAATGACCCATGGAAGTTAAAAGCACCGGCCGACGCACGCAAAAGTACAGAATTACTAGAAAGCCGGGAAGACTCCAGAGACGTCGATTTACGCAACTTAAGGACTTTGAGAAAGGCCTGATCATCGGGCTGAAAACCGCAGGGTGACCGGCGCGCCGTATAGCCGGCCACGTGGATCATCCTGAACATACCGGCAGACTGTGTTGGGAGCAGTGGACATGTGACGGCCTACTACACAGCGGACCGGTTCCGGACGAACCAGGAGGACTACCGGTAGAGAGAGTCGACGGAACGTGAGCCAGGCACAAACGAATCCCACAGGGACCCGGTCCACTATACAGGCAGATGTAGCGGATTCTGTGTGCACACGAACCATTTCCCGACGCCTCGTGAAAGCGAGTTAGCCCCCTTTACGTGTGCTGCCATTAACACTGAAACATCGCCGGCTCCGTGTTCAGTGGTGCCAGGCCAGATCGACGTGTAACGCCACAGACTGGAGACGTGTGGCGTTTAGCGATGAGTGCCCCCTTCGTTTTGGGGTCAGATGAGCATCGTGTCTGGGTTTGGAGGTCTCCAGGTCAACGGTACAATCCCAACCTTGCTACTGAGCGCCACACCTTCCCCACTGCAGGCATTATGGTCTGGGGAGCCATAGCCTACGATAGCCGATCAGCTCTAGTAGTGGTACGTGAATCATTGACGGGCCAGCGGTATGTGGAAGAGATCCTACGGTCCCATGTGCTCCCATTCCTGGCCGGGATTCCAGGTGCGCTGTACTAGCAGGATAATGCCCGCCCGCACACAGCTCGGGTTACCCGGGACTGCCTACGTCATGTCCAGACGCTTCCACGGTTTTCCCGCTCCCCGGACATGTCCCCTATCGAGCATGTTTGGGACCAGTTGAAACGCCAGATGCCGCCGTGCCGCACTATCCGGAATTTGGAGCTCACCGTCCAACAGGTGTGGGCCAGTCTGCCGCAGGACAACGTCAGGCGTCTGTTCGCCTCCATGCCGGATCGTATTGCAGCATGTATCGCCGCACGAGGCGGTGCGCCGCGTTATTGAAGATGACCGGATTGCGTGTCACAGATCCCTCTGTAATTGTCCTGCTTCTCTGTTTTTGCCATCGTATGTATCAATCATCTGTATAATTACGTCCATAACACATTTCAGTTCAATCCGATGTTTCCTTTTTGGTGCGCACATTTCATTGTCCGTGAGTGTATTCCCCAACCTCTACTGCAATCTCTCCATGAATGGGTAGACGCCCTTGCCAAATGTGGCCGTTTTTATCACATCTTTTGGAAAGCTTCGTAAACAGCACGTATAATGACTTTGAAACTTATATTAGAGTCATAGGTGACGATGACCCCTTACTGAATTTCATTTCATCGCCTATTCCACAAGCTGGCTGCATCATTTTTCTCCAAAGTTTTTGGCTGCGTTTTGAATTGTACAGTAATAACTGCCAATATTACATGGATAGTCATTATTACATAAACTGAAGAGCAATTGAATCAGAGATACCTGTCTAGTAACGTGTAGTACCACCTTTCGACCTGATGATGGCGGCGATTCATCTCGTCATGGACTCGACAAGACACCGGAAGCGTTGGGAAGCCATACGGAATCACGACCCCTGAACAAGCTCCCACAGTTCACGAAGATTTGATGGAGGAGGCTCAGAGCATCGAACATCTCTCTCGATGACATCACAGATGTGCTCGATGGGATTGAGGTCAGGTGACCTAGCTGGCCAAGGAAGCGAGGTCACGTTGGTGGAGTGTTCATCTAACCATTCGGGTACAATTCGGGAGCGATGGCACGGTGCATTGTCTTGTTGCATAATGAGGTCCCCAGTGGGATGTTGAATACGCACAAACGGGAGCAAATGGTCGTCCAGTATATCCCGGTAACGTTGACCTGTGAGGGACGATGTCACACGTACCAGGGTTCCCATTTTAGTCCACGTAAACAGTCCCCAGACGATAATGCCACCCCCACCAGCTTGAATAGTACCCTGTTGGCAAGAAGGATCCATTGCTTCATGTGGTTTGCGCCGCACTCGTATCCTGCCATCCTCATGTACCAACGTGAATCTCGACGCATCAGTCCAGGCAACATTTTTCCACATGTGTAGGGTCGAGTGGCGATGTTCCCGCGCCCATGCTAATCTTTGCACCCTGTGATGTGTGGTCAGCAGCGGTACCCTCGTGGGACGATGGCTTTTGTACCCTATAGCGAGGAGATGGTTCTGGATGGTGTGGTTGCTTACACGTTTTTGTGCACCAGCTTTAAATTGCCGAGTGATTTCTTGCATTATGGCCCGTCTATCCGCTGTTACAATGTGAGCTAGCCGACAATGATCCCTCTCATCCGCACGCTGTTGTCCACGGCAGTTGGCCCTTGCAGGGATGGTTTTACCGAATTTGATGTACTCACGGTGCAACCCGTGACACAGTGGCTTGTGAAAATCCTAGTGCCTGCACGACTTCCGAGATGGAGTGACCCATTCGTCGGGCCCCGGAAATTTGCCCATGATCAAATGCGCTTAGATCCTTCGTCTTACCCATACTGCGTCCGACTCTTACTGATTTCCGTCGCATCACTCCTTATATTGTCGGATCGCTGCATACGTCATGTAGTTTCCGTTTACAGGGCCGCCGACAGCGCCGCACTTGCGTAACGCCAGCTGTCTCTAATTCAATTGTTCTTCGGTGTATTATCACCATGACAATTTTGATCCTGTTGCTTGGGGGAATCAAAGATGTAATTACTTTTTGTGGACGTTGCTAAAGTTTTAGGAACCAATGCACTTGAACGACGAAATGACAGAGCGTCCTCAAAATGTCATAAGCTTAATTTTTTTTTAAATAATTCACTTACGGACCAAACGAATTCATATGAACGGCGTTAAACGTGCCAAAAGATCCAACAAACACTGACGGTCACCAGTTTTTGATTTCAATAGATGACGCAAAATATTACCTTGCCGAACTCTTCCTCAGTTAAACGTATACGTCAGCCACCGGGCGTTCTGACAATCGAGCTCAGTTTTGGTTGCTTCATGCACGACCGGTTAAACTTTTTTCAGCACGTTCTTTTTCCCTTCGCTTCACTATTCTTCTCCTTTCAGACTTTCGCGATTTTTTCTCGTTTGTTTGACACCGATGTCGTTTCTAACAAAGATCAAGACGTGTCATTCAAGATATGTTCCATCTTTCCGTCACAGGATTTGTTATCAGAAAAAAATAAGGAATTCCTAGCATGAATAAAAATGATAAGTTGAGCGAGAAGATCGGCAGAGCGAGTAAGAAATTCATTCTCTCTCTTATTTCAACTTTTTTAGTAGACATCATTGGGAGGCATCGAATTTCCTAATTTTGTTTCCAGTTAATACTTTCATCAAGGAAAATCTGCCTACATGCCAAGGAGATCTTAAGAGCATAGTCAGAACAGCAACCTGTTTAAAATTATGAAATGGTTGTTCACTTATATATAGAGAATAATAAAGGCAGATTTTTAATTCGTGAAATAGCAGTTTGACAAAGAAATTGTACTAACAAATTCAAGAACACTGTAAACAGAACCAATTTAGGCGCCAAGTGATTAGTGATCAGTTGTCAGAGGCGCTGGATTCTGGCAAATTAACCGAGGTTATACCAGATAATGCAAGGGTGGTACGTTGGTCCTACTGTACTGCTCTGTTCCTTCTCTGAAACCAATGTCCTCAAATTAGGGATAGAGGAACTTCTAATAACAGTGAGTACTCATAGAAGTCCGTAAACACTAACCAAAAACATCTAGTACGGCAACATACTCGATTGGAGATACGAGTTCAATCCCGTATTTAGGAAGATATAGTTTAAAAAAAATTGAGTAGTTCATCGTATTGACTAAAGTTGATAAAAGTACAATATTGTTTGTGAAAATGGCAATACCATGAAAGATTGCTTGTATTAGGGGTATGGCAAAGGCGCTTGACGGTACTCTACCTATCGTGATGTATGATACGTAGAGTATTATCGCAAATTGTTGTTGTTTGGTGTAAACAAGTTGAACCTAGGTTGATGAAGGTTTAGTATTGAAACTGATGTAGATGTGATCGTCTTTGATTAATTGGAAGTACCGTATTGCATGTTTGTGCTTTTCCTGTAGCAACCAATAAAGACCATTTATGTGAGTAATTGAAGTCTTCTCTCTTCCTGGCCGTTGGATCGTCTTATTTAGCTCAGTGTATAGTTAAGAATTTCTTGTGTGAAGCTAGCCGGTGCTGAACACTTCGGAGTTAAGGTTTAAGAGTTCAGCTGATTGATAGCACGATACATGTGTTACATACGTAGTATGATGTACCTGCCAGCAGGACGCACACGGCATAAAGGCAGATAGCAGTCAGAATGAACGTCTGCGTAGTTCAGTTGGTAGAGCGACTTATTCCGGAATAAGCGGACTCGGGTTCGATTCCCGGCGTAGACCACAAATGACGGAGAAATTTACTTCGTTATAGTAGTGAATAAGTGACATTTTTTTTATTGAAGGTTTAACGACCACCGTGAGCAACTCAATGGGCTGTAAGCAGTCGCCCGTCCCTAATATAGGGTCACTGGTTCTAGGGAAGGGAGAGAGCCAGTGCCGTAAGACAAACACAACATCCATGCCTCATCTGGATTCGAACCCGGACCCCTTTCGGACGAGTGATCAGAGGCCATCGCTTAGACCACTGCGCCACCCGGGCGGCTAAATGACATTTCGAAACATTATAACATAAGAAAAGCTCACTAACAAGGCTATATCCCGCAAAATTAACATCGTACCACACTCCTCTTGAAAACCGTTTTTAATAACGAGACGAATGAAGACAACTAACAGACGATTAATAGTTGCAGCTTATCACTTAGTTCTTTTATAGGCATACATTTGCATATCTTTCATGGTTTGCATGCGTGTAAAGCGCCCCACTTCGTCGCATTTCCGAACTACCAATTTTTCCATTACCGAACAAAGTCCCCCTACTATATGATGATTTTCCTGCAGACATTACTGTGATACACGCTTTTGTTGCAAAGTTTTGAAATTTAAACAGACTCTTGAGCCACCCGGTGCCGATGTTGGAACAATTAACATTTGCAATTATTATATTATCCACGACACAGATGGAGAAGACAACTGTATACTCATAGCAAATCACATATTTGCAAAACACGTGCGATGAGGCTCAGGCAAACAGCGAAAAGCGAATGGGTATTTAGTTTCAGATAATGGGAATGAATTCATGTTCCCAGGACTGTCGGATAGTCACGGGAAATTCAAATTTCCTATGAATGCAGGAATCTCATTTGGCCGCGCTTTTGAGGGTGTTCTGCTGGTGATGAGAGTGCACCGGCATTTGAAATGAGATACATTTGAAGCCCGAAAGTGAATCAATTAGGTTTTATCACGTTGTCCCAGCTTGTTCCAATGCATATACGAGCAGTTTATTTCGTATTAAGTGAGTAACACCTTCATAGATCCATTAAATCCTTATAATTTAACCACTGTGTCGTATCCTTGGTTTTCATTCTCTTTTGTATACTGCGATTTTAACGAATGTGATGTACATCTCTAATTTTAGCTTCCATTTAAGTTTCTATCTGACGTAAATTTTGTTACTTCTCCCTTTAACTTTCCTACTGAACGACTCATCGCTTCCCCGATTTGTTTTAAACGTTTCGACAACGCTGACAGTGGGCCAAAGAGTAAATAAAGAGTCTTGAGCAAAATCTGTAGAAATCATGAGCAATAGTGAGTCATGAGCAAAATAGTGAAGAAATTGTAAAGATTGCGTTGATACTATCTTCAGAAAATTTATTAATTGATCATTACAAAATTGTAAAACGTAAATTTGAATGTTGATGCGTATTACTGATGCTATATGAATTTCCACAATTGTGACAGGATAAAATCACTTGAGTTTTACGAAAGTCGCCCATATTTGTATGAACTTTGGCCGTTTTGCATGTTGTTAGATCTAAGATATTTGTTCAACAAATAATTCAGTTAATACATAATACCACTTTAAAACACGAGAGCATTTCACGACTACAGAATAAGGGTTTGTTGACGTTAGAATTTAAACGTTTAAGGTGGTTTGAACTTAAATGTCACTTGTTGAAAGCTCATATTCCAATTCGTTTGGAGGTGTAGAAGTCGAAGCTGGAAATCTTCGTTTCACAATGTAAAAGATAGTTCAAAAGTCAACACGGTCAAGGATTCAAGAATCACAGAATTCGGTTCTTAAGGTGGACGTCAAGTAATTTTGCTTCCTATACTTTCAAAGAAAAACTTTTGTAGACATTTCCTTCATAATTAGTGTGTTCCCAAGAATGAAAACTTGAACATCGATTAAAATAACTTCATATTATAACTTGGAATACTTAATATTTTCTAAAACATAACCATAATCATATTAAAAATCAATAACTTTTCCTTTGGTGATGTTGGAACCAGAAAAAAGACGGCGCGACCTGTACTTTGATGACGTCAGTAGACACATAAATGTTGGATTACATAAATGTGGTTATGTTTTAGAAAACATTAAGTATTCCAAGTTATGAAATGAAGCTACACTGCTGGCCAACCAAAATGCAACACCAAGAAGGGCACGAGATAGCAAAGCCAGATTTACTGGATACATAACGAAAGATACAAAGATGAAACGATTGAGCTTACAGGCCCATGCGACTTGCGGAACACGCAGACATCAATAGTTCGTGTGGTGCTCATGGCTGGCAATAACGGCCGCTACGCGCCGCGGCATCGAAAAAAAGAGGCTTTGGATGTGGGCTTGGGGTATGTCGGCCCAGACTGCTTCCACACGTTGCCACAATTCATCAGGCGTAGCCGCTGGTGGTGCTTGCCGGGCCACTCGGTTGCCGATCACCGACCAAACGTGTTCGATGGGCGACATATCGGGAAAACAGGCGGTCCACGGCAGCAGTGACACCTGGTGGGCCGTTAAGAACTGTTGCACGATACGTGCTACGTGTGGGCGTGCATTGCACTGTTGAAACGTGGCCGTTGGCAGGTCCTGCAGGTAAGGGAGGACTACAGGCTCCAAAACGTCGGAGATGTAGCGGTGGCTGTTGAGTGTACCGGCGATGCTTTCCAGAGGGGAGCGGTGTCATATCCAATTTCACCCCAAACCGTAACACCAGGCGACGGAGCGGTATGTCGATGCATAATGCAGGTGTCATACAGTCTCTCGCCGCGGAGCCACCTCACGCGGATCCGACCATCAAGGTGTTGCAGGCAGAAGCGGGATTCGTCGGAAAAGACAATGTCATGCCATTCCGTAGTCCAGGTGCGGCGTTCAACGGCCCACTGCCGCCGCACTCGCCGGTGGTGTAACATCAATGGTAATCGGAGCAATGGGCGCCGTGCGACAAGTCCCCGCTCCTGCAGACGACGTCGAACGGTAAGTGCTGACACAGGTTGTTGCGCAACACACCCTAATTCCTGCGCTAACGTTAGTAATGTGGCGGTGAGATCCGTCCATGCCCTCCGCACAGCATGCCGGTCCTCTCGTTCGGTGGCGTACCGCTGCTGCGGCAATCACGCACGTCGGTCCGTCCGTCCGTCCTGCACCCACCGAATCCATAGTCACCTCACTGTGGCTGGATGTCGTCCCATACGGGCGCCGATATCTGGATACGATAAACCGCTGTCGCGATAAGCCACTATTCGTCCTCTGTCGAACTCCTAAACGTGCTGGAATGACTGCCGTATTCTGCAACGAGGCATTAGGAAGCCCACGCACAGGTCCGGCAGCACAACACACTTCCACGACTTACACCCCGCCTTCTGTGCACCCTTCTTATAGTGCTTTTCGGTGGCGTGCCGGGCGCACATGATTTGCATATGCCCTGCAATGCTAATCGTTTGCATGTCCTCTCGCGGGCGACGCATGCTGCGAATTTCAGGCCAATCGGATGCTTCCTTCTTGGTGTTGCATTTTGGGTGGCCAGCAGTGTATTTTAATCAATGTTCAAATTTTCATCCTTGAGAACGCATTAATTGTCCAGAAAAAAGATGGCGCGGCTTGTTCGTTGATGATGTCAGCAGACAAACAAATTTTGGATTGCATAATTATCGTTATGTTTTAGGAAATATTAAGTATTCCAAAGTTATAAAATGAAGCTATTTTAATCGATGTTCAATTTTTCATACATTTGGAACGCAATAATTGTGAAGAAAATATGTACGCCGCCCCGGTGGCGCAGTGGTCTAAGCGATGGCTTCTGATCATTCGCACGGAAGGGGTCCGGGATCGAATCCCGGTGAGGCATGGATGTTGTGTTTGTCTTGCGGCTCTGGCTCTCTCCCTTCCCTGGAACCAGTGGCCCTAAATTAGGGACGGGCGACTGCTTATAGCCCATTGAGTTGCTCACGGTGGTCGTTAAACCTCCAATCAAAAAAAAAAAAAAAATATGTACAGAAGTTTTTCCACTGGAAGTATAGGAAGCAAAATTACTTGACGTCCACCTTAATGTCTTTTTATACAATCTCTACATACGTCAAGTATGCAGCACATCGAGGATACGTTGTTTGTAACAGTAAGATTAGAATACTTTAAGCTATTATTTTGTAGAAATATACTCAATCGTATGAGAATAATACGACTACCTCCGGAATCATAGTGTACCCGCCCAAGTGCGTCACAGAGTGCACGTGACAAGGTCGACCACACGGAGATATAACCGGCCGGCGAGAAAAGATGAGTCATATAGTGCGTTAGGTGAGCTCAATTTAGTTATTTGACGAACGTTCAAAAAGGAATGATCATCGGCTACCACGCTAAGGGTGGAAGCATCTCAGAAGTAGCAGACTTCGTGGGCTGTTCGCGAGGTACTCTAGTAAGGGTGTATGTACCAAGACTGGACCGCTGGTACACCGAGTACCTCGTGACGTCATAACTGTGGAGCCCCCAAAGCCCTTCGACCCCAGTGGATAACGTCGTCTCCGTCGAATAGTAAAGGGCAATCGACGTGCAACAGTGCAGCAACTGACCACGCAAATGAACGCTGAGATACCCAAGTACGTGTGCCTGATAACAGTTGAGCGAACCCTGTTATGCACGGGTCTCCGGAGTCGATGCTGCGTCAAGGTACCCATGTTAACCCAGGTCCATCGGCAATAACGCATGCAGTTCGCATGGGGATACTCTCATTGGACAGTGGAAGAGGGAAAACGACGAATCGAGGTTTCTATTCCACAGAAGTGACGGGCGGTGGCGGATATGGCTTCAGATACACGAGGGTGCGTGACTGGTTCCAGCAACACCACAGCTAAGGGGTGCGTGACTGGTTCCGGCAACATGACAGCGATGTCTCCGTTCTCCCTTGGCCAGCGAAATACCCCAACCACAATCCCATAGAGCACTTGTGGGACTATTTCGATCGACAGGTTCGACGTGCCAAATCACAACCACGTCAGCTAATGGACCTCACTGCTATGCTTCAGTCCGAATGGGCACGTGTGCCTCTGAAAACCTACCAAGGCTTCATTGCGTCCATGCCACGCCGTCTCGCCGCTCTAATCCGAGCAAAGGGTGGCTATTTGCACTATTATGTAGGTGGTCATATTAATCTGATAGGACCGCGTATACTCGTATGCTTTGGCAGCTATCGCTCGTAGTCACAAAATATAATCCACATAGATCAAATCTTGCACGGCTTATTGCTTTTATGTGAAACACAGCATATCGTAGTCATAATGTTACAGATGGTACTCCAATCACACGATACCTCTCTTAGTTCAAAAGATAGCCCTCTTTTCATTAACCTTCTCTCTCTTATATTCCATTTACCTTTGGTTGCACTTTGACACGCCTTAAGGTTGCCAACATTAAAAAAATTCTTCGAGGGAAATAATCTGCCGCTGAGTGAGAAAATATTTAACGAAGGGAATTTAAAATTTCATGACAACACGGAAATTCAAAAACAAGGTTAAATTAGAGGTACCGTATACGTTACACGAGATTTGGCACTTAACACTTGCTAAGTAAATAAGTTTCAAATATTGCTTTAAACCTAATATTTAGGAGGTTAGGTTCTTAACTTTACTTGAAAAATCACAGTTGCTTCCACAACAGAGGCGTAGCCAAGAGGAGGCCTTTGGTCTGGACCCCCTTGCGTACGAATTGAAAAGGATATATAAGTAACTACTCTGGCGTGCAAAAATGAAGGACGAAACGGTTTTTTAAATGTAACGTCGTACAGAAATGCTCCACATCGACTCAAATCATACCATAAGATCCCCAAGATGTACAAATATGGGACAATTGAGCAAAACCGTACAAACAAGGAATCCAAAGAATACAAAGGCACTTTATTGAAAAAGTAGCTTCGAGCACAACTGGACAGATGACAGAAACGTCCATGTGACAGGTGGCTGCCAAGACAAATCCAGCCTTCGGTAGGGAATATGATCATCCCTGACAGCTTTGCAGGATTTACAACGTCTGTCCATGCTGAGGACGAGGTTGTCACGGAGCTATTGAGGCATCGCGGCCCATTCCTCTTGTAGCGCCAATCGTAGCTGCGGAATCGTTGCTGGCGGCTGGTGACGTGCTGGCAAGCGTCTTCCGAGAAGGTCACACACGTGTTCGAATGAATTTAGGTCAGGGGACCTTGCGAAACAATCCATGCGTTGAATATCTTCACTCTCCATAAGCTCTGCGACAGCACCTGTACGATGAAGTGTAGCGTTGTCGTCCATGAAGAGGAACTCAGGACCCACAGCACCTCTAAACAGTTGAACGTGAGGCAGGAGAACCTCGGTACAATAGCGGACACAAGTGACTGAATCTCCTTGGAAGATGTGGAGGTCAGTACGGCTACCAAGCATGATACCTCCCCAAAGGAGAACTCCGCCACCTCCAAACCGGTCCCTTTCAATAATGTTGGAGGTGTGATTGCGTGCTCCCTGCTCTCTCCAGATGTGTATACGTCCAGAATCGCTCGTCAGACTAAATCGGCTCTCATCCGTAAAGAGAACTCGACCCCATTGCTGATGTGTCCAGTTCTTGTGTTCCTGGCACCACAGAAACCGCCGTCTCCGATGAGCAGGCGTTAATGTCACACAGCGTACTGGTTGTCTATCTGGGCAGATAGACCACATTTGTGCAGCCTCCTGGACGCGGTAAAACGCGATAACGGACGTCCAGTTGTCTGTTGCTTGTGCGTTGCGATTTCTCCCGCTGTGTGCCGCCCGTCTCTTCTCGCCTGTAGGACAATATACCGGTCGTCCGCCGCCGTAGTTGCTCGTGGACGACCACTGCTAAACTCTCGGACAGTTGTTCCTGTCGTGTGAAATGCTCTCCAAGCTCGTGAAACGATGCTGTGATCGATCCCGAACTCCTCGGCCACACTAGTCACACTACGACCTTCTTCCAACTTCCCAATGACGCGACTTCGGGAAAAGTCATCCAGATGTCGTCTACTGGATTGCCTGTTGGCCATATCACACGGTTGCAACAACTCGACCTCATTCAAACCGATGTACACTGTGTAATAGCGTTCACCGAATTGCTGTGCGTACACCGCCCGTGTGCTTTATACCCTTCCAAACCCCCCCCCCCCTATGTCGTGCTGCATATATGCGCATGCCCTACCGTACCGGACCCTAGTCTATCTTCTGAGTGGTCTTTCGGTCGGCTCTGCCTGCTCGTTCCGCTGTTATGCTAATTTCTACTCTTCGTCCTTAATTTTTGCACACCAGTGTATGAGGCTTTCACTAGTGAACCAAATCCATGGATTCCTTCCCCCTTTCAGATGTTTTTGGCTACGCCACTGTTCCAGAAAACAGTCAAGGTGCCCTGCTGTTTTCCGGGAACGCTTCCATATTAAATACGTGGCATGGGGTTACTGTTGGATATATAGAGTAGTACATTTTAAAAGTGCTTCATGGAAGGGAACAGAATAAAAACATCCCCAGGCAAAAAGTATAAAACTTCCTGAAATGAAGTATAAAACATCCCCAGGCAAAAGTATAAAATGAAATGCGTCAGTAAAGTAGGAAAAAGTCTTAAGCAAATTTCATAACTCAAAGGTACCCAGTTGCTCACTGTAAATTTAAATAAATTTCGTTTACAAGCACAAAAGGATTGAATAAATCCATTTCATTAGGAATCAAATTTCGACAAAGCTCCTTTTCATTTCAGATCCTTTCACTACTTTACGAACTCCTAATACTTAATGACTCTTCAGAAGGATCGGAACACAGGCTTTACAAGATGTGAAATACCAACTATATAAATAGAAGCTGCAAATCCAAATGTAAACCCGCAACTAGAAACTACGAACTCAGCATCATAATAATGGCAAATACCAGCCGCGGGAAAAACGAAGCATCGAAAGGTAAGGTCACGACAGTTTCAGAGATCTCCAGAAAGCCAGATGATGACATAGACACAAAATGCATGAATGCAAATGCAAGAGGTAACTTAACTTTTCATGTAATTATCAATGTTATGCTGTTTTGCGAATTTTCAGCCAAGTTTCGATCTGCCCACAGTCACCAAAAACGCAGTCAGGAACTTTGAACATTTTTCTCAACCGCGGTAGCAAAATTCTAATTTCGTTCGGCGTTAAAACATAATTTCGGAACACTAGAAGACCACGCATTTGTACAATTCAAAAACACAAAAATCACTCTTAGCAGGATAAAGTCGCTTATTATGTAATTGCATTAATGTGCTTGATGGAATCGAAGTTAACACATCATTTTCGGATAATTCCACAGAATTGGTATAAAATGCAAATAATTACGTTCTAAATTTATGTTTCTTATGGCCTTTTCATTTCCTTACATTAAACATATAGTTTAATGTAGTTTAATGTAATTTTCTACGTGACTTTAATTTGTAGCATAGAAACACCCCAAGAAATATTTATTAACAAGTGAGGATTATTCAGTTAGGTGTGTGAATGCGCGTTTGTGTGTGTGTGTGTGTGGGGGGGGGGGATGATCAATGTTCTAAAGTAGAGAATCTTCTTCTTCTTCTCAGTCTGTCGACACCCACTGTAGGGTATATGCCACCCCCACTCTTTTCCAACTTCCTCAAGCAGGGCCGTAGAGAGCGATCTCGTGCCCCAGTGCAATATAATCTCCGCCCACCCCCAACATTCCCCTACTTCTCTACCGGTTGCAACTCACGTACGTGTTGCAGTTAGTGTGGGAACTCGAGTAACATTGTAACACTTCGGTTTTTTTTTATTGAATGTAAAGCAAGTTTTGAATTTATTACATTTTTTACATTTATGACATAAATTATGCATTTTCATGCGTATTTTACGCGTCATCTAGAAAATATTTTTTACTAGTAACTTCCCAATCCTGGTGACGGTACAGCTTGAAAATTATTCGGACACCATAAGATATTAATGAGAAAAAAATTACTTTCTTTAGAAACGGGTTCTGGGTCCCCTTAGGGACCCGGACACCGGTGTGCAGCACCACCTCCTCCCCCCTCCCCTCTCGTCAGACCTGTCCTCAAGTACACCATTTAGCACCTCTAAGTGTTTGAAGGTCATCTCTCCATCTTGTTCTCTGGCGCCGTCTTCGTCTCCTTCCATCTCTCGGTTGCCATTCTGTTATTAATCGCGTCCATCTTTCAGTCTTCCGACATGTCCAGCACATCTACACTTTGATTCTTTTATTATTTTTATAATATCTGTTATTGCTATTCTTTCTCTTATAATTTCATTTCTAATTCTATCACTTTTTGTTATTCCTAACATTCTTCTCTCTAACTTTCTTACCGATACTCTTATTTTTTTACATTGTGGCTCTGGGATACGCCAAGTTTTACTTCCATAAGTAAACACCGGGTTATTACATGCATTGAAGATTTTTCTTTTTAAGCAGAATGGAAGATCACTGGTTAAATGGTCTTTAAGTATCCAAAAGGCTCTATTACCTTGGATAATTCTTCTGTTGATTTCTCTTTCTTGTCTTTCTTTAAAACTGATTACTTGACCTAAATGGATGTATTCGTCTACTTTTACAATTAAATAGAGAATCATTGTTCTAAAATAGAAAATCATTAAATAAAGAATCATTGTTCTGAAAAAGAGCCACTTCCTTAAAATGATGGAGACAAAGTGCGACGCCATCCACATATCACGGTGCAAGGTCTCTGTCCTCTGTCATGCGTCAATTCTAACAGACCCTTAAATTGCACTATATGATAACAAGTTAGTAAAATCATGTAATGCATTGATTATGATACGCTTTCCAACATACTAGAAATCATAAAATGGTTGTGGAATAAATCTCACTCCTACGCCCTGACCTTTGATCCCATTTCGATGATATTCAACAGAACTGGTTCAGTATTCCTCCGAAATAACATGATAAGTTTTGTCGCAATCGAAGCAATTTTACGTAAGTTATGATGCATAAGGGCTATGGAATAGACCCCGCTTCTTTGTCCTAACCTTTGACCCATTTCGCCCATTTTCAATAGGATTCGTCCCCAGGCGCAGGCCCCTACAACATACTAACATTTCATCCAAATCGAAACATTTTTACGTAAGTTATGATGCATAATGGCGATGGAAGTGATTCTGCTCCTATGTCCTGACCTTTGGCACTCATTTCAGCAATTTTCAACAGGGTTTGTCCCCAGGCGATCCGCTACCACATACTAATATTTAATCGAAATCGAACCTTTTTTACGTTAGTTATGACGCATAAGCACAGCGGAATGGATCCCGCTCCTATGTCCCCACCTTCGACCCCATTTCGTTCACTTTCAACAGGGTTTCTTCCCAAGTGATTCCCTTCCACATACTAAAACTTCATAGAAATCGAACGATTTTTACGCGAGTTATCGTGCAGATGAACATACGCACACAACGCGTGACGTAATAAGGCAGATGGGAATCGCGGCCATCTGCTAATAAAAGTGTGACGTCATAAAACTTTAATAGGATCCGCACATTTGTTTGACTGCTGACGTCATGAAAATACAGGTCGCGCCATCTTTTTTCTTCCCAATTAATGCGTTACCAAGGATGAAAATTTGAACATCGATTAAAATAGCTTCATTTTATAACTTGGAATACCTAATATTTTCTAAAACATAACCATAATTATGCAATTGAACATTTGTTTGTCTACTGTCGTCATCAAAGTACAGGTCGCGTCATTCGTTTTCTGGTTTCAACACCACCAAAGGAAAAGTTATTGATTTTTAATATAATTATGGTTATGTTTTAGAAAATGTTAAGTATTCCAAGTTATAATATAAAGTAATTTTAATCGATGTTCAAATTTTCATCCTTGGGAACACATTAATTGTAAAGGAAATGTGTACAAAAGTTTTTCCATTGGAAGTATAGGAAGCAAAATTACTTGACGTCCACCTTAATAATATGGAATAAGGGCGATGGAATGGATCGCAATCCTATGTCCTGACCTTTGACCCCATTTCGTCCATTTTTAATAGGGTTTGTCCCCAGGTGGTCCCCTACCACATACTGAAATTTTATCGAAATCGAACCATTTTTACGCACGTTATTGCGCATAAAGGCAATGGAATGCATCCCGCTCTTATGTCCTGACCTTTGACCCAAATTCACCCATTTTAAATAGGGTTCGTCTCCAGGTGGTACCCTACTACATTGTAAAATTTCATTGAAATCGAACTATATTTACGCAAGTTATGACACGTATAAGTGCAATGGAATGGATCCCACTTCTACGTCATGACCTTTGACCCCATTTGTCCCATTTTCAATAGGGTTCGTCTCCAGGTGGTCCCCTTCCACATACTAAAATTTCATCGAAATCGAACCATTTTTACGCCAGTTATCGTGCGGACGGACAAAGCTGAAGCATATACGCTTCTTCAGTTCAACACAATTTTATTAACAAGGTTGGGTTCAGGAGGCGAACATGGACGTCCTGGTACATATATTATACGGTAAAATATACAAACTCTAAAATTCTATGTACATTATATACAGCACGATGTATTGATTCACAAAGGAGCCTCGTGGTAAGAGGTGCAGGCATTTTGCACAAGAACAATAAGAGAGATTGTCGAAACATTTCATCTCGAAGCATAAATATATTAAAGTGCTGACAAATAACAGAACGAGAATATTATAATGAAGCACTGTACAAAAGGAGAACTGTAGATGACAAAGTAGACAATGTGAAACCTAAGACAAACGGAATTACGATGTCTTAGTACTGGTAGAAAAAATTATAATCAAAGAGAAAACAAGTAAGACTATATACATTTGTACAGTATGGTGCATATATATTCACGTGTGTTAGAAGATATAAGCTGTATGTTGAAGTTTGATTCCGAAAACCAATGGTGAGCATGCACGTTGAACTGAAGTTCAACCGAGCTTGGAGCAACGAGGTTATAAACTACCGACAGTCAGTTGTAACGTCGCTGGCATGCCGGCGAACCAGGAAGCGGCCGGAGACCAGGTGGAACGGAAATGTTGTTCTCTCTGTTGGGCGACGGCCACAAAGTTCTCTAGACGAAGTCTTGAGAGGAGACGCTCCCGAAAGTGGCAGAGTAGTTCCACAGAAGCTTGGTGGATGGTATAAGGAGATGAGATATCTCGGCAGCGCTGATGAAATACGTAAATGGCATGTTTCACCAGGATGAAAATATATGAGCAGATGGGTGGAAGCTTGACTGGCGGAGAGATCTGCAGGAGGAGTGTCTTATAGGCATCGAAAGGAAGATCAGTTGTGGCTGAACGTTGAACAATGGAAAATGCAAGATGGAGTAGTGGAAGGAGGATGTCACAATGTAGATAAATGTGAGAGACATCAGCTTCTTGAGCACAGAAGGGGCAAAGAGGTGAGTCAAGAATGGTCATGCGGTGGAGGATGGATGGAACGGGAAGACGGCGGTGGAGAAAAAGCCAGTGAGTGTTTATTTCAAGAGGAGCTGAAAGAGGAGAAAGGGTGGCTGACCAGACAGCGGTGAGAGAGGATTGGGAGACATCAGGGATGTGAAGGGGAGAAGGAGAGTGGGATTTTAAAAATAACCGATAGAGAACTGAGGTTGAAAGAGAGGATAGTGGAAGTGTAGATCTGCCGACTGAAAGAAAGAAAGGAAGGGGGAGGGAGGCGGAAGGAACAAAGGTCAGGCCGGTGGTGGTTGCGAGATGAGGAAACTTAGCAATGATGGTAGAGAGTAGGGAGTCATAGACAGAGCGAGAGGAGAGTGAAAGTAGAACGGTGGGTGGGAGGCTGGCGTAGGGTCGCCAGGACAGATCTGAGGTTACAAGGTCTTTGACGGTTACAACTCCGACTCGGAGCCAAGAAGGATAGGGGAAGCATGAAAGATGAGGGGGTGAAGAAGAGAGAAGAAGAACAGGGGTTCGGCAAGGAGTTCAGTGGTGGAATCGGGTGGGGATCGAGTGAGCGGGAGAGAGCGGAGAAAGGTAAGAGTCTCCCGTAAGGCAGGAGGAAGGCGAGAGTGAGTGGTAGTACGGAGGTCCATTAGAATGAAAGAAGTGAAAGTGAAATTAGTGTTGCTCGAAGAGGTGATGACATTCCTTGCGGTAACGGCGCCGGCAACAGGTGAGGTATGAAGACGGAGGAACGAAGTAATCCGGAGAGCTTGATAGTACAGTCGTGTATCAATTAGGCCAATGCCACCTTGGTCAGGAGGAAGGCTGAGCTTGGGGGCACTGAGCCAGTGGTGTCCGGTCCAGGTAACTGAGGTGAAGCAGCGAGTGATATCATTGAGACGAAGAAGTGGTTATTTAGTAGCAAGCCAGGAATGTGTGCACATGGAGAGAAGATAGGTTTGCGCAAGACGTGCATGTTGAAAATATGAGGTGCAGAACTGCGCTTTTCGCCAAAACGCAGTTGACCGATGAAGACGTGGCTGGATGGTATTCCACGTTGTGCTGGAGGCTTCACCTGGGACGCCAAGATGTACGCCAAGGAAACGTTAAGAGGCTGAAGACCAGTGCGCTCCCCATGGGGAAGGCAAACGGTCAACCCATGAGCCGCACCACAGGCCTGTGCTTTTGGTTGTATTAATCGCAGCTCCGGAGCAGGAGGCGTAATCAGCGAAAAGACTTTGGAGCAAAGAGAACTGTGAATCCAGGCGTATACAGAAGGTAACGTCGTCTGCATACGCCACGGAAGTGGTGACATGGTGTCTCGTGCGGGCGATGAGTGGCGGCAGGGTGGCTTGAAAGGAGCGTTGAACGGAGCGGAGAAAAGGTTCTAAGGCTATAGCAAAAAGTTGACCGGAGAGTGGGCAGCCTTGCCTCACTCCACGGCGGAAGAGGATTGGTGCTGTAAGAAAGGTGGGCAACTTGACCTGGAAACTGATGTCCTGGTAGAGGGAGGTGAGGAGAGAAATAAACGGAGATATAAATCCAAATCGGAGAAGTGTGGCGGAGAGATAAGTCTGGGAGATATTATCAAAGGCGGACTGTTCGTCTAAAGAGAGGAGGGCGAGGGGTTCAGAGCGGGAGCGCGCAAGGTGAATTAGATCAGTCAGGAGACGGATGTTGTGAGATAGGGAACGGCCGGGAACTGTGTAAGTCTGGTTAGGGGAGAGGATGTAAGTGAGGATGGGATTTAGTCGTTGTGAAAGAAGCTTGGTATAAAGTTTGTAGTCGAGATTCAGTAGGGAAATTGGGCGCCAGTTCACCAAGTCAAGGATATCACCTTTTTTGGGATAAAGGACAACGTATGCATTTGTGAATCTCCTCGGGAGAGGAGAGTAAGTAAAGGCAGCAGAGAAAGCGGATAGGAGAAACGGAAGAAGAAGAGGCAGAAAAGTTTTATAAAAGCTAAAGGTTAGGCCGTCCGGACCCGGAGCAGCACTAGAATTCAGAGAAAAGAATGTAGTGTTTAGTTCAGAGGGCGTGGGGGAAAGGAGTAGAGAAGAAGCGAGATGGGGGGGGGGGGAACCTGAGGTAGATTAGAAAGGAGAGAATCCATTGCTGCAGAGGATGGTTGAGGAGGTTCACTGAACTTCATGGAGAAGTACTGACGGACATGGGAACAAAGCGCAATCGGCTCATCTGATACCTCTCCAGAAGAAAGGCGTAGATGATGAAGTATGGACGAAGCTCGTCGGGTGTTTTCCACCGACGTCAGGAACTCATAGTTGTGAGCATCCGGCGTCAGGTGTTGCAAACGAAGTCGGCGGAGAGCTTGTTGCGCCAGAGGAGTGACAAGAGATCGAAGCTCTTCTTGAAAGGAGGAGAAGAGAGGATCACTGAGACTGAGCATGGATAGCATTGAACGAACATAGTCTAGGCGCATGTTCTGGAGTGTCTTTAGTTGGAAAGAGTAGTTTCGGACATGCAGAACCAGCTGTTGCTTGATCTCCAACCAAGAATTTAATCCGCAGAGTGCAGATTGAAGCTGCGGTCGTCTGTCAATCAGGAATGACCGGACCGAAGAGCAGAATGCCGGGTTGGAGAGAAGTGCATCATCAAATGTCCACGGGCGAATTATCCTGGGTTTGAATGGTGCAGTATGGACTATGATGGCAATGGCGCAGTGGTCAGATGAGGCCGTGGGATGCACACTCGATTCTGTCACTGCAGGAAGTAGAGTACTGGAGGCATAAAACCTGTCAAGGGGGCTAAGAAAGGATTTTGCGCATGAGAGGAGCGCCAAGTGTAATTAGTCGACCATGGATGAATATGCCGATGTACATCATGAAGAGCGTTGTTCGTGACAACTGTCTGGAGCAGGTTCGCCAGGGCATGGCGGCGCTCTCTATTTGTAGAAGACCTATCCAGAAGAGGATCCAGGGTACAGTTAAAATCCCCACCAACGAGAACATGGTCTGACGGTGAGATACGGTCGAGTGCTCTGCGAAGACGCGTGAAGAGAACTGATAAATGTGTTGTAGTGCTTGGAATATAGATATTGAATAAATGATATCTGGAAGACGCGATGGTAAAGGATGCATGCTGTAAGAGATCTCGACAAATATTTCGCACAGAGAGGGATGTGATAATAGAATTGAGAGTATGACTAATGCCGATGGCAAGACCGCTATGAGATGTTAGTCCATAGGCGTGATGAAACACAAACTTCCACTGGTGCCATCGAGAATAGACGGTAGATGGTTTGCAATTTGTCTCTTGAAGGAGGAGAATATCAGCCCCCAACGGGTTGAGGTCTTCATATGCTAGAGAGTTGCTGAGGGGAGAAGCGAATCCCCTGCAATTAAGTGACACGATCTTGAATTGTGGGGTTCCTTGCCTCTAGCTGAAGGTCTTTCAGAGCTGGAGGAAAAGACTTGAGACGATTATAGAAAATTTGTGCCCACGGATGGGTGGGAACATTCTGGCGGCAGAAATGCGACACATTGAAGATCTGCTCCGGCACAAGTTGGCGAAGCGATGGATTCTTGACTGCTAAGGCACGCGCTATTGCGTAGCTTGTCGGATTCGTTAAGTATGTATGGAGATCAATGTATGAGAGTGGTACGGGAGGTATATTGGCTGTCTGGAGAAATGCAGCGAACTCTTCGACCGTGGGAAAGGAGACTTCGGCTGGCGAGGTGTGTCGAAGAGAACTGCTGGAGAGGGAGGTTGAACGAGGTGAAGTAGAGTTTTGCTTCTTCGCTATTCGCCTGCTGCGGCCAGAGCCGCGGCGCTTCAGTGGAGGCTCGGTCGTCTCATCCTCACACTGTGTCTCTGGACCAACGGACTCCACATCAGCTGTTTCGGAGGTTCCAGTGGTAATAGCTGGTTGTAAACCCTCTGAAAGGGACTCAGTGGTGGAGCGACGACGTTGCGGGAGTGAGGAGGCAATTGTAGGAAAGTCCTCTAGTGAAAAAGAGGAAGCGGCTGTGGGAGCGTTGCGTTGACCAACGTCTGTAAGCGGACTTTTTTCATCATATCTTGGCTCCGAGGCCTGCTGTGCTGAAGTAGATGGTGTAGTACGCTTCGAGGTAGGAACAGTACCTGTAGGAGCGCTAGTCGGAGTCGGTGGAACTTGATGTGGGCAGTGTACGCGAAGATGGTTTTCGCCATGGCAAAGCGTGCAGTGCAAGGAGGTAATTACGTCGATTCTCCGACGTTGCTGGCCACACCGTACGGTTAGGATCTTCGGGCGGGCACGCAAGCAGATGATCGTCCGACGGAAATATGACACGGACACTTCGACGAAACCCTGCAATGGATTTGTCATCGGGATCTCTGGGCGCCGCCGAAAGGGTCGTTATTGGTCTAACCACTCGGCCAAATTTGCTAAGTAAAGTGCATAGAGCGACATCTGAGACTTCAGGTGGGACTGGGTGGAAAGTGACCTGGATAGGTCGCTGTGCCACAGGTTCAGCCAGAAGATGCACATCTTTGATGGATAAACCAGCAGTCATCACAAGGTCTGCATGTTCTTTACGGGCAAAATACACTAATACGGCCCGTGGCTTTCGAGCCATATGAGTGATATAAGCTCCTGTAGGAAGCATCTTCTTTAGGGCAATACTATATTCCTTGAGTTTCGTGTCTGGTAATGCATCAAAACAGACACCGAAATCCATTGTGGAGAAAAATTGTTTCCCGGCTGGGGAATCCTCTGGGATATCGATGGTGGCAGAACTACCCTCAACACTGACGTAAGAGTCAAGAAAAACGGGAGCAATAAACTTGGAAGGAACTCTCGCTCCGGAGGTCACTGTGGAGTAAGTGAGAGACGCAGAGTTGGCGGCGGAAGGATGCGATACAGTGCTCATTGCTGGTAGCGGCTTGGTAAACTAAGTTGAGCCAGTTGAAGGCAACGCAACCGTGCAATCGGTCACATCCATAGCTTCGGCAAATGAACCAGGGCCGTGCGGCAAGGTGACGTCACTCTCTTGGGCAGGGATATCAGCTTGAGCCTTTGCAGAGGAGTCTCGCGTCACAACTTGAATGCGTATGACGTCTCTGACGTGCATGAATGCTGATTGGTCTCCTGAGAGTGAGGAGGAGGAGGAGGTTGAATGAGCATCACTGATGTGGGCGTGGACATCACCCTTATCAGTGCCAGCCATTGTAAATGGCGAGGATTAATTTAAGGATCGATCAGCTTGATCGAAAATAATAAAATGCTGAATGCAAACAAAATATGCAACTCACCGACTTGGGAGCTGAGCTAAAAGAATGTACAGATCTTCTTCTTGAAGGGGAACACAAAAATAGGAACAAACACTCACTATATACTTTCAAAAAACTGGGCACAAACACAGAGCTCGAAAGGAACGTGACAATATCGGTTATACGCTTCTTCAACCTACGGTTGGAAAGCGTAAAAAAGGATCCGGAGACTCCTTTTATGAAGTGGATTTCGCAATACACTCACAGCAGTTGTCTATGAAAGCATGAAAAAACGCACTGTGAGTAGCACAGCCTTGCAATTTAAAGTAGGCCCAACAATGAGCCACCGTCTTCTAGGAATAAAAGACAGTAGCTCAGTGTTGGCCCTACGTTAAAATACAAGACTGTGCTACCTGGAGCCTGGCAAACATAATCGATAAGCATGAACAGTAGAATAGGCCGTGCTGCAGAGCTCAGGTACTTTCAACGTGGCACGGCCATAGGACGCCATCTTAGCAACAAGGCAGTTCCGGAAATTTCTGCCGTTCTGAAGCTGCCCCAGTCAACATTAAGTGACGTTTTTAGGAAATGTGAACGTCTAGGAGCAACAATGGTGTAATCGCTACCTAATACGCCACGTAAAATGACAGAGAAGAATCGCCGAGTGCTGAAACAGATGGTGTGATAAAATCGCCTGTCCTTGGTTGCAACACTCACCACCGAGTTCCGAAGCGACTCCGGAGAAAACGCCAGCACCATGACGGTTCTTCGAGAACTGAAGGGAATGATGGGTTTCCATGGCCGATTAGTCGCACAAAAGCCTAATACCAGCAGGATCAACAACAAGCTTCAGTAGAACTTGTGTAAAGCTCCGTGCCAATCTCGGGCTGTTTTGTATGGAAATTGGAGCAGTGCAATCGAGATGTCTACAGCGATGAATCACACTTAAACATCTGGCAATCCGACTTACAAGTGAAGTTGTGAGCATGCTATGTTACCTGTGCGACGATGTTGGGACAGCTGTAAAGTTTGACAACTATGCTACCACAGTCGGACAGCTATGCTACCTGTCCAACTGTGTTGGACAGCTGTAAAGAAGTTTTTCTCGGGAATGAATAAACACCTAAATACCCTTAGAGAGATCTCATTACTTTCCCTTCAAAATTTCACTGTCGTCAAGTCTCCAGATGATTCACAAAATATAACTGAAATTCTTCATTAATGAATCATTAATTCTCACAAAATTGGCAGAGTAAAAATATCAGTTTGCTTATTCCAATTGAGATTTACGGGCCCTTTGTGACATAAATATCTATCGACACCGTGTATAAAAACAACTAGGCGATTATGTTACCATCGAATTTCTTAATTCTATGGAATCATCTGCATTTCCAACGCACGGTGTTGTGCTGAAGAACGGATCTTTCGTAATGCTCCTCAGAAAACTTGACTCACCAAAAGTATGCAAATATTGCACTGAAACTTGGAATCTAATAACGCAGAAGTCAAAATGTTCAGAGACTTCCCCAAAGAAGATAATGCCTTCAGCGGATGTATTTCCGTATTAATGCAGGCAAGCCTTTCGAACTGAGATGCCTTCAGTTTATATTTAAAATCACGTTTCTCATGTTCAAGTGGGTTTTAGACTTAGTCGATCAAGATAAATGCAACAAATGTGAGTTATTTTTTTCCGTACGGACAGCTCTCTGTTGTATGCTCACAATTTGGTTGTAGAGAAAAACTAGCTACTGTATATACCCAAAAGGCAGAAAGAAATCACAACTACATACGAAAAGGATTTACGATGAAAGTTTACGGAATAAAAAAATCAGGTACTAGTATGTTTTAGCCTGATTTTTAAATATTTCCTGGGTAACACCGATAATTTTTGCTAGTATTTTATTGAATGCGATGCTTTGACACATTCACTAACTCCAAATATTATTTTTTCTACAAACACTAATAATAATAAAATGATAATACGCCACCGTCTCCATAGCAAAATCAGCCATAGGAGTTGTACGTAAGATAACTCACAGTTCTATACAGACACTAACCTTCAAACTAACACCTGCAAGGAACAACAGAACGCAGCTATCCTACCATACCAGTTATCATTTCGAGAACCGCAGCTGTACTTAATAACTTTTGAAGAATTCTGAGGGAATTTGGATTGCCACATAGATTCCCCACCCAGTGCAAAAGGTAGTCATTCCAGAGGCATGTTGTATCACTTAAAAATCCTTGAATTTCCAGACTTGAGAAGAATATCTTCACCTTTCCTCACCGGCCCAGTCGGCAACAACAACATTAATAATAATAATAATGTTAATGCGTAATATGTAGTTTCCTTCAAACAGTAATATTTGCCTTGCAACAATTTTTTTATATTTCTTGCTGTGTAACATATCCAGGTAAAAGCAATAAATAATTTTTGGCAAAATAATATTTTGCGCATGTGTGTTAAATATCCTTCAGAACGTTTGACTAATATAAGTTTTGCCATGTGCTCACTGTAAGCAAACTAGTTGACATATTATTGGAAGAAATACTGCGCAACTATGCTTTGCTTCCAATCTGACAGAATTGTTAAACGAATCCGTGTTTTCGCTCAGACAAATTACCTTCCTGCAAGTAACAAAAATCATTTGTTTTCGCCCTCGCTAGCAGAAACCTGAGTTATTATCTGGAATTTTCCCTGTTTATTTTGATATATGATGTGCTGTGAGCCTGTTTCATTCATTTAATAAAAGTCTTCTGTTGTTTTGTTATGGCGTTTATTTACCTCTATGCATATATTCCCCCGAAAGCTAGCTGAAAAGTAGCCATTAAATACATTTATTCCTAAGCACCAGAAAGTCAATTACATTCGAATGATGCAAGGATTATTGCCGACAAAGCAGCAGTGGGATCAATCAGCAAAACAGATGGCAAATAACAAGTCGTAATTCCTTTTTAGGTAACATCACTGCTTGTTATGTGAAACGACCAGTAGATTTCTTCTGTAGCTAATTTTAGATCATGTTTGCCTGCAGAGCTTAATCCTCAGCTGCAAAAATTTCTCTACTTTAGGTTTTTGACAGAGAAAGAATGAAACACAATGGAGGCCGGCTGATAAAATATTATCTTTTTTTTTCAGAAACTTTAGTAGTTTATTTATGAGTATTGGATCTGACCGTTAAACAGTTATTTTTATGTTCAAAATTCTGCGTTTTGAATCCCAAGTAAGACCGGAGAGTAGGCTTGTTCATAAGCTCAAGATGTATTCCTTTCTTGGACACTAAAGTACCAGGTAAATTAACACTCCTGTAAATTTAATAGAGCCTGGTGCAACTTCGCAAATCACTCATATTTCAAAGAAAACCAGCATCTTTTCTTTGCACTGAGCCCGGAACACATAAATGTGAAAACGAAATCTTTCTTTCACCATCTCTTTTTATATAGCATTTATTCTCTTTACCTGGGTATAAATCATCATCAGTTCATTAATTATATAAATAATCTTCCTCCGACAGCAATCTTCGCTGACTTGTCATTTCATTAGGAAATTATTTTGCCACTCTACATATGATACATATGGTTTATGGCTTTTTTTAACATCCACTAAAACAACACGATGGCGATGGCGTCGTCTTCAACTAACTGGTACCAGGAGGGACTGTGATCGTATTGCTTCTGCGCATGCGCAGCCCCGCTGCTTCCACCTCATGTTGGGGTTGCTTCGGTTGCTAGCTACGGGGTAGTCGTGGCGCTCGCTTGCAGTCTTACAGAAAATTTATACTTCGAGTACAATACAAATAATGAAAATATGAAACTGACTCTTTGTACAGCAAATATGCAATACAGCGCAGAACATTATCTAATAGACTGATTATTTCCTATTAGGCACATGTGACATGAGAAAAACCACACTGTGTAACATTAACATATAATTGAAATACTATCAAAGCGTTTGCTCCGGACCATGAGCATAAAACTTAAGACATGTAATCGTGACCCAACATGCGAAATGTGCCAAACATAAATTTTACAGTGCAATTAGGAAAGTACATTAGTATATACAAAACTGAGCTTTTGGCATAGCAACTATACTTCAGGTACAGTACAAATAACCGAATGATGAACAATTACCCCCTGCACTACAAAAGTGCTAAACCTTGCAGAACATTGTGTAATCGACTGATCATATCCCTTTATGTACATGTAACATGGGATGTAAGGTCAGGTGATGCGTAACATCACAGCCTCTCCTTGACAAATGTCAACCCCGCCTTCTCGTGGTGCATCCTGTTCCCACTAAAGGGGCTCTGACGACCGCAAATAGCGGTATAACTATACCATCGGGATCAGAGGAAATGCCATCCCACACTCACCAACCCGCTTGACCAGCGTGGCGAGTTATGGCCAAACACCTCCAAAATGACTCTACAACTTAAATCTTGGCCCTCAGTCTCCGGCAGCTGGAATGTACCTGGCCAAGGCAGCGGCCAGTGCGACATGAAGGCAGAGGGTGCTAAGAATCCCCGGAGGACCGGACTAGGCTGCCATCTGATGCTGACCTTGGCTACGTACAACGGACGCTCCCTATCTTCTGATTCAAGGCTTCTTGAACCGGAAGAGGAACTACAAAGGATCAAGTGGGACATCGTCGGGCTGAGTGAGGTAAGGAGAAAAGGAGAAGATCTCATTGAACTGAAAAGTGGACATCTCTTCTATTATCGTGGGACAGATACTGGCAGAACTAGTGGTGTTGGATTTATAATAAACAAGAAACTGAAGGATAAAGTGGTAGAAGTTGAAAGTTCCTCTGACAGAGCTGCACGACTCGTTATCCAACTATCGAGAAGATACCAGGCTCAGATTATTCAAACTTATGCACCCACCACAAGTCATCCTGAAGAAGAAATTGAAGAATTTTATGAGGAAATTCGTCATCTAAATAATAAAGGTAAGCAGCACTTGAAGATAATTATGGGAGATTTCAATGCAAAAATAGGGCACCGGCAACAGAATGAAACTTCAGTAGGTAAATTCGGTCACGGCAACAGAAACCAGCGTGGAAATACTCTCGTTGAGTTTGCAGAGGCAGAAGGATTTTTCATCTTGAATTCCTTTTTCAAGAAAAAGCCACACAGGAAATGGACATGGAGACATCCAATTGGGACGACAAGTGAAATTGATTTTATTATGTGTAACAAAAAATTCGTCATCGAAGACTGCAGTGTGCTAAACAAGTTCAACACAGGTAATGACCATAGATTGGTGAGATGTAAGATGCACCTCAACACTAAACTGGAACGTGGCAAGCTCATAAGACAAACAAAATGTATTGACATAACCAACCTTAAAAAACACCATAATACTTTCAAGTTGGAACTGAAGAACAGATTCTCTGCTTTAGAAGGCCTAACATCGGAAGAAGTGGATATTTCTGAAGTTAACAGAAAAGTAACCAAAGCTCTTATGGAAACAGCAACAAAATTAGCTGGGTCTAAGAACAAGTTGCATGTAAACAAATTATCAGGAAAAACCAAAATGTTGATGCAAAAAAGAAGAGAGATGAGGACAACTAAAGAAGATGTGACTTCCAAAGTGGAATATATAGAGCTATATAATGAATTAGCTTTATTTTGCTTTCCGCTAAGCTAATTATTATGAATGATTCTCTTCTTACCAGCTAGCTAATGATATACTAGCTCTAAGCTTCAAAATAATGAATTCCCAAAAGGGTGTTGTTACTAGTTAATTATGAACTTAAACAAAGTCTCAACGCTGGTTATTTATATTAAGTAATCAAAGTCATAAACCTAACAGCCAGACAGAGGTCTGACAAAAACTATGAATTGAGAAAGACTGAACTTACTGAAAACTTGTTTATTTCCAAGACTCTTGGTCAACTAAGGCACTCATATATCTTGTACATAATAATGAATAAACTTTCCTCTTATAGTACACACTCTCTCATAACAACACCTCGCAACGCCAACACACCAACCAACGCTACTCAACGCAACGCTCCCCAACGCTACCCGTCTCGATGAACGCGCCTATATACTAGCTACCACCACGTCATGACTTACACTCATTGCCAGATCTCATTCAGCGGGTGAAATAATATTTCGTTCAGTAGGAAGATAATTTACATAGTAAAATAAAATAACCAGAGATAGTAAAATCAAAAGGAAAGTGAATATAGAGTATACGTTACAGCTATGCAAGACAGCACGAAAAAGTATCACTGAAGACGTAAGGAAATTCAACTGTGAGCTAGTGAGGAAAGCAATTGAAAACAACCAAAGCCTAAAGATAGCAAAGGGACATCTCAGTAAGGGAAGAAAACAGATTATGGCTCTGAGAAAAGAAGATGGTTCTATAACAAGAAATAGAGGCGAAATTTTGACAAGAGTGAAAGATTTCTACTCCAAACTATATGAAAGGGATGATACATGTACTCCAGACATCATGAAAGGTACCAGAGTTCTACCAGTCCTCCCAGCAGAAGTTGCTCATGCAGTCAAGAACATGAAGCGGGGGAAAGCTCCAGGAGAAGATGGAATTACTATAGACATCATACAAGAAGCAAGTGGAGAAATTGAAACAGTACTCGCCCAAATTTTCACTCGATGCCTTAATGAAGGGAAGATTCCAGAGGATTGGAACAATGCCACAATGATCCTGCTACATAAAAAAGGTGACATTGAGGATCTCAGGAACTACAGACCTATCAGCCTCCTATCAGTGGTTTATAAAATCTTCACTAAAGTTCTTTCACACCGCTTGAAGGTAACACTGGACATGGCTCAACCGAGAGAACAAGCTGGATTCAGGAGTGGCTACAGCACAATAGATCATATCAACGTACTGAGAGAACTAATTGAAAGAGCGAGGGAATATGAACTTCCATTGTGCATGGCTTTTATCGATTATGAAAAAGCCTTTGATTCGGTGAAACCATCAGCAGTTACCACGGCTCTGAAATCCTGCGGTATTGAAGATGCATACATTAATATTATTAATAACATCTATGAAAATGCAAGTGCAAAGATTCGGCTGTTTGAAAATACAACACACATAAAAATTGGAAAGGGAGTGAGACAAGGTGACACCATATCTCCGAAGCTCTTCAATGCCACATTGGAAAATGTCTTTCAATCACTGAACTGGGAAAACAAAGGGATAAAGATTAATGGAGATTATCTAACCCACCCTCGTTTTGCTGATGACGTAGTCATTTTTGCAACTACCCCATCAGAGCTGCAGAGTATGATCCAGGAACTTGCTGACAAGAGTAAAGAAGTGGGATTAAAAATGAACTTTCAGAAGACAAAAGTGATGTTCAATGCTTTTACAAGAAATGAAGATTTATCGATTGATGGAGAAAAACTGGAGATAACAGATACGTATGTTTATCTTGGACAGCAGATATCAAGTGAGAGTCACATTGATGAAGAAATTAATCGGCGTACAAAACTTGCCTGGAGAGCTTTTGGAAGAAACAGCATAATTTTCAAGAGCAATATGCCATTATGTCTTAAAAGAAAAGTGTTTGATCAATGCATCCTTCCAGTGCTTACGTATGGTGCAGAGACGTGGACCTTAACTAAAAGAGACATACAAAGGCTGCAGACAACTCAAAGCAGCATGGAGAGGTGCATGCTTGGTATAACCAGGAGAGATAAGAAGAGGAACTCGTGGATCCGAAAAATGACGAGAGTGGAAGACATCATGATCAGAGTTAAATCCCTGAAATGGCAATGGGCTGGACATACTGCCAGAAGGACAGACCATAGATGGACAGCCGACATTTTAGATTGGATTCCAAGGGACAAGAAAAGACCCAGAAAAAGACCACATGGGAGATGGGTGGATGAAGTTCGTAAATATGCGAGAGTGACATGGAGGAGACTGGCACAAGACAGACCGTTGTGGAGGAAACTTGGGGAGACCTTCGTCCAGCAGTGGATTGATAATGGTTGACAATGATGATGATGATGATGATGACATGTAACATGATCAGAAACCACACTGTGCAAAATCAATAAGACAATTTAAACACTATCAAACAGTTGCTTAGCACCGTGAGCAAAAACCATATATTATAAAGCCCGGCAGACATAAGGAAAGTACAGAAAAAAAAAAAAAAAAAAAACTTTAAACTTATTTTAAGTGCCTGTGGTATAACAAGAAACTCACCTACAGGACCTTGTTGGTGAGAAACATACAAACGTGCAGTAACATTAAGAAGCGATTATGACAAGGGCACCTAAGAGCACGATAATCACAAAACTATACTTCAATTAGTCCAAACAATTTCACAGACGTCAGAACAAAAGTCTAAGGTCTTCTGATGGACCAGAAAGCCATTGACG